>OY759211.1:7975205-9175205 GCA_963662105.1 Meiosimyza platycephala
CTCTGCTGTTGTCGTTGTCGTTGTCGTCTGCGTTATTTCTCCCGTTGTTGCAGATCACTATCGATAGACTCGTATGTGTTTGTTGTTCGCTTTTGTTGTTATTGTTGTTGTTGTTGTTGCAACCATCGAGTATTTCTTTGCATGTTTGTCAATTGATAGTACGATCCAATCGATCGATCGATCGATCGGTGTAGTCAAGTACTCTTATTTCCTTGTTTATAGCTGAACAGATGTGGTTTTCTTCGTTCTTTCTGCGTCTCTGCTGTGTGTTGCGGGGGGGTACGTTAATGTCTATGGTTGCACAAATGTTGATATTTGGATTTTTATTCTACTTTTTTTTCTCTTCTTTTTCTATAAAGATCTGTTTGTGTACGTTCGGTCTAGAATGCAACAACAATCGTTCTATTGGCGCATGTTCATCTCGAAAGAATTAAAAAATAAACTCGTGCTCTTGAAAGCGTGTTCTAGAGTTTGCCAACTTGACCATAATCTCTTTGTCGGCTTATCTTCCTCCGCCATTCAATATTGTCATGGTCTGTACGTTTAGAGATGTAAGGCTTTTCTTCGTAAGTGAATTCCTATCATATATTGTGTGTATGTTAGATCGCTTAGAAATTCAAAAGGCTACTGCAACATATTTCCTGAAATGTAAAGACATACGTTAGCTTATGCGTTTAGTAAGAACATGACATATGTACATAGATATCATATAAACAATAGAGATATAAAAATTAGATGGAGCAACATTAAGTAGCGTTTTAAAAAATTCAGATCAAATAAACAAGGTCATGATTTCTGAACAAAAACTAATCAAAACATCTTAGGTACGAGGATGCACGGTCCGGCTAAGAAGAATTAATTTTTGATAAAATGATCTACGAGATACGAACCGTCTAATATAACCAATAACTTTGTTGTAGAAAAACTAAGAAATTCTTTTATATGTATATTAAATGGTTGGCGGTTGGATTATTATAAATCGAAGAGCGAATTCTTTAATTCTAAACTTTTTAAAATTAAATGTAAGATATCGACAATTTTTCTATGAAAAATTTAAATTTTTTATTACATTTTGAAAAAAAAAAGAGTAACACAAGTTAATCTGCAGTAAATTACCTTTATAAAAATATATATTGGTTGTTCGGAAAACTATTTCGTTTTTCCAAAACAGAGGACTTAGGTTATCGAGTTTTTTCACAGCCAACTTCACACTTAAATCCCATTTTCATTATATATATATTTTAACAGCTGACATAGTAGTAAGGCTTGCTGGCAAAAAAGTTGGTTTGGTTTGTTAGTTTTTGTTTGATGCCCTACCAAATATAAAAAGTTGAAAGCAGCATTTTACTATATCCCTTTTTTTGCAATCGAATGCCAAAACTGATTTATAAAATTTTGTTACGGCAATTTTAAATTTGAATATGCATTACGTTCTGGAAGGCTAGTCAAAGCTAATGAATACAAAATAAAGGTATTGATTGATGAAAAAGGCCGTATGACAACTTGTGAAATCGCTGAGCTGGGAAATGTATAACTTTAAATCTAGACATGTTCTTCAGAAAGAAATTTGCTTCGTCGCACTAACGTCTATGATATGCTTCTCAAACGTCAAAAACATTATCCATTTTGAAGCAAATTATCACTGCGGATGAGATAAGGGCTGTCTGCAACAATTCCAAACGTATGAGATCATGGAGTAAAAAAGATGAACTGACTCAAAGCACTTCGGAAGCCAATATTCATTAAAAAAATATGTTGCTGTTTGGTGAGATTTCAAGGGAATTGTATTTCTTATTCTGAAGAGTACTGTCAACAGATGAACAAATAAAATGATTTACTCAAACCGAAAAGGCCAGAATTGATTAATAGAAAATGCGAGACCTCATACAAGTTTGATAACTCGCCAAAAGCTTTGCAGCTTGGATGAGATATACAACTAGACTCATCATTTTTTCCAGATCTGGTTCCTTTGGGTTATTACTCGTTTCGGTCTCTACAAAGTTTTTAAATTGCAAAACCTTTACTCCAAATTAGGACGTTAAAAATTACTTTGATCAGTTTTTTGTCAACAAAGATTAGAAGTTTTATGAGCGTGGAATCATGTAAGGGGGTCAAGGAAAATCTCACGTCATCTTCTTAATGCATAGAATTTACATTAAAAATTATAATTTAAATCTCACGGGAGGGAGGAGAGGGGTCCCGCCAGATCTCACCAAATCTCACCAATGGGAGGACGTCCCCTAACTACCAAAAAGATGGCAAAAGGTATCGTCTTTAATTTTAACCAAAAAAAAAAAACTTCAAACTACTGTCCGAACAACTCAATAGTAGAAGAAGAATATCGTAAATTTCGTTCGAGAGTGCAAATGCGTTTCGTTTGGTTAACTATGTAGCATCCGGACAAATAACTGACTTTTGAAATCCACGTGTGTACAACAAGCCACGTTAAATTAGCTGTAAAAGTTGCTTAAGTTGTTAATAAAAAAATATTCACATTATGCGGTTACAGCACATTACAAATGACTTACGATAATTCAAAGAATCTTTCAAGTTTGATTTATATTACTGATGACGAAAATGTAAATAATGTCCGGATTCATTACCTACTGATGTGTATAATAGTGTATGAAGTATATTATTTGAATTTGTCTCCTAGACATACTTTTTGTATCGTTTTTGACACACATATTACGATGCCCAGAGCCGCTTTCTAAGTATTGGATTTTTTTCGACCGTTTTGGCTCCATCTCAAATCGTGCTTTATGATTAAACGGTTTTTTGGCATTAACCTATTTCTAACTAATAAGTGCAATAAAAGAAAAACCCAAATGGATTATACATATATGTACTCTTCAGTGGAACCGAGAAGACTTTTTCGTGTCAGTGTCATTTTAATGTGCAGAGTATATTGATATGTATTATGAAATTCAAGTAATCTATTTCACTTAAAAGGCACCTCATTTATTAATAATAGAGGCAACCCTTTTAACTTAATATAAATGACTTAATACAAGTGTAAATGTAATAGCTTTTTTTTTCTTTTAACCAAAGTGTATTGACTTGTTTTTGCAAGCGGGTGATTAACAAATTCGACACAACACGACACAACACATGGAATTGCTGTTTGTGGTGAAATTGCATATGTTCTTGGGATGACGCATATTTTCATTATTGAATTTGATAGCCAAGATAAGAATAAAAGCAAATAAATTTGTAACGCACACAAATCTGTGACGTTCTTTGTTGTACAAAAAACGTAAAAGTAATAACAAATTGACGTCATCGCCTGGGCGGTCTTTAGGGTAACTGCCATATGTAAAGTTCAATTGGATAGTGCGTTATAAATGTAATATTGATTTATTTATTACTGTGATGCAGAGGGGTAAAAGACACACTTAACCAGATGGAGTTCAAGACAAATAGTAGAGAATAAAAAAATTTATCACATCATTCTAAATTACTGTGGTTGTTGGAATTCATACTACTCGTACAACTAAAACCCATAATAATATTTATAGCCATTTTATATGTATATTCTTAGTAATATGATATTTGTAAAATTGTAAGTTACAAGTAGTAAATTTACATATGTACGTGGGGTCCAGTGAGTATCTATACGTGTCTATTTATGTAAAATGAAAATATTGTTAGCATTCATTTTTAGAATACAGCACTTTTTGTCATAAAGAAGAAGAAGAAGAATAATAAGTGGCTAAAAAGCCTCTACTTGTTGATTTACTTTAATAAAAGTTTGGTTTGGAAAAAATATTTACACATAAGCAAAAATTTGGAGGTTGATACAGTAAAAAACGTTTTCACAACCCCGCTTAATAGATACCCGGTTAATTGAATTCCCCGGAAAACTGATCTAAAAAAAAAACCAATGAAATTTTCCTCATTTGAAATATTCGTCTAAATCTCCTGTTAAATGATTCCCGCTTAGTTGATTTCCCCGCTTAAATAATCAAAAGAAATATTTCCCAAGTGAAAAATACATGTAAAATTCCCCTTTTAAGAGATCAGACGAAGAAGAGGAAGAAACGACTGACAGGGTTCCAACAGCTAGCGAGCTAATTCAAAATATTCAAAACCATTGCACATATTTTCTTCCTTACAAGAAATATTTCAATGAAATAGAAATACCGATTACCCTAACCGATTTTTTAAGCAGATTTAAGGAATGCATATTGTATACATACTTTTTTTGTGAACTGCTACACATACCTGAATTTAGATTTAATCTTATATATTTTATCTTAAGTTGAATTGAAGCTCCTTTTACTGAAAGAGTTATTTTACTTTTTTATGTGATATAAAATAAAACCTTCTAATTAAAACTGAATTTTTTTTTTGCTTCTTATTTTGGGCTTTTGAGGTAATATCAATAAAATACATATCTACTTTTTTTCTTCGCTTAATTGAATAATTCGGTCAATTATCCGGGATTCTTTTAATTGATACGTTGGATCAAATAAGCGGGACTCGCTTTATTAACTCTCTGTTTTATAGATCTAAGTTTTTTTGCGCCGTTAACGATCAACTAAGCGGGCTCTACTGTATCTGGTAGAACTTAATTGAAACTTTAGCTGAAAAAATTTTTTTATAAGATTTTACATTAAACTGCCAGTTCAAGTCACGGTTAAGATTTAATGACATAAAATTTATTTATTGCTTAGCCACGAGCCGTTCTTTGGAATATATAATAATATACATATCTCCATTAAGCTCAATTTTTCTATTTTTAAATCCCTTCGAAGTACTTTAAATTACTTCAAAAATCCTTTAAAATCGGCATTTATTTCAGTAGTGAAATACATTATTGGAGCCAAAACCCTTTTGCAGAGTCATTTCTCCAAGTTAGGAAACAGAAAGTAGTTGCACTACTCAAAAATTCAAAAATTGTTTTAGTTTTGTGAAATATATTAGCTTGGCATTCCATAAGGTTTTTAATTCTATCTTATTTTTGCTATGTCAATTTGTTATTTATCTAGCCTTGTTACGTCAACGACACTACTCCTTCTTACTCAAATAACAATTTTCTTGAACTACTCGTATGTTTGAATATGAAATAGAACTTAAGCATTCAAAAAAGATAGTTCAAAGAACATAAAATGTTATTTAGTAAGTAATAAAACTATATTCATGATTTTCAGCATCAAAAACACAATTTACTGTAATTGCCTATCGTTATAATTTTTTAATGCTCAGAAATATTTCATGACCTTTAATGAAAATAAGAGTTATTGCAACATCAAGTATCTTAGGTATAATTTTGTGTAATAAACTTAATTGGAAAAACCATAAGTTTGACTTAAAGCAATATATAAATTAAGTATGTAGTAAGTCAACTGCAACATCTTAGCATCGATTGTCATCCGACACTTTTGCAACAACTCCATAATGGTATACTAAAATTGTAACTACAGTATGGCATATTCTGTTGGGGGGCGGATATTGAACGGTTTCAAATTTATGTTTTCAAATAGACAGTGTATCCATATTTGAAATATCAAAATTGTTTGTCATTGTCAATTGTGTTCCGTAAGGTTTAAAATTTAATTATTGATAGATACACGCCTCAACAGCGCTTAGAAATTATCCAATTTTTAACAAATCAATTGTTTTTTTTTTAATTTCAACCTATCGTGCACATTTTACAATTTATGATCGTCATAATTGACCTCACTATTCGTTGAACTGTGGATAGTTATGCACGTAATATTTATTGCACAAAGTTCGTGTGCCATGAAAACAATGATACGGTCAAATTGGCGTAAATAATTCTACCACTCAAGAAATTGTTGATGAAGACCCATATTTATGTATTATAAGGTTTTCTCAGTAGTTAGGACTATATGCCACAACATGGTGTATTTTACGGTTGAACTTAAGCTAACAAGCTGACAAAGTTGTTATAACTAAAGAATTGAAGCATTTGGTTCAACGGAAATTTGCTGGAGCAACTTGAAAATTATGCTGATTTTTTCAACACTCTCGATCTGTGAATAAGCAAAATTGTCATTACTGGTCTTAAGTCAATCCTCAAATTATTCACGAGTCGTTACTTGTTTGTAGCACGGTGGTATTATCGATCGTTATTTTTTCAAAAAAGAGGGAGGAGTTGTCATTACTATCAATGTTGATCGGTACAGATCGATGATAACTTTGTATGAAATAAATTGGATATATGTATCATATATGCCATAATCGATGTATTGCGTGAAAAGTTCAGAGGATCAATAATACCAATAAACGCAGACTTCGAATGACCTCTAAGAAATTTAAGTCTTTCTTATGGGATTACTTTTACCAATAAATCAGTGAAAGTTGATACGTTGAAATTTAGTTCAACTAGACTGTTACTTACGTCCTTATTAATTTTGAAAATTGTCCCAATCGCGACATGTAGACATAACTTCACGCTCTTTTGCGTTTACGTTTAACTATGAGCAATCGCAGCATCCATCTTATGTTGCGAAAAACTTTCTCATATCCTATGATCGTTCAAAATTTTCCACATTCTTTTGATTGTGATGTTCATAAGTTCACAAATCTTGCGCACTTTCAGTATCCGATCATTATTTAACATATAAAGGATTTGTTTACTCACTGATGGTGTGGTCACCTCATTTGGACTTTTACGGTACATACCCTGTTAAGAAACCGCACATTTTGGTATAATGAAAATATTTTTTGCGAGTAAAAAATTGTCCAAGGTGGCATCCTTTAATTGCGAAATTTTCAAACACCCCAACAACATATCACTGTAACATAAAAAAACTTTCTTTTTTTCTTTCAAAATATTTCTTTTATCATAAATAAATAAAGAATCTTATTTGGTTTATTTCACAATAAAAAATAGATTTTTTTTTTTTAACATCTTTTGTTCCCAAATCGTGGCTGGATTATGTAGAAAATAAAAAATTAAATTGATATCTTGTATAAGCCGATTGAATTCATATACAATATATAGCTATACCTACGACGAGAAAGCTAGCTGAAATGCTGAATACGTTACTCTCCAAATAGTTATTTTAAGAACCATGGATCAGTAATATGCTGATCAAAGTCATTTGAGTTTGAACCTTAAATTCGAATAGTAAACTTTGTCATCCGTCTGCATAATGCAATAATATTAGCGAAAAATTCAGTAATTCCCCAAATAAAGATAGTGTCAACCAACGTTGTATATTAAATTTTTTTTTTAATGATTTGTTTTGTCATCACTCTTCAAGCCATAGATTGAAAAAACATTCGAATATTTAAATAATTTGTTAGATTGTAGCTTGATCTTTCATCTCAACTTGTTGTCCGTCTTTCTCTTTATCCTCGGCATGGCATTCAACTCCGTTAAAAAGAAATTCAATGTAGATTAATAGAATTTTTTGTAACTAACATAATACATTTAATTTTTACCTTACAGCAAACTGTTCTTCAGATTTGAATAGAAGAGATCTAATGAAAATTGGCTACAATTAGGTTAAGGTGCACTCGGGGTTGTCAAGTTGAAAAGAAGCGATTCCGGGCCTTCTCAAAAATAGATCAACGCATTTTTCTACAGTAGTTCATACATTTTGAATCAGAAACTTATTTACTGCAATACATACTCGAATATGAATAAATTTTGGAATTTCGAGCGTTCCCGAAGAATTCTAAAACTTGACCTTATTTTGTCTAATGTAGATATACGCAATATTAGTTTTTCTTCACAGCGTGACTTTGAGCGATATTTTGATTGATATCTCCCACTTGACAGTATCGAATGATTAATATACGCTCGTTAAATTCTGACGTTTCAAAGCAGAAATGACACTACTTTGGGAACTAGGTATCCGAAGTTTTTTCAGTGTGTCGTAGCAAACACATAAAACGATATAAGTACATAAATGGGTATGAATACGTCACACTCTCCGAAAATCCCCAACTGAAGTATGTTTCCAGGTCCTTGACTGGAATCCACAAGGCAGTAAAGGATGTAATAGACCAAAAGTCAACTGGAAAAAATCGCTGGAGAAGAAACTCCAAAAATCGAGAAATTCGTGGCAGAAAGTACTTAAAAGTCATCGCTTTCGAGGTAGGGAATAATAATAAATAAATTAATATCTCAAAAGTACTAAGACTAAGCTTACACTTAAGTTTTCAATGAGAGAAATAGTTTACCAACCAACTTTTTTGTTTATACAATTACTTATGAAAAAAGACGGCTTGGAGTGTTTTTTTTAAAGCTTCAACTCATAATTAAAATAAAATATAATAATAATAAAACCATAGGTACAAATTCTTTCTTACTTCATTTATTTGTCAAACCATTAAAAATACCGAACATTGATCATCTTCAATAATGTGCTCAAATTCGTAAAAGAAAAAAAAAATCATTGGCGCCAAAAGTTGTTTAATTATATCTTTGTTTAGACAGAACTACTCGTTGTCTTGTTAGTTTTATACCGAATTGCCCCAAAGGTGTAGAGTATTCAAACTTCGGCATAGTCTAAGATACCACTTTTGCTTGGCTTCTTTTTTTTTCCTCTCTTTTCATGTTTATTCAATCATTGCGATTGGGTTTTACCAGACAACCAAACAAACTAGCAAATCCAGCGATCGCAATACCTCAAGAAACCTGCCCAGACGAAGGTAAAAGCAACAAAACCGGCAACAACAATGAAAATTCCGGCAACAAAACTTTAAGACGTTACGTTAACAAAGACTGCGGTTATCATGAGCTTTCGCGTAGTAGTTACATCTGATAGAAGTATGTAAGTAAGTTAGTAATAAAGTGATAGCTTTGAAATCACATTTTCTAATCGCTATGTAAAAGATGCTACTTTCAGCAATGCTAGAGGAGAGAATTTCAATTAATTTCATATCTCCTTTGAATATTTTGTTATCAAAACAGCTGATAATTAGCGAAAATTCACCGTAGATGAATACAAACCGACATTGGAGCACCTGATTGCGGCGGTAACAGCGCATGCGTGTAAGACAATAGAAGAGAAAAAAAAACAAAAGTTTATACGCAGCTGTGTGTGGAATTTATGAAAATTTTTTTTTTTTATTTTTAACTCTAAACTTTTTTTTTTTAGCCACCGGCTCTGCTGGAGAATCAAACAAGTATTTTGACTGGATGTGAGTGGCGTGGAGTAAAAAGTTTGTAAAACTGGAATGGTCGCATTTTTGTATATGTTATTATGTAGTTTTTCATATTATGACTATTTTTTTTTTATTTCTTTTCTTTAATTTATTATGAGAATTGCTTAAAATATTTGCACATTTCTTTAATAGTAATGAGGTCTGATATTTTATGCATAAGCAAATATTTGTGCGACATGGACCTACATACTATCATACTTATATCTTTAACGTGTTATTGTTTATAAAATATAAAAAAAAGTTGATGAAAATTTAAAATCACGCCAAGTTACTGCTACGATGAACATTCAAAACTTCAAACTTTTATTTTTTGAAACAAGAAAGTAATATTTTTAGAATTATGAACTAAACTTAAACTGTGTCATGCAACGTGCTTTGCTATGTATGAGTATGAAAGTTTAAGTTCATCAATATACAATGACGAACTTTTTATTTGAAACTAGGTCAAAAGCATGGAAGCAGGAATGTATTTTTGATCTACCAGCAAAATCGAAGTTCCATTTTATATAAAACATACTGAGACATTTAATCAACTAATTTCTAAATAATAAAACGTTATAGCAAATAACAGTTTTCAGAGCAAAACCTTACAAAAAGTGCATTTGATTAAAATATTATTTTAAAAAGTGAACGAATTTTTTATTATTTTGCAGTATGTTTTTCTCATTTTCTAAAACAAAAACCATTATGATGGACTTAAATGTTTTGTTGTGAGACTTCTCAAATACAATAGATGGTCTAGTATTTTGTTAAGCAATATCAATAAAAACAAATTGTTGCATGAGAATTTAATATATGAGTTCTCGTGTCTGACAAAAACTTTTAATGAACTTGTGAATGATACAAAAAAACTGCACTTGATTGCCCATCTAAACTTTTCATGGTTACTTTTATGTGGACAGATGGCAAAAAGTATTATGCGTACGTATACACTTAAAACATAATAGTCTCTTAATTTCATATGTTTAAATGTATCAATATTTGTACAAAGATAACTATGTATATCCGTGTAATGCAGAGCCATTGCTATGGGGGGATCTTAAGAGGTTGGAAGTTGAAAGTATTTGATTATACTACGACTTTTACAAACAGGAACGTGATTCTTCAATTTTTACTAACACATCAGGATCAAAAAGAGGTTTCGAAATGCTAATTCTATCGCAAGTATTTCATGGAAATAAATAAGTAAGGCTAAAAAAATTCAACATTCTTCAACATTTCGAAACGCTATATATACCTAGGTATATATCACGGTGTATGCGTTTCATGTCTCTACGTAAATATAAGATATTCAGGCCTGCTCTGATTCAGATTTAGTTTTGAAGTGGAATTGAAATCCAAAGTAGAGTTTCAATAGCTCTTCTAAATCTAATGGTCGGAGTTTGCTATGGAATTTTCTTCTATATATCTGTACTATGTCAGAACATCTCAGCTTCGGTGTACGAAAACTGCAATAATACTATCATGTCGAAAAAATTTATCGAAAACTACATATGTATGTACTATATGTCTTGAAAAAAAGATCTTTACTATCTCATAACATAAACTGAAATAAGCTTAATAATTTCTTGAGGAGTTTTTTCACTCTCAAGCAAAGGCAATTTGAAATCCTTACTTGATACAATATAGTAAAAACATAAGTTTGCTTAAAATAGTTGAATCATTAAGTTGCAATTGAAAATATTTTTTTTGGGGAATAATTCATTTGAACTTCATTAACAAGTTCTTAAATAATTCCACCAAAGGAGTTCATCATCAGCCGAAAAAGTTCGGCGTAACTGGTCAGATTTTGGCTCATAACAATTTTAATTATATCATTCGTTTCCATTCCTCTTTGTCGCATGAATTTTTCGAGTATAATTTTGAATGCAGTATATTCTTTCCACCGAGTGAGCATTGTCCAAACAGTTGCAAGCCGATTACATATAGATACTGTTTGCCTTGAGAACTTTAATACAAAAAAAGTTGTGATACTATTTTTATAAGAGTTACAATTTTACTTAAGATGCATTCCAAATACTTATGAGAATATGAAAAAACCATTATTAAAATCATTCAAAATTCTTGGATTTGATGACCTTATTTGAACTGAAATACTGCGTATATACCTGCTGCGAAACCGCGTATAAAAATTGGGTTAGAAGTAACAATATATTGGTATCCTATTCTCCATGCTTTTTGAGATGTTTCGTTTCAAAAAATTAAGGTTCCTTCTGATGGTGTATATACATCAAATATGAAATAAAAGCTGTGCACAATTGCAGTCTTTGATTGGATTTTTTGATTCAGAAAACTTAATACAAAAAAAACTTCATGAGGCCATCGAACTGGCACACATTGAAGAAACCCACTCTATATTTACATGAAAATATTAAAACCTGCGAAAAATTATTATGGAATTTTTTCGTTAGAACTATCCTTAGATACAAAAGTCTCCTAGTTAATATATCTGGAAAATTGCGATCTTTCTTATTGAGAGTAATTTAAGGGTTTCTGTGTGATGAACAAATACAGGTCCAATGGTATAGAATACTCGACACTGAAAAGTTTTGCGGACGCGAAGGCGCTATCAATATTTCTGAATGCCATTTATTTATTTTATATTTCAAATTGTAAAGGATCGCAGCTATAAAAATGAATATGAATTTGAATATCAAGCACCACAAGACCACCAAGCGATACAATATCGAAATGGAATTTTTTCTGCTTTATTTTTGACAACAAATGCAACAACAGGAGGTTCCCTGCTTATACCGATATTTAGAACTTTCAATGGTTATAGTTTTACTGATCCGTTAATCAGCAGATTTGATTTACCCTGAGGGTTATCTGTCCAGTAGGTACATCAATATGTACAGGAAGCAATTATATTATTTTGGCGCTACGGAAACTGTGTTTTTACCAATTTGATTTTGACATTATGTAGCTCCTGATAAAACAGTCACCTTAAATTGAAATATTGATAAAAGTTAAACATAAATGAACTTACATGAAATAACTGATATTGCATCCAAAAATAAATCTCATTTTTTTAGTTCTGTTGCAGTGGCGGCGCGGTGCGGCGTTAACGAAGAAAAATCGTTGTACAAATTTTGTTTAACATTTTCTGTAGATTTAAGCGGATTCCAGCAGATATTTAAAGAAAAAACAAATTAATTATGCGCGGCATGAAAACAACAACAACAGCACGACGACGACGCCGACGACGACGGCGACAGCAACAATAAACACAAAAACAATAACACTAACAATTTATTTATGTATTTTCTTACGCTGCTATTTCACTAATTTTATTATTATTATTTTTATTTTTATTTTATTTATATTTTTAACTTTATTTTTATTTGTATTTGTATTTTATTAACAACGATTTTGCTTCCAGTTCGATTTTCGATTTTGGTGGCGCTTGCTGCGAACGCTTTGCGCGCGTTTGTGTGTATAGTATGTGTGTGTGCGCACGTAAGTGGGAATGAAGAACGGAATCGACGTAACCTACGGTCGACGGACAAGCCGCCGTTTAATTGACCGACGGAAGATAAGCACACGAAACACACAAAACACTTAAGCCGACGCACACGCGACAAGCGCCATCAACTTGGCCAATGAACAAACAGATCGCGATCACGGGAACGATGTCGTAGTAGTGGAGTGTGGGGGGGGTGGAGGGAGTTGGCAGTTGGCTGGAGAGGAGGTCAAGAGTGACAATATTTAGTTACGCATACGCCACGCGAAAATCAATATTTTGTTGAATCAACAACAACAACAGCGACAACAAATCGCAATTGAAAAAGTGGAAAATTTTTATTTAATAAAATTGCGCGCCACTTTGAAATTAAATTTTTCTCAATGGATTTACTAAGCCGAGCATCCGAACAACGCGATAACAAACTTCAACGCTTTGTGTTGTTAGTGTTTATATAAAACATATATTTTTTTTTGCACTTGATTTTGCTTTTAAACTTAAGCGCTATTAATTTCAATATTATTGCTCAACACGAAACGACAATTTTTTTTTTCTTCTAAAGTAGCAACATTTATTCAACCACTCGCCAGCACGTTTCAGTTATTACTGAACGAACAATGTTGTGCACCAAAGTGGTTGTACTCAGAGTAAAACAACCGTCGGTATTACTGTTAAGTTTACAGTGTTTGCTGCAGTTCCTTCAGTGCCTCTTTGTTGCTGTTAACATTAAGTTGCTCTCATTTGTCGAATGGCAAAGAATGTCTGTTGTTGTTGCTCTTGCTGTTGACAGAAAAAATTGCTGCTGGTTACGATTTTCTATGAGCAATGCAATTCTAAAGAAAATCTGTTGTTAATTTCTGTTTTTATGTTGGTGGAGCAACAAAAGTTAGAAAAAAACAAGCTTTACCATCGTGACATAAACTTTACATTAATGCGTAGAAAATTTATATTTGATGCATGAGTTATGCAATTTGTATAGTTCTTTGTATACCTACATATTTATAAAATTAAGAAAAATCTTGTAAGAAAATTATCGTAGTAGTTTGACAAGTTTCATGCTTATGCGAGTAGCAAAACACTACTACTATTCCTATTCCATCCACTTTTTGCTCCTATGGCAGATGATACGCCCATTTGGTCGATCCCATCCAGTTCATAGCCTTGTACAAAAATTCATCTCATAACGTTCGAAAACACTGTAGATATGATAACTTTAAGTTTTTACCTCTATTAAAGGATCTACATCCCAAACCATGGCACTGCTACCATCATCATCATTTTATATCGCGTTTATGTGTTGTTTACTTATTGTTTTTTTCTATTTGGCTTTCGCGACGTGCTATCTGGGTCAAATAAGTTCAATTTCGATTGGTCCCGCAACATGCAAATATCATAGGAAACAAAGTGGCTGACGAACTACCTCTAGCAGGGTCAGCTGGCGCCTTTTCATTAAGCAGTGTCGTTGCATTAGAAATATTGATAAATGAAATATTCTTGTAATAAAAAGCACAAGCAAAATAGAATTTAATGAAAATAAAACAAATTCACTACAAGGAAATTTGCAACATTACTGGCCCCAAAAAAAAAGTTCGACATAAGTCCTATGGTAGTCCACTAATAAAGCTACAAATCTCGCTCTTTGAAGAATAAGCGGATAGCATAATATCAGCTGTTAATTTTTGACAATGAATAAATGTTGCCAGATCTAAATTGCAGCATCCAATTGAATCACCCTTTATAAGCTTCAACTATGCAACACTTCGTTCGCATTTTCGTCAGCAATTTAAGTTTCAATTGTATGACTCCTTGCAATACATTAGACAACTAATATTCGCGCTCCAACCGATGGAATGGAGTCGCGCTATTAAAGCGGAAATGCTTAAGATGTTAGTTAACTTTACTGTCCCTGAATTTGACAGTGTTCGCCGTCTTCCCTTGCTCTATGTATAATTCAAAAGTAAAATCTACAAGCATTGAGCTCATTCTTTTGGCCTCACAACTTATCGTTGGACAAATGTTGATTTTTTAATTAAAGAAAAAATGCGACTCGCAATTTTGCTGAGCAAATATTGAAATTTGAAAATTGAAGAGTTCTGATTGTGACGCGCTGACACATTGAGAGTGCGAGCGCGATTTCGACTGTCGTCTCTTTTCAACACCTTGATTGTACGTATGCACATATTTCGAAATCGCGATTACGATAACTTTTTTTGGATTGTTTTTTGGTCTCTGTACGAGCAACTTGAAAATATGCTAAATTCTTGAAATTGAATTCTAGACCAATTGAGTGGAGCAACCCACGTTGATTTGTAATTATGTCTGCTTGTTTGAAGTTTGCAATATAAAAAAGCGCAATGACATAGAAGCCGATATTAATAATTATAATTTTTTTGTTTTTTCCATGCGATATCTGATCATTAAGGAATTTCTTCATTTAGATATCGCGAGTGGTTGCGAACTTATCAGAGTCGCTTACCACGATTTCTGAAATTCGATTGGAGGGTGTTTGGTTGTTTTGTTTTATTGTTTTCTGTTTAATTGGTAAACTCGTGTTGTACAACGAAATTGAGAAGCCTTAAATTATGCAGATTACGTATTTTCATATTTGCTTACGGCAAAAAAAAAAACAATTGCAATAGATACTATGTACATTCAAACTTAATGAAATTTCTTGGAATTTTATTGAAATATGCTAATAAAAGAAAGATAACACTTTTTTTTGGAGATGCAGACGTTTTGGCAATTTTTAGGTGACTGACTCAAAATTCTAATTTGTAAGACAAATGTGGAAAGAATGTCAAAAATTTAGCTGACACTTAAGAGAATCGCTGACATTACATATTTATGGGACTAACAACTATTTGCTAAAAGGATATGATAATCAAAATATGAATAATCAAAAAAACAGATGTAGATAATTATAGTTGCATATCTTTAATTTTCATCAGTTTTTATATGTATTTTACAATAATGTCCTTTAATTTAAATATATTTCTTCAGTTGTCGGATTCATCTTTCAAAACATTTATCAAGATCGCCTTCTTGGAGCTTCTCAATTTTGATAGTAACTACATTTGTTATCTAACATATAATATAAGATCTCTTAAAAAAACAAAGCATATAGTATAGTTGCCAAAATATTGAAAGATCCGCCGGAGCTCAACGCTAAGCTGCTTAACTCGTACCTTTTGTATTATCGTGGAGCACATAAATGAGCAGCAAGTGCAAAATTTAACAATGATATCAAGTAACGAGCCACTGATAATAAATCAAGAAGAAATAAGCTATCAAGTTTTTCCTGATCAAATAGTTCCAATATGCTTTGCAGAGCCTCTAGAATCTACTAATCCTAGCATTCAATTGACTTTTTGCGAGCATCTTATACCGATAACACACATATGCCTCTACGCCACCAAGAAGTAATCTCACTACGCTCATATGTTCTTGAGGAAAGGTTGGTCAACATCACTCCATACCCCCATACCCATCCGCCCACAGTAGTTTCATGATCGGCGAGTCTAGCATAGAAGAAGTGGAGTACCAGAATCAACAAAGCGAAAACTACCTACGCTTAGCTTAGTAATGCCTAGCAATCTTAGTTCCTTTCAACGACAGTGAAGCTTGAAGTCTTCTAAGGAAATGTGTAGCCTGCAGCCTTCGGTGTGATTTACCAACAATGCTAACTCTTCTAATTGTTTATCAATAATTTTACTCCCTGAGCTCTGAAAAATTTATTGAGTTTCTTTGGACAAATTTAATGACCAGTCTTCTCTTCTTCTGCTGCTGAACTATTAGCCCAATATCTTTTATAGCGGCGGCTATGTTTAACATCTCCATGAATTTGCCTATAGCACAGCTCTTGGGTGGCTTTAATTTGTTTGGTTCGGTTGTTTTTGCGCTCTATTTTAACTTTACTTCACTCGTCAATTAGATTCAGGGTATTATAGCCAATTTAATCAGATTTTTTTTTGGCGCTGGAATCTGACAGTAATACCTACTGCATGCATCTCTCATACAGGTTTTCAGATTTGACCATATATGGTTGATATTATCTATTGGTTGACATTCGGGGCATTATTATTTATTTCAATGGAAATATTTCTATTGATTTGGCCTTTGAAATATTCTATTGCAAAAGGTTTATTAAGGCAGCTACAGCATTATCGTACTGCCGTCACTCATATGTACCCATAGCAAGAACCAGGTTTGCGAACATTCAGCGAAAGCATTGTCAGATTTTACTTATGAAGAAATTATCAATATACGCCCCTGTTACATGGGGTGAACGCCATGTAAATTTATGCCTGGTGTGTGAATTAAGAGAGAGCTTCTTATAACGAGCTTATGAGTATTGTAAAAATATGTCAGCAGGTCAAAATTTTCATTTGGTTGGCCAAGACCGTGCTTACCCTTGACCCTTTACGTCAAACTTTAAATGCTGGAATCTGAGAACGCTCTGATGAAGATGGTCGCATTTGCAAGATGTTTGCGGGTTCCAGTATCCTATTCGACTTTCGGGTCCATGTGTTATATTCTTTCACGCTAGTTTCTGTGAACATTTGTTATTTGAGTTAAATGTGTGATCAGTTCAAGTCCTTTGCTATTATTCGGATTATTGGATAAAAAGTCTAATATTGTAAAAGGTTTTTAGAAAAACATATCCAATTCAATTAAATAACAGATAACCAATTTCAAATGATAAGAAATTCCCACGATCACAATGACATCAAATTGCCAATATAAAGTATTTTGGCCAAAAGTATACATATTCTATTACCTCGCAATTAATAAGGTTAGTCATAGTCAAAGCAACTGTTTGTCTACATATAATAAATATGACAATACCTATCATTGTTACTACCTCCAATGAGAAAAGCTCAAAGTGTCGTAGACCTAAGAAGAGCGATGATGCACAGCTGAACAACAATGTGCAGATGTGCTTTGACTCAGATGCAACTAATGCCGCAAATGCCGCTGCAGAGTGTCGTGATGGGAACTATTTTGTATCTGCTGCATACAATTACCGAATAAATCATCTTTTTGTTGCATGCTACATTAGACTGTAACGATTTAAAAAAAAAATTAAAAAATATGGATTTTTTGGATCATAGCTATGACTAGTCTATTCTTGTTTGTCGAATAAACCATATGAAATTAGCTGATGGCTTGTATGGAAAGGTATGAGGTAAAGTGATGCATTGATTAGATTAGTAAGCTAAAGTTTTTCTAATAAATTATTTTAGTAGTTGATCCGTAATGGGAACGAAAACTGAAGCTGTTTTTGAATAAATATTTATTTTGTTTTCTCTTCAGCTTGTCTGGTAAACGAAGTCACTATACTATCGTTTAAAATTCACACAAAATATTAAGTATATTTGAAACAATTTTTTGTGATACTCAAATCTTATTTTTCAATATCAGTTCAACAAAAAAATGTCGATGATTATTTTTTTGCAAATGGTATTATTAAACTTAACTTATAGGTTTTTGTTCCGATTCTCTTCAAATAGATTCAGTCTAATGCTGCATGCTACAAATGCCACACAAAATACTTGTGCCATATATATGTAGAAAGATGAATGTTATGCACTTTAAATTTGTTGCAAACATTAGACGCAAAATGTCAAAACAGACTTACATAATTTTTATACCAAGCACTTAGCAGGTACTTACTTATTGTTATTTTTGTTTAATACTCAAATATTTACTTATGTTTCAGTACATATTCCAGCACCAATTTATAATAAAGTGTCACCACTTAACTATAGAAAATCAGTTTTGCAATTCAAGAAAGCGTTTTTAATTGCCAAAATCATATATGTATGTAGTAGTGATAGTTATAAGGCACAAAGGCTATGTAAGACTATGGAAATAATCCTTTTAAAACCCGAAAAGAGAAAGTTTTTCTTTCATTAGGATTTTTAAATTCCCGCCTTCCTGAATATGGAAGTAGCGTGGGAGTAGTAGGTGAGGACCTTTTTTTTTTTGCTTGTCAAAAATTTTTTTTTTTGGTACTTAAGGGGCGGCATTCGAAGTGTTCGCCCCAGGCGATAAAAATACATTGTACGCCATTGGAGAACGGGATCTTTTCTATGGCGCTGTTACTGAATGGGTCGTTTAAGCTAAGCAGCCGCTACAGTATCAGATATTGTGCTGTTAAAAGAGCCACAAATATAATTGATGATTTCTCACCCTCCAATATAATCACATGTGTACACATTCTGACGGCAATCGAGGGCAAAGTTCTGCATGATCATCGAAAGATCTATTAGGTAGGTCCTCACCCGACTATGTTAACCAGCTCCTCAGTAGTTATCAAGAACATGCTAGAGGAGCCATTACCACGAGAATGATAACGCTGGTACTGATATTTCTATTGTCAGAAGTATTCATTGTACGTACATTGACAATATTTTTGATATCAAAAGTTATAGGTCACTCAAGGTCGTTGAAGCATTTTCAAATCAAAGGTAAGGGTACATCATCATTTTAGCTTAAAATGAGGAAAACAGAGAGGAACTTTCAGCTTAAAGTTCCGGTAAGTAACATATTTGGATAATTTTTCGCTCTTAAAAATTGCACATGTCAAGTTGGTCTTAATCAAACATTTTCTAGGCTCGCGCATAAGTAGTAGTAGCTACATACGTACGTAGAAGCAAATTGCAAAATTTTCCACTAATTTTTAACTGTTAAAATTAATTTGTAGATAAAAATCCATAAGCATTGACCGTAGAGATAAGAAGGCATCTACGTACGTAAGATTTCAATTGTTTTGCAATTTTTAAGTAACAAATATTCGCTTTTAGCTATTTGCTTAATGTTGCTATTTCTGGGTTCTCAAATAAAATTGGTAAATAAATTGTTTTGTGCAAAAATTATTTTTAGATCGCAAATACTACACCATAAAGTTCGAGTTAAGCAAAAAAAACAACGATTTCAAATTCAAAAATAATTATAAACAAACTGAGAGATAAGCTAGCACACATGTGTATGTATGCAAAGGTACACAAGGTCTAACAATTACGGTTAGATCTATTTTTACATACATATGTACATATTTACGTAAGTATGTATGTATGCTTGCATGCATAGTAACTTACCTGACTTTGAAAAGTTTAAGTACATTGCATATTTAACTTTTAAAATTTTAAATATTTATAATCGAAATCAAAGAGTCGATTAAGGGCTATATACAATACAGATCATTCTCAATCAGATTATAAGCAGATGAAAAATATTGATTAAATGATCATTGGCTACTGTCAATCATCAAATATTTTGAAGTCGAAATCAATTTAAATAAAAAAATTACACCGCTTAGCGCTTATGCGTTGAGTATTTATTATTACTAGTATCGTATTGTGGTCGAAACTCGACCGTAGCCACCAAGTTTTAACTTTGGAGGAATTTTGCCGACCGAACAAAACGTCTTTGTCTATGGATCATGATCTTACTTAATTTCACTTTTCACCTTACCTCATTTCACTTGATCTCACCTCACCTTTCCCGAACCTCATGCAGCCATGAACGCGATCAAAATGCGTTGGTTAATCATTTGCGTATGTTTTCTTTATTTTACCTGTCTTAACGGCACATATTAGAAATTTTTTTTTTTTTTTTTGTGCACATTTACGAAACAGTATCTTTCAAATAATATAAGTTTCATTCCCCTCTCCTTTTAATAAATACTAAAAAAGTGTACGATAAGTTTCGATGTTCACGTATTAATATATAAATTAACCTTGAATTTCTGCAAAAGAGCATATTTCCATCAAGATGTTTAAAGTGATCCAGAAAGTATAAAATGTCGAAATGACATTTTAAAATGATTTATCGTATAACCGAAGATGAGAACGAAAAAGTTTGGTCTGGCCGATATCTCGTTCTCTCACTAAATTTTCACCGAGAACAATGAAATTTATATGAACTTTAGAGTTTTAAGCTGACCGAAATAGATTAAGGTGACATTTGACCAACCCTTTTTTGAAAATGTTCCAAAGTTTTAGATGATATTTTATTGATACTTTTTTAGAAAATCTTTCATTTTAGTTTTCAGACGACTTTCTTTGTGAAAAAAATAATAATAAAATTAGAAACTTTTGTGACCCCTGTTACCGAAGAATATTTAGTAGTTTTCGAAGTTTTGGGACATTTATGATTTATTTTGGACGAAAAATTTTTTTTGGCTGATTTTCCTATTATTTTCTTTGTGCGATTTCAACTCTTCAAAGAAAATACTCCCGAAAAATATCTTTCACAATAGATTTTTTATAGTCAATTTTTGGGTCAATTCCTTATTGCTTAGGAATGGAAAAATTACCCAAAAAGTAATATTAAGCATACGCACGAGGTATTAAACTCTTATGATTATTTTTTATATTTTCTTCTTTTTTTGAACTTTGCCTATTTTCTATCTAAAACACGAGGTACGCACACTGGCGCCAATTAACTTACAGCAATTATGTTATTGGTGGTTTTAGAAGGTGTTTATTTGTACTTGAATTTCATGTGTTCAGAGGAACTTCATCCTTGAACTCAAAATTTCTCTAACATTTTGCTTTTGACATTAGACTGATTCTAAAACAAAACAATTATCTAATATACCGGGACACACTCTAAGCTTGCTTTTAATGCATAACGAAGAATTTTTTATATTTTTCCATGTAGATAATACTGGGATTCTTGAACTAGATAAGCATTTATAAACGAAATCAAGAGAAGTTTTAATGTTGTTCTCATATGCACTACCTCCTTCGAAATTTACAGTATATACTTAAATTTTCATAACCATTAACCTCATTCGGAATATTGAAAATAGAAAATTCATATTTGAGTTATATGCATGCAGTAACTAGAAGGACAAAGGGTGCACTCGACCCCGGTGCAAGCCTTGGTGGAGGGCCAAATGATTTTCCAAATTTCATTCAATTTAATGATGAATCTTTTTTTAGTAAATTGTATGTTTATAAACTTTTTGTTTCTTGCAGTAAGAGGTGCGGTATATTAGTTCTTCACCGTGGGTGGCAAATTTTCACTCTACGCCACTTTTCTTTATTGAATGCTACTTTTATAAAAAAAAAATTAAAATGACGAACGATCTCAGAAAAATAAATTTTCTCTTGCTAATATGTACTAAACTCTTCACCATCATATGCAAATATTTTAACTCAATCCTTATTTTTTATCTTTAAAGCCAGACTTGATTTTAATTTGCCATAACATCTACGAAAGTTATAATAGCCCTCTCTAAATTACCTCCAATGTCAATAATGCATTTTTGTATTACGTGGCGTATGAGTGACATTTAATTATTTCGAACAGAAGTTAAAGTTACTCATACGTCACCGTGCATTACATTACCTGAGAAGTAATTTTTACATAGCTATACAGTCCTCAGAAGCGGAAAGGGCGTATCTCAAAAAAATTCATATTCGTCATTCTTATGGCTTAAGAAATTACGCTTCTAATTAACTACTTCAAATGCCGGTATTTTAGTTCAAACCTATAAAAAATCTCTTTGTCTCAATTTTACATGTATTTCAGCAAATTGACAATAACAAAATATCAATTATCTCGAAACGCGTTTTTTTGAGACATGTCCTTTCCGCTTCTGAGTGCAGTATTGCTTTCGTAAAAATAATAGCAAGTTAATAACACTGTTCGACAATTCTATTTTATTTTTTTTTTTTTTAATAACAGAGTAACCACGCCGTTGTTCTAAAAAAAGAAAACCTATTTTTTGCATTTTGTAAGTTAAGATATCTCAAAAACCTGGCATTATGGGCAATAACTTTATCGGCAATATTGATCAAGCCAACATCCTCCTTCAGGACTATATCGTCATTACTCTGTTAGAAAAACACTGCCTTACAGTATAATTTAAGCATCGTATAAAAGATGAAACTACAGAGTTTTAGAAAATAAAGTAGTTACACAAATTCATTGTGGTGGCTATATAGTAGAGCTACAAATAAGAAATCGAGCAACATTTTAAGATTTTCAATTTTACCTTGCATGCGTATCTTGCAACACTTTTCAACGCCAAATTTTACATTTTATCATAACCTTATAATCTCTGCCTACATCATTATAGTTTCTAGCCATCGACTGCTGGTTAAAATTCAACCTTTCTAGTGACAACACAAAACAGTCCAAAACTTGCCACTATTTGTTTCAAATGTAACATGTTTGACTCAAATAATTATTTTATTGCTCTATATCAAATATACATTTGTTTCATTTAATCGAATCGTTTTATAAGTGTTAAAAAAACAATTTTATTCATTGGACTACAAGATTAGACTGTGCAAAAAAAAAAATTTAAATTGAATCAGTCTAATGGGACATACTCATATACGAAATTTAATAGACAACCTGTTTTATTTGTTTAACTTTAGGCTAAAAATTTCCTTTCTCAAAGTTATCAGTTTAATGACCTCCGTCTAAATTTCAATCAATTACTCATCCACCATTTTTTGTAAATAAGTAAAGTTCCATATCCAAACAAAGTATACATTTCGATTTACATAAATATCGTTACATTGTGTAAACAACTTCTATTTACAGTATCAAATTTCTAATGGACATCACTAATGAGTAAAATGAAAAAAACATGTGTCACATCTCACCATTGTCCTTTACATCTTCTCAAAGAAAGTATAAATTTCTCCTAAGCTTTTAATATAAGATACATTATTGATGTGTAAACATATCTACTGACGGGTATGAAAGAAAATTTATGGTGGAGTAAATTCACTGAAAATGCAACGATGACGTGACATTCGTAGCGGTAATGTTTCAGTTTAGATTCTAATCGACTTTTCAACATGTTTCAACTTTGTCAACATTTTTTGACTTTTCAACAATATTCGCCATTTTTCGATAATATTTGATATCTTTTGAGATAATGAAAATAAGAATCGTGGTGGGTGAGAGGCCGTCGAAAAAAATTTCGCTCAAAAACTCGGAAATTAAGCCACAAGTAGAAATTTATGTTCAGACTAATGTTTTAGAGCAGATGAAAACACATCGATATCGGTATGGCAAGATTCGACCCACCAATTGATGCGAAGAAGTCGAAATTAGATTTTGGAGAAGGTTGCACTCCACCATTTGTTTAGAAATTTTTGAGGAAAATACATAATGTATGAACACATACTAGATGAGTAAAATTCAAAAGAAAAATTCGGATGACGCAGAGACCCCCTAAAACATTTTGCATCCCCATTTTCGACGTTATCCATACATATATTTGTGCAATCAATTTTTTTTTGTTTTTACCTCAGCTCTCCAATATTTAATTTCGACCTAATGCTGTCTACTCCGTTTCATGTTTTTGCCATTTAGAACATTTACACTCTGAGGTATAAAAAGATAGCACCTCCTATTCTAATGTCGACAAAATACTTTGAAATTTCAATGCAATTCGAAACTGTTAAATTGTTTTCAGTTGATAATACAAATATGTACTTAAATATGTACTTAAAAAGTTAATACAAAGAACGTATATGACTTATATTTTCTGTTTTATTTACAAATAACTTTAACTTAAATTAATAACATAAAAAATAATGCTTAAATCTACATATTTCACAGTCTCTTTGATAAAATTGCTTGCTGATATTATCAGGTGTTCTCTGAAAATATACATATTTTTATCAAAGTAGAGTTCTATTTCGTACAAGGACATTTTGGACCTAAATTATCCTCGCTTATTTGCCCACGCACCTTTAAAATATTAAAGATAAACTACAACCAGACCAGTCAGTAAATGATGACAATAGGGAATACATAATTCAAAACAAATGTTTTTTTTTTGTTTTGTGAAATTGAGCAATGCTCAGTTTTGATACTTTTGCCACAATGAAGTAAATCAATAAAAGCGAAGACGGTAGACCGTGAATTAGGATATTAGATTTAAGAAAAAATTGGAAAAGTATTCTTCTGAATGTCTTAAAAATTAGCAAAATCCATACATGCTTTTAATTATTTTAAGATTTTTCATAGACTTTGCTTTGAGAAAGGATGACAACACTAACATCCCACGATGGGTGCAATAAGGGCTTATAAGTGAGATACAATTTAAAACAATTTTGTGTTTTAATTATTCCTTTTAAAAATTACCTATTCATTTAAATATATTTTCAGAAAACACTTGAGTTATCAGTGATAAAAAATAATCAAGTTTTTTTTCCTTAAGCTACCAATCATCACGTGGCAATCTGTACGTAGCGTTATTGCTTCGAACAATAGTAACTCCAGCTCCATAGTAAGGAATGATGTACGCGGAACCATCAGCTGGTCCCACAACTTGAGTTGCTATAAGAATTATGTCAATTAACTGTCCAAGAAACATACCACCTAGAGTGCAAAATTTCATTAAGCCAATTGCTGGATATCCTAGATAAAAGCGATCGACACCAAACATGCCGAGAAAAACAGACAGCAATAAAGTGGTATCCAAATGGTAGCCATTACTATAAAAAGAAATATATAAAAAATTATTTATTATTTAATCAAAATATTTTTGATAGATCGAAAAATGGCTTTAAATTACAGGGGCAACGTCCAAAAGACGTTTTTCTCTGTTTTGTAATTTTCGCAATGTTGGCTATTAAAGGCAGAAAGTGTAATTTACTTAACCTAGTTTGAGGATCACATAATCATAAAACATATACTTCCTAGGCGTAAGTTCGTTTACATAATTTATTAATAAATAAACTATAAATGGATAGGACACAACATGACGAAAGCAAGGTCGGAACCCTATGAAAAATTCAAGCTTGTGAGTGCGTAAGGCGTCAATTTTACACTATAGACTACAGTTGAAGAACATAATAATCTTCATATTTTTATCATAGGCAATTTTTTGTAAGTTTGATATGTAACGAATTACAGCAGGAAAAGGGTATAAACTGCTTAGTACTAATACTAAAGTACTAGTCGTCCGCATTATCACATTTGAGTGACATCGATACATGTTGTTAAAGTCATTTTGAATTGGGCGTACATATTTATAAAAAAAAATACATACATAAATGCCTTTTTCAAAGATGATGCATTTATAACAAAGTTCTAACTTTGACCATGGCGAATCGCATAAGATTCCGAGTAGACATAGATATAAAAATATTCACTATTTCCATGGAACAAGAAAACCTCATTTTCAATGGGATTTTTTTCCTTTTCCAGAATTTATTCATGATAAGAGGCGAATGTGGCATATTCTGTTCATACATCGTACGAATTTTCAATTTTTTTAGAGAGACCAAATAGGAGTCACCGTAGTCTCGCCCGGGACATTGTAAATCTCATAGAGTTTAAAATTCCTACAAAGCAAACTTACGTCCATTTACACTGCAGTTCCCGGGTGAATGTGTTGTTCCCAGTTTCAGTACAATTGATGCCATCTGCTGCTATGCACCAAACTGAAATAAACTTATTTGTCATATTTGATCATAGCAGTGATCAATATCAATATACTTGCCTCTGGCCTTATTTTCCATTGTACAACCACGAAGTTGCTGAGTCTTGCGATCAATATGATTTTTTGAAGGATCCGGGCATAAGAACTGGCCCATTAAGAGCTCATCACAATCGTAATTAACTTGTTGAGACGGTGATATCAAAATTAAGACAAATACCACAGTGTATAGCCAAAACATTTTAAAATAAATGAATGTAGCAAAACTATTAAATACTTTCTGTCAGCAAATGAACTTTGACAGATTTACTATAAACCTGACGTTTAATAAAACACAATCAACAACCCAGCAAACTAAACGTTCTGATTTTTGCGGAAGCTCGGCACATACGAGTATCCGCATACCATATACATGGTACAATTATACATGGTAGAACTATCTTGGCAAACTCAAGTTATGCAACCGTGAAAATGCCTACGATAATTGTCAAAAATAAGCAAAACCAAAAAAAAATTCTGACAAGCCCGCGTTTTTTTAATTGTGAAGAGATCGAAAAAAAAACAAAACAAGCTGTTTTGACAATTCAAGTAGGCATACACGAAAAGAAGAACTATCACTGCTACCGTGATTATTGTACCATGCATATAAAGTTAAGCAATTTTTGTTAAGACATTGGGCATTATGAGAGGGCGCATACTTGCAATTCAATAGTTGACCAATTTGCATATATGTTTTTGTTAAGACATTGAGCCTTATGAGAGGGCGCAAATTTGCAATTCACTAGTTTTTATTGAAATAAAATGTTAAATTGGAGTCAACTATATAGTTGTGCGACAGACGATTAGTTCGAAAATAGTTTATTACCTGTTTTTGGAAGTGCATAATTTATTTCTTTGTACTGCTTTGCACTTCTTTTAATAACTTTTAAATTTTTGTTGTAACTCCTTAAAAAGAAAACTATAGTAAAATATTAATATTTCATATTTTTTGTTTTTACTTTTGAATTTTATGAAGAGACCTTTTTATTTTCATTCATAAGTTTTTTAACCTTCGTTTCTTAGGCACCAATATTTTTTTGTTTAAGTGATTTTGTGTACTGCTTTCCAGGTTTGGATCTGATATTTTGCGTACTCTTTTATACTTCTTTTCAGTTCAGGTTGTGCTTCTTTTTGCTCCAAAATGGTTGACATATCGTAAAAAATTCGAAATGGTTGCTTACTCAAAGTTGTTTAAATTAAATTTTAAGTAAAATTAATGTTTAAAAAGGAAATTAGCAAATACTAATTTAAAAATTTCTTCCTGATGTGACGTACACGTGTAAATTTAAAATTTTCTCATCCGATAACGCAGTCTTTATATTATTGATTCTTGATTCATACTGACGAAAGATTTTCAACTGAGCCTCACAATACCAAAACGAAATTGTATCGACGCGATCAAATGTGGTCGATTCGATCAATTGACCACCGCAATAGGCGTATAATTTATACATTGAGTGAAAGATTCCCTTATCGATAAATATTTTGGGTCAGTCCTTTTACTTTAGAAGAAAAACAATAGATTGCCGGTTTGTTATGTTTTAAATCCTAAACTTTTATTAAAAATATATTTTTTATATTTTAACTGAACAACGACTTCATTTGACTGTTTATTTTTTAATTTGTTTATTGTTTCAGCCTTTAAACTATCAAGAAAACGAACTTTGACCTTAGACGTTTGGCCAAAAGTGCTATCAATCAGTCCAACTTCTCCAGTTGACAATAGAATCTTTTTCCCCACGAAGACATTGCGATTAGCATCATTTTTGAATAAGTTTTGTACAATAACTTCATGCTCGTTTATAAAACGTTGAATGGTTCCTTCTTTTTGTTTGTTCTTAAAGACCTTAAATGACAAAAGTATATCGCTTACATACGTGCTCGAATGAGTTATCCACTGCATATGTCCCCAAAATGCCAATCTGCAACATTTTGTGTGAACATCCATATCCAGTTTGGAGGCAATTAATGTAGCTTTAGTAGAAGCCAATATTGCCGTTTCAAATTGTAACAGTGCGTATAGTTTCTTTTTACTGTTACTATTCGGCTCTGTTCCTTCAACATATTCATATTCTTGGTTTATATTAAATTCGTCTTTCTGTGAGTCGTTAACGTCTTCGAAGAGCGTTACTTGCGCCATGACAGTTTCATGACCAACAGTCACATGAAATTTGCTTTTTGACTTTATAGCAAATTTGTAATAAGGAATACGATGCAGTAGTATACAAGCAGCATAAATAGGTTGCAGATATTCTGGTTGCGTGATCAGCCCACGTTCTAGTAGCTTTGCATTAAATTGTGTAACACAGAGTCCAACACGATCACCAGCTGCTGCGATTTCCACTGGACGACGAAACATTTGAATAGATTTTACCTTGCGTTTTTCACGTATTGAAGGAATTTCTACTATATCGTTGATTTTGATTTTGCCTTGTATAAGAGTCCCTGTACAGACAGTGCCTTGTCCTTTCACAGAGAAGCAATGATCCACGTAAAGAAGTAAAGGTACATCAATTTTGCGATCGGGTATGTAAACGTGATCACAAATTCCATTTAAAAGCACCTAAAAAAATATCAATTAACATTAAGTATTAATCAAAGAAGGTAATAATAATGACTTTTTAAATGTCCCTTCAGTTCATCAGATGACAACTGTCCCTTTACACTAGCTACATCGCTAGTTACCTGTGAACTAGTTATTTCCCTCGCCTTTGGTAATGCAAAGCCGAAACAGATTGAGTGTAAAGCGAAAGTAATTAATAAGTTTGAAAAAAAAAGAAATATACAAAACAATCGCAGGTTAAGTTGCCATGGCAACGAGGAAAATATTACAAAAAAGCGAGGATCTGTTTTTTTTTGAACCGACGCAAGTAGAACCGACGCATAACGAAGAGACGCATAACGGGGCCTTGGTGTATAAGACCCGCATAATTTGAGCAACACCATTATATTGTCTATAAACGAATATAAAATTTAAATTTTTAGTGCAATATATGTTGTTCGCTTTGCGTCAAAATTCAGTTTGCGTCTCTACTGGTGGAACCGAATAGCGACGCAAAGCGGGGCTTTGGTGTACTTAATCTCGTAAGTCGATTGTGGGAGGCACTACAGGTCAAAGCATATTTTCGAAGAAGTTTGTAATAATAGTACATACTACTAATTATAGATACTGAGAGTCCTGGAATGAAAACTAACATTGGACTCAGGGACTGTTTACATTAAGATAGAATCTTACCTGAATGTTTTGACCACTCTGCGCGGCAATGTTGAAAATGGGAATATTTTCTCCAAAAGCAGTACCAGCAAAGACTTTTCTCAAGTTTTTGTGAATTTTAGCCAATGTTAAATCACATTTTGTTTGATCCAGCAAATCGATTTTATTAACCACTACAATTAACTTCCGACACAAAAGTTCTCCAATAACAATACACTCAGAAGTTTGTGTTTGAACTCCTTTAACAGCATCGATTACAAGCATCATCATGTCAATAATCTGTGCACCTGATTCAACCAAATGAACGATTAAAAAGCAAATCATATTCCATGAGCTGAATTCAGAAACTTACCTCCAATTATAGTGCGTATGAGACTTGCATGACCTGGACAGTCAACAAATGTAAACTGCACCTTTTCCACTTTTTCGGCTTTCAGCTGAGTAGGTGCATCAACTTGAAGCGCACTGAATCCCAGGTCCAATGTAATTCCACGTTCTTGTGACTGTGGATTTTTATCAAACGAAGCTGTACTTGAAATGGAGCTGAGGACACGTGCCAATGTTGTTTTGCCTGAATCCACATGTCCCAACAGACCAATATTAAAATTAAGAATCATATAAAATTTCTTAGCCAAAATATCACAGAAGTGTAAATAAGTATAAACGAAAAATTCACAACTGTGATGACAGTTATTGAACTACAGAAACCAACAACAAAACAAATTGATTTTTGTGGATTTCTCCAATCGACATGAATGGAATTAAGAGCCCGCTAAACGAACAAACCTTTTTGCAATCAGATCGAGTACTGTCGTAATTTTAGTTGTTTGGAAGTAGCATTTAAGCACGTAACCGTTTTAAGTATATAACCGCATTAACGAAAAATAAAATCATATGAACAATTTGTCTGGTTGCTCCTGTTTCGTGCGCCATGCGTGCTGCCTTGCAAGTGATTGACAGCATCATTTCTAAACGTTCAAATAATCATGAATGCGCACAAAGCTCTCTCTTTTGTGATATATCGGAACAAATACTTTATAAATATTTTACTGAACTTAGTGTATAGGAATGAGTCAACATCAAAAAAATTGCACAAAACAAAGATTTATTCGGATCAAAATCCCTCGCAATCATACGTAGCCTAATTATGTAGTTATCGTGCAACCGAGGATAATTATGTAGTATACAAAAAAGGTAAGGCTCACTATGTAGCCCTGGTAAAATCGCAGCTGTCAGAATCCGCATTTTAGAATTTTTATTTTCTACAGAAAAAGAATTGTATATTTTGTTAATTCTTACTTAAAAACTGTTTTAATTACGTTAATATCCCACAATTCAACTCAGCTTTATTTAAATTAACCTGTTCCAAACAACATAATGACAAGGTTTAATCGCATTATTGATGAAGATTTTAACATTTTTCTTAACCTGAAATTGTATTTTTATAAGTTAGTACTAATAAATTCTAATTTTCCTGTAACTAATGATTTAGGACTAGCATTGAACTTGGCGATGTAACGCCCCACAACATAAAGCAGTTGAAAAAACTAAATACTGTTGTATTTCCTGTGTCGTACAACGATAAATTCTATGTCGATGTGCTGGATGCTGGCGAGTTGGCCAAATTGGCTTACTACAATGATATCGTCGTTGGTGCTGTCTGCTGTCGAACTGACACCACTGAAAACCAACGACGCCTTTATATAATGACGCTAGGTTGTTTGTACCCATACCGTCGTCTTGGCATAGGCACTGTGATGTTTCAACATATTCTCAACTATGTGGAAAAGGATGGCAACTTTGATAGCATTTTCTTGTAAGTGTGTTTCAATTAAATTTAATATGTTTAATTTTCCTCATATATTCAATACACATCCTGATTGAATTTGGCCGCTATACATACATGACACAACTTAAGCCAATGACCTATTTCAGAAACTACAGATCTGGCTTTAAAAAATAAAGTGTCATTCATTTGCGTTTCTTAGAGTATTAAAATTTGCTGTGTTCCATTTACCATCACCAAGTATGCATTGGAATTTTTGTTTCCTTATACCATGTACTTATGTATATGTTTTGTTCTTTTTCGTTCTGCCTTCATTATACACTTATCCCCCGTTTTACTACCTTTTTTACTCGTTTTGATCTAACACAGAAATTAAAATCAAAAATTATACTAAAAAATAATGGTCAATATTAACATTTTGGCTTCACACACCTATTTATCTATTTTGTCAACAATTGATTAAAAAAAAACACTGAACCACAATTGTATTAAATTTAAAAAAAGGGGAATTTCCCATCCTGTGTGCATAATAATTTTACAAGTTTATCTGTTCATGTGAAACTGTACATGCAGTCAATTTCAAACAACAGAACGCTGTACATACAGCTATGGACATATAAATGGCACATTTTGTAAACATTATTTTCATTTCTTGAAAACCTGGTGAATTTTTTTGGAATGGCGTAGGCCCGCTTATAAAAATCAATGCCAAAATTAACAAGTTTCAGTATTTGGACATATTCAAAATCCATATGGAACCATATGCACTCCATTCTATGCCAATTAAGTGGACATCTTTACTAGAAAATGACCCCAAACACTCCTCCAAAGTAGTAAAGAATTGGTTTTGTGTGGAGAAAATCGACGTTTTGGATTTATCAGCCCAGACTTAAATTCAATAGAGAACCTGTAGAACGAAGTCAAGGTTGAAATCGTAGAGAAAAATTATAGAAATATGGACTATCTTTGGTCTGCCACTCAGAGGATTCAATCTATCTCCTTTTGCTTTGCATGTAAGCCTTATTCCACGTTCACCTGTACTTGAGTGTTCAAAAATGGAAGACTATGTTGTTTTCTGACAAATCCAAGTACAACCTGAAAGATTCGGATGGACTAAAAAGAGAAGGATTGAATCCTAAGTATTGCAAAGCAACTGTAAAATCAGAGGTGGGCATGTAATGGTCTGCGGTTTCTTCTTTGGTCATGGGATTGGACCAATTCATAGGATTGATGAAATTATGGATTGATGGCGATTCTTTTAGATTAACGTGTAACATTGAATTCTTTTTTATTTCAGGCATGTTCAAGTCAACAATGAAGGAGCTATCGCTTTTTACAAAAAGTTTGGATTTGAAATTGTTGAAACTAAAGAACTTTACTATAAACGTATTGAGCCAGCGGACGCACATGTTTTACAGAAAACTTTAAGAAAAACCAGCAATTTGTTGAATAATCACACTGATCATTCTCAAATGAACGGACAAGCTGATAAAAAAGAGAAAAAAGCATAGAAAACTGTTTAAACTTCATCAACTATCATAGGAATGGCCAAATTGCAAACAATTTAACATTATTTGGACTAAAGTTTTACATTCATATAATCGAAAAAAGATCTAAATCCATATACGCAGGCGTAAACACGCAATTAAAAATAATGAAAAAAAAAATATACGAAAATTTGTTATAATTCCAAACATAATGTTTAATTTAAATATTTCTTTAAAAAAATAGTGAGGTGATTTTAAAAATTTTTGGGAATCGTGAATTGTTGACACAATTGTATTGTAAGCGTTTGACATGGTACGTTTTAAGCAAAACATTTTGATATCATTATATTTTCGACTTTTCATATTATAAATAATATCAACATAAATTCAAAGTCAAAACAAAAAACTATTGAACAGTTTTCAAAATATAAATCTGATATAACCCTAAGGGTTGATTGTTTGCAGATTTTTTAAATTTTTGTTTCGGGTTTTCCCTGGAATACGATTCCAGCCCATATCTTGATACTGTCAATACATGGGCTGGAATCGGAACACCCGAAATAAAGTTTGTGCCCTAAAAATTAAAAGCGGAGACTACTTAAATATAATCGAAAATGAAGTAGTTCTACGTGGGCAGCAATTAACCAGAGATACCATGATATTTCAGCAGGATAATGCGGCTTTTCATACCGCAAAAATTCTAGGGCATTGATGTGCTTCCTCTAGTTTTTATATACAAATTGTTCATTTCAATTTTTGAAGAGATTTTGTCGGACCCCCTCTTATCCATTTCGACCTACGTAATTAATGGACGTAATTAATGTTCAGTGGTAGAAAAACGATTGCCCTTTTCAATGACATTGTGTGAATTGACGAGCTGTCGATCTGGTTGAGAGTAAAGAAAAACCATATCGTCGTTGAATTGTTACTAAATCTGATGGTTATTACGTAATATCTATACAAAGAGGTGTATTACTCATTTTTCTAAAAATATGATTTACGACATGAGTTTGGAACGTGTGATTGGGAAGATAAATGCGTAAGTACGTAAGTGTTGCTATTTATTTTTAAGTTTCTATAGTGTTCACTCGGTGACGTGAGCAGGTATTATTTTTGAAACTATAATTTTTTCTTTGTGGCAAATAGCTAATTCTGCGTATGTAAGGTAGAGCGGTTCAAAAAAAAACTTTCACGATGTGTCAGCGGATTACAATAGTGTATATGTCTAGACAAAGCCCCTGAAAAGGATTTTCATTAATATTGAAAACTGGATTAGCGCCCCTGTTTTAAGTTGTCTACTTTTTTTTAAATATTGATTTTAAAAATGGTGCAAGTTAAAGAGGTTATCAGATTTTCCAACAAATTGGAGGTGGTTTTCGATTTATTATCGATCGAGGAATCGAATCGAATCCATAATTTTTTTTACTCTTTTTTTTTTCTTATAAAAAATTGACCGGAAAACAAAGAAAAAACACTTTAAACTTACAAAATCGCCCCATATTATTTTACCGCCGATCCCGTGGTACACCATTTTAAATGTATTTTTATTTGCTGTAAGCCGCATATCATTATCTCATTTCAAAACCAAGATATCTGCATTTTTCTAAATTACCAAACTTGACATTCTTCGAACCGGAGTCGACAAATATATGTACATATTAAGGTGATTCAATTTTTTTATTTCAAACAGCTTGAATAGTTGCAGGTACATGATAGCAAAATTCTGGTGGCTCATCGAGTTTTATAGTTCTCCAAACGATTTATATGGAAGAATGCTTAATTAGACATTTTCGTCTATATCTTATGAAAAAAAATCTTACATGAACGGGACTAGGTCATTGTAAAGAACCTAAAATTGTCCATAAAAAAGCATCAAGTAGTTTTTTTTGTGAATATAACATTTCGTCAGTTTATTAGCTTTCAGAGTTTAGGGATAATTCAAAGATTGAGAAAAAAATTGTTTTTTTTTGATTTTTTCTCTTTTTTGTAAAAAATTTTATGCTCTTTTCGAGATTTTTTTTTCAAATCTAAGGATATTTCAGAATTAAGATATGGTGGAAAAAATCTGACAACGGATTCGTATTTAGGACACAAAAATCATAATTCGGAAGTACTTAGTACGATGGGTTTAGATTAATGTTATTTTTGGTCCGCTTGTACTACGTTCTACCTCATTTTTTATTCCATGTGTAATTACATGTAGATAAAGATAATTGATTTTAATTGAAATGCTCATTTAAACACCCTTACCAATATATTTTGTTGGACAGGCATAATACTTATAAAGAGGTAAAACATTGTGCTTCACAATGTAAAACGTACACGCTTCGAAATAAGTGACCAGTGAGCAGCCATTCGTTTGTGATATTCCGTCGATATGACATTGAAAATGTTTGCATCACAAAACAGCAACATATACCAGTGCTTTCGATGGTTACATATTGTACTCTACTACACTGGTAGTATATGTTTCCGCAAAAAAGGAGATTCGCTTACTGTATCTCGTTGGAATATAGTGTATACAAACATTATAAGAATTGTGTTAGTTATGGGTTTCATTGGCGGACTGTCCAGCAAGCTTACGAACGTCCAAAGCTCAGACGCTATGTTCGGACACTTGTCACCAGTATTGTGTTTCGTGTTGGCATTCGAATGTACCATTAGTATGCTTACATATCTTTTCGTTTCATTTATGATGGAGTATCAAAAACATAATCACATAAGACTACAAGATAAAATCGATACGCTCGATCGTCGAACAAAAAACGATTTTCCATTCATCAACTGGAATTATTGCAAATCTGCGCAAAAGTACACACCTCTTACGATTTTTATAATGATCTTCTATACAACTGTTTCGCTTATCTATGTGTATAGTATAAGTAATTGCAATTGTGGTATTGTAAGCACAATTGTCACTGCTTTAACGTATGCCGCAATCACTATATCACCTGCCGGTGTTGGATTTTTGCATATGGCACAAATGGATATGTTGCGCATTCGTTATCGACTATTTCGAAAAATGTTTAATCTCTATTATACTGATTTCGCTACAAAAGATAAAGACAATAAGGACATAATAGAAAATATATTAAAGCTCATAGGTCATTTTAAAAAATATAATGAATTGATTTTGGATATTAATGATGTATTTAGTTTTGTGTGTGCCGCAGGAATTTTTTATGACTTTGGCATTATGACGAATATGGTGTTTTTATTATGCCAAAAGGCATCGGAGTCAATCGCGCCAGCTAAGGAATATGTGTTTATATTGCTCTTTATGATTCCCCGTATTTACAAGATTATAATGACAGCTTCATATGGTTACACAACAGATAAGGAGGTACGTTATTTGGTTGAGAAATAGAAGTAACATACTTCTAAAGTGTATCTTTGTATATAAAGGGTGTGCAAATTTGACGTATTTTTTTAAATTTGCCAAAATTTTATTTTCAGTGTAAACCTGACTAAATCTTGCTCCAAAAAGTAGTTAAATCGCACCAAATCATTTGGCGAGCGTTTTGTTAAAATAACGTAACGTAAACTGAGCTGTTTGTTTCCCTAATTTCTGTACTCTCTCCTATTTTTGGGATACGGGAACACGATTTAGTCAATATCGGTTACCGAGATGCAGTGGCTCTATTTAAGGAGGACACCCACCTTAGCGATGACCAATAACTTTTTAATATGTGACTTTTGATTCGAAAGCAATTTTTTTATTACTTTGAATAAAATTTTTTAATTCTTTACATGCTAGCATTAATTTTTTTTTTTGGATTTTCAGAAAAAATATTGCCTACATATAATATTGTCGTGCGAGAACAGATTTCCAAAAAATGCACGAATTATTGCAGCATTAGATACATTTTCGCACTGGAAGATGCAAAACAAGTACGATTTTACAATTGGATCAATCATTAGGGCCAACCTAATAATCACTTATTTGGTGAGCAGCAATTAACACTAGTCTACAAATTTTTGCATAGTAATATTGCGGCAAATAAAAACCACCGTTCCTATAGTAAAATTTCTCGCTTAATCCGAAAATCATAGTGGTTTTGCTAAACTGTTTTTAGCAGTAGCGACCACACAAGTGATGATATTATGACATATGTACGCATGTATATTACTTTAAAATTTTTGTCGTGATCTCTACTTTTAGGAAACAAAAAAATTTGGAATGAGTATCATGTAAAATTACATTTTCAATGAAGCCAATATGGCGTTACCTCCCGGAACTGTGCATGTTTTTTCAAAAACAAGACCTGATCCAGCAAAACCACTATGATTTTCGGATTCAGCGGGAAATTTTACTATAGGAACGGTTGTTTTTATTTGCCGCAATTTTTCATGTAGAGTAGTGTAATTTTTATACATATACTCGTACATACACGAAGAAAAATAATTTCCTAGAATCAAAGAACTAAATTTCTTAGGCATAAAAAATCATATTTGTCATAATACAACATATGTTTTTGAACTCCATCAAAACTAATTTCTTAAATTTAAGAAACCTTACATATATTAACTTCCTAATTAATTTTTCAAAATATCTCGTGATAAAAAGCAAATACATATATCATTTTTGTATGGTAAAATCGACATTTTTTTTTTGGAAATTTTTTGTTCAGCGTATCAAAACGTTTAAGATCAAATGGTTTAATTTTGCCTTATGGCCAGATGTTGAAAGAAAAGGTCTTTTTTGGAATAAAGGATTCATTACTTAATGCAAAGTTTTTATATATAACTTTATAACTTTTTTTTAAGTTGGTTAAAGCGAAGTATTTCGGACTATAAAAAATCACAACTACTTTGAAAGACTTAAATCTTTATTTCTCGTGATATCTTCAGTGTTTTTGAGCACAAGCCTTTCATGTAGATACATATGTACTTATGTAAGTACATCATTACTACAATTTTTATTAATTTACACTATCAATGTTCGTATTAATTAAGCGAAAGTTTTAACATTTACATTATAACTTTCTTAATAAGAGATTTATGAAGACCTAAAAAGTTTCTAGAATCAGTCCATCTAAAGTCACTAATGGCCCATAAACATCTTCTGTTGAGAAAATAATGAGCCTAATTATCTTAATAGTTCCAATATATGTAGATCGAACTTACATGTTTAATTGTGTGAAAAAATTTTTTTTTTGTGGAAACTTAGCCGTTTAGCCGTTAGTCATACGACTTTGCCTCACCTTCCCCTACATGTACACACATGCTCACAATAATCCTAATAATAATAAATTTTGCTAGGCAATATATTATAGTATAGCTTCTCTCGAGCTCCTTATTTTAGAAAATAGTACGTTTCGTGTAATTACCTTCAGTGTAACTTTTACTAATACAAATAATTTATTTACAGATATTACACGGCATTATAAATTACGTAATAGTTTTAATTCAACTCCAGTTCCAGCAAAATAATATAGCGAATCAAATTAAGAGTCATGCCATAATTGATGATGTGGATATCTTTAAAATACACTGAACAAGAAAAAAAGGACGAGGCATATACTCGTACATACATATTCACGTATCGGCGGATAGAAGTTTACATCTAAAAACTTTTTTCAGTGGGTTCAAATTTCAATATATTTGTTAAAAATGTAATAAAATTATATGAATAATCATGTACATGCATATGCATAACGTACAAGCCTACATTTTGAATAAAACTTGTCAACACTGTGTAGTTAACATTTCTTATAAGCGAAAATAGAGGAAGCGCAAGTGCTACAAAATTGCACTATATTCATAGAATACAGAAAAAGATACAATTTTAAATTAATTCCACCACTGCTCAGATAAAGAGTGCAGAGTTGACCTTCTATCGAAAGGGTATGTATGTGGGCATTCAAAATAAAAATATGAGCCAGATCTACCGCACAGATATGTGCCAGTATCGATTATATGAAATGAAGGACCGAAAATTTACGATTTTGGGGCACTTAAAAAAAAGTTTTAACTAAACAGTGATGTTCAGAATGACGATATCTACGATTTTAAGACCCAGCCAATTGCAAAAAAAAAATTTCGTCGCACCCTAATGTACATCTCTTCCAATCGATTCAGAATCTTGATAATCTTTCAAAGTCTGTGGTATCGAAAGATTTTTTTTTTAAATCAATAATTCATTGCTATTGGTCACAAAAATAAAATTTATTAACGATTCTAAAACAAAACTTTTTACATACTTATTTTCGAAAGCATAAAATAAAATTAACAATCCAAAATTTCAAAATGGCATGCTACAGTATTAAGTTTAATTAAAGGTTGATTTACATACGAATTTAGCAGGTTGAAGGCATCAACTAATGAATCAGCATAAGATGATATTTCGTCTGGATGTAATATATCCAGAAGATTAAGTTTTGAATTCCAAAAAAATGGTAAGGAACCATCTAATATATAATCAACTAATTTGCCCAGCATCTGCGTTAATAAAAAATAAAATATATATATTTGTGAAAATAAAATTAAAATTTTAATTTTCGTTGTTATAAAATTGAGAAGTTATGACAAAAAAAAAAACCCTCATGTATATCTGCTGTAATAAGATGTAAATGACTTTATGATTTTATTTTTATATAGGTATGGTTGTTTTTTTTATTGGAGCCTATTTCGTGCACCCTGAAAAATCTTTTTTATAAATAAAAAAATTAATTTGTTTTTTATATTTTTTTCTCGCAAAATCTATTTTCCTTGGTTTTTGAGATATTTTTAATAACAACGAAGTGCCACTAAGAAAAGGATACTTACATGTATGAAAAGATAATCGATAGAATTATTCCAAAATGACCGTCTTTGTAGATTGATTTCCCATAAGAAAACTGTCGTAATAAAGTAACTTTTAATCCTTTTTAATCCATATTTGTTGCGCAATGATTTCAACAAGCGAAAAACTACTTTCAAATTATATTTCTTTAGAAGTAGATCGTGCTCCGTTTTTGGATTGCAAATCATAAATGCGATTCTTCGGGAACTTTTGGGCCCACCATTATTTGGCTTAGGAACAGCATACCAACGATCACATTTATATTGAAAAATACCCCGTTTAGGAATTGTCATCCAATCTTCTTCTCCAAACATAAATGCAGGAACTAAATCAATTGATATTTTTCTTGCTGGACAATGCGCAAAAAAAGTATGCGCTAGTCCTCGTTTCGAATATTCTACCGTGTATTTATCATAGAGATGTCCCCATACTACACGCCCATTTCTCTTTAGTGCAACTTCAATAAGATTTTTAAGCCAACGTTGCACTCTTCCACGTACAAGATAGTAGTGTTTATCCGTCAAATCATAAAGAAGATTGTACACATCGCTTGAGTTTGGAATGTCTTTAAGACTTTCCAAAACATATCTAAAATTGAGATTAACAAATCCCGGACGGTATTTATCAACTTCGATATCTATTTCTTTTGCAAAAGGAGGGCTTAGTTTTATGTGAACATCGAATTCATCAGGACGATTTATGCGGACGTTGTTTGAATAGCTTCCTGGAAAAACATTAAACCACATATTTAAATGAGGCCAATATGTACGACTACAAAAAGTAATTTTTCTAGAGCAGATATCCGCGAGAGTTTTCAACTGAAGACATGAGTAGATGAAGATTTCATGTTACATCTTTCTCAATTTGCATTTTATGCCACATCAGGAAATATCCAAATCGCGCAGTTTTATCTTAAAATTTAAGGTGCAAAAATGTTGTGCTCCATAGTAAATATGTTAAAGATAAAAAGTTTAAAGCTCATTTCTGAAAAATTTTAAGGCATATCACCATCCTGAAGAGTCTCTAAAAATTGTATCTCTTACTTAATTAGACTTTTACCAGATCGGTATGGATTTTGTGAACTCTGTAAAATTGTTTCTAGCTACATTTAAGCACCGCTGCTACCCGTGCCAATAACAAAAAAAATCTTAGAAGGTTGTGTTAGGGAATCCTGTGTTCACGTGCACTACGATGACATTTTTTGATGTGGGTCAGAGCATTCCTTTGTGAATCAAATACCTCAAAAATCCCAGTTCCTTGTTAATTAAATTTGTAATCGACATTTTTAATTCTATGGTAAATGAAATTGATTGTTTAGTCAATTTCATTCCAGAAATCAAAACTCTGAGTTAATTTTCCGAGGCAAAAGAGATTGATTTCTTTGTCGATTTTATTTTAGAAGTTAAAATTTGGAATTGAAATTTTTAATTCCATTTGAAAGAATTTGAATTTGGAAACAATTTTTTTTTTTAATTCCATGGCAAAAGGAGTCGATTCCGTTCACGAATTTTCATTTTGAAATTTTAGTTCCATTTTAAGGAATTGGAATTGGAATTTTAAAGGAAATAATTTCTTTGTTGATTCCGTTCCAGAAATCAAAATTTGGAATTGACTAGAAATTTGATTGATTAAAAAATGGAAAAATTGCTCATTTTTCTAAAACAAACGTTTGCTATATTTGAAGGGGAAAGGTCGAAAAAAAAGGTTAGTTTTGTGATCTTTCTTTACATGTCAGGGCAAATCAGCATGAGCAAATAGTTGGACCATCGCAGTGTTCCCAAATCGAGTTTTCGGTTTAAAAATCACAAGAGAGCGCAAATCTAGTCGGATATGAAGAATTTATCTTTTAAGTTTAAGCTAACTAAAATGTCAACAAACCGTCGGAGTCCGAAATTTAAAAAAAAAGTTTTGTTTTTTATTTTTTTAAGTTAAGGGCTAGCAAAAAAAATTGCTGAATAGCGCAAACCTTGTCGAAAATAAATATTTTTTTTTTTTAAATAAGACCTTACCAAAATTTCAAAAAATCTTGAGCCCGAATTTTAAAAAAAAAGTATTTTTAAGTTAAGAGTTCAAGAGTAATTTTTTTTTTAACTAAAGAAAATGCGGGCTCCGACGATTTGTTGGCTGTCGGTTAACTTTATTTAAAAAAAAAAATGTTAATATCCAATAAGATTTGCGTTCTCCAGCGATTTTTTACTAAAAAACTCGATATGGGACCACTGTGTAGTGTGCAGCGCCAGCCCCTTGAAATTTTCCTAAACGTTGCATAGAGATTGAATGGAAATTCAGAATTTTATTCATGTTTAATGATTTAAAATATGTATCAACTTACCAAAAAGACTTGTTCCTTTAAAAAGGATATCGAAAACGTGATCCTCCGAGCGCATAATTTCTAAAATATAGTCGCGTATAATATCAAAATCTTTTGTAAAAGTTTGTCTATCCTCGTCAGTTATAGTTATTTCTCGTCCGATAAAATCAATGTACGATTCAAATGGGCGCATTATGTTAAGATCTCTGAAAATAAAAAAAAAACTATATAGAAAAATTAATAAAAAATTTTAAATAGCAGTACGGTAGAGTTAAAAATTCAGATGAAAATTTATTTGCTTTGCTCATTTTTACATGGCTTATATTTAATCCTAAAATGGTCGTCATATGGGTGAGCAACTTTGCAGCTGAATTTGAATAGTTAAGTTGATTTTTATTTTAAAATTTTTACGACTTCTAACATTTCACATAAAAAATGAAACGAAAAATTATATATTTTGGTTTTTATGTGTAAAAAGTTATAAATAAATATCAACCCAAACTACTCACCAAACAGAGCTGCAGGAACAGTAGTTATCTCAAGTTTCCAGTGACTTAAAAAGTCATACATTGCAGTGATTCTGTGGTACTAATAAATTTGAAATGGCAATGGCAATCCGCATGCACTTTTATGGTAACACTTGGGGGACGTCCATTAATTACGTGAGGTGATTTTTTGAAAATTCGGACCCCCTTCCCCTTGGTGAGATTTGGTGAGATTTGGTGTGATCTGGCGGGACCCCCCCCCCCCCTCCCGTGAGATTTAAATTATAATTTTTAATGTAAATTTTATGCATTAAAAAGTTGACGTGAGGTTTTCCTTGGCCCCCTCCCCCCTATTTTGGCTCACGTCATTAATGGACGTCTCCTTGCCAGTGATTTAATGCAGTTAATCTTTTTCGGTCAAAAATTCAACCACAAATTTAATGCTGGAACTGGAAAATTTATCTTTATTATTTAACATACTCTCCTTTCAAGCGATCTTTCAACATTTCGATACCTTTTTTATAGTACTCTAAATATTGCTCAGAGTACTTGATGTATTTTTGGGACGGGATTCGACCAGGCATCTCTATATATATTTAACTTAGGCTCATCAAAGTATCATTTGACATATGTATGTATGTATCTTTCAAGCTGGAATCTTAAACCATACATTTTTTCTAAAAAAAGTTTGCCCAAAAAACAGATGGCAATCCATGTTTGGGACAGGCTTTGACCATGCAACCCTATATATCTAACTTAGGCTCATCAAGGTCTATCTATAAAAAGTTTTCCCAAAATACAGGTGTAAACCCATGTTTGAGACAGGATTCGAAAAGGCAACCCGCTTCGGGTATGTTTTGTCCGCATTTTCAGTAACATGAAAAATGTGGACATGGTTTGACAACAGTGGGTGGCATCTCCCATCTTGACATTCACTTAGCTTGATTTCCACATACTTTTATTACTTTTCTCTACCTGCCACGCTTCCTACTGTGTAGTGTATAAAAAACAAATTTTGTTCTTTAATATGTATATGGGAAGTTCTCTTACAAACTCTACAAAAGCTGAACAATATTTGCAATAATTAAACCGACATAGAAAAAATGCATTAAACTGAACAGCTAACTTAAAGTTCTTCATCCTCAAATTGTAATTCACTGCCTAACGCTTCTCTATCTTCAACAATAATATTGTCTCCTTTGAATCCTGTATAAGACTCGTAAACGGCAGCTGGAATCAAATGCATGTACGATTTTATCTCTTCCAATTTAGCTGCCGCCACTTGGTTTATTCTTCAGGTTACAAATGTTATCTCCAGAAACATTTCTTGCTACCGCTTGCTCTCCCGTTATCCTTTTTTCCTTTTTATATTTATTTTGCAAGACTTTGATTTCTTTAATTTTTAACCGGTTCACTTTTTGCTTCTTTCTTCCGGTTCGTTATCTTTTTTCGATGTTTTCACGACGATCCCAATGTACTATTAGTTCTTTATTATTTAATTTTGAATAGAGTTTGTATATTATTCAAGTGCGTTCCAGAATCAATAGTAGGCAGCACGAGCATGGTTTGGTTTTGCAAAACTGATTACATATAAACGAAAGTTAGATTTGCAACATGGGCCCAACTCATATGCAGATGAAAAGCGGGTTGGTTCCTTATTGCAGAAAGGGGTCAAATCATTTAAGCACTATAAATATATGTAGGTCAAGGCTTTATTGCTTTTAGGTTGTTTTATTTTCTTAAATTTTATTCCGCGTAACTCCCATTTTGTTTTTAGTTTGGTAACTGAATGAAGGTTTCTTAAGACATTCCATGCATTGATTCCATAAGTTCGGTTTTCGTCTCATTTGGTTGGACAACATATTCGTTACATACCTACTAGAAAAAAAGAAAGAAGGCAACTAAAAAGCTGGTGACATGGATCTTTATTTTAAGAAGACCCAGAATCAACATTAATGAGGAAACACAACGCAACGATGCTTGGTCGACGAAATCCATTCAATACATGTTCCATTACGGCATCCCTCGTTCCCTCCATCCCTATTATTTGTCCTTTTCCCTTTGCAAGCTACTCTGCAAGCCAAGATTTACTTTTATCGATTGGCAAAAACAAAAAAAAACCCATAGCGCGAGTGCCAGCGTTTAGCGGCGCTGCACTTCAAGCCACAGCAACAAAAATAGCGAACAAGTCGAAAAAAAAAATCAAACAACGAACGTCCCACCAAACAAGAGCTAAAGCGTACCATTCCATTTAACGTACGCTCGAAAGATGACGTTTTGTTGTTGTTGCTGTTGTTAATAGTGCTGCTGCTGCCGTCGATATTGTTGCTGCTACTATACAATTTTTTTTTGTTTTGTTTTTTGCATTTTTTTTCTTTCTCAGGGAAAACAAGCAGCAGATGAGAATGGAAAGGAGGAGGACAGTCAGAGGCAGAGTAAAAACAACGCGTCCAAAACAGAAAACAGCGCAGCGCACCACTCAGCAAAACTGCGAGCACAGCTGCAGCGCAACGGTGATGGTGCTCGCACTGTTTTCTAAAAGGAGAGAAGGAGAAGGGGAGAAGGGGTACGATGAGACGCGCTCACTGCGCGGATGTGTAGATGACAGCGGCGACGGTTGGCAAACGATGGATGGATGGCGAATGGCGAGTGCCGTGATAACGCTGGGGCATACTATAGCAGCAGGGTAGGGGGAAGCCAAAGAGGATAGAAGAGAAGGTCCCGTCGGCCCCACGTATAGTGAGGCGATGGATGAAAATAACAACAAAAACAACGACAACTTCAATCATAATGATTTTGTTGACTTCGGTGATGATGATGTTGACGATGGCTATGGTGGTGACGACGAAAGCGACAAGTGAGTGGCGACCAACCGACCAACCAACCAACATGCATACATACACACGCAAATATCGTACATGAACATTTTTTATACATTGAAGCTATGGTCTTCATAAAGTTCTGTAGGAAAGTTTACAAAGCAATGTCTTAACCCATTTCTAACCCATTTGTGCTTTTACACCATATAGCGTATAAATTAATCAAAATTCAAAGGCAGTGGAATTTATTTCGGACAAAAATTTGTAATGCAAGAGCTCTATGCTTACTTTCTGATCAGTTCGAAATTCAAGAAAACAAAATCTAATAGCAGGGCATTCTCTTCGGTAAAGTAAGTGATAACACCAAAAAAATTACATAAAACAAAAGCAATACAACAACAAAAAACGGCTAAATCTTCTCATGCTAGTTTCATCCATTGCTAAATGAATTTATCAGTGACCTTTGAGCTGATGAGTGAGAATTTCTAAGCCTGATATATGTATGTAAGTTTCTTTTTGCATACATATATATACATATTTGTTCAAAACCAAAATAAAAAGTGAAACAAAGCAAGGCCAAAATAATTTTTTCTATTGTGTGTATTTGTTTTTGTGACTCAGCCTATAATATTATATATCCTATTGAATGGTAATTATGTCCCAAAATCTTTTTCTGTTTCTTCAAAAACTGGCGATAGTAGGAGGGATGCTAATTTTAGATTTTCGGTTGACACCCTCTGTTTCGTATTGATAATTTGAACCAACTGTAAGTCTTAGTGGCCTTTGAAATGAACGTAATTATTTATCAAAAAATTGACCTTCATGTTTCAAAATCAAAAATAAAATACATTTTGAAAAAAGTAATGCCGAAATGTTCAATGTTTAGTTTATCGAAAAGTAAAATAAACTTTCTATTTAACTTATTTAAAGTAAAAAAAACCACAGCTTTTTCTCAAGAATTTAAAAATAAAATCAAAAATATTCATCTTCAAAAAAAAGTTCAATTTATTTTTAATTTTGAAAAATCAAGGTCAAATTTTAAAATTATTGAATTCGAAAGGCCTTTAAAAAATCACTTTGACTAAAATTTTTACAGGCAATATTAATATTGCTTAGTGCTTGTCTAATCTAATCAAATGTTGGAATTGGTAGCCGATTATATATATATATATGTTGTTTTCTGAGAAAGCAAAGCAAAACAAAATTGGTCGAACACACATATGTATGTACCACATGTATGTACATATGTACATAGCTAGCAGCACATCAGATCAAAGTGTGCATGGGTTTGAATGTTTTTGCTTTTGTGTAGTTGTATAAGTGTAATCCTGAAATATATGTAACAATATATATATTCAGAGACCTCGATATTGTGATCTTAAAATGCCAAAGGTCCGGGATTGTATGCCCTATTCGTTGCTTATATACATTATATGTTCTTTTATAGACAGTGACTAGCTCTTACCCAAGGTTTCACTAACGTAAGTTCGACTCCGGTATTAATTTTGCAAAATCCTGTTTTAGTGGAGCCCTACCTTCCACCCTGAACACGGTTCAAACTTTACATCTACAGTTTACTTAATCAAGTGTCCCGATTTGAGCTCGGATCAACTTAGCCATGGACGTAAAAACTAAAGGTTCATATGTTCGATTTAATCTGAATTATTTTTTCATTATTCTTATGCAATGATATGTTAAATGAGTATGTAGTATATTTCCTACAGGGTTAGTAAAATATAGTATATATGTATTTATATACCTTTATATACTTGCACATACGTACATATGTACATACTCGTATATCTGAGCAACTGTATGGTATTGTGCTGTCGATAAATGCAGAATAAAATTAACGCTGCACAAATCGTTGTTGTTTTATTTTGATTGTGCGAAAAATGTGACAAAGGTATCATCAGAAATCACAACAACAAAAAAAAACGTCAGCTACGCACTGCTGCCAATGCATTAACATCCATCGCCTGCAAAGCAACAGCATTCGCGTATCTGCCTTAGTTCCAGCGGTATGGCGGTGACAACAGCGGTAATGCACAAATTCCTACTGCTCTCAAAACGTAAACGTTTCTTCTTCGCTTCCCTTTTGTTGAATCACTGCCTCCTCCGTCGCTATCGAAGTTTCCTTGACTACAACGAAGACAAGCCAGAGTCGACTGTAACTTTGGCTCCAACTGTGACTGCGTACGCGTTCTTGCTGCCGCTGTCACTGTCGCGAAAAAAGAGAAACAAAAAAAATATTCCAACAACATTATCGACCCAGCGTACATGGAATAGAAGAAGCAACCAGCAGCACTGAAAATCGCACTTGTCCCCAGCCATCCAGTCAAGCACGACTTCCCACCTCTCAACTCACCCACCCTTCGCTTTGTCAACTACTAGTGTGCGGTGTCCTCTGCTAAACTGAAATGTAACGCAGTTAAACGAAAAACAGCAGCAGCAGCAACAACAATAACAAAAACAAAAACACGGCTACCACTGTTGTCGAAATCGGGAGAACGAGGACGAAGTTGTGGCGCGCACGGTTTGGCGTCTGATTTAAAGGGTGGGCGGGCGTTTGCCCGTTCGCTCGCTCGCTTGCTTGCTCGATTTGTCGGTCGATTGTGTTGCCGTCGCAGCCGCTGTCACTGCTGATGCCAAGTTGTTGTCGCAGCCAACGTCAACGTCGTTTATTATTCTGTGTACACTGGCAGTCGGTTCGTTGCTGAACCGTTGTGCCGTGGTTCAGTTCAGTCAGCGTAAGAGCGCTCAGTTCATTCAAGTGCCCAACGTTTGGTGAAGCGGTCGCATCAGTTTTTCGCGTACCTATACAAAGCGGTCGTTCGGTCAATAAATTGTAAATGCAAAAAAAAAAACCAACTTGCATATTGGAATCTGCATTCAAATCAAAGAAATTGAGGAATTAAAACAAAACACAACAAAGAAAAAAAGTATGAAGACGCCGCGCGGTGCTAGCGAATCGTCCACCACATCGGACAATACTACGGAATTTATAGATATCGTCAAGAAGTATGATGTTGTCTATAACACGCACAATCCGGATTACAAAAATGTCGAAGTGAAGATGAAGGTTTGGTCACAGATTGCGGAGGAAATTGGTTTATCTGTTGGTACGTATCCATAGAAGCACATAGTATGTCTGGTAGGAGTAGAAGTTCAAACAGGAATAGAAATTAAAGAAGCAAGGCAAATGCAAAGAAACAGAAAAATCGAATACAGGCACAACGATAGTAGCCCATTAGGAAATAGTAGGCAATGATTCCACGAAAATCTATATGATATATATATTGTATATATTTCAAATAAGTAGATGTAGAAACTCTTATTTTGGAAATTATGGAACGCATAGACTTCAACTTATACAATAATAATGGTCCATTATATCTACAATTTTCCACATAATAATGAACTAAAATGTATATCTCGATATATTAAGAATCAATTTGTCACAAACGGTGAATTAACTTCCCCTTGGCAACAACTGGAAGTTTTATCAAATCCTACAAAGTGCGATCCTGGCTGCTTTTTAAGTGTTATAGAAACACCGACCCAAAGTCCAGACATAAATCCTATAGAGAATTTATGGAAGCATCTTGATCGAAAAATTTCGAGACAATCAGCAACAAAAATGGATTGAAAACGGTATTGCAGCAAAAATGGGACAATAGGGACAAAATCCAGCATAGTTTTTGCCAAAAACTGGTATAGTCTATACCTAACCGACTCAAAATGGTTATAAAAAATAAGAGCCCTTTTAGTTGACAATTCTTAAGAACTACTACAAAGCTAGCAGACGGAGAAAAGGGAGTTTCACCCCCTAAAAGTGTTAGAACAAATTTGATTACTTTCTAAGAAATATTCCATCAAAAGTAAAATTTAAATTCTAAAAAAATAAAAATTTGACTCATTTATCAAATCTTAATTCAATTTAAGGGAAGGAATCTATATTCCTAGTCTGGCCTGTTTAAAGTTTAAAAAATATATCTTTTTGCCTACTAAGAGGGCTATCTTTTATATTTTTGGGAGTGTTGTCGATTTTCGTAGTCAGTGACCCAAATATATAATAAAATCAGTCCCTAACTCTTAATCATCTCCGACTTTTCTATAGCCTTTACAGTTTGAGCGAACGTAAGAATGTATTTAAAAATTATGGTGAAAATTAATACTAATTTCGGAGGACATATAAAACAGTATATTAGAAGAACGAATCGTTTTCTAACATTTTCCTATTGTCGAAAAGTGCATTGAGCTTAGAATGATCCATACAGTGGCAAGCACACGTGGATACATCCTGAACACATTTGACTTTGGGTAGCTCTAGAACCCTTAAAAATACAGCAACCGCCATCAGAGTTTTTTGTCTAATTTCATTTCGATAAAATGAGGGATCTCATACCCTCCATATCCATTACAAGCGAACCTTCATTTGCTAAATAAAAATATTGGGTAAAAAGTGCGCGAGACAAATAGGCGCGAGACAAATAGGCGATAGCATTTCCCTCACAAGCAAAAACATTGACAAAAGACGATTCAATTAAATGAGACCCGGTTAAGTAAATCTCCGTATAACTGAATCAAAATGATTGAATTTTTCATCAACTCAATTAAGCAGGATCTGCTGTGTTTTACAAAGTTTATGACGACATCGATTGATAGTTTAAGGTTAAAGTTGGTTATACAGTGGCTTAAAATTAAAAATTATTTTGAACGTTTTGTTTTCTAGGTCAATTATAATTTAATTCCTAACCGGGTGCTGAATATAAGAAAAAATTTAACTAAGCAAAATCTACAAAACATCAAAACGAACACAACAAATGCAACGATAGTTGTGCAAAAAAAAAACATAGAAAACACAAAATTTAAGAGACACAGAAATTGGCGTGCAGAAACCAATGGATTTTTGTGATTTGTTTAAGACGATTTCTGAAATGTTAAGAAATTTAAACATAATATATAGAAAAATGTTTCATTTCATTTATATTCTTGTTCTCTTTTCAAAACAATTGCTAAAAATAATATTGTGAAGAATCTGCACGTCGACGGGTACGACTTTAAGTCCTGCTCGTTTGATTAAAATTCCACCCTGTGACGATAAAGCTATTGTCCTATGACTCTTTTTTTTCTCAAACATTTGAAAACCCAATAGGAAATGTATAGGGTTAAAAATTTCAAAGTTGCTAGTTTAATTCAATTTTATTCTAATATATGTTTGTAGATTTTTTTTTTATAGAAGACATTTTTGTTGATTGAGTTATTGATTGAAATTTATTAGAATTTCCAATACTTTTACAAAAATGCTTCATTCAACAACTTGAGTAACATTCTAAACAAATTCGACAGACATTTTTTTAAAAGTATGCATTTCGGAATCTTCAATAATTTTTTTTAATTTACTTATTTTTGGCTTTGATAATATCAGCGGCTACAAGGCAAATATGGCCCAAACAAAGCTCTCAAATAATACAACCTCTATTAAAGTGCATACAAAAAAAAACTTAACATTATCTACTGGGCAGTTTAGCTCTCTTACTCAGTCTCTCTTGAAATTGAACAAATATAAAAATCAGATACTGTTGCGTATACAGAAAACTTTTCTTTTGTTTTGAATTTGTTTTTTTTTTTTTTTGTTCACATGTTTTTGACACTAATTTTTACTCGATATTTTATTACTGTTTGATGTATTTTAAAGATTTTTGCATTTTTTGATAATAGATAGGATGGACCTAGTATTTACCTAGTATGTAGTTCGAAAAAAAAATTTAAGCTTAGTGAACTCAGAAAAATGCTGCCTGTTTCTCCCTGGTCTTAAAGTGCATTGTATATAATCGTTATTTTCAAAAAATTATATTATGAGTAAATATAGTTGAAAATACATATTTTGGCTTATATTTACTTAACCGCCCACTCGTCAACTTTTATCAAATTAAACTTTTCTTATGTGTTTTTGATTCTCAGAGTAAATATGCCATCAAAAAGCGTCGATAGAATCTAGTTTCGGAAGTATAACCATCGGAAGTTGCGGTTATATCTTTCTTTTACTGAACGTGTTGCGATGTTAATATTAGGCTTTTTTTTATAGTGTTATTGTTGTTTGGTTTAGAAGTAATATAAACAAAACTTACTGTTATTTACGGAAGGAGCAGACTTTAATGCTAAATTATATATTCAAAATAGGTTTTAATTGACATAAAATAACTTACTACTACACTTCATATACATACATACATATATGAATTTGAAGTTATAAGACCGAAAACAAGTCAAGTATTTTCCGCTATTTTGGCTGGTAGTGTATATTGCTATAATTTGATACCACGAGAGACAAAGCTAAAGCTTTTGCGCTGGCTAATAGTTTCACAGGAGTTAGACCGGGTGGCAAAGGAGATCAGGAAAAAGATAGCCCCAGAAAAATGCTAAAAATTATATGATTCTATGACAAAGTGGTGCAAAGTTGTAATAGCAAATAAAGGATTTCCAACAAAATATTGAATAAAATTTTAAGTTTTCTTAAAGATATTAAAAATTTTTGTAACCGTTCTTAATTACATCGCCATCCTAGTTCATAAGTGATGAATTAATTTTGATTTACGACTTATTTCTATTGATGATATTGGATTTTTTTTTTAATAATGTTTTCGTTGCATAAACAAATTGTTAAAAACAAACAAACAAATTAAAATTTTGTTTATTTGAAGAATAAGAGCAAGAAAAATAAATATGACTTGTGTGTTCTTAATTAACCCGCGCCACTGTATATCTAAACTTATTTCACTGAGTAACGTTTAAAAAAATGGAATAAATTTTAAATTTTATATACGAATATATTTAGTTTAAGCCACTTACATACATATGTATGTATGTCTAGGTGAAGCAAAAAATCTTTCATCTTACTCTCAGTCAAATTTTATAATCCCCTCAAATAATTTAATCCATTGCAATCAATGATTGTCGCTTTTACCGATTTTTCTTCTAAATCAAAAGAATGGTTTGCTCATTGGATGCATCTTCAAAAAAAACAACAATAAATAGCGAGCTAACGTCGATTTCTATGCAATAATAACTAATAATATTTTTTGAGATAAATGAAGTCACTGACTGTGGAAATCCTCGAGCATTAAAGTACACATAAATCAAAGGTTATCTAAAACAAGGATACGCATCCCATAACTCGTTTGGCTCTTCCAGCTCTTATAACAATAACAAAAAATATTCAGCTCACTTCGAGCTGATTCCGTTATTTGAGCTAAATCATTTTGGTCCGCAATCACCGCATGTATTTTGTTCGTGTAATTTTTTCTTCAGCTCATGCCGTTACTTAAGATAAATAATTTCGGTTCGCTATCGTTGCATGGTTTTTGTTTTTGTAATTTTGTCTTCAACGCACTTTATTGTTTGTGTGATTTTGTTTTCAATTCATTTGGTCCTTGTGCTTGAGAATTTTGTTTTTGTTTCCATGCAATTAGCTTGCCGCAGCTATTTAAAAATTTTCATAAATGCTAGAAATTTTTTCGCAAAATATTTTTCAATACTACGAACTTTTTCCACAATATATTTGAGTTTTTTTTTTACCAGAATTGATGTTGTTGTAACCAAATACAAATAATTTTTTCCCCTGCAACTTGCAAATAGCTTAATATTACGCTACTTGGGGGTCCCTTGAGCTCGGGGATATAATCCCTCTAGCCCTATCTTAATCCGCGTGCGTTTATAAATTTCGGTTGATAATGTTTTTTCCTTATGCAACCAACATTTAGCGTTTCGACGCGCTACGGAATTTTTCAATTTCAAATAAAATTTTCTATTTCCCAGATGCATCCAAAAGAAAATGGAAAAATCTACGTGATAGTTATACCAAGTATTTGCGTTCATTTCGTATTGGTACAAAAACATCAAAAAAATATCAATACTGGGCACATGCAGATCACATGGATTTTTTGAAACCATATCAAGGTCCAGGAAGGCAAGTTTCTTCAATGATTTAACCGAAACTATTTTCATACTTCATACTTAATTTTTCTAATTTTTAGAACATCTACCAACACCAGCAAACCTAATGAAGAAGAAGATACTGAATGTGATCTTGGCTTTCAAGTGCTGACAAAAGCAACAACAGCTTTCGAGGATGATATCAAAATAACAATAACAACACCACCAGCAACAAGCTCATCATTATCAACTCCATCAACTATGATGCTACCAACAACAACAGCACCATTATCACATGCCATGACAACAGCGACATCAACTGCAACCACAACAACATCCACAACTCTGGCACACTGCTCACTCCCAATGACAACAAGCACATCTACAACAATATCGAATACAATAACACCAACAACTACCGGTACCCTTATGTTACCGATGCCATCACTTCCGACTGTCCAACTGCCTCCACAGTTTATTGGAAAAACTGCAGGTTCAACTTTATCTGGTCCACTCCAAGGACTACCATCCTCGTTAGCAACACAAATTTTCTCTCTACCAGCGTTAACCAATGTTGGCAAAAATGCTATACCCGTACCTGTGAGCAGTACAGCCAGCAGCGTTGGATGTCTCATCATTGAGCCACAATTATTTGCATCTTCTGATACTTTTAAAAAAGAATTAAGCGCCCCAACAACAGCATTAGGATTATTTCACAGTCTGGCATCACAAATGGCACCTACAACAACGACAACTGCAAAAATAAATCAACCACTCATAACGAAAATTCGACGCCTACCATCAACTCCTCAGACTTCTGCAGTGAATCTTAGCTTCTCAGCAACACCTCCAATATTACAACCTCCACTAGCTAAATTACGCAAAATGAGCGACATTCCGAACAGGATTGATTTAGATATATCATCTGTTTTGCAGGCGAATCGTGACTTGGATGCAAACACATTGTTTTTCCTTAGCCTGGCTAAAACCGTACGGTCAATGCCAACAAAATTTCAGTCTCTAGCAAAAATGCGTTGTATGCGTATTGTCAGCGATATAGAATTAGAGCTAGAAAATGTTTCAGATTGCAATGGACCTGTTAACGATGATAACAAGTACACTGGTGTTGATTCACCACCCGATGGTAGCTGTATGGCTCAAGCGCCCGGCATTAACGATGCAACTACAGAACATTTTGTTTATGTCATGTCACCGTCGCGTGTAGAGAGCATGATTGATATATCATCAGAAGATGAGAACACAATGAATGGTATTTAAGAGCTTAAGCGTTCATTATTTTTGTTTTTAGTATTGTATACATAAGAACTAAATCTTCAAATGTTGTAGTTACATAAGTCATAAATTAATTTAAAAGATAAGAACTCAAAAAGACATCTATTTACCAATATATTAATGTACAACACAATCCAGTGAAGTTTGTAGAATTAAAAGTATGTGACAACTGAATGTTAACATTACAAATAATTTGTTCAATTCATTTAAGTTGAAAAGAATACATGAAAGGTGAAACATTGGTGATAAAAATGCCTCTTCTTCTCAATTTGTGGTTTCACTCAAAATACCCGTATACCCTTAGTACAAAAATTTCAGTCGGCCTGTTCGAATTGTATTACATTTTTCATTTACATATATGAGTCAAAAGAAACTGAGGCATTGATAAGACGCCTGTGTGGCCTTAGCTGGAGTGTAAACAGTCTGTAGTTCTAGTATTCGAAGGCCTTGCTATAGGTGGAACAAAAATTTGCTTTAGGCTAAATCTGCTAATCGAATAATGTTAATCAAGAAATCAATTAGAGTGTCTTCGAAGTCGTGTTGACAAAACGCTATCTGCGCTCGCAATTAAAAAACAAATACTTTTGTATTCAAAGCTTTAAAGTTGAATAATTTATTATTCATTACAGAGAGTAATTCAGAGAGTTATTAACTTTGACACGTTTATATTTCGTACATACATACATATATATAGGCAGTAAACACAATTAGGGGATTCCATTTTTTTGTTTTACTAACTATGCAACTTATACATACATACATACATATGGTAAGTATATCGGCAAAAGAATAAACAAAATTTAACTTGTGAGGAATCGAAAATGATTAGGAAAGCAACTGAACTTAAGTATAAAATAACGAAAGCTGAAAAAATTAAAGAAGATTGAATATCTTTGACTATACGCCATATATCTTATACTTTTTTTTAGCATCAAAAGTTCTCATTAATGACTTCCTACAATTAAGTAAATTAAGAAATTTAAGGTCAAAAATGATTTTTTTTTGTAAAGCGGTACATTTATCTGTGAAATACTTAAAAAATAGTAGATCTTAACGATATAGAATACACACATGCAGTTAATCTTATGTATATTATTTTAATTTAAATCAGAACAAAACAAATTAATAAACATCTAGTTATTCGTATCAGCGACATTATATTATTCTGTGGTCACCATACGCCGAAAGTAGAGGTAGACGTAAAAATCCAGCGTGAAACAGTATAAATTGATCGCAAAGATTGTTAAACAGCATCCATTTATAGCCTATACGCAATTCAGAAATGATTTGAATCTTCCAATAGCACTTCTAACATAAGAGAAGGATTAATCGCCTTTAATCTGAATCCACGAAGCTCTAGGAAAGTACCTTTGTTGAAAGGTGTGCATTTGTAACGGAGAATTCAGTTTGCCAGATTAGCTCAGACCGTTTGGCGCAAAATATTATGGGCGGATGAGACAAAAGTAGTACAATCCGACCACGCCAGAGAAAAACAATACGTAAAATGCCCTCCTAAGCAAGAATTCAATGTGAAGTTCCCCATTAAGGAAATAGCTCTGGCAGAAAGTAATTTGGAATGTTGCTTTTGTTATTTGCTTTGAAAATAGTACCGTTAGAGTGGCTTGCCAATGATGAAAAAAAAAAAATTGTCATTTCAATTTTGGAAAACAAATCTCCTAACCTCAAATCTGTTTTAACAATCATTAAACTCATGTCATTTCTCTCAGATATTAATACAAATCCACAATAAAAATTTTAAGCGTAAAAAAAATTGGGGTTTGGACAACAATTTTCAAAATTTCTTAAAGATTCTGACAGAGAATCAGAAGTTTTATTAGAATCAAAAGACAAAAATTAAATATTTTGATTTGGATGAAAATGTGACTATTTTGAAAAAAACTTCAGTGGTTTTTCAAGGTCTGATACTAAAACTTTAAATGGGGATAGCTTCGTAAAAAATGATTTTCAATTAATCGGCAACCAATTCCGCAATTTGAAGCCGACTGCATGGTTTGAAATGCATTTGGTCACATGATTTCGGAAAGTTTTAACGGGTTTATTTTCGAAAATATGATATGTTTATGTGATTTAGGAAGATGCAATTCCGTTTAAACTAATAATTCAATCAAAATTTGAAATGACTTATTTAGAAACCCGAAAACAATTTTTTACTTAAAAAAGCAAAAAGTTAACCAAACAAAAAACGAAAAATCGGGAAATTTTTTGCATATTTACTAATAACTTTTATTTGAGCAGAGAAAACAAAAAGGTTCAGATATCAACCGCTAAAAAACGGATTGCAAAAGCTTGTGAGATTGGCTGAGGTATTTTGAAATGCAAATTTCTTTATTTTTTACCGCTTTGCGATATATGTACCCTTTTGTTAACAAATTTCAATAAATTTTTTTTGTTTAGTAAAATGCAATTTTATATTATTTGATAATAATAAGTTTTAAGTTTTGTATTTTCAAATTGTGGACAAAATTGGATATGCCCGCAACCGGAGGCGAATGAATAACAGCTTGTATTATCTAGTTTTCAAGTTATTGCCTCTTCAGCAAACTTGCAACTGTAAGTTTGTACACTAATTTCTTCATCGATATATTCACCAACGACCTCTTTAGAAATTTCTGGCACATTTGCATTTTCGCTTTTGACTCCTGTGCATTCTTTTACATAAATAAAGCATTTATAAATTTATATACAGTTCTAAATAAAAGGATACTGTAAAATGAACTTCTACCAGAACTACAAAAAACAATTTTTTTAAGGTGGGACTCAGGTAGGTAGGCCACTTTCAAAATATATGGATCATTGTACTTAAAACACGGGTTTAATAATTATAAATTTTTTGTAGTAAATGCATTTTAAATACAATAGTAAAGGAAATTTTTTTTTTAATAACATCCGACAACATTGAGCGTATGGCATACCATATTACATCTATCTTTGAAAAAAGTTATGCGCAAATATGTAAAAAAATTTTTTTTGTTTAATTTTTCCTTTATTTTTATATTGCTTTTTTGGCTTAAAAAACTTTCCACGTTTTCAAAAACGCAAAGCCAAATTTTTTAAGAAATTGATATTTTCGCCATTTTTAATATAGCCTGGTGTATTCAATTAAAATTTCGGCATTTTCATTAATAAATTTAATAACGTATGTGATGTACATCTCCACTACATTTATTGTGGCAATATCCAGATATGCATCCACATAGTGACATTTGTTAAAAAATATTAGCAGTGGCAATGTCATCGGAAGCAGCCCATAGCTTCTCAGGAAGCGCAACAGAAGTATTTTTAAAGTATACACTAATTACAAGGATTTAAGTTTAACTTGAAAAATTTACAAAACGAGTCTCTTTTGTAGTATTTTTATTTAAATTTAATTATAAAAAAAACTAATTTGATCACAAAACACTTGAAAAGATACTGCGCAAAATTACGGTAAATCTGAGGTTTTGCGAATATATGGAGCGAATGAATTTCATTCAAATCTAATTACTGCAGCGCTTGCGTAATTCTTAAGACTGTACTTTATGTTTTGTAGTAAATGCAAAGTAGGCAATACAGCCTACAACCAAAGCGGCGAATAATTCTGAATTCACCCAAGGACCCTTGTAGGCCTTCTTTGTTGCCACGGTAATATCAACGAGGGATTTAACTGAAGATACTTTGTCTCCATCACGCTGCGCCTTACGAATGTTTGAGTACCCTTCGTCATCGAAAAGACGGACGACAACGCTACCGCTGCTACCCTTTTTGATTTCCTCGGTCCAGCTAATCTATAAACAGAAAGTGAAAGTTTTACAAGTTTTTTAATGCTGTATTTCGGCTTACCTGATATTTATCATCGCCAACACGCGCTACTGGCACCAACTTTCCACAAGGAAATTCTGCGAATAGAACAGGAGATGCTGAATTTCCACATTTCAGAGTAAACTCGCCAACGTGGGCTAATTGTGTCAAGATGGTGGCATCTTGGGTGCTGAAAGGAGTAACCGTAGCCTTTGGATTAGTGCAGGTGGCACCCAAAGCTACCGCAGCAACCGCAAGGATCAGTAAAGTGGTAAGAAATGAACGCGACATTTTTAAAATTCTGGAGACAAAATCAAAACACTTTCAACAAACCAACTTTTATTCCAACAATGAAATAACACCGAAGAGAATGCCGAACCGAATACGAAATCGTTTGACAGTTACAAGTGTCATGCCACGACAACAGCACCACGTCGCCGAATATTAATGTCATATTTTTCAGTTTGTAGTGTCAAAGTACTGTTGACAGACCTATTTCACACTTAGCGATTTAACTATAATTTTTGAAGTAGGTAAATTGTTTTTTGCATGAAGTATAAAAAGGATCAGGTACATGACAGTAATACTTATCAATCTGTTAAAATCAACAATTCATCCATTCAAAGCAATAAACGAAATATAACCAACAATAAACAAAACAATTTAGTTTTATTTCGATTTTACAACTGCAGTAGGGCTAAGCAAATATAGAAAAATGGGAACCGCTTAGAATTTGTACAACCATGCAACCATGTTAATTGAATCATGTCTTTATCGATAATTATACTTATTTGAATTTATATTTTACGGTTTTCATCATTATTTCTTTAATTTTAATTTATGGAAACAGGTTTACTTTAGCTCGCATTGCTTGATTATTTTTTGGTAGCTATTAACTTTAACGGCCTCAGTCCTAATTTTCTTGGAGTTTTAGTAGGATCACGCCAAGTGGGCACCCGAAATTCCCCTTGGTTTTGGAATTAAAAGTTTTATAGGTATATCAATCTTAAGTACTTGCCAATAGAATATTTTGTCTCAAACGATTAATCAAAATTTCAATTTTTACTAGCTTTTATTATGCAATTAAATGTTCGACAAGTTTAATTAAAAAATTAATTTCTCTTAAAATTGTTAACATAAAATTAAAAATTTTGGTACACATGTTAACATTTTCTATTTGCAAATTTTATGTTAACAACTTTAAGAAGAATTAGTTTTTTCAACTTAACTTGTCGAATATTTGCATAAAAAAAGCTAGTAACTGAGTAGGTGTTTTGTCCAAATTTGTCCGGTTTATAAAAGAACGTCCCATATGCAACAGTAGTAATTATTGGTCGAGTATTGCAGATGTAAGTACATACATTAGTGTGAAGGTCCGGGTCTTGACTTTGCAGTAGTTTTTGGAAATATATTCCACAGGCAAAAACTGTTGCTAACTTTAAACATGGGTTTAAAAATGAATTACTACAAAAATATATTTTTTTTAAGTTTTGTAGATGAATTTTATTTTTTTTTTGCCTATAAATATTTTAGCTTGAGGTTTAAAAATAATTGTACCAAAATTTAAACTTTCTATCTCAAACCTGGAAACGGCTCGGACAGGATTTATATCCGATTTAGTTTAAATTATGAATAAACGGACTTAAAAATCGTTAAAAAATCTACCTTAGATGGCAAGATATAGCGTTTTAGGAATGTGTTTGTATGGGAGAGGCCACCCTGTTGTCAAATCATGCCCACATTTTTCGTGTTGCTGAAAATGTGGACAAAATACACCGGAAAGGGGTTTTATTTTTTTTTAATTTGCGGTGCCATAGGCCTATATTATAGAATCGGATGTGCACAAAATTCTCCCAAAATTTCAGCTTCCAATTTCAAACCTCCGACCGGCGCAACCAGTTTGTTTCCTACAACAATTAGATCAATAGATTTTTTTATCGACTTATTAGGTCGGTTTTTTTCGTAAAATATCAACGAAATCAGACAGAAATTCTGATTGCGCCGTTTACAGGTTTGAGCTAGGAAGCTCAAATTTTGGGCCAATTTTTTTAAACCTCAAGCTGAAGCTAAAAACAGAATTGGGACGTGCGATTTATCTTGTGTCAAAAATAGAATTTGTACTCACTACAAACGAATAGGAAAAATCTGGACGATATTGCACGTCCCAATTCTGTTTAGCTCTTGAAATATAGGCAAAACTAAAATAAAATCCATCAACAAAATTTTGAAAAAAATAACACCCATACAAACATACGTCTCCTTTCATTCTCCAGAACCACTTCACTTCACAAGCACTTCAAATAAAACAAAGGGTAGGAATACCTGTACCGTGGATTTAGTCCGAAAACAGTTCCTTACTCGAAAAATCTATTTTTGAAAAAAAATTGTAGAAATTTCAGGCTAAATCCTGTAAATTGAATAAATACATTGCACGGTAACGAAGCGAAACAAATTAACTTACTGAATTTCACGTTTTCACCCAAATGCAGAATTAATTGTTGACGGTAAGCTGTGTAAAAAATTAATAAGCTTACTTGTTAATCGTTTTTTGTTAAAAATATTAATTTATTTAACATAAACCCGCTTTAAAAGCACAAAATCTGATTTACATTTTAATCAAGTATCCCTTGGAATTTAAATGAATTCGTTGTGAAATTCGTTGTAATAACCGTCAACACCGTTCTCAATTTTTGTTGTAAAAGCACTCGTTCCTGATGCTAAAGAGAGTAAAGGGGTAGCAACATGATCCCTCATGTTGTACGATATTGGTTGACTGCACCAATGCTTGGCCAACATGTGAGAGGTCCATCCAATGCAAACGTCAGCAGCGCATTAAAAGTCAAACAAAAAACCAACAAACAGCAATTTGAAAGTTAAATTTCGGAAATTTTTCCTCCATACTTTTTCTATATAAAAGCAACTTTCACTTTTTTATCTTTTGTTGTTCTTTGTTTCACACAAACTCAAAGTTTACAACGTATGTACGCCAAATGTTAAAATTGTCCAACTTCATCCATTGCGAACCTCTTCACGAATTCTTTGGGGGTCTTGAGAAAATAAAGGTGTTATTGCACCTCGTTTCGGAGATATATGTAGCCGTCGGATATAACATATATATCTTCTCAGAAAATCGTGAAAAGAAATTGTTCTGCAAATGATGTTTGAAGAAATGTTGAATAAATTCAAAGCAAAAACAGTTTCACATGTTGTCACGACATATCGTACAACATCAGAGATCATGGTTGTAAACGCTACTCGTTACTTTTTATTTATTCTGTTCAACGAGCATTTACATGTTAACGAAATTTGCACACACCGAACTTACGCGCCAGCGTAACACTTCGGATAGTTCCTTGTTATTAATGAAGCGTTTTTCAACGCGCGTTAGCTATCGCACGCTTCACCATCCTACGAAATTATATACAATTAGTCACATGATTAACGCGCGTTTTTCAACGTACGTAATTTTTATTTTTAATTTAGCAATTTTTCGTGTAAAGTATGTTCGGAGTAGTGATTTAACTTCATAAACTTTGAAGAGATGTAATTAATTTAAATTCAGAGAGACTAGATCAATTAGTGATGTTACATTCTGGCCGTCCTTCAACAACGTGTTCAAAACAAAATATCGAAACAGTTCGTGAGAGTGTTGCGGAGAGTCTAGGAATATCAATTCGGCACCGTGGTCAACCATGTATTGGACATATCGAGAAGCTTCTACTACGTATTATCTCGAAAAAAAGTGAAGATTTGCTTTTCATGCTTATAAATTTCAATTGACTCAAGAACTGAAGACTACTGACCACGAACAGCGAAGAGAGTTTGTTAAACGGATTATAGTGCAACAGCAAGTGGATGCTGATTTTTCGAACAAAATTGGTAATCATTAATAGTCAAAATTGTCACATTTGGGGTTCAGAAAAACCATTAGTTATTGTTGAGAAACTAAAGCATCCAAAAGGTGTCATTGTTTGGTTGCGAGATTTGGGCTGGATGCATCATCGAACCATTCTTCTTCGAAAATGCGGCTACTCAGGCAATAACAGTTAATGGTGCTCACTATCGCGATACAATAATTCAGCATTTTATGCCTTAACTGCAATGTGGACGACGTGTGGTTTCAACAACAAGGGGACATGCCATACATCCGGAAAAACAATCCAATTACTGCAATAATTATTTTTTGGTCATGTAATATTACGTTTTGGTGATCTGAAGTAGCTGCTCAGATCATGTGACTTAAGGCCGTTGAACATTTATCTTTAGGTTGTTTTGAAGTCTAAGGTTAATGCCAACAAGCCCACGACCACTCACGTCTTGAAGGGGGCGATGAAAACCATTTACCCGATATGTTGTACCATACATAGCCCTATAGTGTAAACTTACATTTTTTAATTAAAAATCTGTGTTTTCCATCAAATTACTTCTAGCGTAAGTTTTGGGATACTCTTTATATGACTAAAACTAACGGTTTCTGGTCTTACATTTGCGAACAAAAATTTAACGAATCTAACTGGTAATCTAACTCTATGGCTAAGAAATGGGTGTATCTGTGTAATCAATACCGAGATATATTGACTATACTAGAGTAAGAAAAAACAAATCAATTTAATAATTTTTTGTACAATTCGAATATTAGAAACTTTTTTAGTATGTAAATATTAATTACACAATATTTGTTAATTTCAAATTCAACCTTTTTTATTCTTTGCTCAATTAGTTCCGTTTTATAGCTTTGCCAATATACATCCCTCCATACATACATACATATATAACTATAGGTATCTATGTACATACATACAATAGACAAACCAAATTTTTCTTCTCTCAGTTAATTTTATGATTTATTGACGTCTAATTTGAAAAACAATTTGAACTTGAAGCAAATCAGATTCTTCGTACATCGATATGCCATGTTAGCTCTGTCTGAAAATGATAAATGCCTTTTTTTGGCATTCTTTGTGGTTGATATGACCTCGAAAATTGCTTGACATTTTTTTACGATCAAATTTTGATTGTTATTCTGCACGAAGATTGCATGTCTCAAATAGATATGAACATAGAATAGAAAGAGACTTGAGTTTTTTCTCTTTGTGTATGTTAGTTGTAGCTCCTCACCAATCAATACAAAAGTCGTATTAGAAAGTTAAAATTAACTTACACTTCAGAGTGTTAACTTTCAACGGACGAAGTTTCAAAGCGTCCCACATAGCTTCGAACATAAGAAGCAAATTAATATGACAAAAACGATTGTTTTGCATCATTGTAGACTTTAATTTCCGGTATATTGACGATGCTTTTATTTATATATTATTACATTAAAACTATCTACTAACATATTTACATTAGAGTGCTCCTTATCTTATATACTTGGAATTAAAGATTGCTTTAGGTATTTATTTATTAAGTAAAAGCACTAAGGTTTTAAAAAATTTAATTTATTTATAAAATTTTCATTTGTTTAAACAATTTCTTAATTAAAAAGCACTGAAGCGAAATAACTTTCAATTAAATAAAATTTTTTATAAATATCATTTTTTTTCAGCTTTTTTTTTTTGTTTGATATTTTTTTAAAGGAGCCCAACATCATATTGGCTCATTATATTGAACATGATGGAGGGGATAAAAAACGGCCCTTGAAAGAATTATGAATTATTTTCAACTCAATAAATATTTAATTTTTTGATGTACATAAAAACTGAAATATTTTTATTTTTTCACGTCAGGTTAAACATGGCGGGATTAAAGGGGTGTTGAAATTATTTTCAACTCAATAAATATTTCATCTTGCCAGAGTTTTGGAAATGGAAAAAATTATAACTTTTTTTTATTAAACACGGTGACATTAAAAATGACATTTTAAGAAGTAAACTTGTAAAAAGAGTTACAAAAATTTCTAATTTCACAGTACATTAAATTATATCCTCACTAGTTTTGAGTTAATATCCTCGTTTTCGAAAAATGCAATTTTTAATTTTCAGTTAAATCAAACAAAAACTTTTTTACCTCGAAGGCCTAGTATTTTTTCGCCGTGCTCAAATTGATGACAAAAAAATGCCCACTTTCCATTTCAGTAAACTCAATAAGATTAATGTCACATTGTTACGTTTGTTTCTTCTCAAAGGTTTTACGATTAGTCAGTAATATAATATAATAGGTAATTTTCTAATGTGGCCCGAAGCTATAGTCACTATTAACTATTGAAGGTTTTCGCAAAGAATTTATAAGTTACTCACGCTTAAGGTTTTAGAGTTGTTAAATTTGAAAATGCTGCACCACTTTCCGTAATTCAAAATGTCGATTCCGATATGGCGGCCTATAGAAGATCACTTCAAAAAAAATAATTTATTTAGAACTTTTTACAAAATATTAGGATTTAAGGCGCGAATTTCATTGCTAATATTAGTTTTTGGTTGGAAGATTGTCGTAACATTTTTGATGTGCACTTCTTTCAAATAGGCACATAGTTGGGAGCGGTTAAGACCATTGAAATTATCATTGCCAATTGAAATTACTACAGCACAGTTGGTATCAAACAATTTTTAAATATCATCTGATTTTGAGCACTTTTAATTTTTGAGGTAATATGGGACAATGATGTTAACGGACAATGAATTGCACCAAACTACACTAAACTAGGTCATTCTACGGCACCCTGTACTATTGCATACCTACCGTGTACCGATTCCTTTCTCCACATATATACTATATACGTACTTTAAATATAAGTTAAGTACATTTGCAAAATTACAAGCATTTTACGTTTATAAGCTCTTGCGTTATTATGAAATATAATATATGGAATATAATATATATGTATCTAGGTATGTCTGGTTAAAAAAGATAGACATTTATATCATGAATTTTTTTTCGGAATATTGAATGTGTGAAAAAGTTGACACGACTAACTACAACCGAAGAAAATTTCATATTCAAATTGAAATAAACAACGTTATTACTATTACACACATTATTCCACACCCCACTATTAATAAAGTTTTGTTAGAATCACTGGCGTAGTAAGTGGGAAGGTGAGGGGGGAGGAAGGCCAGGATTTTTGTGGTGGAAGAATCTCTTTTTAAGAAAGGAGGAAGACATATTCACGCTACCCTACTGCTGGTGAGCTCCATTGCGCCTAATAAGTACATTTGGGCGGTTCAAAAAATTATAAAATTTCAAGTTCAAAAAAATTGGTTTATCTTGTTTATTTTTTAAATTTCTAATTAATTAAAGAAACCAATATTGAGCTACCTGTTCATGATCTAATTTTTGAGATAATTAAATTTTTAGTATAATCTAAATTTTTATGGGATATAACTTAAAGAAAATTTTGGCTTTTTTGAACCGCCTTACTATCGGACAAAAACAAGAGAAACGCCAATATGAATTTAGAAAATAAACCTATGTTTTAGGAAAGAAAAATATTTATGTATATTGTGATGTTGCACAACTAAATCGTTTAAAGCGACGCGACCGTATCCTACAATTTGGAAACAACAAATTAATATTCTGAATATTAACATATAAAATAATAGATGGTGGGGTAGGAAGGTGGGGCAAAGTGGTATAACGAAGTTTTCACAAAAAAAGTTTTTTTTTCACACAATTAAACATGTAAGTTATTAGTTCGATCTATATTGAATCTATTTATTAAGGTAATTAGGCTCATTATTTTCTCAACAGAAGATGTTTATTATTACGTTGCAAAAAAGAAGTACGTTTCTACCGGTCTACGAAGTGCAATACATAAAAAATTATATTTATACATTTGTTTTAAATCGTGTTTTTTGTGTGTGATGAATGGCCGTCTAAAAGTTACAGGACTTTTCTGTTTTTTCGAAACTCCTGAAAATTGGATAAAATTACGGAATCAAGTTGTAAACACTACCGCTTTGCCCCTGCCACTTTGCCCCCATGATCTATGTAAACATACAGATTCGCCAAAAGCCAAAAGGTTGAAATTGGCTAAATAGGAGAGATTTCACAATTTTTATCGTGAATTTGGGGTCTAAGCCGTATTTTAGACCACCTTTAAGCTTTTTTTTTTGTCAAATTTAGCCGAAATTTACATTACAACACCATTTCATTCAAAATTTTAACACATAATTTGTTTGTGTTTTTGATCAAATGGACTGAACTTTCATTACAATGTAGCCTTTGTTGTCAGAGTTTGAGCCGGGAGTGAATTATCATTGCTGATAGGTCCAGAACAGAGGTGCGGATACTAGAGTCCTTTTTGAGAGCGTATGCTATAGTAGTATGCTATATTATAAGCAATAGTTAGAAAATAAGCTTATATGGGTCAGCAATGATATCCAAGCAGCACTTAATACCTTGACAAACCAATTTACTATATCTATAGTTACTATATATAGTTTCTTTAAGATGACCAAATCCGGCTCAGACTTATGGAAGCATCTCCATAAAATTTTAAACAATATCATCAAAAACATAAACGGCATTCAGCTAAGCGACACATTTGTTATTGTTTTTATTTATTTATTTTTATTATTAGTTTTCGATTTTTTTTTTTTTGTCGACAAAAGGATCCTAGCACACCTAAGACACTATGGTACCGGTGCTGAAGTAGGTTATAAACTTTTAAGCACAGCTCCGCATGTAGAAATGTAAGCAAATACTTTAAGAATACTGCTGCAACGTATGGGGTCGTTAGGTGGTGTAGGTGGAGTCGTCGTGAATTTTCAATGTGCACACGAACAGCAAGCAGCTTTGACTGTGCCACAACAACTAAAGAGAGCAATTTAGCTATAAAAAATATAAACGTTTATTCAGCTGATTACCGATACGTTCAAGTACCCTGCTGGAATCATTTTTGACGCTGAATCCAAAGATATTCCGGCGATAAATTCGAGTGCTGCAATAAATTTTTTTTGACAAACTAAATTTTCAAAACATTACAAAAGTTTTGAAAAACAGATTAGAAAAGACATGCAAACAAAGAAATTACTCTCGGTGTGCTCGCCGATATTTACGTATATCACTTGCAACTTCGTTCGTATCGCAAGAAAAGCTTTCAACGGACGCTCGCAAGAAATGTGTAATATGAAAAGAGTTACAACAACAAAATGCATACAAAAGAAAAAAATTTAGATATGTTTATACTTTGCTATGATTCTTAACTAGTCTATGAAAAAAGTAAATTTAGTATGCTTGAAAATTCTTAAACGTCGGCTAACAAAGCTTACTGATGATATCGTGTAGCAGCGATTGAGACTAGTATATGCAGCTTTTTCTTCTTCATGTGTCCCTTATCTCCTCAGGGAGCATAGAGCCCCCTCAAAAGTTCACCAATGTGCACGATTTGTAGTGAGTGCCTTCAATTCCCTTCAACATTTTCTTTATTCACGTATTTCCTGTTCTAGGAATTGTTTCCACGATGAATAAATAAACACTTCAAATCAGAGCTTCAACAATTTTTGGCTATTTTTATTTTTATTTTTTTTTATTTTAAGTTTTAAATATATATAGCTCAGAAAATTTAGATAATACACTAAGAGTTTCAAAATGGGATCTATCGTAGTTAAGGAGATAGATGAATTATTGTACTTAAGCAAGTGCCGGGTATCAAGCTTAGTGCGGCACGAATGTACTTCTTTCTATTCGTATATCTCCTTAGCTGATGTAGATCTAATTTTGAAATTTTTAATATATTACCCACATACTTCAAGTTAAGTTTTAAAATTTAAAAAAACTTTTGAAAGGAAAATCTTGTGTGCAAAGTTGTAATATGAAAAATAAGTAAGTAAATGAGTTGAAAATCCGTCGACTATATTGACCAAATAATGAGCACTTACACAATTCCTAATGGGTGCATGTAAAAGCATTTATATTTACATACACTCTTTTTCCAAATACAATATAATAAGTAGATATATAGGAGCTCAAGTTGACTTGAATCTAAGAGTATTGACTGTAAAAAGGTTGGGGAGCAAAGCTTCGACGAGGGTGGTTTTGATAGGCGATGGCGGAAACTGATTGCAAAAGGGAATTTGTACTGCAATAAAAATTTAACGGGCCCATACCGAAATCAAGCAAATTGAAGAGTTTATGAACTATTTGCGATAACGTTAGCAACGACCTGTATGTTTATTTTTTTACGTGAGGACAGAAACTATGTTCATTCACAAAACAGTCAAAATAGTCATCCTGAGAGTAGTTAACCTTTTGTGCTTAGTTTCAAGAAATCACTTCATTCAGTCCAATTTAGTTGTGTTCAACTCAATGAAGTTCCGTACTTCGGTCTTTGTTCTCATTATTATTTAAGCATTCAAATAAAACTGCGAAATTCGAATCTCATCTTGAGATTTTTTTTTTAAATAATCAGTGTTGTGCAAATGCTTTACATTTGAATTGAAAAAAAATTTCGATTTGATTTTCAAATTGATTTACGATTACGATAAATATTGCGTGAATTTCTCTAATTTTTGCCGGGAGCAATTCCAAATCCCATCCTTTTATTTGCTTGTGTTGCTTAGTCAAGGTGAATGCTTGTAATTCATCGAATATTCGGAATCGGCACTTAAAAATTAACAACATCTACTTACATACGTCAATACATCAATACCCTCTTCGAACGATAAGAGCCGATTCAGTGGATTGATTTTAAGTGTACATCATCGTTATTTATATAAAATGACTCTGTTTCTTGGTAATCGTCGGCGAGATCAGACACCAGCGAATTTGTCCTTTCAGCAGAATACGAATACGAATGCGTATCGTAGTCGCATTCAGCAGCAACAATTGGCGATACGAAAACAACGGTCATTTATTGATGTCGGGCCCACAGACTACTTGAACGCAACTGCTGCGACTGAGAGACGAGACTGTTTGCGGAGAGGCCTTTCAGTTGGACGTTCATTTGAGAATAGTCGTCAGAAATCGACATTTCTTGTAGAACGTCGAAAGTTTACTGGTGCAGACCTACAACGGCAACAATCCGTAAGCCAAGTTGCATTAAATTTGAAATCAAGAAAAGGACCACTGAAATCAAAATACTTTGGATCCATATCCCAGATATCAAGTCATGTAAATAGTTGTATCTTCCCGGGATCTCAAAGCAGCTATAAACCAAGTGATAATCGAGTCGTTGCTTGGCCATCAACTTCATCGCTGTTGAAATCGCTAGACGAGGAGCTGTCGCAGATTAATGTTGCACTGGATAAAAAGAATGCACTATCGAAAACAAGTGCAGGTCTGTCAAACGCAAAAAGGTATATCTTTTGTTTCTTAACTTCTAGCGTGAAAAATAGTAACATTTTGACTTCTGATATACATAGATATGTAGTCGATTGGGTCGAAAATCCATTGCTTTTATTGTGTTAACAAAAAATATGTGAAATATTAAGACTTAAATGCTTTCAAGTAGTCGATTTCATTCTCGAAGAAAGGAGCAGCTCCAATTTTGAATTTTACGGAACTTTAATCGTGATATAATGTGGAAACACCGTGCAAATATCGATTGGATGGGATCCATTTTAATTTGCAAAAATACGCCATACTGATTTTTATGGAGATTTTGAAAAATAAAGGGTTCTATGTTACCAAAAAGGATTTTTGACACACACTTTTTTTTTGAACAAAGTTATTGCAATATTAAAACTAAGGTAACTTTATTAATCAAAGCTTGTTGCTCATGTGCAAATAAATCGATCAGAATGAAACTTTGGTGTATTAAAGGTGATTGGACTTTAATTATTTGCTTGGGAATATAAGAAAAAATATTATTTTTTCATAACTTTTTAATTTATTTATAATTAATTTACTAAGCTTAGTGTTCAAAAAAAAAAAAAAAACAAAATGTGCAGTTATTAAAAGAATGACCGATGTATGTATCTAATTAAAGAGAACTACAAAGGAGTACATTTAGCTGTACTTCAAAGTACGCAGTACAACGGACCAAAATAAAGGGCAACGAAGAACAATTGGTCACATTTTGCATGAGTCATACCCGAGACATCTTACCGTGGTCAGTTCTCATTGTTGACCGCTCAACAGAGTTATATATCATTATACATACATACATATATATATATCAAAGTTATCTTTGACAAAATCACAATTATTTCAGTTTATGTTGGATTACTCGGAATATATTCTAAAATTATATACTATGCATAAGGTTGTAGAATCGAAGAAAGCAGTTGATTTATTCCCCATAAATTTCTCCACATTAAGATTTGACCAAGATTTCCTTTGTAGAAGGAAGTTAATTATTAGTTCTTTGCCATTTTTTTTTACAAAATATCATTTTAAAAAGATTCATACGTATCCTTAGGTAAAATACGATGAGGTTGCAACACAAAAAATTTGCTATATATTTCTAGGCTTTGACGCACACATATATTTGGGTGAAGTTTTCTGGAAAAAGTGAAAAAGAGATTAATGAGGGTTTCTGGACTCTCTGAAATCAATGAATTAACGGCCCTTCCCAAAATTCATTTATTTCCTTAAAATTATAAAAAGTAAATTTTTTTTGGGAAAAACTTGCTGACATTTTTTTAAGTCGCCAATTATAAAATATAATTTTTTGGCAATGCCCTTTTTTGTTTTTTAGTCATTGTGAGGGGCCAAAATTTGATGACTCCAATTAAAGGCTTTTTCAAAATTCCAACAAAGACCGCAGCCTCGGCATGCAATTAACAGCCTGGCCGCGTCAAAAGCGGTCACTTGGCAACACTGCTGGCCCCCGTAAGTAAGCCGTAAATTTTTATTAAAGGCGAATTTCTTCCACCACAATAGTGCTTTGCTAAACATACCCACACTGAATTTGGCAACATTTACATACTTTGAATCTTATGCTTGTATGGTAGGTGCAACGTCCTATTTTTGAAATTCACCAACATTTTTTCTGATGCTAAACTGAACCATTTCTTGTATTTGTTTGATATTTGGTGTCATAACTTAAAATAATTCTTTCAGTACATATAGAAAGCTCGAAAATACTCCTATTTAAAGTTTTTTTTTTTTGATACAAAAGATATTTATCTACCTCAGTTGAAAGGTATTTTTTGTTGCTATAATTTTTACTAAAGCAATTAAATCATCTATCGTTTGTGCAGCAGGAAGTACCTAAATTTAGTCCGGACAAGTATTTGCCAACTACATAGTACTCACATTTATTTTTTGTTTTTTTTATTTTTTTGAAATATAAAATGAAATCTAGGACACAAATCCATTTATTCATTTATAGACAAAATGAATGTGCAACTCATTGTGAAAGGATTGCATGATTTAAAAACGATTTAATCGCACTGGTTATCATACATAAATTTATAAAAATCTATGTAGAACAAGATATTTATGTTGTAAAATATGTAAGTCCGTACATATATAGCTACTTATAAATGAAGTACAAACAAAATATAAACAAAAATTTAGTTCATGCATATCCCTTTCTTATTTTCGGTTATTAAACTTTTGAATAGTCATTGATGTACAGTGAAGTAGCAGTGCATGTCAACATGTTAGCTGTTAATATGTATGTTTAGAGAATATATGTATGTATGTACATATGTAAATGAAAGTGTGATTAGATTTAACCCATTGGTAATTTAAAAAAATAGTGTATAGTCGCCTATGGAAAACTTTCACAAACATTTTCAAATTGAACTAAGTAGAATTCAATCCTAAAAATTTAATTTATATAATAATAATAATTTTAATAAAACACTTAAAATATAATTGGATTGGACCCGATGGAACAATCTCTGACATTTACTTTTTAAAGATTATTTCATTTAAATGTTGGCTGTAGGTGTTTCATTCGGAAAGTTAAATTTTCGAAGTATATCATGAATTACGTGAGTAATTTTGGCTTCCCAATGTTGGATCGAAGCTGGCTTTTCGAAAACGACTTTTGACTTCACATAATCCCTGTGTGTTATCATCTAGGCGGCCTTCTTGACTTCTTAATTGGAACGTTCTTATACAAACCGAACACTTTTCGGACAACCTAAGTGGCAGAGGTTGTTTCTCTCGTATCTTATGACATAACCTTTATAATAATCTCAAGCTGCCTGACAATAAAATCACTTAATTTTGTGTACATCATAACATTTTTAAAAAGTAATTAATTGCTCATAATCGCACAACTTCTTCGTCGTTTGTATGTCCAGGTACTTACCTACTGTTTACAAAAACATAATATTTGGTTCCTCTGTTGTCGTCTTTGTAAAAAAGTGGCATTTAATTAATTTAAAAACTAAAAAGAATATCAACAATCTCTGCTTGTTTAATATTTAAATGAAAAAATAATTAAATTTTACAAATTTTTGGTTACTTTTTTCAGCTCTACCTTGAATCCATGCACAACTACACATGAAATATTGAAAAAATTCGATCCAAGTCACGATCAGCCAGACTTATTCTCAAAACGTGATACAAATAAAATTAATCTTAGCATTGTGCTTTCTCAAACGATAGAAGCAACCACCGAAAACGACGTGGACAGTGCATCGGAGAGTACAGAAGTTCAGGTAAGTCGATAGCAATAAAAAATAAAATATCTAAAAATAGCGAAACACTCTAAAGACGGTTTTTTTTCAATAACTTTCTGTATCGGATATCGTAAGTATCCCATAAACTTATTGAGAGCTATGAAAAGACACAAAAGGAAAAAGCAAAACCTGAAAATAGATTCTGTGTTTTTTATAGACCCTGCCTGCTGAAAGAAACATGTTTGAAAGATCGGGACTGTTGTTAACTTCAAACAAGCCCTGGAAAACTGTGGGTGAATTCCGACAAGATGGCGTGGTATCTCCCTTGGAATCACTACACATATTGAGTTAGTGTAGCAAATTTCACGCAAATGCTAGGAAAGGAGCAGATATTCGGAGTTTCAATAAAATTTTCTAAATGATTTAAATGTGGCACTCTTCTTGGATGAAAACTATGTATAGAGAAATCTTATAGGCTTTGTACTGTTTTTTTTTTTTTTTTTTTTTTTGAACAGCGTCATATGATCAAACTAATAGGTGATAGGTGAAATTTTCGAACACATAACTCTTCCTTTTTGGATACAGAACCCATAAAAAAAATTTCAGCCAAATCAAAAATGCGTCGTCAGAAAAGTGTTCGGTTTGTAAACGAACGTCCCACAAGTAAAAGCAAATAATCCCTATACTGATTGTGAGACTTCTTTAATTAAGTAAAAGATAACGATATTTAGCGAAGCAGCAAGACACCTCCCCTTTTAATGAAACTTTCAAACTTCTACTATTAATGCAGGCCAGAATTATAGACTGTCCAGTTTTTTATTGGCCCAAAAATTATTTTTTTCTAATTTATTTCCCAAAATGAATATAGCTCAATACAAATTAATTACCGTCCCCCCCATACAAATTAATGCAACATATAACTTTGCTGCGGTGCTATAAAGATAAATATTTTGCTTTTGCTTTATCATATAACATCACCATGGAAAACTACAAAAATTTCCATTTTGGAAATATTCTGGGCGCTTATTGTTATATTAAAATTTGAACATTTATTATCTTACAGAATCATACATCAAATATATCGATTGCCAAAGATTCCTTTTCGGCAGCACAACGACGTGCACAATTTCAACTTTCTAGAGAGCAAAATTCATCATCTATAATTGAACCAGTTGAGAAAACTATTCCAACTATTGCTGCGGCGAACACTAACGCGAATGGTAACGGTAACATTGCTGCTGAGAACAATTTAAATGTTTATCCAGTAACTATACAAAGACGTCCTCCGTTGGTGCGTGCTATGTCCGCACCTGTACGAACTCTTGACGATAGCAGCAAAAACATCATAGCGGCAAACAAACGTAAAGTCAGACGTCGTAAAATAGTATCCAGAAATCTAAGTGACGAAAAATTAGACAGTCCTGAAGAACAAAACGATAGAAGTTCAGACTTAGAAAATCAAGTTAAAGCAGGAGGGAAGAAGGCTCTATCACGATCACGATCTGTTTTGGCAACAGACGTAATCACTTTAGTGTCATTAGTTAGTTCAGAAGGAAGTGACTCTGAAAGAGATGATTACGACATAAATTCAGTAACAATATCGACCAATAGCCCAATAAGAAGAGTTCCATTACTAAGGAAAACGGGTAAGTTAATGAAATTATAAGAATACGTAAAAGTTTTAGCTTTAGTGGTACATACATATATTTCTAAATAAACGAGTTCAATAGAGTATTTATATGGGGTAAGACTTGCATAGCGTTCGATCTAATTCTCTTTTTGTTGTTTTGAAATTTCTTTGATATTCATCTGAGTGTTAGTGCTATTCAAAAGTAGGTGAACTAATTGCTAAGCCAGAAGTACAGAGGCATCATGATTTTGTCAACTCCATCCAAGTTCCTTACGAGAATCCTCCTCACCAGAGACAGCGATGTTTTGATCACATATGAATCTTTCGCATTATTGCGGAGCAGATGCTAGTGGAAAACCTCTTTGTATTTAATCTAAGAGCTTCAAAAGTAATTTTTTAGTACATCAGAGTTTCATTGACTCCTTTCCAAAGTTATGCAAGGTACAAGACAGTTCATGTTTGGCTTTCGGGCTTGTAGGTCTAGCAAATGTCGTCGCTTTAGCGGGGAAAATCGTACAAATCTGCGTAACCAGTTTTTTTCTAATGAAAATTCCAGCTCGAAACACCCTACCACATATGTATTTGGAGGGGTATAATCGAACTATTGCTTATGAAATATTAATTTTCTGATAAGTTCTGTTTCAATTCGAACCATTTATGCATTTATTAGTAAACATTTTTTTTTCTTCCTTCCTTTACCAATGAATTTAATAACAAATTTTTAGTTTCTTTTCAAGAAAACGATCCACCAAACTTCCAATTTTCAGCCAGAGAGTTTCCAACCATAATTCGAAGAGGGTCTATAGCACCATTGGCAGCTCGAATTCGTGCCAATCGGCCACCAACTGCACCAGCAGTTTCCATATTTTTAAGTGATTCCAACAATGGCGTCGGCAACACCATGACATCATCGGTAGATGACATAAATAGTTTAAAGGCTCTTTCAACCGATCGCAACCAAAGATCGGTCGTTGAAAAGGAAAATGATTTACTCAATGGAAAAACATCTCCGGTAGAAAATGAAATGCCCATATATGTGAGGACTATCAAGGAACGTGAGTGTTGGAAACTATTCCAAAAAATGTCAAAAAAAGGTGTCATTGTTACCTATGACACGATATTGCGAGGAATGCTTACGCCAACGGAATTTCGGCAATTGCAAAAACAACGAGATCTAGAAGAAGCAAAAGCACGTAAAATCGAAGAGGAAGCAGCTGAATTGGAAAAGGTAAAGAAACCAGTAACAGCTATTGAACGGTTATCAGATGCTTTGTTGAAGAAATAATCGGTTAATTTATACAAGACAAACGTATCTATCACCAAATGAATTTAATATTTTAATATACCAGTGGATTCGAAAGATACTCGTAATAAAACCATTTTTTTTTTTTTTAAGTTGAATTTTGTATTATTTGATATTAAAAACTATATAATTTAAATTGTTAAATATTCACAAACTTTTATTTTTACGTAATCGGATTGTTATTGTTAAATACTTTAGAAGTATATTTTTATATGATGTCCACAAACTTCTTCGAAATTGTTTAAAGTAGATATACAATAAAAGAAACTAAACTAATAAACCGCATCTGCTTAATAAATGCGTTTTGTTTTATAGATCTATGTATAGATATGAAGCTATGTGTGTACTCATTATTTTTAAAAGTCGCGCGTTTTTTCAACACGTTGGTTTTATTAACGCTGGAGTTATGCTAAAATACGCGTTGTGGAAAACGCGTTGAAAAAACGCTCGCATAGTTAATAATCTTGGCTTAGCCTTGCTTTCAATACTGAATCGACTAATGAAGTGCATGTGAAGAATATCGTCTATTTGCTTCCGACTATGCTAGAGCAAAACTATTCATACGTTTCAAGAAGTTTCTAACATTTCAGCAATGAAAAATGTCATACTCTGAATTTCCCGCTGGGAGTGCTCAACTTAGCCGCCAATTGTGAATATGTCAAATTACACTTTCGGGAGAAAAGCTAAAGCTAAATAATACTAATAACATTTCATTACCCAAAAATAACAAATGTTCCTTTAAAGTGCATTGCTCTGAAATGTGGATTATAAATGCAATTGTTATACACTTACTGCTGTTAGGATCAATTTTTGTGATTTACTTTCGTTCACCAGTATTACGCGGATTGCGACCACAGGATGCAGTGGTTATTGCTACAGGAGAGGAATCGCCGGCGAAACGTGTAGTGCTTCTGGTTACCGATGGACTGCGTGCTGAATCATTTTTTAAAAATGGTTGCGCTGATATTCCATTTATTCGAAGATTAATACAGACACAGGGTTTGGTTGGCATTTCACAAACGCATGTGCCGACAGAATCGAGACCGGGCCATATTGCTCTGATAGCTGGTCTCTACGAGGATCCTTCGGCTGTAACGCGCGGCTGGAAAGAGAATCCCATAGATTTTGATAACGTTTTTAATCGTAGTGCTCGCACTTATGCGTGGGGTGCCAATGATGTACTGCACATATTTTCGCGCATCACAAGTGACCAACGCATGTTTATCGATGCCTATGATCATGACTTGGATTTTTCAGGTCGTGATAATACCTATGAGCTGGATGAATGGGTTTTTGAAAAAGTAAAGTTTTTTTTGAATCGCAAAGCCGAGGAATTACTTGCGCAACATCAGACAATCTATTTTCTTCATCTGCTCGGGTTAGATTCTGCAGGTCACATTCATAAACCAGATTCGGAGTTATTTTTGAAAAATCTCCATAATACTGACAGGGGCATATATGATGTATATAATTTATTCCAAAAGATTTTTCCGGATAGCAAAACTGCATTTATATTAACTTCAGATCATGGAATGACGAATTCAGGTAAATTTGATTGATTACAAGCTCTAAAAATATTTCCTTGGAAGAAGCTTATGTTACCCGCGAAGGCTATATAAATTGACACAATATTTGGATTTTTTTAGGTTTGAAGTCACCATTGTCCATGAAAATATAATAAGATCCATAAAAAAATTGATATAAATTATGGTTAGGCAGAAATTTTTTTACTGGACAGCCCGTGTATCCTAAATTATCCCTGAAGGTTACATAAAATGACAATGTTTTTAAAATAACATTTCTATATATCGGTTTGTATTTTGAAATATCTCGCCAGTCTCAGTTAAGATGTAACAAAGATTTTGCGGGGACACTGAACAATTATAATTTATGACTTCATAGTTTTGGGGGTTATTTCCACCACCTTTTTCCATTAAAATTAGCAAATTCAAAAGAATTACAAACTAGTTTAGTTCATATATTTATGAAGATCGGAGACTAAGAAAAATGTATTCTGATTAAATCGAGTTTATATATAAAATCCATATATTCCAAAGTTATGGCGGAAATTTGTGTATTCGTTTTTTATAAAATTAATGCATCCCTAAACAAAAATGATATTAAGTTTCTTAATCCTATTTCCCATAGTTTTTGAAATATTTCAAAAAAATCTAATAAAAAAACAGCGGAAATTATCAAGTCTTTTTTCAAAAAAATCGTTCTATTATTTCAATTTGTCGTGCACTGCGTGCATTCGTTGAACTGTGAATAGTTATGAACGCAATCTTTCGTTTCATAATGTTTGCGTGCTAGACAAGTGTTGATGAAGACTCAAATTTATTGATTCCAAGGAGTTCTAAACAGTTAGAAATGTATGACACAACAACATGGCGAATTTTACGGTTGAACTTGGGCTTAAATCCTTACAAGACAAAATTGTTTTCACGTAGGCATTTGGATAATCGGAAACGCCGCTGAAAAAGATGCTGATTTTACCAAGGAAATCTTCTTCTCTGATGAGGGAGAGCTCTAAACTAGCATAGAAATGGGTTAAAATTTAGGAAACCCCAAAAAAGTAGACGATCGAAATAAATAAATAATGATTCCTTAATTTAATTAAACGATATTAAAAGTGTTCTAAATTTACAAAAAAAAGTTAACTGTCGAATATGCAAGAAATGGGCCTTATCAGCCTTCATCTTTGAGCAGATCGTTGGACCTTAGCTCGAGAAGATACCTTAAAAAAATTATAATCTCTTAAACCATTCATAATTTTTTTTAGGATCCCATGGTGCTGGAAGTCCACATGAAACCGAAACGCCTTTCTTTTTGTGGGGATCAGGAATTTTAAACAAAATGGAGATTGAAAACTCCAATCAGAAAACGTTTAGGACTGGAAACAAGAATCTACCGCTACAAGAAATAGAACAGGCTCAATTTGCACCACTTATAACTGCTCTTCTGGGCCTACCACCACCCGTTAATAATTTTGGAATACTACCACGCAATTTTATGAATGCTTCTTTGCAGTATAAAGCTCGTGCTGCCCATAGCAATGCGCTGCAACTCTTAGAACAATTTCAGACATTATGCAAAGAATTCGAAAATGGATATTTTTCGCCATATTTGCGTAGCTTTTCAGAATTAAACATTAAAAACATGACATATTACCAGCGGCAAATAGACAATTTTTTCGATCAAAATGCCTTTGAAAATGCTATAGAATTAAGTTACGAAGTAATGCAAATTGCTTTAGAAGGTATCGATTATTATCAAATCTATTACAAAAATGTCATGCTTTTAAGTACAACTGCAGCAATGATCGGTTGGATGTTTTATTTATTTAAACTGCTGTTAAGAAACGTACATAATCCTAAAACTGATATATCAAAATTAAGTATTTTATTAACAATTATTGGAATTTTTCTACTTCTATTTGTATTACTACAGGGTATAAGTTTGTCCATTAGTATTTATATTTTATTGCCAGTTTTTGTTTGGATATTTTCAATACAAGTCATTGACATCTCGCCAAAAAATGGAAAACTACTTACTAAAGAAAATCTTAAGCATGTATTCCAATTTTTATTTCTAATATTTTGTATGGAATTATTAGTGCTATGCTTTTTTGAGCGGAAACTAATTTCTTTAGTTTTTTTACTCTTTAACGTATATGAAAGTTATTCAAACTTTTATTTAAAGGATTCAAAGTTTTATTTGTGGTGTGTGCTTGTGATTATACTGTCGATATTTCCCTTGTTACCACCTACAGTTGGGTATAAAAACGAAATTTTAATATTGGCCAGTGTAGTGCTGGTTATTGTGCGTTTCGCCATCGTAAAATTTCAGATGAAATTGCAAATAAAAATAATTACATTCGTCGGAATATTCAATGCTTTGTTCTGCATGTATCAGCATTCTGTACAATTACGTATTTCAGTTATTTCTCAAATTTTATCTTGGGTTTTCCTGTTATATTCTATAACTTATATATTGATTAATAACACACAACTGCTAAAACATAGAGTAGAATTAATCTTTTTCAATTTGTCTACATTGTACATACTATTGTCTACATCTTACGAACCTATATTTGTAGTTTTATTAAGTTCAGAACTGATGTTAGCCATGTCAATACAGCAATTAGCACAGCCTTTACTCAGTATTCCCAAGAATTTTTATCTGAAGTCAAGTTTTAATTTGCAATTAAATTTTCGTGTGGCTTTCTCCATACTTTTATACACATTTTTTTCATTCTTTGGCACTGGTAATATAGCGTCAGTCAGTTCTTTTGATCCCAACATTATTCGTTGTTTTCTAACAAAATTTTCACCATTTATAATAATGAGTTTAGTCATCTTGAAGTTAATTATTCCTGTGGTAATAAATATTTCTATAATTTTTGGTCTTTCTGCCTTTGCTCGTACAAATGAACGACGCATTTTTATTTGTTTACTATTGCTATGTGATGTTATGAGCCTAAATTTTCTTTACTTAGTACGAAATCGTGGATCATGGCTTGAGATAGGATCTTCTATATCACATTTTGTAATAATGGAAGTAACAACAGTTGTATTGCTTTTGCTGACATGTATAGCCAAATTATTTTTAAAACTGAGCACAATACCGTTAAAAACTTTGCCAGATAAATATAACACCTTTAAGAGCATTTAATTTTATAAGATTAATATTTTTTTTTATCAGCATTTGTTTGAAAATATCCCATAAAAATTACGTTCAAATCAATTTTAGTCATTATTTTATGAATCATGGCTTAAAACATTTTTTTTGAAAATGAAATTTTTTTACAGTTCATGTAAGCACATAATATGAAATAAATTTTCTCCCCAAATATTTTTTTTGATCCCATTGTAAATATTTTATATTGTAAGCAAATAAGCTGATGAGCTGAGCTCATCCTTTATTTTAAAGTTTTTTTTTACTAAAAGTTCCTTAAAATCTTGTATAGACCGGAAGCTGAAGTGAAGTGAGTATGCAAAATATGAAGGTCAAGATTTGGTGAATGATTCGTATGTAAACATGTACATATGTGATTTGATCAGGTTAATCTTTCCAGCGAGTACCGTTTCGGCAAATGGGAAAATTTGATTAGATTATGTCTAATGTATCTCTAGCGAAAGCTTAACTAGGTGAATGGAAACGTTGAAATATTTTTCAATTTCACACTTGTTTGGCTTAAGTTTTTCAGTTAGCAGGTTGAAATTTTCAAAAATTAAATAAAAAACAGACGAGTATCTTGTTTCACCGCAGCGTCGTTTTTATTTTTTTCTGTGTTTATATGGTAAAAAATTATGGCCGTTTTAGTGTTGACTGTGAAGTCAGCCTAAAATATATATACTCGTATATTCCAAGTAAATCTACATAAGCTGACAAACTTATTTTGGCGAAAAATGGTCTTTTATTAGAAATATAAAAACGGGCATAATACGGTCAAATCTTACTATATTCTTATGGGATAAACTACTTTTTTGGATTTGAGACATACTTTTCGAGTAACTATTTCTCGACTATTTTAAATTGACACCAGTGGAAACTGATCATTATAATTCCGGCAAATCGAGTTTCCATGTACCAAATTTCGAGAATTATTTTGCACACTCAAGTACCTCTGCCGTCTGCTCTAGCAAGTCCATTTTGTTAAATACATAAGTAGGTAAACAATTTATTGATAGTAAGTAGTATACTTTTTATTTAAAGTTATTAAATGCTTATCTATACATACATAAGCTTAAAACGATTTGAAAAAGCGAAGTTTACAATTTACAAAAGCTTAAAAATAACTTGTGCATTACTAGTTTACAGTTTTTATTAAAATTTTTTACTTAAATAAACATTATTTAAAATGTATTTGTTGTAACAAAATTAATTCTTGTAATAAACATTATTACTTGACATAAAATATTACTTAACTACATATGTTTTCTTTTTGTCATACATTTATAATTAATAATGCATTGTTCTCTCGATCTTACGTATTTAAAAATTCAAATTTTTGATTGTTCAAAATATTAATTAAATTAAAACGAACATGGCACGGAGCATTTTTTAAATAAATTAAAAGAGACTTTCGAGTGCTTTACTCGAAATTGCGAAATGTTCTAATCTTTAAGATATTGTTCCAGTGGATTTGATCCGGTTAACTTTGAAGGTTTAATGGATGCTGACTCATCTATAAAAAAAAAATGATAGTTAAATTAATTACAGATTAAAAATGCAAAAAAAAAAAAATGTGATAATTTTCAATGAATTTACGAAACTAAGATATTTATATATTAACTAGGGCTCAACAAATTTCATGTACGAGTATGTGTGAGAAAACTTCAAATATATGTGTGCATACAACCCTATCTCATTAAACGTAGATTTTATTTTGTAAGCAAATTTATATCTTGCATCCAAACTAGCGTTTTCTGAAAATTTTATCCTCTTACTCGACAAAAGTTGCAAGATTTTTTGAATGAAAGAAGTATATCTTACTTGATTGCATCGTTTTAGGAGTTTCGGTTTCAATCCTTTGAGTCTGCAAGCAGTTCAACCATTCGGAAAGTGTAATTTTCTTATCTGTATTTACATCACAGTAGCGAGGCATCTTTTTGCCACACTTTCTCAAAGTTCTGAAAATAAATTTTGATTTAAAAAGTTTTGTTTATGTTTCTATTGACGGAAACATACTTTGAATTTGTCATTAGTTCTCTGAATGTTTTCCATTCCTTACGTTCCCAAACCTTGTTCTTATTTTTATCGAGTAGAACAAAGCTCAGTGTGGCAATTCGTTCATCCTCTGAGTTCCACTTTGTTGCATTTGCGCTGAAAGAGAAATACTTGTTATTTTACTATTTCAAACAATTGAAGCATTCAAATATGTATTTGATTTATTCTTTTCAATTTTTATCCCATATCGAAAATAATTATTTAGACCAGTTGCCGTAAACATTTTTAAAATAAGAATTGAAAATGAAAGTTTTGATTAGATAAACATTAAACTTTAATTTACCAAAGGTAAAAGATAAAATAAAAAACACTATGCCCACGATTTGTAATTAAGATATAGTTGTTGATAAAATATATTTGTTTAATAATGATTTTTCAATATTTGTTAAATATTATGTCAATAATGCAACTCGCCAGTGGGATTAGACATAGAAACTAAAGCCCCAACAGCCTACAATTTTACACTAAATAATATAAATAAACGCAAAGCTTTTGTGTTATCTTCACAACTAAGTTTCATTCGCAGATACTTGTTTAGCCATTAAAAAACAGCAGTTTTATAATGCATACCCTATGTTCGTGTTAGTCAGTATTTGTGTTTTAAAGAATTCCTTCAGATTTCTTAGAAACTCAGCTTTTCTTGGCTCTGGGCATCCTTTCATTGGTCTCGACTGTGGATAAATAGTATCACATTGTGGTCGTCTATCTTTTACTGAAGTTCCTGGAATATTCTTTCCAGTATCCTCGTGCACACACCAACAGTAAGGTGTCGAACGATAGCATTGAACACGTTGATACCGTCCATCAAGTGTACATTCTGGAACATAAAGAATAGTGCCACCATGCTGTAGATTAAAAAAGAGTTAATTAGTACTTAAAACATTTGACTGTAAGTTTATAGTTGATACTAATATTCTAAAACAAAACGTATAAAAACAACGCCCTAACTAATAAAATGTTATTTCATACAATTAATGGCCGAGTTTGATATAACGAGTCCGTTTTTAATAAAATCAAAAAAAGAGGAAATATTTTTCTTTGAAAACATACTAGTTAAATTTGACCCCGAATAAGATACATACATATATAATGACTAAAAGGGAATTGGTAAAAAAAAATCGATGAGGTTAGTATTTTGTCTATCTCATTCAGAGTGTTGCAAGATGATGTGTTGCGCACAGTGTGCATTTTTCGATATTTTTTTTTCAAAGTCGTAAGAAATGATTGGAAAGACCCATACAATTTGAAGAGATCTACGAGGTAGGCGTTTTATTGTTTTATCTTGTATGTTATATTTTTTATAGGTTTGATTTAGTAAATCGAAAGGCATCTTGAAAGATTTTCTGGTCAAATGTTTCTTTGCGAAAAATACTGTCTAAATGGAATGTTATGAATCACATACCCTTTGTTCTTCCAACGCTGCAGATTGGTCTGCTAAACAATCGGAGTCACCTTCAGATTCCTTTAATGTAGAGTCCGACTTGGGGCGCAGAACTAAAATTAAAGAAAAAATAGTTTTAAATCATAATTAAAATAAAAATCTAACTAATAATTTTGTAAAAAAAATAGCATATGATCCAAATGATATGCAAAGTACAACTACAAAATAGCAAATGTGAAATGAAATTATTTCTAATAATGTTACAAATTTAACTGAGCCTAAAGAACTTATTTTGTAAATCACAGATGAACTTTACCTTTTGAAATATTAATTTACATGCTTGAACCGAATTTTAACTCTTGAGTGCTAGTTGTTTGCTTCCTAGAGAACGATTTTAATCACGGAAGAGTCATATTTCAATAGCTGATCGTGAGCGAGATTATATTGTGATGCAAAGCAATAGTTTGTTTGGAAGAAACTTTTGAGTGTTAACATTTTCTTCCCTTCATTTAAACAAAAGAACATATTCAACTTTTTTTGGAAAGAATGCACATTTCAACTTAAAAAGTTAAAAAACTTGTCACTCTGTATCACTATATAAAATTTGATTGATTCTTCTTACAAATTATTCACGGTATGCCATGAGATCCTCCATGCTGAAGTTGAAGATCTTACGCCCAATTGCCTAACAATTTGATTAAAAACTCTACAACTGTTAATTATTTTGAATTGTTATATTCCTAATAGTTCGGGAGGTAGTGACACAAAAAATGTATTCATCGGCATACTTTTCTAATATGCCTATTTAGCATTGTGATCAAACGATAATGAAATAATTAAATAATCGTATTAAAAAGTGCACAAATGATGATACATGTTTTGTGAAGCTGTCTTCCGCACTATACTAGTTACCATCTGTGATTTATAAAATAAGATCTTCATCGTAAATATTTAATGCAGGTATCGTTTTAATACTGTACATACAATAAATAGATGGAAATTTTGTTGATGACCCAAATGTATTGCTTATGCCAACTCCACCATCATCATCCTCGTCATCTTCAGGATCATAGTCCGGATCCTCGTTGTAGTCTAAATGTTGGCTATTTTCATCATCTTCACTACCACTTTCACTGTTCAAGTCATCCAATATGCGATGATTCAAATTGTTAATGGTATGTTGATTGCGATTGTTATTGTTATTATTACTTGGATGAGGTTCATGACGGTTTGGTAGTATTATATGATGGTTATTGCCATTGTAGTTGTTGTTGTTGTGGTGATGGACGTATAAACCTCCAGGATCATTGACATTACTAACTGCTAGATTTTTATTGTCAACACCTGGAAGACCTGCATTGATATGGAATTTGAATATAATGAGAATTTAATTGTGTTAGAATTATATTTTGATGAATTTACGAATAATCTAATACGTTAGTAAAAATTATAACGATATACATACATACTCGTACATACATAATTAATACAAATGAAAAATAACGTGAAAATAAAAATAACCTACGAAAAAATGCATTATATGAAACGAGTGATCACCACATATTTAGTTTAAAAAAATTAACTCTTAAGATATTGTAGGTTAATCCTTATAAAAGGAAAATTATTCCCAAAATTCACAGATACCAAATGACTGACTTTAATATATAAAAAAAAAAGTGGAAATTGGGAAAGAAGTTCCAAACTAATTGAAACTTGCACTTTAATTATTTACACTCATACTTAAATAATTAAAATTGGTGAAAAAGTGCCCAATTTTTAAAATTGTATAGAAAATATTCCAGCAGAGTCTCAAAAGCAACTGGGACCATTTTATGCTTCACACATATTTGACCAAGGAAAATTTTCATATAGTACGAGATTTCTGCAGGATAAGATACATTTGTAATGAAATGTATTTAGCATCATAGGTTTCAATACTTACTTTGCCGCGATGTAGTATATTCGAGATCAAAATCAGCTTCAAGTTAAAGCATATCTCTCGTTATTGGCTGAATAGAAATATTATTTGGTCAAAAGTTATACAGTTATGGACATATAAATGGCACATTTTGTTAAATTTTCTTTCTTATGCTATATTATTGGAAATATTATTAACAAACATCAAGTGTTTGGTTGTTTGCAAAGGTTTATTCATCATATTTTGAACAGATAAATGGCAAAATTTGGAAAAATGAGAAAATATCGTGTTAAAAATGAATTTGTTGATTTTTTGGTATGCACAAACATTTAAATCACTAACATTTAATGGCGTAGCCTCTTTTTTTGATGACAGTTTCACACCTTGACCCATACTCTCAACAATTTTTTGGCATTTTGTTTTAGATATGGCACACCAATCTTTCTGTGTGGGAGACCAAAGATCGTCCATATTTCTATAATTTTTCTTTACGATTTCATCCTTGACTTCGTTCTACGGGTTCTCTATTAGATTTAAGTCCGGGCGGAGTGTTTGGGGTCATTTTTTAGTAAAATGTCCACTTAATTGGCATAGAATGGAATGCATATGGTCCCATATGTATTTTCAATATGCCCAAACACAAAAACGTGTCCATTTCCGATAATATAGCATAAGAAAGAAAATTTAACAAAATGTACCATTTATATGTCCATAGCTGTATACTGGACAAATGTCATACCTACAGGTGTTTTTATAATATGTGATATCACACAAAAGATACGAGTATTATTCTTAGATTTGCTACCAAAAATATTCTATTGTAATATGGTGAAACAGAGTATAAGATAGACCAAATGTTATTGATTTATTCTGTTATCGTTAAATCGAAAAAGTCATAATGTATCGAACAATACTGAAATGGTCGAAATGTAGTAGATTGAACAAATTATTTTTAAACTTAAGTGTTCGATTTTATTTGGTTATTTATCGTCCCAAACAATATAAATGTATAATAAAGTTTTCCATTATTTTAGCATACGAATCCAAAAGTTAGATATCAGATAACATTATCATTGTGATAATGCATTGTTAAAAATATCAAAATAAATAAAGCTGTTAAGTACGCAACATCGCACAAGTCCAACACGTGCATATAAGTTTTAATGCAAGTAAAAATATAATTAGCAACTTACGATTGATCCCATCTTTTGTAATGCAATTATTCCATTCATTTCGCGATAGCTTGTCATCATTATTCACATCGCAAAATTTTCCAAATGCACGTCCGCATCGTCTGGGCTTCACGGCCTGCACGAAGAATTTAAAATAGATTAGTTTTACAGTCAACAATAAAAGTTAGGAAGAGGGACGTTTTTGACCTTTTTTTAGTTCAAAATAATTTCATCGATGGGAAAAATGTAAAAAAAATTACTTTTGGTAAGACAATAGAAAATAAAGAAGATTGTTTGATTTTAAATCAAAGCAGCGCACTAATGGTACCAGTAATTTTCTCAGTGATGTGTGATGCTGAAAAATGATAATACTTTAGAAGCAGTTCCGTGCTTGATATAATCGGTATTTCAGTGTCTCGAGCACTTTTTGGGATTGATCGGTAAGGTTTCATTCAAAAAGCACTAGCGCCGTTTTTTACGTGCGTACGGCACGTCCAATTCGTGCATTAATATCAAATAATTGAATATCTCTCTCCCGTGAAGTTCAATATTTATGCAAAGTGGTTTTTTAATATTGAAATTTCAAAATCAAATTTTGCGGAAGGAAGGATTCTCAATTTGTCACCACTGTGCGAAATTCAGCTATGACACAAATATGTTTTTATATAAAATTATCATCATTACTAGTAGTACTTACTCTTTTGACAAGTTTTTTCAGCTCACGGAATTCTGTTTTGTCCAATACTTCATTTGCATTTGCATCTAAAGCCAAGAACTTCCAATCCAACGCATGTTTATCAGAGGCAAGCAAGAGTTCTCCGGTAGAGCTTGATGAACTCTTCAGTGAATTATCCCTTTGATATTGGCCGGAGCGTATAAATTCGCTTTGAAATACCTTGATAAGATTTGTATTAAATGCGGCGCGATCCAATTGCGTACAAACTCGATGTGTGCGGCTTGGACTCAAGTGTCGAGCAGGTGATCGTCGTATGTTAGATCTGTTATATCCCCGACATTTTGGTTTGCCAGTGCGCACTGATGTATTTTCAATGGGCTTTCCCGTAATGTCGGAGCACCAACAGCCGGTATCTCCAAGACACTGTATTGGAGCATAAGTTCCATCAGGCTTACAATGTGGTACAAATTTGGGAGGATTTTTAGCTCTGTGCTTCAATGCATAATCACGAGCTTCCTTACAAGCTGTAAAAGAAACAAAATGGGGAGGTGTTGCGGTTTTTTTCTTTTTTTCAGTATATCAAAATATCTTCCTATTCTAATTGATAATAATTAAGAGGCTGCTAGTATTTATTTCTATAGTCAGTTCAAGATATTTGCTTGGAACACATACAATTACTCTTCATAGATCCCAAATTCAAAGAACCTTACTATACAGAAGTTTCAAGTAACAAGATCTGAATAAAATTAATATTTATATCGATAGGAAATTTATAACATATTACAAACACTTATATTTTTGTCAATAATGAAGAAAATAAAGAGTTATCCAACAATAAAACGTAAATAATTATTAAACGATTCGGTTGAAAACTTAATTTTTTTTTAAAATTTGGAAACTTTTAAGTTTAAGATAAAGATTAAATTCAAAAATTATAATGTTATAGCCTTACCTTTGCATGGTCCGCGATATTTCAGGCTGACTTGATGGCCGCTACATTGTACACGCAATAAATGACATCGTGTTGGATAAGTTTGATCATCGGTTCCACAAACTGGGCGCCCCCTGCTTTCGTCACATTCGCCCCCTTTAGCAGCACATTCTGAAATCTAATTTTATAAATTAAGTTTTTGTCACTTTTTTTAACAAAGTAAGCTAACATTTCAACACTTTCACTTCCATTTAGTTACCTCTTAAGATTCATTAGAGAATAACATGTAAACAAATTTTAAAAAAATAAGATTTTTATCCAAGATATTTTGGGATACATTTTTATAAATAAAAGAATTAATTATTAAAATTAAAGCATTTTAAAACAATGCAGGCAAATGCTAGCAGAAAATATTTTTGTAAGAAAATTCTTGAGAAGATATAAAAACTTTCCTTTTGCAATTTATGATTCATTATATTGCAAAAGAACATTTCACAATAATTTTCTTTGGGTATTGTGTCTGGAATGTAGCGTTAATGTGGACAATTGAATAATTACCCAATTAATAAGAACAAAGTAATTTAAACTCCTTAAAAGGTTATTCTGCCATTTCATTGTCTGAAATTTGTTTTTGATTAAATAAAGCATCATATAAAATACACATATCTATGTATATCTTATTTTTGTTAAATTTTATTGTCTTCAAACTTTTCGTTGATCAAGGCTAAGATCATGAAAATAATATCAATGAAAATAAAAGGTTAGGAAACTTAAAATATGGGTTTTTGATGAATTAAATATAGTGGACCTAATATGACGGGCTAAAGAGAACCACCTCAAGAAAAAATTTTTCTTTTGCACAAAAACTCTTTAAAAAATTAATTTTTCCCCCACAGGAAGATCCATTTACATTTACAAACCCAAACATAAAGATACTTGAGGTTCATCCAGTGACAGAAACGCAAATTGATCATTTTTGCATTAGCAAAACCGAAGGAACAAAGCAAAGGCGAAGGAACCTACTCAACGTCTTACACTAAGAAGCACAGACTCTGGTTCTATTCACTTTGCTGCCTGTGACTAAATTTAGATTACGATATCGAAGATTGCAAGAATCTGTCATTGCCAATCGTACCAAATACAGAAGATAAGAATATGTGCTAAAACACATTCTTAATGAGGAACATGTGAATCAATGGAACTTTTGAGGTCATCTGAAAGAACTTAATCTTGAATCATCAATATTTTCCAAAATGCAAACCAACCTGACACGACTCAGTGATTAGGAGCAGAGTAACTAGGACAGTTCTGTTCCCCACATGATCTCGAATCACGAACTCAGGAAATACGCTATTGCAAAACAGCGCAATTGATTTTACTGACAGTGGATCGAATCAACGGGAATACAGATGCGGAGGAAGACCCAGAACATAGATATTCCAAGAATCGGAACAAACTGCCACATCATAAAACATTGAGAAATGTATCTAAATACTTTTAGAAATTATGTTCAGTCCTTACGCTCCTAATAGAGTTAGAAGATAGTAGTAGAGGTATTTACAATTTCTCTTGCGTCCTTTATCTCCTCAAGGAGCACAGGTTCTTCACAAAACTCTTTCAATATGCGCGAGCAATATTGAGTGCCTTCAATTTTCTCAAACATTTCCGCAATTCACGTATTGCCTATTCTAGTGTAATGATTTAGGATGGCCGATAATTTGTCAAGATACGATCTTATCATATGGAGGTTTTGGTTTTAAATCGATTTGATTTTATATTCTCCACCACTTTGTACTTATTGTTAATATATTTTTCTAAGTATTTGAGGTAGACTTTTGGAGTTATTGAGGAAAAATAGTTGATTGACCTATTTAAGCATAATATGTCAAGTTTAACATATTTTCCATAATTTAGGTTCCATTATCGAGTACCTACTTTGAAAAATTTGCAACGAGCTAACGAGCATAATTTTTCAAATATTAACGTACATATGTATGTATTTATATATTTTTAGATTTTATATAGTTTTTAAACAGCAAAAAATTTTATTTAACCCATTTTCTGCCGCTGTTCGAGTTTTCGAGCAGCAAATTTGCTAATTTTCACCGAATTTTTGTTCTATGTCGAGGCATAAAAGAAGCTAATTGGTATACAGCGTATTATAGTAAATTAAATTGGCTTTCAGAAAAAAAATTTATTGGCCACGCCCCTTTTACGTAGTGGGCTACAGCTAATGATTGAAAAATACCTTATTGGCAGACCTATTTTTAGTGAGTTAAGTAATATATAATTAAAAATAATTAGTTTCCAAAAGTACATTTTTTCTGTAGATAAAGGTCGAATATAGTCAAAAAAGTGACTTTACACAAGATCTGTTTCTACTAGGAAGCATTGGCGGACTCGCAAAAGTGACTGTTCGAAAAGTCGAACAATGGCGGTTGGTGGAAACACAGCTCACAACAAAATGTGTGTTTGTAAGCGATCTGTTAGATTTTTCACTCAGAAACAATTCTGCTTTACTTCGTGGGTTGGCAAAGTACGAATGTGATTATATTATGATATTTTCTGCCAACAAATTTTTTTTTTCAAAAAAATGGTACAACATTTTGGACAACGGATTCGAGTTATTTGGATCCTAATTAGTCTAGAAATATCACTTTTAATTACAAATTCGAACTTTCATGCAGCGCGGCAGAAAATGGGTTAAGAAAAAATACAGTTTCTTCTGAAATTTTTAGTTCGTAGAATAATTGTATTTTTTTTTATAATATTAAGAAACTTACCGTAAGTTCATATCTCTCCTTCGACTGTCCATGCGCAAAATGTTCCACCGGAAAAAGAATGGACAAGATGACAAAACTTCTGATTATCATAATTAATTTGTTCTTATATTGTAGATTTTATTTAAAATCACAGCTTTTGCCTTTATAAGCGAGTTATCATTGATGTTATTGAAAGTTCATTTTGTGCATTTTTTGTTATTGTTTTTTCAATGATCGATGTGGTCAAAGGAAACCTGTGAATAAAAAAATCAAAAGCGAATTTGAACAAATAGTTTTATTTCAAAATTTTGGAATATAAAAACAATATAAATAAAATTGGGCACCTCAATTACTGTTATGAAGTATTATGCTTATGGTCGATTTTTCAATGTCGGGTTAGTTTTGTGTTTAACCAGTATTATTATTTTGAATTTGTTTTATATAATGTTGCCCAGTCCCTGTCTCTATCCCTTCCTCAGGGTTCTATCTGTATACATACATACATATAACATTTTCTCAGAATCGTTCCATTGGTTTAGGTGTGAAAACGTATTTTTCAGTTTTAAATTCCATAATTATAGCCCCTGTGATTATCTATAATATCTCTATGGCCATAATCTCTGAATTTCTTGTTTCAGTACTTTGGAATAAATAGCTTAGCCCACATAACTGTTAAGCTTGAAGCCGTCCATTAAAAAATTAAGACAGCCCCTTCTTCCCGAGATTCCTACCTTCCAATCATCTGTGGATGGTATGTTAGTCTTATATTCCTTCGTCAATAAGATTGACTAGATTGAAGGAACAAAGTTCTGACTTCTCAGGATAACGGAATGTTCCTCCCTCAGACTAGCTGAAAGCTTCCCTAATTCTAATGGATGAAGAAGCTGACATTTGCTCAGCTAATATATCAAGAGGAGCATGATGAAAGTGAATTTAAAAAGCATTAGTAGGTATAGCCCTGAGAGCATCACTTCTACACATGGGAATGGCCCTTTGCAACTTATGCAATTGTTTGTCGTAAACAACTTTTTCTAAAAAGGCCATCACACTACAATGTCATATAACAGAATCGGTCTAATGACTACTGTGTGCAGCCACTAAGTAAAACGAAATGATAGCCTTCATTAACCAAGAGCTTTTCCAATTTGGATTGATACCTACACAACGTTCTATGGAATCTATTACAAGCAATTAATACCACATTATTCACATTTTGGTGTTACTAACTTCCGAGGTCATATTTCTGTTTGTCAGTATCTTATCAGTCAGTTTTACTATGAAACTATTAATGCCCAGACTCTACAGTTGTGTGATGAAATTCGAAAATTTTGATCTGACGTGTTTTGAGTAAGAAATTTTATAAGCTATTATGTAGGAAATACATTTTAATGTTTTAATAAACACAGATGAAGATAGACGTTTTTCGTTCTTTTTCCAAAAAAAAGGGGACTTGGCCGGTTTCGCAACGTAGTTGTATTTTATGGTTAAAATGCAGCCAAGTTTCATCAAAATCCATTCAACAGTTGAGACATGAATAAGTAGCAAAGAATAATTAATTGTTTAAACAATGATTATAACAATTTAAGTATATGGTATTTGCGGATATTTGCATGAGGTATATTCTTTTTCTTCTTTGATATGACTTTTTTTAAGAAAATATAAAAGAATTAATTTTAATTGCATTCTGGGCTTGGCATTTCATAAGTTTTTACTTAATTTCTCCGGAATATAAGAAAGAACAGAATCGATATATGTAGGTACAACGAAATATATTTTTGGAGTGCCGATATACATATCTTTATAATTACGAGAAAAAACGCAATTGCTCAAGTAACTAATCAAAATTATAATGATTTAGAATTGATTCATTCAACTGCTTACCAATGAGTCTTTTTTTTTAATATTTCACTCAATATATATAGGTCGGACTAAATGTAATGTTATCCAATAAAAGAGTTTTTCTTTCTGTTGTTGTAGTTGCTGTTCTCGCTATACGAAAAAACTTTCGTTCAACTGATATTTATTTCATCACATAAAGGTGCCCAGTTATTAGTTATTATTTGCTCAAACTATTTTGATTTTCTAATAAGCACATTAGTATTTTTTACACATCAGCACGCAATATGTCTATCTACAGAGTTTTTATTATTTGAATTCGGTCCATAGATATAGTAGACAAGTAATAAATTTATATGCAAGGCATCGATCACTAAATGAAATTGAATAGCAACCGAAATAGAAATAACAAAATGATAAAAAACGACAGCCAGGCAGGCAGCTAATTAAAATATGAAAAACACGCACGCGACTACGCACCAACGGCTACAAAATTTTAAGTTGTACTAAAGTCGGGTGCATTTTCAACACCGAAATAAACCTTGGCTGGCTACAACGACGTCGACTCAGTCGACTTGGTTATCTGGCAGTTAAATGCATACGGCTGTAATAAGAAGGTAAAAAGGTAAGAGAAACAACAGTAACGGCAGCAGCAGCAGCAACAGCATGTCGCCAGAATGTCTACCACGTCTGGCATATCTTATCTCCAAACTGACACAGGCACAACACATACAGTCATAGCCACAGTCACAGTCAATATCTTGAGAGCCTTAAACACACAAAAACACTCCTAATATAATATTTAAAGCAAGTACTATATTGCAGTCGGCATAATCGACTTGCAGATTAAAATCTGATCGAACTGTTGAAGGGAAAATCTACTCAAAAAGGGTACACTTTTTCAGTATGATGTAAACTTAGATTCAGATTATAACACTTCAATTCGGACTATTAAAGTCCAGAGTTCTGCTTTAGCTGGAAATGTTCAAGCATTCAGAGCCATCGCAAATGAATGCCATCGAATCAAATTCTAAATCTTACTGTTTACTGCAAAATTTAATGAGAAAGAACAAAAACAGCATTTTTGCAAGAAAAGCCATGGAATTGAACATTCTGGATGAACCATAAAATAGTTAGTAGAAACCATTACATGCGCTATATTATGCAAATTTTATTTTGAAATAAAAAAATTTTATCTTAATTGATTTTTCCTGAGTTCGGACATAAAAAATACTACAAGCCCACTCAGTCAATAACTTAAACAAACAACTGTTGGACCGATCAGGTTCAAATTTTTTTGAAATTTTAAATAAGAGACATAAATTGTGTAAAATCTTTATTTATTTTTATGAAAAATTAAAGTATATTGATTCCGGTTACTAATAAAAAAGAATGACGTTCAAGTGACCTCCTCACGCTGTTAATCTTTTACCAAAATTTTGAATAACTTTTTCGCATATTGATGGTTCAATTAATGACATTTGCTCGGTGATGTTGTCTTTGAGGCGTTGAGTAGTTTAAGTATTATTCGCATAAGCTTTACTCTTCAAGAAACCCCATAAGATGAAATCCAATGGTGTTAAGTCTCATCATCTTAGTGGCTAATTTACGTCTGACATTCGAGAAACTATTCGATTAGTAAACTTCTCTTTCAATAGATCGACTGATTCCGTTGCTGTGTAGCATGTTGCACCATCCTATTGAATCACATATAAAGCACATGAATATCTTTCTATTGACTCCACAAAAACTTTCTAACCAACGACGAAATTGGTCATTTGATGAATTCTACTTCTCTGATCTTTAACTGAGCCAGTTTCTTCAAATTTTGTAATGATAAGTTTAATAGCATGGTTTATCGGAGCAGTTTCTCTACTTCTCATTCTCTTCCAACTTCTGAATAAATTTCACCTTATTTAAAATAAGTTTAATAATAGAAACACCTTTTTCACTTGTGTAGCGATCCATTTCAAATAACTGGAATGTATTTACTACATACTTTTAAAAAACACCGGGTTAATTATTACCAGCAAAAAAAATGGTGGCAAATTTAAAAAGATACTTCAAATTTGAACGTCTTTTATGTATATTCGACAAAATTGTTCAAAAGTTATTTTTAGGCCCTCATACATTTTTTCAGAATTATTTGTTGTTACTATAAGGAATTTAATTTTTGGGATTTGAAAGAACTTCCAGTTAAGTTTGAAAAAAACCATGACATATTAAAATAAAATTAACATGACGTATACGTAACAATAAATTCATGTTTTTCTGAAGTTAAAAAGTTAGTTGCAAAATCAACAATTATTTCGTGATATTTTTAGTTTTGGGCGCCATAGCTCAATGAGTTTAAGAATATCTGCTTTTTAAGTCATAGAGTCGTTTCTTTCGAAGTATGGAAAATGAACCTAATAAAGTTCTAAAAAGGTGACTCTTGGACCCAATATTAATTTCCTCAATTTCAATAAGGAATTTACTTATATATAGTAACAACATTTCAGCGATGTCTGTGATATAAAAATAGGCAATTTTTAACTAATTTTAATTTAAGAGTACCTATTTGGAAATCTTAAAAAAATTTATGAGGAATTAGGAATGCTTCTCGAACATATTGAACATTGTAAATCGCCTTAAATATATATTTTCCTGAGTGTCTATATGATTTTTAAATCTTTAAAACTTATGGCGAAGAATTTAAAACCACTTTCAGCAAAGTTTTGCGCTATAAAATTTTAGAGCGATTAATAAGCGAACCTTTTAACACTCTTTTAGGAGACAAATAACAACAACTATAAAATTAATTGATCTTGAATAATTGATGTGATTATTTGACAATTCCTATGTAAGATTATTTGATTCTATCTCTCATTCAATGAATTATTAACTCATGTAGACGAATTAAATTGGTATTATAGGTATTTTTAAAGTTCATTGGTTTCAATGCATTATGATTCGGTATTACTTTTTTGCAATTTACGATATCAAATTGTTCGAAACGCAGAGCGATGTCAATGCTACTTTGGCTCTCTATTCTTATGTTATTTTTTGTGTAGTTTTTTTCTAATCAGTTGCAATTATAAGTTATAAACCGTCACAAAAAACAAATAACTGTAAAATATCTACGCAATTGACGTGGATAAAATTAAACAATAATTTAGAGTGCGATGATGTAATAGATATTTTTATTTGCGAATCATTACCTCCCGACAGTTTCTAAGAATGCGTTGATCATGTCGGTGATTGAAATATCACTCTTTTGCGATTAAAAATGTTTGTTGTACATCCATATCCAAACAAACATTGATATCAGTTAGTTGGCAATCTGAAATCAAAGCAATTTCACAACACTTACTTTTGATAACAATATTGATATTATAGTTTGCTATCAATATGAAAGTAAAAAGCTTTGTCAAATAAATCAACATGTTTGCAAACAGTTCTGTATAGCAAATCGGAAGCAAGTATTGTACCAATGCCTTTTTATCAAATTCATAGCAAACGTTTTGGGCAAACATTAATGCAGTCTTGTTGCAAATTGATATCAAATTAACAATAAATTTAAATGTTCTTTTTAAGAGTAAGCTGACATCAAGCTGGCGGCAAGATTTTTGATTATATGCATTATTAAAACAAATTGAAATAAATCTGGTTAAGAATTTAGTTTATTTTAAAATAAGCTGAAAGCAAACGTTATCAACCTGTGACTTAATGACCAATCGTGAACAAATTGAACATATCATTAAAAACACTACATAATGAATACAATTATTGGGATTTTTGATTCCCATACCAAATATATACCTCAAATTACAGTAAAACCTCTGTAAGGAAATGTTCGACTTGTAGAGGTTCAGATAAAATCACGCGTTCATAAATTTCTCTATCTATCTGTTCGAGATAAAGAGGTCAAATTTATTTTTCGAGCTATAGAGGGAAAATATGTACTGAATTTACTTGTAGGGACTCACTAATTATTTCGACTTATAGAGGGGTCAGATTTCCAGTAATGAAGGTTTTGGGGCTTGAAAAGAAGGGAACACAACATTTTACCGAGTTTGGGAGGTTTTCGACTTATCGAGGTTCGACTTAAAGAGGTTCCACTGTATATAAAAAAATAGATCTGTTTATTCTTCTTCTGCAAAGAAGCACCTGATTATATTATTTCACGGATAGTAAGTATATTTTATTTAAAATGCAATTTTTTTTAGCTCCAGTAAAAAGATAAGGCAAATCACAAATCAAAATATAAATATAATAAAATAAAATTATAAATTATAAAATTGATAAATCTTTATGAAAAAATCTTGCAAAACGCTATCAATTTTTTTCAAATTAAAATTTGATCTTGACGGCATCTGGTAAACAGTTTGACATTGGAGATGATTCGAGCCCACCAAGTTTTCAGAATTCGGCGAAGACAATTGTTGGTGAACTGGTGAATTGTTGTGTAGCAAGGTGCTGTTTCACAGTCGTACAAAAGAACTGGTTTCACGTTTGACACAAAGATTTTGAGCTTTGTTGTCGTTGATAAAAACAAAGACTGCTAAATATTATGAAGCTGATCGTAGGTACCTTTCGCTTAGTAAAATTATCCACTTCTTCTATGCTGGATTCGCCTATCATAAAGTTGTTGATTCCACTGGCTGGACGGATGAACATGCTTTTTGTTTTATTAATGTTGATTTTTAGACCTACTTCTTCCGAAGAAGATCTGACAGCATTGAGTTTTTTTGTATGTCTGACTGTTTGGTGGCATATGTCATTGGTATAAACAAGGTCTTCGGGATGCTTGCTGAAAGTATATTGAATGCCGTGATTTGTAGAGTCTAGAGTTCTGCTGAGGACATCGTCAAGTACTTTCAGAAACAAAATTGGAGACAGCAAACAACCTTGGCGCACATTTGAGACGGATTCATAACGGTTAGAAAGTTTCCCGTTCATAATAAGCCTTGATGAGATTAATAATCTTGAGTTCTGCACCTTGTCTATTCAATGCATCCCAGATGCAATTTCGGCCGATGCTATAAAAAGCAGTATTGTAGCCGATGAAAGTTACATGTAACAAAGCCTGCCACTCATTTATCTGCTCCACGATAATGCGAAAGGTATTAATTTTATCAAAACACGATCTCTTAGGGCGAAATCCTGCCACTTGTTTTCGAATAAGTGGTTCTATTTTTGCGCTGACTCTGATCAGGAGGATTTTGGTCAAGCATTCACTGGACTATAATTTCTTATGATAAAAAGGCAACGAGTTACACTAGAAGTAAAACGAGCCAGAGAGGCTGAATTATAACTATAACTGATTTTTACAAACACTCGGCTATAGATGTCAACGTTGGATAAGATATCGGACTGAAATTTCAAAGTTGTTTAAAACTAAATGTTATTTAGTATTGCAATAACTTGTGTTTAAACTTAAAGTCAACAAAGTGTTCTTATCTTAATATACAAAAATGGTTTATCTCATCGTCAATAGATCTTACAATAATTTGTATACTCCTGATATACAATTGTCCAATATGTACCAATGCCCTTTTCTATTGTAATATATTTCCCCAAATTATTTTATATTACGAATACAAACGACTATAATGGATACACTTGATGTAGCGCACAAAAGAAACCCTTCTGTGGTTAGAGTCTTTCGAACCAAGTGTTTCGTAGCAGTACCTTTGCATGTAGTATCTCCCTTTATCTTTTAAGTGGTTTCTCAAAAATGCATACAAAAAAAAACTCGAACTTTTAACTATAGAAAACAACAAAAACGTCAACAACAAAGGCAACAGCAACAAAAACAAAACAACACGATGAAGTGTGACGACGATGAATTGTGTTCAAAAGTCAGCAGCAGCGGCAGCACCAGCAGCAGCACCAGCAACAAGTCGGAATATTTGAGGACAAAAGAGTGTGAAGTGGAAAAAAGCGTGTAAAAGAAGTGTGAAGAGTTTGTTGGACATGAACCCAACAAAAGGCAGCAGCACACAAAGAAACAGGCCTCATCGCATTCATCGATCGTCATTATCGTTACAACGACGCACACATGCGCAGGGCTCATAGCGCTTGTGCAGCAGTAGCAACTCGTTTCATTTTTTAAGACACAAAGAGACGGGTCAAGAGAAAAATCGGTAACCGAATTTGCCAGACAGTCTGGCGGTAGGTCAGTCGATCGGTCGGCCGGCCGGCCCGCCGTGTTGTTTGTTGGTACTGCTGTTGAAAACACTAAAAACAGACGAAAAAGATAAAATGAAAAAGAAAAAAACAAAACCCTTGTGCGATCCCAATATACCAGTATACCTGCCAGACAGTTTGACGCCAAAAATATGCCGGCTTTTCGATATACAGTGGTTCAATTGGAATGAATATCGACGAAATTTAAATTTTTAGTCGAATAAATCTTGAGGATAACGAACACTTTTCTTTTTATTTGTTGCAGCTGCATTCTCGTTTGTAGTATACACTTTTTTAGCTATCGGAAACCGCTACCCTTTTTGAAATATTAGGCACCCTGTAAACATATTTATACTCTTAATATCATTAAATTTCATTAGAAGCGTTGATTTTTCGGAAACCCGACATGAACTCAAAGAGATCTGAAAGTTTCTCAGATAAGATATGACTTTACATTTGAAAGCTTTTGTATTGATCCTTGATGAGGTTATTGATCTGGCACCTATATATAATGAAAAACCTTAACTTCCCAGTAGCAGAAAAAAAAAACAGTTTAATAGGTATAACATGATGGCCGCCTGAACCATTACATTTTTTCATTGCTACTTTTTTACAAACGATATCATTGGGGCGAGCTCAGTGGTCAGCGTATTCGCCTCTTACGCCGACAGTGCACAGTTCGATCACCACGGCTACCAATCGGAGATAGAATAGAATTGTTAAATTTGATATGTGGAAGCATATTATCTGTATTAAGCATCTCACAAAATGTGAACGAGATAAGACAACGGAACCTGATACCTATAACAAAAACCCTTAAAACTCTAGTACTTGATATCCATAGCGAGTGTAGAGTTAAAAAACAAAGAGCATCATCAAAAATCATAATCACAAATGAACAATCCACTTTATTTTTGGTTTGTGTATTGAGCAATCGTTCATATTGAAAATCTTTCAGAACTAGTTACTAGTTGAAAACGCTGATATCTTTTGATACACTGAAAGTAAAATTTTAAAATAAAAATAATAACAAAAAACCTCGAGCCAAAACAGAAATTTTTAATACACATTATTATTTTCCATTACTCTAAATTTTTTCCTAATGTTCTTGTTATTAGTAATTAATAACGATGACACTGCAGTATGTAAATGTTTTGTGAACTCTTACCGTAATGATTCAATGTGACTTTTGAGGTCTTCTGGAGGATATGAACACGTAAACCAACCTTGAAAGGCTTAGCGATCGCTGTAAGACTTCATAATAACATTGCGAAAACCAAAGTAATAATTGGACCCAAATTATTGGACGAGACTCTACTTTTTGAGACGTTCCATAACTGAGTTTAACTTATGCAGTCAAATGCTAGCCAATCACCACATAGATTTTGGGATAGGGAATACAAGGGTTAAAATTTGTGAGCCATTTTGTGCTTTGAATAAAAAAAATGCATCAATATCAGAAACTATAAATATAGGCGACTGCTGGATTTCCTGGAAAGATCAGACCACATTTTCATTGAAATCGCAAAGTTCCCAAATTGATTGTGTTTGCCAATTTGGCATAACTTCCCCTACTATATGTGCAGGATAGAGTTTCTAGAATTCAGTAAGACAGTTTATTAAAATAAATAAAAGCTTTGTGCTTTCAAGCTCCACAATTTAAGCAACTAAATGATTTACTTAGAGTGATACATCTTTAAATTGAAATAAAACGCATATAAAAAAAGGCTTGGTGGCATCGACCTCTGCTCGCTTAGCTCACCAAACTTCCGCCGCTGCACACTTCGTTTCGTTCGTTAGCTCTGTCTGGAATGCTTGTTTTATTCTGATATTTGACATCTTAGTTTTACCCTTCCGTAACAACTAAAAGTATGCAATGAAATTTTACCTTTCTTTAACAAATAAAAATATGCAATGAAATTTATATTTTCTTCTTTTATTTATCTTTTAACTTTCTTCTTTCAATGTACGCAATATCTATTTTATACCTCTTTAATTTGTTCAATTCACTAAATATCTGCCACAAATATGAACCACTGTACGAAGATCCAGACCAAATCAATGGTTTTGAGTATGAAAAGGAGTATCTACGACAGTTCAAACCTATATAGAATTGACCATACATAATTTAACAAAAAAAAAAAAAATAAAAAAATCGCTAAAATAAAAAAATTAAATGAAAAAGCGTCACAGGTAAAACCAACATCAAGTTGCAGCATTATTCCTCCCGTAGTACCTCAAACAAATCATTTGGCTTTTTATTTCATTGCCCCTTACGGCACTCGTGCTGCGATGGCAAATAATTCAAATGGAAACAAAAAAAAAATGTTTGCAATTTCTTGGGAAGAACTTGTTTTTCCCATTGTGTGAACGAATGCTGCAAGCAGATCAAAGAAACAACGATCGGGACGTCATTTCGTAAGGTCTTAAAGATGCTCGTGTCCGTCTGCTAAGGATTATGGGCAGTATGTTGCATATTATACCCACACTTTTATATTTTCATGCGCGAATATAAATATGCATAAATAAACTGATATATGAGCAAAATATAACTATGGATCATATACTCATGCTACATATAATATGTATGTTCTTATGTATATCATGATATAAGATACATACATATTCAAATATAAATATAAATGCTTATGTAAATTAAGAGTCACCTTATGTAACTGTACGATATATTTTGCTTCTAGTGACTTTTAAATATTTTCAAATGTAATCAAGAATTATGTATTTAACATTAGCTCGTAGTTATTGATTGATTTCGGCTTGGAAAAAAGTGGATAAAAACTAAGCTTTCACCAAGCTCATTCCTTATAAATGTATAAGTTGCATAGAATCAAGATTTGCTCTCTGGCCAAACGTTCAAACACGTATAACTTTTTGATACCTCTGGATTCTTTTCCCCTTAGACTACAGGAATGAAAAAAAAACACTAACCAAAAACTTATCATTTAAATTGAGCTTTGAATAGCCAACCGGTTAGAATAATTTTCATCTTCAATTTTCGCTAAAAGAATGAATAAAGCTTCGAGCAAAAACTTGTTATGAATCATTTAAAAAATAAGCTTTAGAAACCCAGCCGGTGTTTTAAATCTGCCATATTTTTTTTAAATTTCTTATATAACTTTTCAATCAGAATGTAAGATTTACAATTTTTATACTTTATACCAAAATATTTTTGTTTTTAAAATGGCTTAGTTTCAGGTATTTTGGGAACTAACAAAGTAATTTTTCTGACTAATTTTCGGACGCAATATTTTAGAGGAACAAACTCAAAACGAGCCCGTTTGGGCCCCTGGTCATATCGGAAATTTGTTTTCAACTTTTCCCAAGTGGATTGGTGCAGTAAAATCTATTCCAAAGAATGAAACCAAAAAGGGCCCAATGGCGCCCCTGGTCATGTCGAACATTTATTTTTGAGCTCACTCTGACACTGGCAACGATAGAGCTGAAATAGTTGTAGTGGCGCTGTCACTGCACGTTTTGAGCTTTCTCTGCGAAGAAAGTTACTTGTACTTAGTACAATATTCTTTTTTTTCAAATACTGGATCATAACAAACGCAAAAACTCTGTTGGTTAAAAATTTATTTTCGATATTTTCCCATCGATTCTTCAGATCAAAGTTTGTCAAAAAAAAAAAAATAACAATTTCTGGGATTATGTTCTGAGTTGTATTAAATAGAAATGGTATTTTTTCCACCGCTTAAAAGATCTTACCCAACAAACATTTTTTTCTCTTATATAACGTTTTATATGCTATGTTTCTGAACCTAAACGTTCTTTCTGAGTAAATGTAAGTACCTGATATGTACGTGTTTTCCTTTCTCTATTATTACCCCAATGAAAGTCTCAAAATTCATTTTTTATGAATCATAGCAATAAACATTTTATTAAATGTTATTGTTTTTTTAATATAATAAAAACAAATTGACTGTCGCCAGGTTCGAACTGGGATACGTTTTTAATTTCGTTTCGTTATTTTTCTTGAAACAAATTTTAATTTTAACTTTTTTATTTTTGCTTGCATGTATTTTGATGGTTCAATTGAAAGTTGCAATTTAAAACTAACAATACTTTTTGCCTGTTGAAAAAAAAAATTAGACTAATTTAACTTGAGAAAAAAAGTGTAATAAAAGTTAAGTTTGAAAGCACTAAAGTGGCAAACCTGCGTTGTAGTTTATCATTTGGTTTATTATTTTTTTGATGTTGTTATATGCTACAATTTATAAAATGTTGTTTTAAAAACAAAAAAAGAAAACATTTAAAAAGTAATGGTACCAACTTCTTATGTTTTTCTCTGCTGCTAAGCTTATGTGCTGACTCCAGCAGCACTAAGTATTAATATTAAATGTTAACATTATCACTCAACTGAAACTTAGAGTTGATATAATCACCACATTAAGCTCAGCACAGCTCAGTATGAGATTATGGTGGTCTTACCTATTCCTTGACGCACAATATCTCGAATATTAAGCAAAAATCTATATTTTACTATACCATTTCTTGCACTTCTGAGTAAGGATACCTTGATTAGAAAACATTTCCAACAGATTTGTATTAAGCTTTCAAAAAACTTTCGAGTCTACGTATGTATGTATGTACATTAGGGTGGTCCTTAAAAAAAAGTTTGGGACGGTCCCTCAATTGGTTCGAAATAGAATAAAAAAGTCTTAGAAATTTTTTCAAATTTGTATCTTTAACCCATACTGACCCTATTTCAATGTAAAATTTGGCTCTAGACATCAATTTTAGTTACTGGTTCTTAGGAAAAAATATGAGGACGCCCCCTAAATTGGTTCGAAATACAGTGGACGTCCAATATAACGCATAGCGATATAACGAATTTCCATTTTAATGAACGGTTTTTCAAATTGGAATTTTTTCATTGATGTCTAACGAAAATTTTCACTATTCTAAATTACGAACGCTATTTAATTCATGCCGCTTCAACGCAAGAGCCTTACATTCAGTGATAAAGTTAATATAATTGAAGAAGGTAAGAAAAGAATGCCAGTATAAGTGATCGCAAGTAAATAAGGCGTAAATAAAAGCCAGTTTCTTGAATAAAAAAACACTTCGATGTAACAAATTTTACGATATTACGACTGACCCGTGTATTAATTAGTTCGTTATATTGGACGTCTACTGTAATATAAAAAAACTTTAGTTTTTTCAAAATTTTTGTCTGTAACCCTTATTGATCCTATTTCAATGTGAAGTTTGGCCTAAGCCGCCATTTTTTTAACCCATTTTTCTTCCGTGGTATTTAATTTTAAAAAAGAAAATATCAAAAATAACACAGGCCGACAAAATTAAACGAAAATCCAGAACCAGAGACCAGATTTAGCATACCCGATGGTCTTTGATGGGCTAAATCCGAGCTCAGAATTGCTCCTATACGTCAAGTTTTCGAGATATCCTAACTTAAAAGTGCAAAAAACGTGGTTTTCGGCTATATTTGAGGTTATTTTGCATCGTGAATAATTTTTTTTTTCCAAAACTAGTTGCGGCACATTACTCTTACCATTCAAAACCCCTTTTAAATTATGTCGATATCTTTGTTTTCTTCGAAATATCGTAACTTGAAATTTATTACATAGGCCTACATACAGATCTACATTAATTCTAGTATGGCAGAATGCATAGAAAATTTAAATTTATGATATTTCGGTGATTAAAACAGATATCGACATAATTTAAAATGGGTTTTGAAGGGTAACAGTAATACTTTCAGATATTATCTTTGTGCTTAACTGTATAAAGCCAAACAAAAGTTTTAAGTTCAACATTTATTTTTCAAAGAACCACTGTATGGTATTTACGGCTTAATTATAAATCACATCTGAGAGCATTACTATTTAAAAATATTATGCAAAAAAAAAATGGTTAAAAAAGACGTTCTTTTGTGGATGTGGTACCAAAGCGACTGACTAAAGGTCGCACTTTTCGAAAATATGAAAAAGGCCGATTTTTTCGAAAACGGCGCGAATTTTACTAAACACGACTTTTTCTGACCCGCCTTGTGGTCGCCCATCTGCTGTTAGAAGACTATCCTTTATTTATGGGACACCCTGTATAGAAAATATTATTTTTTGGTGTGTACTTCCTTAATGCCCAACAAATGAGATTCAATAAATATGTACTTATAATGTATGTAAATAAACAAAACAAAATTATTTTTCGTTTCTATTTGAGGCAAATTTTTTATTTTGTTTTTTTTTATATTTGGTAAACTTTTACTCCGTTTTATTCTCTATTATCGACCAAGTTTTACAATTTTTTTTTTTCTAAATTTCTGCTCCAAGGAAAAGGAAATATTTTTTTTTTTTTTAATATATTTTCCCCCGATAAAGTCCATAACGAATCTCTTACTAAACAAGCCAACGATTGCTGGTAGAACTCGTGTAGCTGAAAGCTTTTAAAGTTTCTTTCTTGTTCTCATTTATCGCAAAAGAGAGGCCATGTAGATTTGGAATAAAACAAATTCCTTTTTGACTAAATTATTGGGTGTTGCTTGGACAAAACCGATGTTGAGTGTTGCCAAAGATCAATTTGAGATCATGCATATATGTATGCATGTGTACTCGTATGTATGTTATTCATTTGTAGAAAAAATTATATTTATTTATTTTTTCATATTCTTCGTTATCTATTTTATTAGCGTAAATAAATATTATTTGACATAATGTGGCGCCTGGTTAAAAAAATGAATAAAACGAATAAAACTAGACATGAAATATAATCTGAATAAAGTCAACTAAAACATTAAATGAATACAACAAAAAAAAACACATATGCTTACAAGACGCTATTTTTTGTTTATTTTATTAATTTTTCTTTTAATGTCTATTGCTTGGGTTTCTATACTAGAAAGCAATTAAAACAATTAAGTCATTATAGTAAATTAATTTTTACACTTGAAATGATGATGTTTGTCGGATTACTAAAGTTTTGTTTAGCCGGCTAGAATGAAATAAATAGAGAACTTGCAGGAATTTCATAAATCTATCCATTACAGCTAAATTTAAGTAAAAAAATTAGTGTTCGTGATAATACTAATTTTACAAAAGTTATAGAGCTTACTATCGTTCTTTAAATTGCAAAACCTGGAATTAATTTAAACACAATCTCATTTTTGACACATAGGCGGTATTGCAGTTAAATGACGTTCATCAAAAACTTTTTACTCTGAAATTCCTTACGAACGCTGTAAATACGAAAACTTATATCTTAAAAAATGAGGATTGCTGCCGTCGTATATAAGGATGCTAAGCAAAGAAAGTCGGTTATAAGTCATAGCCTTTAAACTACTGAACCGATATTCACAAATGGCAGCAAAGAAACAAAGTGGACAAACGGCGTTTTTAAAAATTTTACATAAATTGAGAAACCAATAACCGAATGTTAAGAGCAAGCTGTAGTGAATATCGCAGTACATATTTGAATTCCACATCATACATAAATGTAAATTGGTGATTTCGTTTAAATAAAAGTTATCTTCTCTAGTGACATTTTATACATTAATCTTGTCATTCGGTTTGTTAAGCATATAAATTCAGCGTAACTTTTATGGAATTTTTACACCCTACACTCAGGGTATTCACTTTTTCATTACGTTTGTAACAGAGGGCGTGACAGGTATAGAATAGTACATGTTTTTTTGATCAGCGTCATTACCTGTGCTGATATAGCTATATCCACCTGCCTGTGTGTATATAGAAATTACGAGAAAACCAAGCCAGGTAAGCTTCTTGGGATTGAAAATTGGTTCATGGTCACGCCCACCGCCCATACAAGTAAAACATGTTAAACGCTAAACTGAGATAATTATATGATATAGTGTAACCAAATTTCTCTAAAAAAAAAATAGCAAATTTCGACAAGAGGGCGTGGCACCAAATGGAACTAAATTTCAACAAATACAAGAAATAATTCGGAATAGTATCGAATAAAAATTTAGCGAATTCCGACAAGTGAGCGTGGCACCATTCATAGAAATAAAAACTTTAAATCGCTATATTATTTAACGTAATATATCCAAATTTCACACAAATAAAAGAAATGGTTCCATCTAACATCAGACAACAAGTTGGGGGATTGAGAGGAGAGTGCGCAGCACCTCAAATACATAAAAGCAAATTCTATGTGGGTACGTTGCATCGAATTCTTACGAAAGTTTTGCATCATGCATATCTAAAGGATCCGACTAATCCAAGAAGTCAAATCAGCAGATTGATTGCCAACAGATTTGTCGAATTTGCGATGCGGAAATCCAAGAGTGATTCATTAGAAGCCAATATTTATATCAAGCGTCACTGTTAATAGCAGTTTTCGGGCTGTTGGAGTGATTGGGCCGTAGCCTTTTAAAATGCAGGCGCAGATGCGATTACACTGAATGGTTTGAGTTTCAGAACGATGAGAATTGATTTGTTTTCGCGGAACTTTCGTTGACTTAAATCTAGAAGGCGTATGGTTCCAGCAGGATGGCGCAACGTACCGTTAACTAAAACGCCGCCCCCGTCTTCAAAAAAAAACAAAAATTCCTTCCAACATAAAATATATTATTACTAAAAAAAGAAAAAGAAGATCATAACTTTTTATATCACAAAAATTCTAGCAAAATTTAATATTGTTCAATTGGAAAGAAATATTAAACCTCTTTTTCAACAAAATATGTAACATAAAGTTTACTAAAAACAAAAAAGCTCCATCAAATTATTAATTAAGTCTGGAAGTTATTGATCAAAACCAAATTTTAATTTAATAGTGCAAGGACCGTTTTGCGGAAACTCCTAGCTCTTCTACTGTTCTGACATAACATTTACACTTTTTATAGATGGAAATAGAAAAACCCCGTTTGAGATTTAACATAAAATAAATCTATCAAAACCTAATTTTTCTAACTTCTTCTTGCGTCCTGTATCTTCTCACGGAGCATAGGGCCTCCACAAAACTCTTCCAACGTGCACTATTATTAACGTGTGCCTTCAATTCTCTCCAACATTTCCTCGATTCACGTATTTCATTTCATTCATATAAATGTTATATTTTTACGGAATATTTTCAATCTATTCACGAAATAACGAGTATGTAAGAATATCTTTAATAGCTCCTGAGATATTAAGCATTCAAATTTTAATACCATTGTGGCTTCAAACCCTCAAAAAAGTTTTTACAAAATATTAACACATCTACCTGTATTACATATTTATTCTTAATAGTTACACAAGTTATCAATGTTTCATTTAAAACAATTAAGTCGCAACAAATAATTTTTTGTCCACCGTCATACAAAACATTTTCTGAGACTTTGGACTGTAAGATGACATACTATTTTCGTTAATATCTTCAACGTACTTAAACTTATTGTCGTGTTTAAATGATAATATTAAAGAGCACTCTTAAAAATCATTAGTTTAAACTACTTTAAGACTGATATACTTATAGCAGACAAAATATTTGAAAGAACTATTTTCCAAACTATCTATAGAAAATAAAAGATAATTTTTATACCTGTATGTTGCTTCCACAGTATACAATCCGACACATGTGCACTATCCTGATTCAGGACAAATATTTTAACTCTCATTAAGTTTGAACTTTCTTTCAACTTCTTAGGTTTCAAGCACTTTATTATGTTAAGTCCACTTTTGAAAGTTAATTACGCCAATTCCAGAGAGGGTGTCACTAACAATTCAAGATTATTTTAATTGGTTATATTGTCTTTTTTTTGTCATCACAATTTTCATTAATTACGAGCATAGGTTTAGCATGCTACATACGTACATATGTATTATCACGAGCTTTATTAAGTGTATTATATTTTTGTTTTATGTACTACATTTATACAATTTTTTTTTCTTCTTCTGTTATTAGATTAAATTAACGCTATTTTTTTAGTTCTTTCCTTATATTTGTTTTAAATACTAAAATGAGGAACTTTGTATGGATGCGGTTGAGAACGTTGTGGGTTTGCAACCATTCGCGGCAGGGTCTATATTTAGACTGGTTTCATGGTGTCTCAAATCTTAAATTTTAATCTCCAGACCTTACTGTCGAGTAAAGTGTGTAGCATAGCGACTTCGCACATTTAACAGTAGAACGGATCGCGAAACTCACATCCAATGCCGGTCTCTCAAACAAGAGAAGGCATAGAGCAGAGCAAAGCAAAGACCAAAAAGATACAAAAGAAAAAGTATTTATTACTCTATACACTCTTTGCACTCAAATCAAATTTATTGATTACACAGCTGCACAAAAAAAAAAGTGCTGTCAAGTAACCAAAGAATCGACAACGGATTTGGGGGCTTTCAAGGTCGTTGCATTCGAAAACCAATTTCTAGGATTGGCTATGGATTTTAAGATATTTAACCTCCGAGTGTACATTTTGCCAGTGATCTGGAAAGCATAACTTTTCCACTATCTAATAGAAAACTATAATTTCTTAAAGATTTAATAATAGAATCCCTCTAGTACGTCAAGATTTTGAGATATTTAACCCATATATACCGAAAATGTCATTTTAAACTGCAAGCTATTGATGGGATGCCTCAAACTTTTTATGTGCTTGAGAGATTCTGTAACCAAATTTGTATTCAACATTAGAAAATCTACAACAAATTATAACTCTCATTTATATTGTGGAAAAGTTAAGATATTTAGATCAAGCGCAAAAATGTTTATGGGTAAAGCATACGGTTTGCATTTTCGGATTCATCGATCTCAAATATCGCCAAACTAGTTGTCATTTCTTCTTTTTTTTCTTTTGTAGTTCAGTGTTATCCTTTTACAACTGCACTTAACTAAAAACTATGATAACTCGTATGTAAAATATTGAAAACAAACGCATTTATAATTGAAATACTCAAATTACGTCTAATTGCATAAATGATAATTAAACCGAGCGACAACATACTATCGTAGACGTCTGAGACAAAACTGATTTCGCACAAGATGTTAGTGGGCAACATTCAAGCAACGTTTTGAAACTCACTCAATTTGGTACTGAAACGACTCAAACTCTTTGAAGATTATACCCTACAAGCAATATAACCCAAACAGTTAGGTTTTTTTGCTATCACCTTAAGTTGTATGACTTATTACTGTACGAAGTCAACAAAATAACAATGTTATAAAAAAAAATTGTTTTATATTTCAAAAAGCTATCAAATTAAAATTCCTCATGAAATATGTAGTTGCTTATCAGGAAAAATGTATGCTAAGGTTTGTCCCCTACATGGGTGTCACCAATTTTATACGGAACTATTTTTTAAGAAAAATTTTTTCAGGTGATTTTTTTAGAAAAAAAAAATCTCAAGTCGTTTTTCACATGAAGTTTTAAACTACTGGCTGCCCTACTTTATCTGTCATTGAATCAAGTTGACGGTTTCTATTGCAAATGAATTGCATTCATAATTGCGTTACAAATTACTAACTCATCTACCCTGTATTGTACATTTGGCCACATTTAACCATTTCTAACTAATTGTATTTATTTTAAATACACCATCGGTGCAATCAAACGAGGCCTGTTAAGCTCTAGCTTGTCATTCCTGCCTAAGACCGGTCGTAAATTCGCGTTGACTTAAAACACATTTAGGAGACCCAAAATAAATATCTGTTACGATCGTATTCCATGAATAAATACGACCATACTATGTGCTGTTCCGCAGCCTTATCGATAATGACCATCAGCTGATTTTCTTCGAAAAAACGCTGCAACGCAGAGAGGTACATATTTAAAAACTCCCGGTGTGTCAGTTGACAAAGATATTTGACTATTTATTATAGCTGCTCAACTACTAAAGCGATTTCAACAACTCTAGTATACTTTTCTGGAAGTTTCCGGTGCACTGAATCCGAATTTGTCCTCAGAATTGCACCATCACATCAGGTTTTTTAGATTTGCCAAGAAACTTTAAATTGTCATATCACGGTGAAAAAAGAAGATATCTGGGCAATATTTTAAAGAGGATACTTAAAGATGCTTTTTCTGAAAATATTTAATGTTTACCAATAGCTCAACAATCCACCAAAAGAAGCAGCCCCACATCATCAAGTTACTTCCTCCATGTTTCATTGTTCCTTTCACTTGGTGCCTTTGCAATGTCTTATATGAGCGGTGCCAGTAGCATTGCTTACCATCTTACCGAAAATGGTTAATTTTGGTCTCGTCTGACATATTACTCTTTTCCAGTCGTCTACGTTCCAATTCTTAAAATGGTGAGCAATGCGATTGACACCAACCATATGAAACATTGCAAAAGCACTGAATGAAAGAAACAATGAAGCATGGAGGAAGTAAGTAGATGATGTGTGGGGCTGCTTCACTTGGTGAAATATCGGGCCGGTTGTAAAAATTAATGGCATTATGAAAATCCATACTTTGTGTACGAAAGTGCCTACCCAGTGGACAAAGTGATTTTTCAGCAGGATGGAAAACCTAAACACACCGCTAAATTTGCTAAAAATTCGCTCAATAGCCAACAATTTCAAACTATGCAGTGGACAGCTCTGAACCTTTGAACCTCTGAATCCTTGAACATTTAATTTTTGGACGTACAAAAGTGGATACATTGAGTTTTTTCATTATATAAAGTAAAAGTAATGTTTTGCTTCCAATTTTGAAGGATGTTCTCGTATTTTTTATTTTTAAAAATAAAAAATTTAATTGAAAAATCTGATCGCGATTACTGTATTTTTAAGGGTTCCAGAGCTACCCAAAGTCAACGAATTTTTAGGAAATTTTTTTTTCTTTCCAAATGATTGTTTCATAAATGGAAATGTAATATTCATATAAACTTACATATTTCAAAATCGGATCTGACCGACATTAATTTTCGTTATTGTTCAATTCCATTTAAATGTAATCGATCCGCTCAAGTATGCTGAGCTCAACAAGAACCTATAGCCTTTTTATGATAACAAATAAAATGTAGGTGAGTCAATTCGACGATGAGTCAAATCACGTCAATAAGTGCAGAGATACTATGTAGTATCATCAAGTTATAAATGCAAACAATGTAAGCCTCTGTGTTGTTAGATATAGATATTTAAAAGAAATAAGCAAAAACTTCGAACATTATCAATATCCAAGCACTTTACACTGTGCGACATATTGTGATTTTGTTTTTTCTGATTTAAAGCTTACAATAAATTCAAGTAGAGAGTAAAGTGAAAGTAGATCACTCTCATGAGTACGAATCATTATTTTAAAATATTTTACTAAACATAAGTTAAGTAGAATATGACCAAGCATGTTGTAGACAACATTTATTAATGGTCAGAAGAAATAATCTTTATTAACTATCGCCCATAATTAAGGCTTGTTTGGGTGCTCCGAGAGATAAATTTAGATTAGATCCAAAAACACTTTAACGTGATGTGTTAAAAATCTTAGCAAAAATATATAAAGATAAATATGAAGATAAATAAATATTGATACCAAATTTTCTACGGGTGGTGAAACTTAGACGTTAATTTTATAAAAAAAAAATGCAATTCCGTTCTTGGTGGCCCCATTAAGTTCGAGGGCGCGGTATTAGCTACGGCTATTCTCATGATATCGATTAGTAAGATTAGATAGCAATATTTGGTTTTCACGAAGCGTAATGACTGTACAATGTAAGGTAGAACATATGACCCTTACAACTGACTAAAAGCAAAAAAAAAAAAGTGCGAAGCATGTATCAGATTAAAAGTATTTTAAATGCATTTCATTTAGATTTTATGAAATATTTCAATTTTGTACGAGTTATTTATTTGTTTCTGTATTGGCTTTTGATTCTTTTATACGTTTTCATATATTTTTTTAAACTCTATTTAGGATTCATTTTCGACCTTTCCCATCTATTAGTCCAATCCATAATTTTTTCGACTTAAGGGGACAGTACACCAAGGAAATGAAAAATGCTTTATTTTTTATGAAAGAAAAGAGATATTGTAATGAAACTTTGCACATATATTATTTAGTTAAAATAGTATACAAAAATATTTTTTTCGGATTTTTCCGGCTTGTTTTTTGGCTGCAGCAGGTTTTTGAAAAAAGGACCAAAAAACCACGGCGGGCGTGATTGCGGTTCTCTGGATGGTCTAAAAAAAAAAAGTGGGTTTTAATCAGCATCAAAGTTGCTATAGAGTCAATTAAAAGAATTTAATTTGGACCAAAAAAAAAAATGGCGGCGTTTTTTCAAAATTGGACTATTTTTGGCGCAAAAAACCCTTGTAAATCAAAAAATTTATAACCGATCGCTGTAATTCTAGTTCACTCTATAGACTTACATATGTACAATAACATACTAAAATTTCAGAACGATCGGACTACTAGTTTTTATTTAATCACGCCCGCCAACTCAATAAAGGTTGTTTTGAGAAAAACCTGATGCAGCCAAAAAAAAACAGGACGGAAAAATCCGAAAAAAGTATTTTGTATACTATTTTGACTAATAGATATATATGTGCTAAGTTTCATTACAATATCTCTTTTTTTTCATAAAAAATTAAGCATTTTACAAAAATTTTTTATTTTTCATTTCCATGGTGTACTGTCCCCTTAAATATGGCCAGGGTGGGGTGCAACTCTCTCCAAAATCTTAATTCGACCGTTTCACATCAATTGGTGAAATAAATTTATTTTGCCTAGACATATAAAATCAGATACCCTTATACCTACTCTCATAATCCAGGTTCGGCCTTTTTGCATCGATTGGTGCTATACATTTTTTATAATTAAATGAGGCAAAATTACCCCTGGGGATACCTTTTCCCCTTTCCTTCTGAAGTCCATTTTCATTTTTGGCCTGAGATCGTTTGCTGTTCAATGTGACTTTAAAAACAAAAATGCAGTTAGGACACTTACAGTTAGGACACAATGTAAACTTAGTTCTTTGGAACGGGAAGAGGTAGCCAAATTTTTATAGCACCAAACGAAAAACTGTGCCTTCTTTAGTATAGTGATATACCAAAAATATATATAAAAACATTTTTAAATAAGGATTTTTCTAACATATTTTCTGACGACATAGAATGATACAGATATTTGAAAAATATGTCAATATATTATAAGCAAAAACCAAGCGTGTTGAGATATGTAATATCAAAAGAGTTACAAAACCGATTGCATATAAAAGGGAAAAAAATGTAGAACTTTGCCGCACTATGTTTATATTTTGCTATGATTCTTAACTGGTCAATGCAAAAAATAAAACATAGTATGCTAGGAAATTCTTAAACGTCGACTAACTAAGCTTACAGATGGTACCATGTACGAGCGATTGAAACTAGTATAAGCAGCCAGTTGCCCTTTTTGTCTTTTGAATGGATTTTGCGCTGTAGTTTTTTTGTGATTTTTCACTTACTGCACTATGAAAAGTGGGTGAAATATGGTCGTTTTGAGATTTTCCGGACATGAAGTCGATGTGGTTTTTTCTGCTCTACAACATTGGTCCTAACATATTTTTCTACTTGTGGCTTCCTTTCCGAGTTATTGGACAAAAATTTTTTTGTTGATCTCTCGCAACCAGGCCCATTATTCTGGCGACTGACATTTATTTCGAGTATCAGCTATACTTAAACTATCATTTGCAAAAAGAAATTGAGTGGGAGGAAACTACTTCGAAAAATGCAACGCTACCTCCCGTACTATAAGAGTGCTATCTGGCCAAATGATGTACCCCACACGTCTAATTTTACCAAACGTTCCAATACCCAATATCATTTGCAAGCCCGGATATAGAAATTTGGCGCCCTTAGGCCATTCACAAATTGCCGCCCCTCTTCACTGGTGAATATGGAAAAAAATATTCTAATATCAAAAGTGAGGACCTTTTTGTCAACATTTAGGGGCGACGTTCCAAGCATTCGCACTTTTTTCCCGTGTAAAAAAAATTTTCAAAGTTCCCAATATTTGTCACGCCTCAGCACTGGCCTAGTGTGCCTCTAAGGTAAATCCGGGCCTGATCATCTGTATGGAATACGGTTGCGCTACCTTAAATTAATCCTAAAGCAAAGCTTCTTAAATAATCATAATCATTCCTAACTTTTTGGTTGCGTTACCATACATAACATTTTGAGTAGAGCTTTTTTTACTTACCTTCTCTTAGTATAGCGTTCGAAATTTATGCTTCTATGGGAGGTGCCATACTTTCTTGTAGAAATGGATTCACTTGTTGCCAGGTATTAGGCCTACGGCTAGTTTTGCTTCTGTGAAATTTGAGTCAGTTATTTTAAATAACTTACTCAGTATAGTGTTTCGAATTGCTTTCGATTTTTAGTGAGGTGCCACGCCCTATTGTCAAAATGTGCCTTAATTAAATCACTCAATATAGTAGACTTTTTGACTGTATGGTAGGTGACATGCCCTCCTGACAAAATTCGACTGATTTTTTTTTCTAGAGCTTGTCCTAAATATTCTTAGCAAGGGTTGCCAAGTTGAGAAGAAGGAATTACCGGCCTTCCCAAAATAAAAGAACTTTTCGTTACAAATGATAAAAAATGTAATTCTTTGTGAAAAAAAGTTGAATAACCATTTTTTTTTGTGGTCAGCATTAGACATTAAAAAATAATTCATATAATTATCAAATTTTTGTCTGGGAATAACTTGATAACCATTTTTTTAAGTAGGTACATGTAACAAAAATTATCCATATACCGGCTTTATCAGAAATTATTCAATTTCTACCTGGCCCCTGACTTTGATATGAAATTACGGGCTCATGCTGACATGCATACCATACAACAAATTAACGTTAGATTTACGTTCTTTTAGTTATATGCATAAGGAAACTTTAAGAATACAAATTAGTAATGATTAGTCAAAGGTGCGAAAAGAACCGATAAAAAAAGTAGTAACAAAAAGTGAAACCGAGCGAGTTCAAATTAGTACAAACATATCTTTGATTTACCATCTTTGGTTTTTTTATTTTTGTGTCAGTTTGACAATTCACAAAGTTTAATTTTATGCTTTCAAATTTAATATAATAAAAGTAAAAATTATGTAAAAAATTAGCGAGATCAACAGCGACACCCATCATTATTGCGGGAAAGTTTTGGTTAGAACCTATACAAATATGTGAAAATGTATAATGAAAAAACAAAAATGTAAACAAACGGACGGGACGGAGAAATTCAGATATTCTACAATTTGGTACAAATGTCGTTCATTGACTGAATTTCAATTACGTACGTACTTACGTAGTTTTAATTAGAATTTTCTGGGACAAAATTGCAAAAAAATGCTACAAAATTACAGTCCAGTTGGGAATAAAATATTGGGTTTTTTTAAACAAAAAGTGAACACCACAGTACCCAATTCCACTTATTCGATTTAAAGATTCACAAAGATTAAAAATATTTTTCTTCTTTTTAAGACCTTTTTTTTAAGAATTTATTAAACCTATTACAATGCTTTAGGTACATATAGTATTATTTATTGGTTGGACTCGATGGGGCTCTGCTAATCCTGCTAGTTACACCAATATTATAAAATTCCCTTGTCTTAAGGCAGATTGCAAATAAAATTTATCTTTTATTCGAAGTTTTTCACATTTTTTAGGCATCGCTCTCCAACCATTGTATGGAAAATTTTGTATACAATAAATAGTATATTAAGTAGGTAAACTTAGTTAGAACAAACGTAACAACCGTGCTGGTAACAACAAATTAGCGTTAATAAAAATAACAAGTTCGTTCTTTTAGTTATTGGAAATTTTCGTGAGTAAAATTAGGGAAGTATTCGTCAAAGGTTCGGGAAGGAACCAGTGTTAAGTAGAAAAAAAGCGAAACCGAGCCAATAGTTAATACGTGCAAAATTATTGTAAAATCAACAAGTAGCAATTTAGTAAATACAAGGCTAAGTTTATGAATTAGAAAGTGCCAACATAAGAGGTAACATTCCGATAAAATTACCCAACTGCCGCCGTGGTGGTGTGTGTTCTCTACGTTTACGCAATGATGTTTCTTGTGGATGCCGGCGTTCCACTGCAGCGCTACGAGAATTTGATGAAACAAGAATCTTCACCATCATCACAAGAACTTGGTCTCTATAATGCTAGTGACAAAGTTTTGCTGCTGACGCAGTACAACTTCAAGTCCTTAGTTTTGCAACAAAATCATACCTCGTTAGTTGAGTTCTATAATAGTTATTGTGGATATTGTAAGCGTTTTGCGCCTGCGTACAAAAAACTCGCAGATTTGCTGCCCTGGCGAGACGTTTTGAAAGTTTCTTCTATAGACTGCGCAGCTGAGGAAAACAACGACGCTAGATTTGAATGCTATACGTTCAAGTATTGATCAGTGGATTGTGGCAGAGAATCACACAAGTGATAATTGGCCAAATTTCCAACATATAACAGAAAAAGAGGCAAAAAATCTCTTCGATGCACTGGATAACAACAAGAAGCAATATATTATTGTAGTCTACGAACCTGGAAACTCAACTGTGGGTGTCGAAACCATACTCGCCCTCCAACAATATCCCGCAGTTCAAGTCCGTTGAGTTACGGATAACAATATAGCCGCGAAATTTCAAGTAGATCCCAATGGATGTGGTTACCAAATTGCCATTGTGAGTCGTAAACACATTGTGACCCCCTTAATCATAAAAAAAGCCTAATATTGAAGCCTACAATGAAACGATTGTCAACGCTCTCCATTCGCTGCACGTTACTGAAATATGGTCGTTTTGAGATTTTCCGGACATGAAGTCGATGTGGTTTTTTCTGCTCTACAACATTGGTCCTAACATATTTTTCTACTTGTGGCTTCCTTTCCGAGTTATTGGACAAAAATTTTTTTGTTGATCTCTCGCAACCAGGCCCATTATTCTGGCGACTGACATTTATTTCGAGTATCAGCTATACTTAAACTATCATTTGCAAAAAGAAATTGAGTGGGAGGAAACTACTTCGAAAAATGCAACGCTACCTCCCGTACTATAAGAGTGCTATCTGGCCAAATGATGTACCCCACACGTCTAATTTTACCAAACGTTCCAATACCCAATATCATTTGCAAGCCCGGATATAGAAATTTGGCGCCCTTAGGCCATTCACAAATTGCCGCCCCTCTTCACTGGTGAATATGGAAAAAAATATTCTAATATCAAAAGTGAGGACCTTTTTGTCAACATTTAGGGGCGACGTTCCAAGCATTCGCACTTTTTTCCCGTGTAAAAAAAATTTTCAAAGTTCCCAATATTTGTCACGCCTCAGCACTGGCCTAGTGTGCCTCTAAGGTAAATCCGGGCCTGATCATCTGTATGGAATACGGTTGCGCTACCTTAAATTAATCCTAAAGCAAAGCTTCTTAAATAATCATAATCATTCCTAACTTTTTGGTTGCGTTACCATACATAACATTTTGAGTAGAGCTTTTTTTACTTACCTTCTCTTAGTATAGCGTTCGAAATTTATGCTTCTATGGGAGGTGCCATACTTTCTTGTAGAAATGGATTCACTTGTTGCCAGGTATTAGGCCTACGGCTAGTTTTGCTTCTGTGAAATTTGAGTCAGTTATTTTAAATAACTTACTCAGTATAGTGTTTCGAATTGCTTTCGATTTTTAGTGAGGTGCCACGCCCTATTGTCAAAATGTGCCTTAATTAAATCACTCAATATAGTAGACTTTTTGACTGTATGGTAGGTGACATGCCCTCCTGACAAAATTCGACTGATTTTTTTTTCTAGAGCTTGTCCTAAATATTCTTAGCAAGGGTTGCCAAGTTGAGAAGAAGGAATTACCGGCCTTCCCAAAATAAAAGAACTTTTCGTTACAAATGATAAAAAATGTAATTCTTTGTGAAAAAAAGTTGAATAACCATTTTTTTTTGTGGTCAGCATTAGACATTAAAAAATAATTCATATAATTATCAAATTTTTGTCTGGGAATAACTTGATAACCATTTTTTTAAGTAGGTACATGTAACAAAAATTATCCATATACCGGCTTTATCAGAAATTATTCAATTTCTACCTGGCCCCTGACTTTGATATGAAATTACGGGCTCATGCTGACATGCATACCATACAACAAATTAACGTTAGATTTACGTTCTTTTAGTTATATGCATAAGGAAACTTTAAGAATACAAATTAGTAATGATTAGTCAAAGGTGCGAAAAGAACCGATAAAAAAGTAGTAACAAAAAGTGAAACCGAGCGAGTTCAAATTAGTACAAACATATCTTTGATTTACCATCTTTGGTTTTTTTATTTTTGTGTCAGTTTGACAATTCACAAAGTTTAATTTTATGCTTTCAAATTTAATATAATAAAAGTAAAAATTATGTAAAAAATTAGCGAGATCAACAGCGACACCCATCATTATTGCGGGAAAGTTTTGGTTAGAACCTATACAAATATGTGAAAATGTATAATGAAAAAACAAAAATGTAAACAAACGGACGGGACGGAGAAATTCAGATATTCTACAATTTGGTACAAATGTCGTTCATTGACTGAATTTCAATTACGTACGTACTTACGTAGTTTTAATTAGAATTTTCTGGGACAAAATTGCAAAAAAATGCTACAAAATTACAGTCCAGTTGGGAATAAAATATTGGGTTTTTTTAAACAAAAAGTGAACACCACAGTACCCAATTCCACTTATTCGATTTAAAGATTCACAAAGATTAAAAATATTTTTCTTCTTTTTAAGACCTTTTTTTTAAGAATTTATTAAACCTATTACAATGCTTTAGGTACATATAGTATTATTTATTGGTTGGACTCGATGGGGCTCTGCTAATCCTGCTAGTTACACCAATATTATAAAATTCCCTTGTCTTAAGGCAGATTGCAAATAAAATTTATCTTTTATTCGAAGTTTTTCACATTTTTTAGGCATCGCTCTCCAACCATTGTATGGAAAATTTTGTATACAATAAATAGTATATTAAGTAGGTAAACTTAGTTAGAACAAACGTAACAACCGTGCTGGTAACAACAAATTAGCGTTAATAAAAATAACAAGTTCGTTCTTTTAGTTATTGGAAATTTTCGTGAGTAAAATTAGGGAAGTATTCGTCAAAGGTTCGGGAAGGAACCAGTGTTAAGTAGAAAAAAAGCGAAACCGAGCCAATAGTTAATACGTGCAAAATTATTGTAAAATCAACAAGTAGCAATTTAGTAAATACAAGGCTAAGTTTATGAATTAGAAAGTGCCAACATAAGAGGTAACATTCCGATAAAATTACCCAACTGCCGCCGTGGTGGTGTGTGTTCTCTACGTTTACGCAATGATGTTTCTTGTGGATGCCGGCGTTCCACTGCAGCGCTACGAGAATTTGATGAAACAAGAATCTTCACCATCATCACAAGAACTTGGTCTCTATAATGCTAGTGACAAAGTTTTGCTGCTGACGCAGTACAACTTCAAGTCCTTAGTTTTGCAACAAAATCATACCTCGTTAGTTGAGTTCTATAATAGTTATTGTGGATATTGTAAGCGTTTTGCGCCTGCGTACAAAAAACTCGCAGATTTGCTGCCCTGGCGAGACGTTTTGAAAGTTTCTTCTATAGACTGCGCAGCTGAGGAAAACAACGACGCTAGATTTGAATGCTATACGTTCAAGTATTGATCAGTGGATTGTGGCAGAGAATCACACAAGTGATAATTGGCCAAATTTCCAACATATAACAGAAAAAGAGGCAAAAAATCTCTTCGATGCACTGGATAACAACAAGAAGCAATATATTATTGTAGTCTACGAACCTGGAAACTCAACTGTGGGTGTCGAAACCATACTCGCCCTCCAACAATATCCCGCAGTTCAAGTCCGTTGAGTTACGGATAACAATATAGCCGCGAAATTTCAAGTAGATCCCAATGGATGTGGTTACCAAATTGCCATTGTGAGTCGTAAACACATTGTGACCCCCTTAATCATAAAAAAAGCCTAATATTGAAGCCTACAATGAAACGATTGTCAACGCTCTCCATTCGCTGCACGTTACTGAGCGGCCTTTCACTGTCACTGTCACTGTTAGCCCTGTGGAAGATGATGAGCAAAAAGCAGAAGATGCTCGTATTCTAACAGAGGTGCTGAAAAGTAATTCGTTTGGAACAACGATTTCAACCTATATTTTCAGCGAATCGTTTTGTTGGTTGTAGTGGATCGAAAGCAGGTTTTCGTGGTTTTACCTGTTCACTGTGGCAGCTATTTCACTTCATGACAGTGCAGGCGTCTAACAATGAATAAAGCCAAGATCCCTTGGAAGTAGGGTTGTCAATTTTTGAAACGAAAAATCAGTACATTCAGGTATATTCAGCGCAAAAAATCAGTACAAAATTTTTACCTCATTGTTTTTATTTACTAAAAAAAAAGTCAGAACTTTTAGGATTGCACAACGTGCTAGCAAAATAACAAAATATGCTACAAAACAAGGACCATTTTACAGACTCCTAGTTACGCTACTGGTCATAATTAAATACCAAATATAAATATTATTTAGTAATTCAAATAAAATCTTAAAATCAGTACAAATCAGTACCTATTGCTAAAAATCAGTACATTTGCGTACTGATTTCAGAATCTTGAAAAATCAGTACTTTTAAAGAAAATTTGTAAAAATCAGTATATGTACTCATAGAATCAGTACGTATGACAACCCTACTTGGAAGTCATGCAGGCTATGCATGGATATATAAAATTCTTCTTTGGCTGTACTAAATGTTCCAAACATTTTCAGGTAAGATCAAGTTCTAAATACACTTCGTATTCGTTATCCTGAAGAAATCTTCAAATTTTTTTTATATAAAAGCAGATCAATTTTAAAATATGGGAATAACCTTTTTTTTCAAAAGACCGATGCAATCATGCGCCCGGAAAAAAAGTTTTTGTCGCCCATACCGAAAAAAGTGTTTATTAAAATAAATTTTATTTACCTCACAAAAAAAGGTCCCCATTTTGACTTATGTTTTCAAAATATATAATGATAAATTTAAAAAATTGAATATAAACGAGGTTTTATGAATTTTTCAAATATTTCAAGGTTTTTCTTTTCAACATCTAAGAGAACACAATAAATTTTAATTAAATTGGTGACATTGCACGAAAGTCTTTGGATCACTTTCCATAGAAATGCTTTATATATATTATTATATGTACTTATATGTTCATTCATTTATTCATTATTTTCACACTTAACAATAGCAAAAATATTACAAAAATTCAAATTTACATAATTATTCTATGGAAAATAGTTAGTGGCTCTTGTATTGTAATTACAAAAATAGTGATAAATGCCACACTATATTTAAAATTGTATTAGTTATATATTTATTATGCAATGCATTATTGAATTGTTATATTTTATTTTTATGGCTGCTTGTAAGCAAATATGAGACATTATTATTTTCGAAATTAATAAAAAAATTTTCTGTTTTTATACTTAAGAATCTTTTTTTTTGGTTTGTTTTCTTAAAAATTACCTAATATGAAAAGCTTACAAAGGAAAGTAAGTGTATTTCCTCCTATTTCATCATTTATTTATTTATCAACGCACATATTTACTACACTAATATGTACATAGAATCAAAAATAACATTGACAAAAACCTGCATTCTATTGTATTAAAAACAAGTGACGAACGTAGTTGTGTTTAAGGTCAATAAAAAGAAATTTGTTCACGATTTTCCCAATTTGGTCCGAAAAATGACCCCGTGTATAAGTATTTTTCTGGCAACGCTGATTGTTAGCTAGCGAGTAATTATAGGTAGCGTAAAGCTAAAGACAACTGGGACGTGCGATTAACCAACTGTGTAAAATCGCAAGAAAAAATAGAATTTGATCTCACTACAAGCGTATAGGAAAAATCTGAACGATATTACACGTTCCAAGTGTGTTTAGCTTCATAAGAGCTAACTAACCCTTAAGGCTCGCGACTAAAATATATGAAAATAGAAAATTCAAAGACACGTGGGCTAAGTTTACAAATCGCACGCACCATAAGAAAACTCTCGTTAGCCAACGCGCGTTTCAACATAACACAAAATAATATGTAATGAGCCACACCATCATGTATGGCTCGTGTAAACCGAGCCTAAAAAAAGTAGTTTTTGGGGTAAAATTTTGAATACAAAATAGTATTAGTACAAATTCAACAACCGTGGTGACATAGCTGGCATGCAAACAACAAATTAGCGTTAGAATAAATTAATTACGTTCTTTTAGTTATGTAGGAAACTTTCGTGAATACAAATTAGTGATGATTAGTCAAAGGTGCGGGAAGAACCAGTTTTAAGTAAAAAAAGTTAAACCGAGCGAAAAATTAATACGTGCGACATAAATACAGCAACAAGAAATATTGTACAAAACAAGCAAATCCAATGCGTCTCTATTCATCCACGTCTTGTAACAGAAATACAAACAAAAAGGAAATCATTCCAAGGGAATAAACAACAAATGTTACGACAGCAAAGTTATTGTAAGGTCAACAAGTTGCAATTTAGTTAATACAAGGCCAAGTTTACAAATTAGAAAGTGCCAACATAAGAGGTAACTTTCCGATAAAATGACCCAACAACGAAAACACGTCTCTGCTGCCGTGGTGGTGTGTGCTCTCTACGTTTACACAATGGTTCGTGTTGATGCCGGCGTTCCACTGCAGCGCTACGAGAATTTGATGAAACAAGAATCCTCACCATCATCGCAAGAGCTTGGTCTCTATAATGCTAGTGACAAAGTTTTGGTGCTGACACAGAACAACTTCAAGTCCTTAATTTTGCAACAAAATCATACCTCGTTAGTTGAGTTCTATAATAGTTATTGTGGACATTGTAAGCGTTTTGCGCCTGCGTACAAAAAACTCGCAGAAGATTTGCTGCCCTGGCGAGACGTTTTGAAAGTTTGTGCTATAGACTGCGCAGCTGAGGAAAACAACGACATTTGCCGTGAATATGAGGTGATGGCATATCCGTCATTGCGCTATTTTGGTTTGGGATTTCAACCAGGTCCTGAAAACTATGGTAAACGGGTGGAATCGCAGGATTTGGATGCTATACGTTCAAGTCTTGCTCAGTGGATTGTGGCAGAGAATCACACAAATGATAATTGGCCAAATTTCCAACCGATAACAGAAAAAGAGGCAGAAAATCTTTTCGATGCACTGGATAGTAACAAGAAGCAATTAATGATTGTAGTCTACGAACCTGAAAACTCAACTGTGGGCATCGAAACCATACTCGCTCTCCAACAATATCCTGTAGTGCAAGTGCGTCGCGTTTCTGATAACAATACAGCCGCAAAATTCCAAATAGAAGGCACTACTGGAGGCTACAAAATTGCCATTGTGAATCGTAAACATATTGTGACCCCCTTAAGCATAAAAACAGAGCCTAGTATTAAAGCCTACAATGAAACGATTGTCAACGCTCTCCATTCGCTGCACGTTACTGAGCGGCCTTTCACTATAGAAAAATTTGTCACTGTAAGCTCTGTGAAAGATGATGATGAGCAAAAAGCAGAAGATGCTCGAATTCTAGCCGAGGTGCTGAGAAATAAGCATCTTGTGTATCAGGCAGATCTTGAAATGGCTATACGTTCTACTCTTTTCAATGAAATTCCCAAGGTGGCGAATATTAGTGGAGAACGCTTACTTGCCTTACAACGCTACTTAGCCCTGGTGCAGCGTTATAATCCCCTTGGAAATAATGGTCGCTTTTTTGTTTCCAAATTGTATGAGTTTGTTGTGCAACATAATCAAAATTTGAGTGGCAAAGAATTTGAGGATGAAGTAATTCGTTTGGACCAACGATTTCAACCTATATTTTCAGCGAATCGTTTTGTTGGTTGTAGTGGATCGAAAGCAGGTTTTCGTGGTTTTACCTGTTCACTGTGGCAGCTATTTCACTTCATGACAGTGCAGGCATCTAACAATGAACAAAGCCCAGATCCCTTGGAAGTCATGCGGGCTATGCATGGATATATTAAATTTTTCTTTGGCTGTACTGAATGCTCCGAACATTTTCAGGTAAGATCAAGTTCTAAATGCACTTCGTATTCGTTATTCTGAAGAAATTCTCAAAATTTTTTTTACATAAATGCCGAACCTGTTTTTCAAAAGACCGATGCAATACTCTTATATTAAGAGGTTAAAATCAAGTGAAAATAATTAGAAATTTCACAACATTTATCATAAGATAAGCAAAGAAAAATTTTAATAAATTAAAACTAATTTCATGTGGGTGGGCACATTAGCCGTGTTTTTTTTTGACACGGTTACGGAAATTAGTCTTCAATAAATGCCATACAAAACTTTTTTTACCGTGAAACCGCGTTAAAAAACGGCTATTATAGCTTAACACTGTCTCTATTCTTACATTTCTTCCTTATCCATATTCCAATTGTGTTTTCTATCTTCTCTTAGTTATCTCCACATGTTCTGAGTATGTATGAGTATTTGTGTGAAGTATGCAACTATTGGTATTGTTTGTGTGAAATCATGGTCTACATTTGAACAATCTCTGAAATTAAGTACAGCGGAATCGCGAAAAAGTTAACCGAAATGTTCCAAGGGTGATTAACTTTTTCGAAATATTAACTATTCTGAAAGGTCTTCCAAATCACCAAAAAATGCATAGAAATAGAAGCGATAAATAGAGACTGTCATTATCCGTAATATAAACTTCATTTCAATTTCGTCAATGCTTATATCAACATTATCTCTCACATAACATAACGATCAATGAAATCAAATAAGCGGTTCCTGAAACATTTCACGAACTTAAAAATTTTTGCCTGTTTTGGGTTTCCGTTCGAGGTCGTAAAGGCTGTATGAAGAGTCCAAGTACTTAAAAAAAGTATGGCTATCTGTTATTTACCAGCTTTTAAGAGAACAATTTTTTAAAGATATATGTATGTAGTATGTATAAAGTAAAAAATTGAAAATATTCTTCATTGTTCATATACATACTAACAACTTACAAAAGTTCAATCCTTAGGGCACGCATACGAATTTTCGTCCAAAATATTGTTCGAACATCATCGAAAAATTTATATTTGTAAAATGTTGGTGAGCTCGCAATATTTAAGAAAAAAGGTTAAATTTCAAGCGCTCGCTCTGTCTTATATAACTAACCCGAGGAGTCTATCTTGCTATTAAATAAACGAAACTTGAGTTTTTTATTATAATTTACCGCATGCTTAACATATGCGGATCTGATAATAATCTAAACTTTGCCTCCCTAATTTCTTTTCACCCTGTAAATATAAAATTTAATACAGTAATGCAACAAATCTATCTATGTATAACAATGCAGCTAAATCTCTAGTTTTTAATAAGTTTAAGTGTAAACGCCTAATTAAGGTTTGAAAACTTGCATTTGAAAATTTTCATTTGTGTTTACGTTTTCATTTGATTAAAAAAATATGATCGCATTGTTAACTTTGTAAACACTTATTATAAGTACTTTTTACTGTGGTATTGGCCGAATACAATTAAAATCATCATATAACTACTAATTGAAATCATCACCATTAAGAACAATTCAGAACATTTGTTGAAAACAAATAGCAATTGAAATCGAAATTACTCAACCATAGCTACCACCTTCGGTACTTTTTACTTAATGATCTAACAATATAATACTTAACCTCTTAATACGCGAGTAGATATTTATTTGTCTTGTTTTGGTTATAAAGAATAATTTTATAAAAAGTATATATGGGCGGTCATTCTACCTCGTTTTTACATTCAAAATTTAGAATTCTTAAAATCAATTTTTTTTCGATACTTTGTCTAAAAACATTCGATACGTGTTTTTGGAAAAAGTTTTTGAGGACTTATTTTCGAAAATACGAGTTTTTGAAAATCACAAAATTTAAAAACCGGGAGAGAGAAAAATCGTTTGGGCATAAAAGTTAGCATTTTACGTCTATTTTCTATTGTTGGATTGAAAATTTTCTTCTCTTAGTTATAAGCATATGATTTAAAAATTAAAATCGAAAATTTTCGTAAAACGGTATGTTTAATTTTATTGATTTTTTTTTCTTCAGAGAGAAACTAAAATCTTAGCATTAATTTTGTAATTTAGTTTAGAGTGGGCCGAGCTATGATTCTCTAGATATGAATTAAAGAATATCACTTCGACCAATCTCTATCTATATGCTACCTTTTTTATTCCTTACTAGAAGGTTCAATTCTTCTGCTTTTTTTTATTACTCGCTTACATTAGAATTTCATATTTCTAAAGTGTTACTTTATTTTTGCATATCTCTTAGCTTGAAATGTCATGTGACCTTTGATAAAACAAATCATCAAATTTAATAAAGTTCCAACCCAATACTTGTGTTGATGGGAATATTATTGTTTGGTGTCATGAAAATAAATTCAGCCAGAGCGCACAAAGAAAATAAATTGTTTATTTATTTATTTTTATATGTTTATAAACATTAAGGGATCGTAAGTGGCCTCGTTATTGTTAGGATACAATTCTTGACCAAAATCAATTGTTTTTATATTTACATAGTAAAAAGATATAAATTTATTGGTAAAAAAATAAATTGTGTGTGAAAAACTAATAAATCTTTCTACTCCAGCAATAGTTATTAGTAACAAGATATGCATTTAAAAAAAGTTTGTCAAACCATCTTCAAATTGCGCTACACTAGTTGAAAGTTTTGTTCATTACTCAGCAAAACTATTCCAGCAGAGCCGGCCTTAGGGGCGCTTTCATGCAGTTGCATGGGGTCTTGTGGTCCACTTTTTTTCAAAAGATTGCAATAAAACGCTTTTGTATTGTTTTTATAGCTTCGTGTACGCTAATGCTAGAGTATACCAACATTGCCAGATTTGATAAAATTTTTGACGTTTCATCCTTCTTGAAAACTCGAAAAATAATAATCCAAAATATTTATGTTAAATTCAAAATAAATTTATCCCACTTTTGGAAAACAGTGTAACAATATTTAAGGTAAAATGCAAAATAAATTTTTAAAATAGTTAGGCTTTTGTGTGCAGTCACATTTTGATACTTGCTGTAGTTCTAAGTTCATGTAATAGTAAGAGCGGCGCAGCCAGTATTTTGGCAAGTTGGGGATAATCAGCTCAAAGCGGGACACTCGTAAGTGAGAAAATTTCGATCTGAAAAGCATTACTTTTTTATTTTCTTTTGGGTCAGACTCAACAGCACTTTTGGAAACGCTTGGAAAATTTCTTGAAGCCTATCTCTATTTTAGAGATTTTATCCACATTTCTGAGTTGTAAACATTTTTGGATAAAAAAGCTGAGATTACCTAGTATCGATTACACTGTTTAGTTACTTTCAATATTTCTGTTAACAAAAGAATTAAAATGAAAAAGCAAATAACAATTTTAGACAAAAAAAAACAATAGCTTTTTTTAACATAAGCTACTGTATTATATTAGCGCAGATGTAACTAAACCATTTTGTTATGGGCATGTTACTTTGTATTGACAGCTAATAATGAAATATTCTTCTTTGTTGGAGTTATTTGAAAAGTAAACCATTTTGTAATGGGCATGTTACTTTGAATTGACAGCTAACAATGAAATATTCTTCTTTGTTGGAGTTATTTGAAAAGTAGAAGTTTTCTTTATTATTAAAGATTTTTATTGCAGCTGTAAAACATTTTTATTTATTTGCTTCAACATATTTCATTTATTTATTTGACATTTAAGTAATCTATTATTCACAAATGAGCGGAAATTATACAGAAATACTAGCAGACCTGCCAGACGCTATTCTGCCCCTAGTAGGTGGGGCTATGAGTTTAATTTTACTATAGTCGTTGTCTTTAATAAACATATGTTCCAAGTCTATAAGAAATTTTAATTTTTTCTTACATAATAGGCGTGGCACACCCCATTTTTTCATTCAAGCTTTCTTTTGCTCTTACCTTTTATATGCAGTGGCTCACAGCTTAATTTATGCAGTGCATACTTTTAACTTCAACGGTCTATAATTTTGAAACTAAATGGTATATAAAAAAAATTTGATATCAAAATTGTAGTTTATAAAAAATGTTATTTAAAATTTTTTAAATAGTATATACTAAAAATATTGTCAAAACTAATGATTTTGTCATTTTTAATATTTAGTGTGATAGCTTTTTTGGTCGACTACGACGACTTAAAGACGGTTTGGTATCGAAGCTGCGAATTTCTTAGAGGTATCTGGCGGAATATTACGCCAGTCAAATATGAGTCAAATAAGTTGAATTTTAATTCAACCACGAATATTACTGAATTGTAGTACTCAGGGGTCTTCACTTTGACTGATGAAAAGCTTTTTGCTTTTGGGCTTTCATGTCATGTTTTAGGTTGGCAAAATTCTTCCAAAATTAAAACGTGGCGGGTCCGGTCGAATTTTGACCACAGGCGAAAATAAGTGAGGTTTACTTGCTCTTAGGACCCGAAGTGGACGAAACAGCGTCAGTGGAGTGTTATACTGGAGTGAATTGACTGATTACTTCACGGTAACGCTTATTTTATTATATATAATGGTAAATAACAGAAGGAGCCAACACCTTATTCCCTAATAAAAAACTTAATTGCATTCTTGAAATGATTTGATTTTATTTTCATTGTTTCTGTTATCATATGCAACATGTCAGACTCATTTCGAATCAAATGATTATCTTGTTTATGTCCCTTTATCGCTGCTGATGTGAACTTGAATACAAAGTGTGTTTGAATACAAATTGCTCAAACAAAATCATTTCCGCTTGATTATAAAAGTAACAAGCATTGCTCGGTATTTGTTTATATGAATCGATCAAATGTCTACAATATGTCATAAAAAATCAAAGTATGTATGTATATAATCAATCAAAAGTAGTTTTGGAGCTTCTAAGTATATCAATTTCATCGACGTGCAAATAAAATTATTGGTAGATGCTTTTATCTCTTTAACGTTTCATCGGTGCTCAACCCAGATACGAACTACAGCAAAGAATTATATATCAAAGAACGGTACTTGCTCTCTCTAACTACTCTTAAGTTGAACTGAAAATTGGGACTTCATTTGGTCTCAAAATGCACTCTATTGACAGTGGCATGCCGGGTACATTTGGCGCCTGGGGCGAATATCTCACTTTCCTAACCTTATCATAACTTTTTCTTTTTTCCTCGGTGCACAAAAAAAAATTATTTATTTTCTGTTTATTTACTAATAAAAAAACAAGAAAGTGAAATAAAGGTAGGTCATCAGAATCAAAATCCCTCCAAAAACGAGATAAGGACCATTTTGTCACCCCCACCCTTTGGGTCCCTAGGTACGCTTATGCCTGTTAAAATGAAGGCAAACTGTCTAAACTGATCTTTTGATTTTGAAAAATACGTTTTTTCAGTTTTTGTCACTTTACTTGTTAAATATGTCTTATCGATTCTTAGTGAAAAACTTTATGATAAGATTTGATTGAGTTATGATGCTATAAAATTGGTATGTCTTAAATGTTTTATAGTAAGTATAGGACATGGGGGTAGTGCACACTGCTTTTTAGTACTAACAAATAAATTCAGTGATAGTGAAAAGTTTTTCAGCGCTGCAAATCGGTTGCATTATGCAAAGTGATAAACTATTATATCAGTACTTTTGGAATCGTTTGTTTACTTTTAAAATATGCCACTCAAGAACTAAATACCGTATATTATCACATATATCATTCATATCAATAACATCAATATTTTCGTACGTAAATATTTTCAAAAAATTTGGGTAAAATGCTTAGGGGGTCAAAAAGTGGTGCTGGAGTTATAGCTTAAATGGAAAAAAATTCGGTCTTTCTATGAGAAAAAACTTTACCTCAGACATCAAACCTCTCAGACTTGAAGAGAAAAGTAGAAGAGCGTTTGTTACCGTGTCAATTACCGGCTAGCTTACCTGATATAGCTATCTAAAAATGAGTTCTTCGCATAAAATCTACATATCTGTACTAATTATTTTCCTTCTGATTTATTCTTCCAGGCAATGGCAGCGCGTCGAAAAATTTGGAGTATACCTAATAAAGACGAAGTAATTCTTTGGTTATGGGCTGCACACAACGAAGTAAATCAACGACTTTCTGGTGATGAAACTGAAGATCCACGATTTCCAAAAATACAATTTCCAAGTCCATCAAGTTGTGTACAATGCTATAAAAGCCCAAAAACATCAGAAAATCTTGATATCAATTGGGACAAAGATGCGGTTTTAAGCTTTTTGAAGAACATTTATAATCCAGAATACGTAAGCCGATTTGGATTGGAAGACGAAAGTTTATTGCATCCAACGCTACAAAAACTGCGACAAAAACGCATGGTTGGCAATGTTTTTTCAGACATAGATATGCGAATGGGAATGCTTCTATATGGATTTTGTATTTTCATGATGATAGTTGCATTTAAATTGTTTGCTTTTAAAGGGTATCGAAAAAAACCCTACGGTCACGATTTGTTGGGAAAAGTTTAGCAGATTAAACAGCAAATGATTATGGACAAAATTATTGTATAATGAATAAAGGCTTTCAAAATCAAATATTTTAAATTTATAAGTATTGGGTATGTTTTGCAATAGAATTTCGAAAGAAATTATTTTTAAAAATATTAACTATATCCTAAAAAATTCCAATTTAAGACAAAAGTTGTAAATAAAAAAATTATATTAAAACTAACACAAAACAAAAAATATGTTTTTTTCAAATAAAACTAAGACAGGAAGTAAAGTTCCTATTCAATCCGCTTGTTTTAACATTCACGCTTATCATAAATCTCCAACAAAAAACTGTTCGCTATCGTAAGTCTGATCAATGTTTACAATGGCAATTATCTATTATATAAAATAAATGGCTCCTTAAGTTGTTGTGATGTCACTAAATACCGTATAAAATGTGATTTTTTTATATAGATTTTAGTGAAAGCTTAACATACAAAGTCTTGCCTTAGGTCGCGCACTTTTCCAGATTCAATTAATACCAATCTGAATTATTGCCAAATATTCTGTACTTTGCAGATGGGCTAACGTACGTATGCAAGAAGATACAAATTGGACAATTCGTTCAAAGATTTTGGCGTACATCCAATTTGTATCATTGGACCAAGTTTATTCGAAAAGTTCCTTGAATTTACTGTTGAACCAGCAATACTTGTAATCCAATCGCAGAGAGCTTGTGACAGGGTTACCAAGTTGAAAACAAGGAACTAACGACCCTCCACAAATAAAATATTTTTTCCTGAAGAAGGTACCAATTTTTTTTGGGAAAAAGTTGACCTTTTTTTAAATAGTTCATATAAAAAACCGAATTACCTTTTTTTAGTCACCAAATTTAAGAAAAAGTTTAAGTGCATACAACAAAAATTCTCGAATTTTTCCGAAATTTTTTAATTCTTACAAGGCCCACGATTTTTACATACATACCTGGCCTGGCCGCTTCAAAAGCGCCCATTTGGCAAGCCAGCAGCTGTTTTTTTATATAGCTAAAAGTTTTTTATAAAGTATTTCTACATTACCTTGCAACGGCTTCAATAACTTTGGTACGCATGTAAAAATTACGTTGCATTTAAACCTTTAAAAAAGTATTTCGTAGCTCCATTACTTTAATAGTACCGCAATTCTGTTTATTTCTATAGGTCGTTACGGCAGCATCTGCACAAGCTATTGCTGCAAAATGGTGGACAAAATATTTCTGGTACGATTAAGGTAGCAACTGCAGCTGCTGGTCAGGGTCAAACACAGCAAGCTCTCATAACTGCAATTCAACAGCAGGCGGCAGCCCAACAAAGTCAGAGGCAAAATACAAGTCCTGTTCGATTGCAGACAACAGTTGGTGGAAATTTAGTTGCTGTCGTCCAGCAAGCAGAGGTTTTCCCTATTAAGTTGGATTATTAATACAATAATTTTTTTACCCTAGTGGGGAACTTAGCTTGTTAAAATATTTTACATTGATTTTATAAAAATATATAATCTGGAATTATAAAATAAAACACATGACTTACACACGTTTTTGGTTGTTTTATTTTATTTCATAAAAACAATACAAATATTAATGTTACATTGAATTTTTGAATTGTTTATCTTAAGGTAAAAAATTTTTTTCAATATCCTGTTGAATCATAGCGTAAACCCGAAGATATTCTTTACAAAAAAGACTACTAATGTAAGTAAAAAGCATCAACGCCAAATCAGCTTATTTTATGGTACATATGAGTTTTTGTTTATTTTTTAAATGTGCAAAATAAAAGCTCGCAGTCGATAATGAAGTTTACATTAAAAAAAAAAATTACATAAAAAGTTACTTTTCGTTTTTGGCTAAAAATGGATTTAAATTTTATGATTTGTACTGTTTCAATATATAATATAAAGAGGAAATTAAATCTCAGGTTTACACTCTAAGTTTATCAAAATTATTTTTTGCTTATGTTATGAGTATAAAATACATAAACATGAGAATTCAAATCGTCGGCGATACGCCAAATTCACCTTAGTGCTATCATAGTTTTCAAAACTCAGCTATGTTATTTTTATTACGATACATAATGAAGCTAAAAACCATTTAAAGCATAGAAATGCTAAATCCGATTTTTCGGAGAGATCATAATGTTTGAACGCGATTTTTGCCGAAATTAAGATTTAGCACTTTGAGTATTGAATTTGGTATAGTGCAAACGATATATTCTTATTAGCGTAAATACGTATGTAAAAATTTAGATTGTTAGTGTGTAAACTGTTTTTAATTAACCCCTTAACGTACAGCAAAATTGTTCTAAATGGTAACACGTATTATTACAAACTTCCATGTAAGGTATAATTATAGTATCAAAAATTGTTTTTAAGTAAATGCAAAAAGTTTAGTTATTAAGATGCACTTATTGTATAGTATTGAGTACACATATTATGTAAATATAAAGTACGTTAATGGGATAATTCAACTTTTTTACATTAATAATGTAAGTTTAATAAATTTATCTTTTGTTGTATACAATGCAATTATGGTTTCATCATAGTATATTAAGACATTACATAGAAAACAATTGTAAAATTGATTTGCAAAGCAATAAAAGTGTATAAATTTGCCGTATTTGTATTTGTATTTTTTCTTTAATTTTCAATATTTGTTTTGGTTTGTGCTTAAAATTTTTTGTTTTAACAAGAACAAAAGTGAAGCAAATTGATAGATTTTGTTTATCCAGCATGCACGGACTGAAATGATAAAAAAAATAAAGTAAATAAATTAATTAAATATTTTTAAAAATAATTGTTTTATAATTGTAGGTTCGAGCTATTAATTTTCAATATGTATATGCATCAGTATCTGTTTTTTAAAAATTATTTAAGATTCACCAGCTTTATCTCAAGACGCGGAGCTAATGTTTTGGAAGCTACTTAATCAATTTCTTTTAAATATACTTTATTTAAGGAAATATTAGATTGGTTTTTCGTGCGTCACGTCACTTATTTATTAATGCCTTAAAATATAATAAGCCATAAAAATTTAAATCTACACTGATGGTTATCGATGTTCTGATCATGTAATGAATCTCACAAAAACGTGTCTTTATCCATTTATTTCTTTCTTCTTAATAATTTTTTCTTTAAATACCAATTCATATGTAATTTACAACCTAACAATAAACATTATACAGCGATATCTTCTTTTTGCTGTCTCACAATTCCCCAACATTTTTGAAAATCTGAAAAACGTATGTTTTTGCGAACACTCAGATTTTTTCAGCAAATAATAATTTCAAGAAACTGCTTAAGCTAAAAATTAGCGATTTCCTCATTGTAACACATCTTAAAATTTGCAAAAATTTTGATTTTTGTGGAAATTATCTAAAGAAAAAGTGTATCTCACAAACTCTCAACTTCCCCAATTATACAGTGTTTAAAAACATGATTCAATACTACTTAGGTAAGTTCTTCTTTTTTTATTTATTGTTAGTCTACTGTTGACATATTGCATTGACACCATTTCCTACCAAGTTATTTTAACAAGTGTTTTTTATTTTTAATATTAAATCTTCATCAAGCTGTGTAAACAATGACTGTAGGCACATCAACATTGTTTACTTATTACTTACTTAGTGAAGTTATGTTGAAACATTAGTCTCTTTGAATGAAGATTGTGGAAATAATAAGTAGGTTTTCATCTTGTTGAACCATATTTTCTCTTACAACTAACAACTTTTGACAGATCTGATCAGATCACTAAATAATACTCGAACAATCTTTTTAATGAAAAACTCACATTCCCTACTTGTAAAAATATATATGTAAAAAAAAACTAAAATCAACAACAACAAAAAATCCTTTCGAAAGCTGTTTCTAAGTTTTATAAAACAAAGATAAAATAAAAATTATGTTAATTTGTTTCCTAACCAATTGCAGTAGAAAAGACTGGTTTGCAGCAGAATTCTAAGGCAGAGATTCTTATACATATTAGCTCTGTTTTGAACTATTCTAATCAACTGCAGCTAGTATGCAGTATTTGTGGAACTCATTTATTTCAATTTTATAATTAGAATGAAAAGATACATATGTAAATTTGCAAATTCGTTATGGCTTTTAATTTGTACATATTATGTTAAATAAACATTCGATTTAATAAAGATTAGAAATCATTATTTCCATAATTAAGCGGAGAAGTTAAATAATTACATAATATTTTCAAATAAAATCAACCATTTATTTTCGACTTTAACGAAACCATTTTCAAATTAAGTCAATTAAAGTTGACTTTTTTTTTATCAACATGAAACTTTTTATCTATTTGACCAAAACTTTATCGGCAGTATAAATAAACGATAACTAGCAAGCGTCTAACCGAACAGTTTTTGAACGACTGACTGACTAACCTCCGACCTGATTATCGTACATTTAATATGATCAAAATTATGCATTATAAAGCTTCCAACAATTTAACCAAAAGGTGGCGGATGCCCAACGGCTTGGTCCTTGGTTTTTAGCATATTTTATTAGTTTGGTGGATCTTTTTAGTAAATGAAAAAGCTTTTTAATGTGAAGTATATGCAATTTTGCTAGGGTTTTTGGAATTTGAAAGCTGATGATTTTTTTCTTAATTGTTTAGTCCCGCCCCGGGAGGGGAATGTGCACGGTACGCCACTACCTCAACTTCCACATTAATTTTAAATTCATTATATTAATATACATAATAATTTTTACTTATTGATATGCATGGATTTTAAGAGCTGAAAAACTAATTCTGTAGACACATAAAATGCCAAATACAATGGTCGGAATAAGTAATTTGACACGCAAAAAAAACTCAGACATTTGAGTTTTTAAATAGGTTCATTAGCAATCAAATGGAAGATACCGGCTGGTGATTCTGCCCCATATTTGATACTGTTGTAAACATTAGAAGAGCGTATGATACAACATTCAAAGTATCAATTTTAAATTAACTGAACATAATGCTATAGAGTGACTCTGTTCTATCTCTTCGCTTGCGTAAAGGTAATTTTTAAAACAATTCATTTTAAATTAAGAAGTAATTAAATAAAATTTAAACTTTAGCATGCCTACATACAAAAATACAAAAATTAACATTAATAAACAGACAGCATCAAAAATGTGTTAAATTTATCAGAAAAACAAGATAAATGTTCTTAAACTATCAATTTCAATCGATATGGATAAATTATAATTTTTGCAAATTTTTAGGTCCTTCCAAAAAACTAAGCCGAATCTGTTATTTAAAAAAAAATATATATTTTTAAGTAAACTTTCCAAATCACCGGCACAAATGTAATTTTTACACTTTAAATTAAGAACAAGGCCATTTAATCTTACTTTTACTAGAAAAATAATAGCATTTTTTACATATTGGGGCAATAAATCAAAAAATTTAATATGGTATATATTTCAAAAATTAGTACAAAATGCTAATTTTTACTACGTAAGTCTTTTCTTTCAATTGTCATATTTCTTTTTTAGATTTACTTATTCTATAAAGATGTTTATTTTTTTAAATTAAATAAATTCAGAATTAGGACGTACCCTGGAAATATCAACACCAGTAATGCTTTTAACCAGCTCTGGCACTTTGTTGACAATTTGGAAAATTTCACCAGTAAGTTTAGCAGCACCAATTTCACCATTGCCACTTGAAACCATTGTTATTTTCTTAGCCTGAGACAACGGAGCAGCAATTTCTGCAGCAACCTTTAAAAAATAAAAATTTTAATATCGAATCAATTGAAAAATTAGCTCTTTTTAACTATCACATACTTTTGGTAAAGTTTCCAAAAGCATTTCAACCATAGCAGCTTCACGATATTCTTTCCAAGCATCTGCTTTTTGTGCCATCTGTTCGGCCTCAGCCTTGGCTTTAGCATGAATAGCAAAAGCTTCTGCCTCACCACGAATTTTAATCTGCAAAAAATTTAAATTGAAATTGATGCTTAAACAATTGTACACTCAATGTTTACATACCGATTCAGCTTCAGCTTCGGCTTCCATTACAATACGCAACTTATTTGCCTCAGCAATTTTTTCCAAGCGGTATTTCTCCGCTTCGGCGGGGCGACGCACAGTTGCCTCTAGCTCTCTCTCACGTCGCTGTATTTCTTGATCCTGCACAGCAATTTCTTGAGTACGCTCAATTACCTTGACCTGCATTTGTTCTTCCTTAATGCGTTGCTTGGTCTTAGCAGCTTGAAGCTCATAAGCCATTTCAGCTTCAGCTTTCTTAGTTTGAACTTCAACATCATAAGCAGCTTTCTTTAGCTCGAAGTCTCGTTGAGCTTTAGCTATTTCAGTGTCATTAAGGAATCGTGACGCCATACGCTGTTCCTCAGCAATAGCTTCTTTAATTTGTGCGTCGCAGCGTGCTTCTGCCTCGCCAATACGGGCATCACGTTTTACTTCTGCAGTACGTGCCATACCAAGTGATCTTAGATATCCCTGAAATGATTGTGGATTAGTATTTCTTTTTACAATACCCTTTAAAATACGTAACATTTTATAAAAAAAAAATAGTTTAACTATAAACAATACAACGGTATTATAAACAAAAATAAGAAGTGAATTTAGTATATAAGTGATTGGCTCAAAGCAGATAAGCAGTGGGTCTTTTGCATAAGAAAATTTCAGAAATTAATATTCATTCAAGTAAGGCCATTATGCTTGATATTTTAGATACAGGTGATATTGACCTTATCACAAATCCTTAAATAACAAAATTGACCATATATTTTCATGCTTTCTTGATTCCTTATTATCTCGAGAAAAACCTTGGAAGAGGTAGGAAATAACTCGCTCCACACTTTTTTCTAAAGCGACCTTAATAGTTATCTAATCGCATTTGCGGAACTAAAGAAAAGAATTTCAATAAACAATAAAGATCTTCCCATTTTATTCAAACAATGGTTATTTTTGAAAAAAGAAAAATGAAAGGGAGGTGCTTTTACTTTTGTTGAATGCAGTGAATACGAAGTTAGTGTGTTATCAAAAAAGTCGCTTGACAAAACAAAACACTGGGTGAATTGTTTTTGGCTGATTTAAGGTTTCTCTTTACATTATAAAAATTGTATGTAGCAAAAATTTTCGTTGTCACCTTTTTTTATTTTAATACTTTTCGGCACACGTTTTGCTACGTTCGGGTAAACCTTAACTCCGAAAACGGTATTTTAGTGAAGATCCAATATCAGCCGATGAAAGCAGCTGTGTTCAACAATTCTCCATCGTTTCTTTCTAACTTTATCCCACACTCAAGGGCTACCCCTTTTAATCAACTACACCATGTTGGAAGGAAAAAGAGATAGGTAAAAGATTTTTTTGAATTAATCAATGTCACAGCTGTCGGCCAAAACCATTCGCATGGTGATTGTATCATACTTATTATCATGAGAGTGCAATTTTTCGTTGAGCACCGTCGAGACGCAGAAATGGGCCCATCCAGTCACCCGAGTGCTTTCGTACAAAACCTGAACTGATGGCGCCCGTTTGTGTATTTCTTTAAATTATATCCTGTTATAATAAAGAAGGGTTAAGCACTCAAGGTGAGCGTCGGTGCTCAAGAAAATAATTAATAAGGACAATCCCCATATTTCCTATGAATTTAATCGCACTTCGTTGGAATTGATCTAGCAGCTACAAATCAGTTTTTGGTGTTACCAGCGATTAAATGCAAACTCCAGGAAAGGAGAACACATTTTTTCACCTTTCGGTGAGGAATTTTGAAATCGAATATCATATCGCTATGCACTGGTAATTAGTAGGGCTGTTGTCGTCGAAGATTTACTCTTGATGAAAGATTTATTGATTGCTACCTGAAAGTAAAGCATTTTTTCCAGCACCGGGGTCAGTGAATATGTTATCATTGAACATTAAGATTCATTTATTTGACAAAATGTTTCGAGTGTGGGTGCACACTAAAATAAAATTGTCTTTGTCTGATCTGTTTGAAACTCAACTGAATTGTAACACTTTTTGAAATTACAAGTATGATACACTCAAATCCACCAATTCTAAGTATTGGACTTTTTAACAGAAAGTGAGCAGTTTAAATACTTAGGCTTTCCATTATAAAAAAGCCTATCTTGTTTTGAGTACTTTTTTTAGTTCCACATTTGACAAGAAATTACAATAGAACCATTTTATATACAAATGTGTGCATCTGATTTGAGCCAAACATTGTTTGATTAAAACTTTTCCTTTTGTTATGTACGTGCTTTAAATATATGTATATACATAAGTCATATTAAAAACACAATAATTAAAAAATTCAAATCTACTAGCAAATAAAACTATGGTAAAACAGTGATTTCCAGCCCATATAAGATTGTACGCCACGATCCAGTAAAAAGAATGTGGAATAAAAATGTATTCCGTCGGACAAAGTATTTTTTTTTTTATTTAAGGTATTTTGATTTAAAAAGGCTACAATATATAAATTTATACTTTGAAAGAGTAGGTACGATCGCCGAAAATAAATTTGCGAACAGCTTTGTTTTATAATATAAACAGAAATAATATAAAAATATTTACTGCTGCACTTTGCAACAAAGAAGATCGATATCCTTTTCATATGAAAAACGAAGTTTTATTTCTTCTCAGAGAGAGTACGAAAATATGCTGTGACAAAAAAGTTCTTATATCTTGCTTTTGAATATTTTCAACCAAGATTTTACATGCAAATATACATATATACAAGACATTAGCTTTAAATGTAATATATACATATATATAGATACAAGATGGACAGATGTATAAGATCTACCATTTTGAGTTTAATTGCTTAATTAATAATGATAGACCTCATACATTGTAATTCTTAGAATCATTCCATATCAATGCCCGCCCAACCGTCCACCAAATTAGTTTCTATTACATTTAAAGCAACTTTTTTGCGCATATTGGGATAGAAGCTTCTTCAAAAAAAAAAGTAAAATACAAAAGTTAAAGTAACCAAAGGACTTGTGGCGAGTGGAACATTTGTGCGGAATGACACTTTATGTATATATTACTTTTATAATATTTTAATTGACGTATTGATTACCACTGATGTTCTTTGGGAATGGTTATGATTTGCCCACGCTGGTCCTCTATGCTGAGTGATTTAAAAACAAAATAAAATACGAAAAAAGGAAGAGAAAGGAGGAAAATCAAAATATGGTTTTATGAAATAATAAGGTTGGACAAGAAATTACTACAACAACAAAAAAAAAATTTGAAAACAAGGATTGATTGACATAGTTACATACCTTTGAATCGCCCTTTTAATTTTGGAAAGTACCAGAACACAAGTCGAGGAAAAGAGAAAAAATATATATGTATTTCAAATGCAAAAACTGCAAATTTCAACATGAGGATTAATTTGTGTTAATACGAGTATCTATAAACAAAAATGTTAACATAAATTAAAATGAAACAATAAATATACGAGACTAAGCAACACTACAATCCCAGTAAATTACACAATTGACATATGCGTATAAGGTATCCATTAAACGGTATACCTTTCAAACGATATGCATCAAAATATATATTTTACTAATTATCATTATGAAGCAAAAAGTTATAGGACCAAGAACGATACTCGAGCTCTTTAATCTAAACAGAAAATTGGGCCGGCATTTCATTTGGTCGAATATTTCGCAGTGTAATTGGCATTTGGTATAAAAGTTCGGCCGCATTAAAATGAAAGCAAACTAGCCAAAATGAAGATATAAATTTTTTATTGCTAGCAGACAACCAAAATTTACAACCGATACAGCAATTTTTTCAAAAAAATTTCATTTCAGAAATCACAAAAATGCGTACAATTGTTTTTGTGTGTATCACAATATTCTCAAGTAGTGCAGCTAGAACTTTTTTTAGCGGGAATGTTCAAATGAATAAATTTATATGCACATATTAAGAAATTTCCTTGATTTGTTTACAAATCAACACAACAAATTTTTATTTAAAAATGTTTAAATTTAAGTGAAATAAATTAGAATAACTTAATTATTAGGGTTGACTCGATATGAAGAAAAATTAATTTTAAATACAAATATGATAATGTTGGAGAATTAAAGTCCAAAAACGCGCGCCTGCTTTGCTCGGATCAAGCTGAAAACTATGAATATTCCACTGTAATGAACCAAATAAGCCCAATGTCTAGATACTACGTAGAGCATAACCTACTTTTAAGCTTTGTATTCAAAACAAAACTAACTCTATTTTTCCCTACTAACTGATATGTTTTTACTGATATAAATCATCGGGTCAAGTAAAACGTATCAATCTTTTTAAATTTAAAATTTATGAATATTAAACATTTTATCAATTTCAGCTATGTATGATATGATTTCATACCAATATCAAAATTAAAAACTTTTCAAATCAAATCTCACGCAAGCAGTCAATTACTTCTGAAATTATGTACATTAGGGCGGTTTATTTTACAACATTTTTTTGCTGGTTGTGAGAGGACGACAAATTTCGCTCAATAACTCGGAAAGTAAGCCAAGTAGAAAAATATATTAAGACCAATGTTGTAGAGGAGATAAAATCCCACCGGTTTTATTCCCGAAAAATCTCTATACGACAAGATTTGACCCACCTTACACCGTTTTAAAACTTCCAATAAATACTATAATTTTGAACGTAAATTGTTATTTTGGTTAAAAATGCGAATTCAATATTTGAACAATTAATGTGACTTTAAAATTTTTGATAAGAACTGTATTTTTTCGAAAATGATGATATTTATTAGTAATTTTACAACTATGAAAGGTGGGTCAAATCCTATCATACGAAGATTTTGCGGACATAAAATCGATGTGTTTTCGTCTCCTCCACAATATTGGTCTTTTTCTACTTGTGGTTTACTTTCTGAGTTATTGAGCAAACAAAATTTATTTTTCGGCATTTCATTTTATTAGCAATATTTCAATTATATAAATAAATAAACGGGATGAAATAACCATTAAAAAAGTGAAACGCTACATCCCGGACTTTTTTATTAATCCCTGTGTACAAGAAACCAGAAATGACAAAAAACGTTATTAACATAAATGCTTTGATGTTGCCAGGCGAAGTTTTTCTAAAATCATTGGTATTACATTTGTATATACCAGCTTATACAATTATCAAAGTATCTTCTCCTCTTAAAGCCATTACCTCAGTCCTTAACTCTATTTTTCCCCCTCATAAATCGACAATATGAAGTGTTAAAATAACGGCTTTAATATTAACGAATACAAACATATTAGAAAAGTTAATTAGGTTCTAAGTCGAGCTGCTCCCTTAGCCTTTTTTATATAATTAAACTGTCGATTTCGAAAAGTAGCAAAAAATCAAGTTCTAGACTAAGAAAGACACTCAAAATTTGATATATTAATATAGCATATGAATAGGAATCTTATTTTTCACAATATAAAGTGATTGACTTATTGCCTACGGTTCTAAGTAAATAATACAATTTGCATGCTTTATGTAACATTGGTTCTCTGCAAGAAACGATTTTAAAATTGTACGAAACTTAAACTTTAAAATGGGGTCGAAAAACTTCGGAAATGTAAAAATTGTTGAAATATACTGAAATGGTTAAAAACAATCGAAATATACTGAAAAAGTTGGAAAATGCTGAAGAAGTTGAATAATGCTGAAGAAGTCGAAAAATTTTGAGAGTCAAACAATGTTGATAAATGTTGATAAAGTCGAGAAATATTGGGAAAATTCGAACCACATTAAAAAGTTAAAATATTTATACTGAAAAAATATAGAAACATTGAAAGTGTCAAAAAATGTTGAAATAGTAAAAAAACAATCTAAAGCTCTTAACCCTTATACATAAACATAAGCCGAAGTGCCTAAGTTTTACCAAATTCAACTCATAATATGAAAGATAAGTTGTCCACTGCATTAATAAACGCATGACTTACGTAATTTTAGGGATTAGTTTGCTTAACATAATTAGTTACTTGCAAATGCTAATATTTACACATATAAAAAATGCATGCTATTAGTTTTTGAACTATATATGAATTTTCAGTTAGTAAAATTAAAAATGTTGTTATACTTCTAACCAATGCGAAATGTAAATTTAATTATTGTTATATCAATTGAATACCTCTTCATCACGAATATCTTTTATTGTGTATGACACAACAGTTATGCCCATATTGCATAGATCTGATGAAGCCACTTCGAAAACTTGTTTGCTGAACTTCTTACGATCCTTGTAGATTTCTTCCACCGTCATTGAACCCATAATTGCACGCTGATGACCTTCTAGAGTAACCAAAGCAATGTGAGTAATTTCAGCATCACTTTTACCCAGAAATTGTTCACATGCTGTAAGAAGCATGTCTTCGTTTTGGCCCTGAATTTTAACCTGAGCAATTCCCGTAACTGAAATGGGAACACCTTGACTGGTATAGACGCAAGGACTCTCGACTTGAAGAGTCATAGTATTTAAGGAAATTCTGTAATTAAAGATAGCATATATATAATTTTATAAATTAAATAACGATATAATAATAATAACGCCTTTTAGGTACATATGTACATATATCAAAAGTTTACACTATTGTTACATTAAGCGTAGGGAAAAATTTTGATATTTGAATTACATTGGAAAGGCAAATTTCAGTTTCGTTTATTTATAAATTTAAAAAGTAAAGCTAGACGATGCTCGATATTTTTGATTTCTTTTGGTTGTGTTATAAAATTTCATTCAATCAAGTCAATGTAAAACCATTTCCAATGCTTTTTTGAGTGTACTGTGGCGGATCTAGGAGTAGGGGTTATACGAGGCATAGCTCACCCACGACCACCAGTAGCTGTAACTTTACGTTATATTATGAAAAGTACCATACGTATACTAGTAACCGTTAGGAGCGTAGGACCTGAAAACAGCTACTATAGCCACATTTTTATATTCCTGGCTCATTGCTGTATACCAGTTCGTTCCGATTTTTGACATATCACTTTCTATCATTCGGCGCCAAGATGTTCTGGGTCTTCCTTTGCATCTATCTCTCTGCTAGTTCTAGCAAAGTTTTGATCAACAGGTTTCCCTAGCGTCTTTCCTGATCGTGAGGCCTGTCCATTGCCAGCGTCTTTTCATAATCTCAGTTGAGATAAGAGTATTTGGTTGGTAGCGAGATCGTACAGGGCTCCCTCGATCTCCGTCTCAGTGAGAAATTTACAAATGTTTGTATTCCTTTCGCCAGTGTGATTATACGAGGGCATGATACGCATGCATAAAGCAACACTGAATGAACATTTAATTTATAAATGTATTCGCCGTTTGGTCTGTGTTGAGATTATGTTTGGCTTATATTTTGTGGGGTTATGAAAAAGGGGTGGTGTGGGGTTCTTGCTTTGTTTATTCTTGCTACTACGTCTTCCGCGGTATCGCCCTTAGTAGTGAGAAAACTGCCAAGGTATCAGAACGATGTATTGGTGCTGATAATATTTCTGTATGAGTTGAAATATGGAGAAAACGTACTTGTTGAATTTTCGGACAATTTTTGAGGACGTCAGGGTAACATCATTAGCATAAGTCAGTTTTTTCAGATGACTCCAAAAGTCCTATTGTATCATTTAATTCCCAATAGGAGTGTGGTTTAGCACATTTTTTCATAATTTTTAATTACTTGTTTATATATCTTCGTTATAATTTCTAAAATAATTGCAAGTCGAATCTTTTCTAATCGGATTTGGGGTTTTAGGGCTTTGATATATGTCGACTTTTTTCAGATTTTTAAACACAAAAATAATTAATTGCTTATTATAAATAATAAACTGCTCAAATCTTCTTACTTAGTTTTAAATTTTAAAAATCTGTAACTCTGCAACATTATTGAGCTCAAACAAAAAAGGCTTAAAACCACTTTTTTGTAAGTGAATTTATTTTCGAGTATATAGCGATTATATCTTTCAGAGACAACAAAAACTTTTAGAATTGATATTACCGTTAGATTGAAATTATAGATACACCTAAATTTCAAATCAATCGGAAGGTTTTTAAAATAAAAATATCATCTGAAATACTCAGTATACACATACATATGTATATAAACTATTGAATTTAACATGAAATTCTCGGGTCAATTCCGGTAAGTAAAATTCAAGTAAAATTCATGTCAATTTCATATAAACTGATGTGATTTTGTTTAACTCGAAATTGGAATGTAGAACATGCCTGTATGTGTTTATTGGCACATTCTAATGAACATATTTTCTTTCTTAAACGTTGGTCCCTGTAAAGTCTAATTGCACACATTCAGTTAAGAATTCAGTCGAAGCCATGTTTTCTGTGAGCATCTTAGTTTTAATTTTTTTATTAATTTTATTACATTATAGAATCTTGTATTTGCCTGTATGAGGACTTATTATATTTTATTTACCTTTGAACACGTTGAACTGCTGGCCATACGAATGCTCTTCCTCCAGGAACCAATAGAGGTTTCAGATAGCAACATCCTTGAAGTAAACGAAGAAAAAATTAATAAAAACAATTATATATTTTAATTTAGTTTGAGTTGCTTTTACGGAAATAAAGTGCATCTGCTCTTAAGACAAAAAAAGTTCATTATGCAAAGTTTTTCATAAATCAACAATTGGGCGGTTTTTCTGGGGTCTCCTAAACACCCAAAAACTATTGTATAGGTGTCTTTGTATCAAAATTTGTTCCTTGCTAAGGATTGTTCATATACTATAACTTAACGCTCTTGGGGAGAAGGGAGGCTCAGGAAATATGTCAGTTTGTTACAGTGGGTGGAGGGGTCTTTCGAAGGCGTAACGCATCGTTATTTTTCACTGTGTGTTCTTTATTTGGTTTCGGATTTGAGTTCGAAAAATTCCGCGCAACAAACGAAGCGCACTGTCATCTGTCATCATAGTTATTAAACTATCTTTGTTTATAAATAACAACTTCCGCAACTTCCGATGACTATATCTCCGAAACTTAATCCGGCCGACACTTATCTTTTGCAAATTTATTATTTACTCTTAAAGAGCTTACTTTTCATAAAAAAATTTAAAAATTTGAAGCATTTGTGTTAGAGCAAACTTGTTCCAAATTGTGTTTGATTTTGCCCTAAATTTTCGTCATGTTTCCTAAAGCATTGAAACTTTAGAATACAAGAGTAATGTGGCAACACTAATTGAAAAAAAGTACACTCTACATATACGTATGTATGTGGTAGGTATAAGAAAAATCAATAATGTAATGACGTCATTCACTTGGTATTTGAATTATTTGCTTTTTAGTGGTTCTTATTTTATATATTAATTTTAATATTTATTAAATTATTCACCTGATACAACCAGCGCTTCATTTGGACCACAAGTAACAAATCCCCAAGTCATTTTGCTTCCAAAATTTAAGCTCTCGTGATGTTAATTAATCAGCTTATTAATGATTGTAATAAATGTTCGAATGCGGAATCGCACTTTTCGTTTAATTATAGTATTTGACTCGTTATTTTCAATATTTAATAGTAAAAAATTTAATTAAGACAATTTACGACGACAAAGACCGTGATGATGAACTCATCTATGGTGAACCACACTAAATTCTATTCCTCTATTAAAATTAGGCAAAGCCGCCCAAAAATTTTACAATCAAAATTCCCTTCATGTATTAAATATTAGCTCTTATCTCTATTGCGCATGTATTGTGAATATCTACCCAACGGGAAATCTGGAAGCAGCTTCCAAGGGGAGCACGTCCGATGTGCTCCCCCGGAAGCATTCTATTTAATTAAAAAAAAAAAGCTTTCATTGCGCATCCACTGAGGTTTGAACCAAGGCATTCAGTGCTGTTGCATGCGCAGTTTAACGACGTCAGCCAACTCTCTTGATATATTTAATCTTTCTAAAAGTATATTATATGAATTATCAAGTGGCAAAAATAGAAATCACAAACTCAAAATTTCATTTTGATAGAAAACTAATATACAGTTTTAGTCTCAATGAAATTATTAAATAGAGTACATGCGCTTCCGTTTCCCGTTGGGTATTTACTCTAACGTCAGAATTTGACACTTAAATTTGTTCCAATAAGAATATTCGCTCCCTTCTGATTTCACCATGAAGAACAACATGTAAACATGTATGACAATCAGGGATGCTAGTTACTTTCAGGCATATTCTCCGAATTGACAAAAAGTTCTCAATTGAAATGAAAACATTTTTTGTCTGATGAACTAAGATTTCCATTTTCAGTGTCCCAATTGATAAATTTTTGACAACACAAAGTTTTGATATTTGGATTTCACAAATAAGTTTGCAGTTAAAATAATATATATTTGCTAGTAAATAAGTGTTTTACTAAGAAAAGCCTATTTCGTTACTGATGAACATGATAGAAGCAATCTTTCAACTGCGTGAAATGGTTAAGGCCTCAGCCCATAGAGTCCTTCAAGTCCGTTTCGTCAAAGTATATTACTGATAGCTTAGATGAAATCCAAATATTTCTAATAAATACAGCCAAGCTGGAATATATCCGTCCAACGGACGTATAAATCTTGACGCACGTTGAACACTTTGACGACCGTGCGTTTGTCTGAAACATAGAAGAAAAAATAGATAAGGGAATAAAAATATTTTTTATTAGTAAAAAGTACATATGTAAATGCAGAATACAGAGCAGAAATAACGAAATTTAATATTCAAAAAGCTGTTAGTTGATTTTTTGTTTGACTTTGAATGTATTGCTAACGTTTTCATTGGGCTGCCTTCTTGCGTCATTGTATACTTTGACGCAACAGACCTGTTGAATCTATAGAGATTCAAGAGATGTTTGACGAAATTTAAAAAACTTTTTGTTTACTTGGAAGCTCTTCAATCTAATTTTATTGAGTCTTTTTTATCAAATATACAGTAATCTCTTATATACATTAATACTGAGGACAGTAATTTATGGCCCTATTCCTTATACTGTAAGATACTAACCTAGACTCTGAATATCTCTTACCAAAATAGTTTTATATCAGTTTGTTTGACGTTTACGTCATATTCAAAAACTGTATCTTAAAAACTAACAGGGGAATGAGACACACATACCTACTCGCTTCTCCTTAAGTACAAAAAAGTTAGCTGGAATAGTATGAGGTTTAAAACATTTCAGTTGCCTTTTTTAAAGAATTTAAAGCTGACATATTCTAAAATTTAACACAAGAAAATACATTGGGAGAAGCCTTGCACAATTATATTTCGAAAACAGTTTTCACTACCAAAGAATGTATTATTTTCAGATATTTACTACCCCTATGGTTGAAGGTAACAGTAAAAATGTTTCACTATATCAACCCAACAATATTTTCGGTTACGAGCTTTTTAATGAACTCAACTGGGATTTGAACCCGGGACTCAGGGTTATAAGCAGAGCAAGTAATTTAATTAAATGAAGATGCTTAATTTGCGGATTAATTTAAAACGAAAACATTAACGAAATACAACACGAAATTGAACATTTAAAAAGAAGTTTTAGTAAAATTTATTAATTTGTTGCAAATTTTGTAGTTAAAAATTTTATTGAGTATAGTATAATGTAAGGTATTTTAACAACTTGAAACTAAAAAAACTTAAATTTACTTTAGAATAACAGCATGTGCATTATTTTCGTTTGACATACGAAATCATAAATAAAACAAAATATAGCAAGTGAAATTATTTAAAAAAAGTAAACAATTTTTGTACACAAAAGAATAACGAATTTAAAATCTTAACCTCTTAACATTTATTTAATCCACAGAACTTTTTTATATTTTCTTACTTTACATGATAAACTTATAATCTTATATGCTCAAATCTTAACTATGTATTTACTCACAATGAATACATGTGACCATAAGAAATCAGTCCTATACAATATAATGAAATTTTAAAATAAATAAAACAAATATTTTTTATTTTTCAGATAAATCGATGATTGTATATTTTAAAATAATCGAACATTTGTTGAAAGTATACTCGTAATTTTTTTTCACGTTTAAATAAAATGACATAGATATAGCTTACGTCTTTCTTATATTTTTGTGTAATTTTTTCTGGAAAAATTATTTTCTGAAACTTAATTCTTTATTACTTATTTATTAATTCATAGAAAAAATAATTTTTGACTTAATCTTAACATATGAAATGCGAAGTGGACGTTGAAAACGAAACATTTTCACTTTTTAATTTTTTTTTTTTGAACAAAGAGACAAAAAGATTAACATTTGCAATGAAACATCAATGGTAAAAATATTCGATTCCAAAAAAATTGTCTTCCACGTAGAGCATTTGTTTCAATTTTATGATAAAAAAAAAACAAAACAAGTAACTTACCGAATATTTACTAGGTTTTAATATTATCGATTTTCGCAAAATTAAAATTAAATATTTTCGTTTTGATCACCCATTCCTCAAATAAAACATGCTTGCAAAAAATTTAGTTTTCATTAATTCATTCATTTGAAATTTCAATTACTTATGTAACGTCATTAGATAATTGTTTTCAAGATTTTGGTAGTAGAATTACTTATGTAATATAAAACTTAACTTACAATTAGTGAAAAAACCGGTGCTAATTTTGATATTTATTTATCATATCTATTTTTATTGTTTGGTATTTTAAAGTAAACTTCTGATTTTCTCAGAGATGTTTGTCATCGCTCATTCCTTTCACATTTTTTAGAATATGAATATTTTTTATCCATTTTCATTTCAAGCAGGAATATGCATTGCGTGTGATATGGGTTGGTTTCGCATTCTAAAGAGATTGATAATTTCCCAAAGTAATTAAAAAGGAATGCACATTTCATTAAAAAAAAAAATTAAAAAATGGGCAAACTCTTTGCATTCCAAAGACTTACCACACGTTTGCAAGAATATTTTTTTTTGTTCTTGTCCATATTTAACGTTTCCGCATCATATAGTAAAAAAAAAGTTTTTGATACTCGAAAAATGGTTTGAAGTCGAAGTTGTTCGAGTTTTAAGTAACGTCTTTGGTGGTGTGCAAAATTAATTTTCGAGTTTTCCGCAACGTTGAGTACAAACATTGTTTTAGAAGAAAAACCAATTGAAATCGATTCCGTAAAGAATCATATTCCTTTTTACCTTAAAATGGATTCAAAGTTTTTCAATTCCAAATTGTGATTGCATAAGTGATTTCAAATATCATTCCCGAGATGATCATTCTTTTTGGCAATGCATATTTCGCGTTGAAATGGGAATGCATGGAAAACATTTCTATTCGAAGGAATTTAAACTAATAAATTTTATTAGTGACGGTTTATTTTTGATGCTGATAGCATATTTTTTAAATTATTATATCGACTGATAACTTCTGAAAGGTCGTGTCTCGATTTTGGATTTTAATTTTAAATATATTTTCTAGCAGCCCTGAATCTTAGTATCAATGATGTTTAGTTCTATCGTTCTAATTGTTAGATAATAACCATTAATTTTCAGCTATTATATTTTATAATTAAAATTATACATAAAGCAACGAGAATCAAAACAGTGAGTTTTTTCGGATGAACATGCACCAAAGAATTCCAAGGTGGGTTTGTCGGCCAACATATGACGGCTTTGTCCAGAAACAATGCAGCATTGTGGGATTCCACGACAGATGACCACATTCAGGAATACACTCCAGAGGTGTGTTATGAAATGGAAGCAAGTGTAGAGTCAGTCATCAGCGAACTCAGACAACACGTTTCCCTTCGTAGCTACGAACAGTTAGTTCTAGATGCTGGAGCGGTTCGTCAACTTAAAAATGACGTCCCATTACTAAAAATTTCCATTCCAATGGGTAGCATTTAAGCACTTATACACTGAAATAGTACTCGTACAAATTAACAAATATGGTTTACATAAAAACCATACTGCCGTCAGAAACAAAATAGGCGTATCTACAAAAAATTGAATTCGAGATTCTTATGGCATCGGATAGCTTAAGAAATTACGCGTCTAATGAACTAAGCCAAATGTCGGTATCTTAGTTCAAACCCATAAAAATTCTCCTAAGAGAATTTCCTCTATCTCAATTTTACATGTATTTCAAAAAATTGACATAAACAAAACATCATTGTCTCGAAACTAGTTTTTTTCAGATACGCCTATTTCGCTTCTGACGGCAGCATAGGTAACCCAATTTTGCAGTTGTGTGGAGCATGATAGATCGAAATGGAGCATTTGTTACTGAAAATGCTTCAAATGTTCGTTTTACAAGCAAGAAAAGACATTTAAATGATACAAAATCCATAACTTTCAACACTTAAAAACAGCAGTACACACTCCGAGATTATCATCGATCAAGTGTTTGACCAAACAAGCTAAAGATTGGGACTCCACATTGTTAACTCTTCTGTGGTGTCCAAACGAGCTAGTGTTTCCACTAGCAAGCATTTAGAGATGCAAATTTGCAGCATAATGAAGACTGTCTTCAGCACAAGAAAGAAAAAGCACTACAATATCGAATCTGAAAGATTAAAGAGGAAGCAGTGGTACGACAAAAACATCAACATCCGTACAAGTTTAATCAAGGAGATCTTGTGGTAATCGATTTTGTGCCATCAGCAACCGGCATATATACACAAAGAAGATCCAAAATTAATTATCCATTCATCGTGAATAAAGTACTAAATTTTGATCGCCAGATGCACCCAGATCACGTCGACATTATTTCACTGTCGCATCTAGCGACCATATGAAGCCTTGGTGTAGTTTAAGTCCAGAAATTGATTATTCTGACATAGTTAGCGAAGATTCGTCTCAGGAGAACGAAATATCAGGAGAGGCCGAGCTGTCAAAGTTTACCACAATTTTTAAGATTTGAGTGACAATGTTTATAAATGAAACCAGAAAATGTAAAGCTTTATTGTTAACCAAATAAATAAATTCGAACGCAAAAAGTCGTATCTCGTTACATAGTTGGTTCCAATTTTCCACAGTTAAAATGTAGTATTTGAAAAATCGTTATTAACAAAAAAATTAAACGAAAACTTAATCGATTTATGTTTTTTATCAAAACTCTACATAGTTACTTCACAAAATAAGAAAACTAAATTCCCAAAATTCAAAATTTTTTAGATATAGCCTTTGGTAAGTTATCAGCCGATATCACTTAATTAATTAATTTGCTGTTTAATGCAATTTTTAAACTCTATACTTATTAATAAAGAAGTCGTTTATAATGTATCAAAGCATTTTATATGTTGGGAGACTTGTTTAAATTTATCTTGATTTTATAGAAAAACCTAAGACTATTGTATAACTTAACCAAAAAAATATAGTTATCTCTCTAAAACGCTAGAACCAACATAAATTAAAATGGCCCAGATGTTTGTTCTTACCAGAATGAAGCTATCATTGAATAACGTAACAGAGAGTCAATCCAAAGCTGTTTTTTCAACCCCATCTGTTTGTTTTTATTTTCTACGAGTGGTTTGAATTATCCGTAAAATACGGATGTTGCATTGCTTGATCTGCGCTAATACGTTGATTTGGACGGCAGACCAGCAATTTTTGTAAGAGATCACGACCTTTTGAATTAAGCCGTGGTACAATTTGACTCCAAGATGTGATGGCAGGAAATGCTAATGAAAAAAAATCCAGTATTAAAGAAAAAGAAATAAAATTTACGATGTGATTAGGAAACCTACATGGAAGGGAAACATAGTCAGAAAGATGCGATACTCCTGGCCACGTTTCCTCAGTGGGGGTTCCCAGTACACGAAAAATTTTCATGAGTTGGTCCAGTACATCCGATCCTGGAAATAATGGTCGCCCAGCGTCAGCTAACTCAGCAAAAATGCATCCAGCGGACCACATATCAATACTGGTCGTGTATAATTTAGCACCAAAAAGAACATCTGGAGGCCGATACCATAATGTCACAACTTCCGCGGAGTAGCATTTAACGGGAATTCCAAATGCACGAGCCAATCCTATAAAATTTAGGTTTCTAGAATAAACTCTCACATTTTTCACATTGTTTTTAATTTGTTTATTAATATTAAGTAAAAATAAAAAATAATAGCCTTGTACTAAATTCTTTCTTTTGCATTTGTATTTAACATGTCTTTAGTTCTACGTTAAAATCAATCCACCTGCTTTCAAATCATTTCCGTTGATCTCGCGTTGTCAGATTTTTCAAAATTCAAAAGCTTCGCTTTTATAATTCGTCATTATTGTAATGTTTTTAATTTTTTATTGTGTTGGGCTTTGTATTGTCGTCTTTGCTTATTTATCGTTTGTCCGTTCGCATTCATTTGCCCATTCCGCCCATCCTGACATGAATTCGTCTTCGTCTGTACTTGGAGATCAGGATTTCTTATATTCTGTGCGCATCATCATTTTCTTGGCTCTTCAGAGTCAACAGTCTTCATGATACCTTAGGTTTTGCTTCACTTTTATAACTTCATGCGGTCCCAAAAGTTTCACCTTCAACTTACGACCTGGACCAAACTGAGTTCGTTGCAACGAAATCACTATTTATGTATTGAGCGTTGTTAGCTCTCTTAATTTCTGTTTGGATTTGTAATATTTGTTCTTTGGTAGACTGTCTCTTCGTTCGTGGTTCAAGCTAGCAAATATTTAATTTTTGGTAACCACCTTTGTTTCTAACCGTTCTTCTGTACAACGCCAACTAGTAGTTCAAAAGGTATCGTACTTATACTGCTTGTAACTGTTAAATTTATAATGTTGTCCTTTCTAAACGTGTTTATACCACTTAGTTGGTTCATCTGCACTTAACTTAGTTAAAATGGTAGCAATGATGGCTCTGAGTTGTTTGATCTGATCATTGGCATGGGACGGACGAGCAGTTTGATATTCTCGGGATTGCAATAGTATTGAGAAGCTTGACGTTCAATGAATAAGATTCTCTATTGTACTATATTGCTTTTATGCTTTTATGTCTAACTCAATATGATTTGATTTTGAGTAGACAGGACACCAAACACTCAGACTTAAAATAAAAAAAGTTGTAAAAGAGCGTTTGTAGCCGTGTCAATTACCGGTTAATTTACCGTTATCTCGAAGCGCTGACGTGTAGTCCAAAATTGGATGGCAGTTTCGAGCCATTCGATATTTTTAATGAATTGATTTTAAGAAATCGCAAACAAAAAAAGTTATCAAATCCATTAGCTTAGTAAAATAAAAATTAAAAATATAAATAACTTACCAAAATCCGCCAGTTTTAATTCACCATTTTTGTTAATAAGCAAATTTTGGGGTTTCAAATCTCTATGAAGAACATTATGGCTATGACAAAACGCAAGTCCTCGCAGTAATTGCAGCATGAAACTTCGACAGACTGCCATATCAATATCACCATTAAGACTATCAAAGTACTTTTTGAGATCCTGGTCACAATGTTCAAATACTAGTGTAAGTTTTTTGTCCGAGTGCAAGACATCGTAAAGGCGAACTATATTCTTATGCTTGAGCTCCTAAATAAAAAAAACAAATATTTTATTAAAAAATCTGGCATAAAAATAATTGATGCTAATTGCAAATATGTAAACAAAAAATTTTGCTTGTATCTGGTTTCGGATTTGTATCCATCAGACGCTGTGACTATAGATTCTTTAAAAATCTCTTAAAGTAAGGAGGGAGTTTCTTAACTTAATAATTCCAAAACACAAAACACTTTCATTTTGTAAAATTTTTTAAACATTATTAAATAAATTGAAGCCCTTTCATTTTGTAAAATTTCTGCAAGACAAAACATTTTCAACATTTCTTTTTACAAACGCTTATAGCTTAAACATTATTAATTAGTTACATCTTCATCCTTGTTCATAAGTGATGAATTACTTTTGATTTAAAATATATTTCTGTTGATATTAGATATTCTTTTTGATGAAGTTTTCGTTGTATAAAAAAATTGATAAAAACAAAAGAAAAAAATTAAAAATTGCGTTTATTTGAAGAACCAGAACAAGAAAAGGAATGAGGCTTGAGTGAGCTTAATTAGTTAGTCACCACTGTACATCGGTTCATAGTTCTGTATAGTTCTGTCAGCACTGAGTCTAAATGCGGAGGATTTTAAGGCATTTATTCTATATTGATTTGGGGGCGACTTTAATGCAGATGTTGGAATAGTTATCAAAGAAATCAATTTAAGTACCTGTTCATGTTATAAATAAAACGACTACACTCCGAATATATCGGACAATTTTTTGTAGATAAGCTGATTTTCTTCCGATTTACTGTCCACATGCATACTTGGTATGCACGCTTTTTCAGAAACATGATCCGAACGAATTTTTTGTTTACATATTCTATTTTATTACTAATAACCTCCATTTTAGGATGGAAATAAAAAAAAACACATCCGGTATTGCTGAAATTGCTGAATTGATCAAAAAACTTTGCAAAGTAAAACTGCACAAACCTTTAATAAACAAATTTCACGTAGTGCTGAGCTCGGAACACCCTCATCATCTTCGTCCAGACGCACCCGCTTTAATGCAACGATTTCCATTGTTTCACGATTTCGACCTTTGAAGACAGTACCGTAGGTACCTTCACCAATTTTCTCCAGCTTTTCATATTTTTGCATTTTGATGGACAATTGGAAATTGACTATTCGTAAATTTACTTAAGCAATTCAAGTTCACTTTATATTTTTTTATTATTGTATTATGTAGCTCGTATTTGTGTTATTGCATTATATTAAAATCTCAGAATTTTCACTTCGTAAGCTTCGCCGACTGTCAAAAAATATAAAGAAATTCTTTGTTTTCAGCCATGATCCAATATTAATCAGCACCCTTTAAGGTCTCAGTCCATAAAATCAATCACGACCATTGCGTCAAAGTATACCAAAACGAATCGCTTGTATTTGTATGAGGAGCGGGATGAAATCAAGTTACATTTCGATATAAGTAGCATATTACTCGTATTCAATATTATAATATTAAAAATTGGCACCTTCAACATTAAGTTTGATATTTGCATTAAGCATTATAGTTAAAGAACTAAACACAGTTGGAACGTGCAATATCGTCCAGATACGTTTGTAGTGAGTACAAAATTGACACTAGAAAATTTATCGTTGAAAAAAGGAGAAATTATATTTTTTGGTGCGATTTGACACAGAAGATAAATCGCACGTCCCAGTTGAGTTTTTAGCATTTGATTATCCATTGCAATAGTTTTGATTCTGTATTCTTAGGCGCCGGTTACCCTCTTAAAAAAATTTTTGTTTGAGAAATTGTTCGGCGATATTTATTTTGACTGTCATTCTCATACAAAAAATTTTTTAGCGGGTAGCTAAATACATGTAAATTCAATAAGTTTGTGCTATGTTTTGAGTTTTATGCGTGCATGTTTTGTTAATTTTTCGAGCATATTTAGGCGCTTAAATTCAGTATTATCCGAGTATTATTCTCTGAAGCCTTGTTAAAAAAACAAGAATAACACCGTTTGTCGAACGACTACGCAATAAATAAAATTGTTTGGTGCTCTGGTGCTGTTACGGACTCAACCGTTCCTTTACCCTATTAAATAGGATGTCAAATCAAAAACTTATTTGATGTCAAGTGGAAAATTGTTGTGACTGCATGAATTTCGCGAAATAAAGTTTTGATTAGGTGTAAAAAAGAAGCAATATAAAAAAAACGTGAAAAAAATAACATTTTTATATTAAAAAAGTTACCAAAAATGTTTTTATTGAAAATATGTAAGAATAAATGCATTATGCACCATTTCGAGATTGCTCTATAAATTGCGGAGGCTCCATTTTCAATATTAATGACGTTTACTCCCCCTTTACATTGAATATTTTTTCTATTTGCAAATATCAAAACTGATAAAAACGATACGAAAAATTTCGGCAAAATGTTTTCACTAGCAATCGAAATGATTTTGGATGTTAGAAATCTTGATTAACCTTTGCTATAATTAGTCACCCGGACATATTAATATATATTTTTTTTGGCTTAGACTTATTTTTCAACGTTTGAAAAAGAATAAAATACCGAAGAAGGCAAAAAAAATCTACAAAAAAAAATTTAATCAACTGGCCTGAAAATCTAAACAAAATGGTTCCGCCCAAGGAAAACGTTGATCTCGAGTGTTTTCTTGTAACGAAGCACTCTTGGAAGGGGAAATATAAACGTATTTTGTCTATTGGTACAATGGGAATATCAACTTACAATCCAGATAAATTAGATCTTACGAATCGCTGGACTTACTCCGATATTGTAGCTGCAGCACCAAACAAATCATCAAATGTAAACATATTTTTACCTAGAAAATTACCAATATAAATAAATTTTTATCATTTTAGATACCTAATGAGTTTGTGCTTACAATTAAGAAAGATAAAAAAGTAGATTCAATCAAATTATCGTCTGAGTTTCGAAATGATATTCTCAGCTCAATACTAAAATACTATAAAGAATTTGCTGACAAACCAAAAAATTTACAAGTAAGTTGATTTGAGTTTTATCTGATGTTCTGATATAAACTGAATTTGTTTTCGAATTCAACAGCGTTTCAATGCATACAAATATCATTGGTCCGGTATAAGTTTGCCTACAGTTCTTGAGGTGACACCTTGCTCATTGGATCAATTAGATCCTACAACAAATGAAGTGCTAACGAGTTACATGTACAAAGATATTGAAGGGATAATAGGTACCAAGAGTTTAATGTTAATATTTATTTTCCTGCTTATGAATATGAAAAAAAACAACGAAGTGCAAAAAAGTTGATCAAAGTTCTTAAAAGCAATGATTTTTGGTTGCAACTTCAGGAATTAATTTCAACATAAAAATATTTAAATTCTTTTAGGTTTGATCACAAATATTTGAAGAAGCATATCTAAATATCCTAAATTTCCACTTTATTGCTATTTCCATTATGAAAATATTTTAGTTGATCATTGTATTAACTTCTGTCCCAAATAATATTTCACTTTACTGTTATTTGCTGTGATATGCTCTCCGGTTTAATAGCTGTCCCAAACAGCAAATTGAGTCCACATAAGAAATTGATATTCAAATTATGTATGAAGAACAATTTGAAATATAAAAAGACAAAAAGACCTCACACTTTTTGTATGATATAAAAATTCAGGTTAAATTGATCCTCTTGTCATGTCAAAATATAATAAAATACTTCCCTCAGGAGTACCTCTTATTGCATAGTAACATCAGTTGTAGTGAGAGCCTGAATTATTGAGTTATATTCTAAACGGAAAAGATGTTATCAACAACACCGATGAATAGAACATCCTTTGCAGGCTGTAATACTCATAACTCTATAACCAAACCTATACAAAAATGGTCGAAATGTACTGAAATAAACTGAAAATGCGACGAATGTACTGAAAATGGAACAAATATACCGAATTTACTACAAAATTGTCGAATGTACTGTCGACAATTTTTCATACTGAAAAAAGTAGACCGGCATAATTTGAAATTTTTCTACGATTTTCAAAAAAAATTTTTTTTTAAGAAAAAAATAAGATGAAGAAAAACTTAATCACGAATTCGAATTCCTCGATTGATAATATCCCGGAAACCACCCCGACTTTGTTGGAAAATTTGATAATCCCTTTAAGATGCACCATTTTTAAAATGAATATATTTTTAAAACTTCAAACAGAGGGCGCCAATCCAGTTTTCAATATTAATGAAAATCCTTTTGAGGGACTTTGAATAGTGATACAAGGCTATTGTAATCCGCTGACATATAAAAAAAATTTTGTTTTGTACCGCTCTAATATAAATATATACATACATATGTATATAGGGCGCTCTCGGACCTCCATATTTATTTTTGAGCTTCAAAATCTCATTCTTCATTAGCTTTCATGTAGAGTTACTGTGGCTACCGAAGTCGGTGTTGAACATTTACATCTCTGATTTTTTTGAAATTTTTTTTCTTTTAGTTCTGGTGGAAACTCCATAACTATTTTTAATTTGTGTTAAATAGTTATTTAAGAGATATCAATTTTTTTGTAATTATGTTAATTTTTGTTTTATATAAAAAATATCGAAAACTTTCTTAAAACTATAATAATCAGGCCTGTCGTGGAAAACGGTACGTTTTCATTTCGAAAACTTTTTGAAGCAATTTATCTTCGAAGTCAAATATAGGTAGATATGAATATGAAATTGACTTTTTGATGATTTCGAAAATGCAAAATTGACGACTTTTGCTTTGTATAAAATTCGGAATTGTGAGCAAAGAGCATTAACTTATTTTTTAATTATTTTTTTCATTGAAAGCCTATAGGATGTTAGTATTTAAAAAAAAAAATGTTTAAAGCTTTTTCCTTCATCATTTTATTTGGACTTAAGTTCTTTAATAATTAAATATAACATAAACGTCTAACAAAAGTTATCGAATACGACTTTTTAAATCGTTTCAAATCTACCTCAATTTCACTATGTCGTATAAGTGAAATTCACGACAGGCCTGATAAAGTAGTAATTTTTAACAATATACATATGTGCTGATCGATTTCCTCCGAAACTTTTTTATAATGTGCAAACGATGGGATCAATGTTTTTTTCAAATTTTTAATGTTAATTTTTTTAGTTGTCCGTGTTGAAAAATATCCAGATGTTGCAATTTGAATAACAAAGGCGTAATTTTCCTATAATTTTTTTACAAAAGTTTTTATATAGACGAATTTTAAAATTTCTTCAAAAATCAAAACCAAAAAATGTGGACATGGTTTTTCTTAAAAGCTACTTGAAATTGTCAACTTTTTTCTTATATAATCATCTAGAAAATAACCGAGGGTTTTTTTATAGTTTTTTTTCCTGTTTAAACCATTAAAAAGTAGTCGTTTTTTTTATGTAGAAATTGATCTTTCCCTTCGGAAAATTTTTTTCATGCAAAGCTACCGCAGCTAAATTAAGATTCAAATGCACAACCTATGACTGTTAAAAAAAATATTTCATATCTAAATACTTTTTTAAGTTTAATCAAATAAAAATATAAAACCTTTTTAATAACCAGACATTTTTATAAAATAACATGAAATTTTGAGTAAAATTTATTTAAAGTGATTTTCTTTTATGTTGTTTTTGTGCACTTCTATTCTGAAAATTTTATTGATATTTAATTGAAAGCTACTTTCCTTTAGCTATGCTTTAAAGATAATTTAATTCTGACGTTGTTTCATCACCTACATTTTATCTTGAACTCTTCTATACAAATTTTTTAAGCAGGCATTTCTGACTATGAGGGTGGCATTGTTATGGCGTATGGTGGTTTCAGCCGCTTACATTTATTTAAAGCACTGAACCATCATGAAATTGTGCAAAATATTTCCCAGCGGTCATCACAATTTCTTGGCATTGAAACCAAAATACTTAAAAGTCAAATTACCTTGGAGCAGTTTGAGCGTCAACGATTTGGGAAATATAGGCAAGTTAACGGCGGTCTTGAAACCAAAACCTAGGGCATAATTCAATTTGTCATTTTATATTTTTAGTGATGATCAGTTTCAGACTTCCATGACAGAATTTACTGTTCAGAAAATTACACCCCGACACCCGGATGCAGTTAAACGAATCCTTTGCCTCACTGAAACAACCTTACTTGAAAGGGATCCACAGACATACAGTGTTTGTACTTTAAGGCCATTGTGTGATGTATATGCATTAGTCCGTGAGAAAGATAATCTTCAAAAATTTTGCATTGAATATAAAAATGGACTCATACGAAGATATTTAACAAATGACAGGTAAATGTGGTATAAATTGTTTGCCTTACTAGTTATTGCCAAGCCAATTTATTGTATAGAAAAACTTCGTAAGCATGCATAGCTTAATTTACTTATTTTTTTCATCCAGAGACTCTCTCCTCGCAACATTATTAGATGCTGTACGATCCAGTGGAAACCAAGATGTTCATATCCGAATAACAAACACGCCACGTGGAAAGCGTTATGTGCCTCTAAATAATTCCGTCGACGAGGAAACTGAGGCAAACTTATTACGTTTGGTTATAAACAATTTTCAAAACCAAACAAAACGTTTTGAAATCCTAGAACGCTTTAATGCCAACGTTCCTCACAGTGGCCTCAACTACAGTGTTACACAAGATGTAAGTGCTATACAGTCTGTTCGATAAGAAAGAAAGCGGCATTTAAGAAAACATAAAGTATCATTTTGTACTGCAGGCGCATGGGGGATTATATATAAAATTTTCGTTTGAAGTTTTTAAATCAACAACATATTCTACATCCGAATTAATTTACGGTAGCATCCCAGCCAACCAATAGTTCGAGTGCGCCGAACATAGAAATAAAGAGACGTAGATTATTATCTTTATGGGTGCCGATTCTTTTTTAATTAAACAACGGACATTAGGCACTTTTTTTTTCAAAACAGCACTATTCCGCTTTAGGTCGAAATTATTTTATTTAGTTTTTTATCTATGACATCCATATTGACTAGAAAAGCAATGCAGATTTTACCATAATTGGTCCCATTTTGAATAATTAAAAAAATTAGCAAATCGCATAATTCAATTTATAAGTTATGATATGCTCTATCTGTATTAAGCTATCATAAAGAATGTCATGAAAATCAACTATGTGAGTGAAATCAATTTCATTAGAATAAATAAAGGGTATTATTGCTTAATTAAGGGTATTATTGCTGGGTGAGAAGTTACACTTTTTTGTATGCAAAAATTTGTTTGTCGGAAAGAAATTTGTGAAATAACGGACAGTCTAACACTAGGCCATAAAAAAATCGTTTTCTGACAAAAAATAAAAAACAAAACCTGGAATGGTATTGTTTAAAAAAACACTTATGACATATAAACTGATATTTATCGATTATTATTTTAACTTTTGAACTTTAATTCGCAGAGTATTTTTGCTGAAAATAAAGAAAAGCTTATAATCAGTGCATTGCAAGCTTTAGCTCAAAAAGAATTAGATAATCCAACCGCTCAATTAAATAACATAGAGTTGGAGGCAATTTTTCATGCATTAACTCGTTTGCTTGCCAGTAAAGTTGGGTATGCAGCTTTCACAAATCTTCCTGGGTAAGTGCATTTATTGATAATTTTCTAAAAACAATATTGTTAAATAATACCATCTATAGATTTCGTGAAATAATTGGTACAAAAATAGTGGCATCTCTTCGCAGAAAAGATTTAGCCGTTACGTACTCAGCAATTGATATGATCAATTCATTAATGCATTCTGTAAATACAGATCACGATCTTAAACAAGAACAACTTAATAAATCATCAATCCTATCATCAAAATCCTTTTTGGAAACACTACTTAACATGTGGACAATGCATGTGGTTTGTATAGAAAATGATTTGTTATTCTACGTCCATAATTAAATAAAAAAATATATATAAATTTTTTTAGAGTCATGGTAGCGGGGCTCTAGTGCTTTCTGCTATGTTAGATTTTCTAACTTTTGCACTGTGTGTGCCTTATAGTGAAACTACTGATGGTAAACAATTTGATATACTACTGGAACTTGTAGCCGAACGTGGTCGATATTTGTACAAATTATTTCAACATCCTTCATTAGCAATAGTAAAAGGAGCTGGCTTAGTGCTGCGCGCCATTATTGAAGAAGGTGAATTGCAAGTTGCACAGCAAATGCAAACGTTAGCGCTAGATGAGGCGGCACTTTGTCGGCATTTATTGGTTGCTCTTTATACGCCGTCTAACGATCCGACTTTAGTAACACACCGCCAATTATCAAGACATTTAATAGGTCTTTGGATAACTGACAATGAAGAAGCTATGGAACTATTTAGGCGCATATTTGTAAGTGAGATTTACTGTACGAACCTTATTAAATAACTATAAAAAACGAAAAATTGCAGCCTGCCGGCCTGTTGATGTTTCTGGAAAGTGATGATATTGTACCAGAAACTGAAATTGAAGAAGATAAATTAAATTTTCGTGATAATCTCAAATTTGCTATTCAACATTCCAATAAAACGAAAACAAATGTGATTGAAAAGCATTTACAGGTGTTAAAACAACATTGAGAAATAATTTGATAGCTATTTATAACTATTTCTTGTTTAGGGTTTAAAACACTGGGGCATGAGTTTACTAGAACAACAAGATAATTCTGCGCAGGCATTAAAAAATCGTCCAGTTGTTTTACGTAATCGCCGTCAGAAGAAAAAAACCAGCGATTCCATTACAAACTTGCCTTACTTTTATTTTAACTTTTCAAAAGATCATAGCTTACCAAATTTAATTTGGAACCACAAGGTAAATCCAGATTGACTTTAAAATCTAAATGTATAACATTAAGTAATTTTATAGACACGTGAAGAATTACGTATAAGCTTAGAAAATGAACTACGACAATTTATTAACGATCGCGATCTAGCTGGTAACATGATTGTTGCATGGAACTTTGAAGAATTCGAAGTAACTTATCAAGTAGGTTGTTTTTATTTTCTTTTGACATAAAATTAAAAAATTGTTTGTAGTGCCTAGCAGATGAAATACAAATCGGTGATTACTATATACGTCTAATTTTGGAAAAAGACGACTGGCCGCAAAATCTTGTAAAGGATCCGTAAGTTAAATTGAAATGAATGCTTAATGCATATCAAAATCTAGATCATGCACTATGTTCTTAGAACAAAAAAAAAATTTATATATTGACATTTTGTACTGTCATCTTAGTGGCAGAAACACCAGTTTTTTTCTGTTTTGTGGGCCAAACTATATTTCACATATGGGCTTTGGTCGCTGAATCCAAATCCGAAGCCTATTTTTTCTTATCATGTCAGTTTTTTTTTATAGGAAACATTTTTAACGAAAAATTAAGAGAGATCTTCAGAGCTATCAGGAACTCTGAATTAAAAAAAAAAATCGCGACATGATGTTTCAAAACAGTCTTTAGGACTAAGATTCAGCGACCCAGAATCCATGTGCAAAATATAGTTTGGTTTGACAAAGCGTTTGTGTATAGTTGAAGAAATGTTAAGCGGCTTAGTGGCAGCACAAATGTCAATATTTTGTAATATTTTTATAAGCCTTAAAGAGCTCATTAAAAGGAACCTTTTTGCTTGTTTTGATAAATAGCGTTGAACTTTTTAATGCTTTATATCGACGAGTGCTTTGCCGTCAACGTGTGAATGATGACCAGCTGACGGTCACTTCATTGCAAGCCTTAGCAAAAGTCTATAAGCGATATCATAAAGAAATAGGAAGATTTAGTGACATGTCATATATTTTGCAGTTGAGTGATAGAGTAAGTATATGTTAATAAATTACGTTGATTGCTTCCTCATTCTTTCTATCTGTTAATAAGAAAATTAATAATAACTTATTTTATTTTTTGTATTTATTACAGTGTTTGTCTCCATCATTACGCGATGCTCTCATTGGACTTGTATATCATCTAGTTCTTGAAAAATCAAATTGTCGGCCGCTTGTAGATCACGTGCAATGTCTAGTTGATCTGATTACACTTGCTCACCTTCACAAGGGACGTGCTCAGCCCAACACAAAGACTAATGTTATAGAGGCTGGTCCCAACATGCAATATGAAGAAAAAGATTGGTATTATAATGTTGAAAAAGAAGGGCAAAAACCCGAAAGACAAGGTCCAATTACATATTCTGAATTAAAAGAGCTCTGGATTAAAGGTGTCATAACTCCAAAAACCCGCTGCTGGGCCATCGGCATGGATGGATGGCGTTCCCTTCAACAAATTCCACAACTTAAATGGTGCCTTATTGCAAAAGGAACTCCTCTATACGATGAAACTGAATTAGCATCGATGATACTGAATATTTTGATTAAGTGTACAAGCTTCTTTCCAAGTCGCACACAAAATGGATCTGCAGTTCTAATACCTGGTCCAAAGCTTTCACGTAAACTTTCCGAGTTCGTTTGCTTACCCCATATAGTACAAGTCTGTTTAACCCATGATCCTGGTTTGCTGGAACGCGTTGCTACACTCTTGTGCCAAATCATGGAAGATAATCCAGAAATGCCAAAAATATATCTAACTGGAGTATTTTACTTTATGTTGATGTACACTGGCAGTAATATTCTTCCTATAACTAAGTTTCTAAAAATTACCCATATGAAACAAGGATTTAGAAGTGATGAAGTAATTTTATCAACGTTCTTAAATTTTTTTTTTTCTTAAACTAAAATGAGATTTTTAGGCAAAAGTTCAATTAGAGAATATTTATGAAAAACGCTTAAGCACAGTTTATCTAATAAATTTGCCCATCTCGGCACATGTCAGCTGTAACCAGTGTTGGGCGTAATGCATGAATGCAAATATAAAAATATTGCATTGAATTTCAGAGATTAGTACAAATAAAAATTTTATTGCAATGGTTTTTGAAAAGTAATGTTAAATTACTTTTTATTGAATTGGTATTAAGAAGTAATGGAAATTAAAATGTTATTGCATTGCTTTTTGAAAAGTAATGAAATACAAATTCTATTGCATTGATTTTTCAAAAAATTAATGCAAATCTTAGTGCCTTTTTTAAAGCTAATGCATAAATATTTGCATTAGATATACAGTATTTTCGGAATTTTTGAAGAAACTTAACTTAAAACTTAATTGTATTTAAAATAATAAAATATTGTGCTTAACTTTTTAAGTATTTGCATATATCACATACTTGTACAATGTCAAGGGTCTGCATTTACTAACTTAATATTTAAAATTACTTTAAGAGCCAAAATTTTACACCCGGTACGGTAGAATTGCTAATATAACACTTGTGCAACGTTCTATTAAAAATATTTTCTTCTTGAAATCGTTTTCTTTTTGATTAGTAGATAAGAAGTTTGAACGAAGTCCGTTTTGGGCACTTAAAATAAGCTTAGGTAACTTTTAACCATGATTCTCTGAAGTGATATACTTTCGATAAGTTATCTTCCTGGTGTAAAAAAACTATAATTGAACTTTTCAAAATAATCTCACTGTAGTTTCTTAAATCTTGCAAATAACAAGACAGAAAAAATTAATCACCATAAATGCATTTAATAATATGAAATGATATTTCTGCTGGATACATTTTTTCATGGGATTGCAACGTTTAATATGAATTATTTAATAATTTTCTTTCTCTGATATATAAAATAAATTTTCGTTTCCACAGACATCTCAATCTGGCATCATGCACCGTAGTATTCTCGGTCAATTGCTTCCTGAGGCAATGGTTTGTTTTCTTGAGAACTATAGCGCTGAAAAGTTTGCAGAAATCTTCTTGGGCGAATTCGATACACCAGAAGTCATTTGGAGCTCAGAAATGAGACGTTTACTGATTGAAAAAATATCAGCACACATTGCAGACTTTACGCCACGATTAAAGGGTCACACAATGGCAAGGTAAATTTAATATTTTCATTTACGTGAGCTTATATTATGTATATTCTTGGTCTGCGTCACCACCTGAGTCGATTAAGTCATGTCCGTCTGTCTTCCTTTTTGTGGAAATGATTACGGGAAATCCTAGCAAGATTGGTAAATAAAAATCAGTATACAGGATACACCTTCAAACAAGGCGCTTGTGATTGATAGTGGTCGAAATCGGATCACAAACACGCCTACCTACCGCCCATCCGAATAAAACATTTAAAACGCTTATTTGATGTAGTGTAACTAAATTTCTCACAAATACTAGAAACAACTTAAACAAACTCTTGACAAATTCCAACAAGAGGGCGTAGCATTTTCCATACTGAGAGCAGTATTAAGGGTAATGAAATCAAATTTCACAAAAAAAAGTGGGAATGATTCGAAGAGCTCTGGACAAGAACTAGGCGAATTTTCGGAAGTAGGCGTAGCACCCTCCAAAGAAACAAAAACTTACTGAGAAAATTATTTTAGGTAATGCTACCAAATTTACATACTTACAATATAATACTAGAAATGCTTCGGCTTAGCATCAGAAAAAAGTGAACATATTTTGAAATGAGTACAAACTCTAAAACGTTCTACTGAAGGATGGTTCCTATTTAGATTGTTTACGAAAATCAAGTGCGACGCCTTATGAACGGTTCGAAATAGGATAAAAAAAATTTAATTATTTTTTCAAATTATTATCATAACCCTTACCCCTATTTCAAAGTGAAATTTAACTTAAGTCGCTACTTGTTTAAACTATTTTTTCTTAATTGACTTTTAATTCTAAGAAAGAATATATTAAAAAAAAATCGCTCGGATCTAGTTTTCGAGACATAGTCGTGGGAAGTTGTGGATATGGCTTTTCTAAAAATCCTTATAAATTTGGAACTACTGAATAGATTTTATTTATATTGATGTCATATGAAAGATAATTTTACAGTCTATAAAATTGTTTAATAAAAATTTGAAATCAGTTCCGTAGGTTTTGAGATATGGAGGTTTTAAAAATGTCCACCATTTTTTTTTTAAATAACTCTTTTCTCTAAAAATTTTGTTATAAATCTGTAATTTTATTAACATATTAAGAAAGCCCAATTAATTGAAACAAATTGCTGTATTTATTTATTAAAATTAAGTAAGATTTTATAACTCAAAGATATCAATCGCTATCGGCATGTAAGATAAAAATCATTTATTCGATTTAAAACATTTCGATAAAAATTTTTTTTTTTGTTTACAACCGTAAATATTTTACGGTATTCGTCAATAACTAAAAGTGAGAACTGTTTTTGATCTTTTTATGAATTGATAATTGTGTTGAGTGAATAAATGCACCTCTCTTTCAGCAACGTTATTCACGGGTTTCAAGTGCCTGACAGGACTCAACCCATGTTGATAACTGGAATTTTCATCCCACAGCTTTTGATCGATTTTAAGAAAACCACCAGATATTTTGAACCTCGCCAAAAAAATTCGTGACTGTGGTTTTATGTAATTGTAAATTTATTTTTGGCAAAACAAAGGAGTATCACTGGGCAAAAACTATCGTCGATCTCAGGATCTAGATTCGATATCATTCTTCTCTTCACCTTGGGGGCGTCCCCAATTTTTTCCCCCAAAAACCACCCTAATATACATACATATGAAGTTTTAGTGAAAAATTCTAAAAATTTCAAAGATTTTAAGTTTATTTTAACTAGCCAGCAGATGATCGAAAAATAGCCCCAACTAGTCTAAGTGATTGATCAACCAAGAAAACAAATCCACCGATTTCACAATTTCGACAATCTTGGTTACCTTAGATATTTCATCAATGGTGATGGCTATTCCGGATCTCAATCCGCTAGAAACTTTGTAATCAATAGTTTATAATTAAAACATTGCCGCAAAACACGTTGTAAGCGCGTGTTTTTTTTAAATACTGGTTTGTTTGTATGCCACCGCTTTCAGTACTTTTTTTATTACAATTATTCTCTTCTTAATGTATATATCTTTTATTTTTTGACTGTTAAGCGCCAGAGATCCCTCAAAAGCTATCGATTTTGTCTTGAACCAATATAGTTTAAAAAATACCAAATTGGTCAATTTCAAAGCACAATAACTTGGTAAAGCTTCGATTTTAAGTATAGACTTCAAATCAAAAGAAATACTTCGAACATTCCAAATTTTATTAGCTCAAAAACCATTGTATTGTAATTTTAGATATCCATACCTCGCAATACCAGCTATTAGCTATCCACAACTAGAAAATGAACTGTTCTGTCATATTTATTACCTTCGCCACCTATGTGACACGCAAAAGTTTCCGAATTGGCCAATATCTGATCCAGTGCAGTTGCTGAAGCACACATTAGATGCATGGCGTAAAGAAGTCGAGAAAAAACCGCCCCAAATGACAGTGCAGCAGGCTTATCAGGATTTAGGAATTGATTTGGCTAAAATTCCTAAGCCAGATGAGTCCATTATACGTAAAAGTTATTATCGTTTGGCTCAAATGTATCATCCAGATAAAAATCCAAATGGACGGGAGATTTTCGAAAAAGTAAACCAAGCTTATGAATTCTTGTGCTCTCGCTCAGTTTGGAGCTGTGGAGGTCCAGATCCCAAAAACATCGTTTTAATATTAAGATCGCAAAGCATTCTATTTGAAAGATATCCTGATGGTAAGACTGCCATGATTTTAATATATTTTTTATATATTTATGTCTTTATTTCTACAGTTCTTCGTCCATATAAATATGCTGGGTATCCCCAACTTATTAAAACAATACGGCTTGAGACTCGTGATGATGATCTATTCGCGAAAGAAGTGCAGTTGTTAACTGCTGCTTCAGAACTTTGCTATCACACAGTGCATTGTTCAGCTTTAAATGCAGAAGAATTGCGACGTGAAGAGGGTATTGAAGCTTTGTTAGAAGCCTATACTAGATGCGTTTCAATATTGGGTGTTGATTCCAAACCTGATTCACTGCATTATCAGGTTATTTCAAATGTGACTCGCTGCTTTGAAGTTTCTTGCAACTTTGAAAAATGTAAGGAAAAAATTATCACTCTACCGCAACTGCTATCCGACGTCTGCAGAGTAGTATACTTTAAGGTAAAAACTATTTAACTTTAATCATTATACACTCTTAAATATTAACTCTTTTTAAATTAAACTTAAAGCATACACTGTCAGTTAGTTTGGTCACCAGCCTAGCAGCAAACAATTATGAATTGCAGTGCAATTTAGTTTGTAATGGAGTGCTTTGGTCACTTTTATTGTTTTGCTTTGAGTACGACTATACACTTGATGAAAGTGGTGTTGAGATAAGTGATAAGACGAATCAGCAGCAAGTAGCCAACAATTTGGCAAAAATGGCTGTTCTAGCGTGTATTGCTTTATCTGGCTATGGGCTAGAACCAACTTTGGCTACGCCAGCTAAGTCCGCAGATCAAAATCATGACAGTCAAAAAAGCGGCACTCAAGAAAAACCAAAATTACCTGCGAATACATTATCATCATCGTCATCAACTTATACACAAAACGCACATAATCCGTTACAAAATGCCTCAATAAAGCAATTAGCTATTACTTCAGGAAATGAAGGAAGTGCCTCAGATGCTACGATTCCAAATGAAAAAATAGATACTAACTCTCCTACTGAGAGCGAAAAAGAGAATATTGTTAACAATCAAAAGTATATCATTACTACCGATGCAAAAAATTCTATCGTTAAACAAGTCTTAGATAGACTTTTAACTGAACATATATCCAACAAGTTAGCAAAGGAAAAGACAAGTGAGGTATGTAGTTAAACTAATTGGCACTACCTAAACATTATCTTTTATTGATATTATACAATGTCGCAGATTATAATTTAAGAAAAAAGAAAAAAAAGTTTACTTACTCCAGGCAACACAATTTCGCTGCTACATTCCAATTTACCAAATTAATAATGCCCTTATTATACCTGAAAGCTGTAGTGAGTTTTATGATTTATATGCATCTGTTGTTATCAGTGCACACAAATAAATTGAAATTTATTGAACTGGAACGTAGAATCAAAAAAAATTTTTTTGCCTAGTTTTGTTCTTTTTCTTTGTAGTCTTACTTTTATGAATTTTAATGTTCACAAAATCTATTTGTGTTTTCTTATATTGTTTTTATAAGTATTTTAATTTCGATCGTTTGTTAAATAAATATTGATCTAACTTTCAGTTATTGAAAACAATGACTTCAAATACCAGAAATCCTTATCTGATTTGGGACAATGGAACACGAGCACAGCTTTTAGACTTCTTGGATATGCAGCGTACAGCAGCAACTAAAGAAACATTTGAAGACGTAACGCAGGTTTATGAATTAGTATCCAGTTTTCAATTTGATGCTCACAAGTACATACAATTTTTGTACGTTTCAAACTATAATATAATTAATGCATTTTTGTATCTTTAGAGATGAATTGCAACTTGGAGGAGTCTTTATACGGATATATAATGACATGCACACTTTCCCTATAACGGATCCTAAGCAATTCATAATAACTTTGTTATGCTTTCTTAAGCAAGCATATCATTTTCTTACTGCATCAAAAGAAACCATGCTTAAAACAACGTCTGCTGCGAATCCTAAAATTAATCACGATGGCATTTTGACACCAACTCTTGCGCCAAATCACCCACAATTACAGCAAAAAAATAAGGGCAGTACATTTGATGAAGTACTTAATGCTTACAATAGATCTAAAAGTAGAAAGAAGATCGAATCGGATGCGTTATTTGAACAAAAAATTAACCAGGCTGAGTATAAATATGATTACGCTAATGATAATAAATTAGAGGAACATATAATTATGGTTTTACGTTCACTTATGTCTGTGATTAAAGCAAATGCTGAAGTAGAAATTCAATGCATTGGAAACTTTGATATGATTTTTGGATTTTTGGCAAATAACATTTTTGCAGAAGTAAGTTAATTTTTCACTAATAATAATGTACAAAATATATTAAAAATGTGATTGCCTAAAATTTTAGAACATTTTGGTGAAAACAGTTGCTTTAGATGTTGTTGCTTTGGTATCACGCAACAAGGAGTGCGTGTCGGAAATTGCAACTTGTGAAATTCTTGGTAATTTTCTTGTATCACTTAAAGACCCAGATTTGCGTACAAGTCAAGTGAAAGTGCTTGAGACACTTTCTGGTTTAATGAATGTACAAGAAATGATTAAAGAGGCTCAAAATAAAGGCGCTGTAATTTACTTATTAGATTTGTTTTGTAATTCTCGAAATCCGCAAATAAGAGAAATGTGTGCCGAAATTATAGCCAAGATGACAGTCGATCGACTGAGTGGGCCAAAGGTGAGTTCAATTTAAGACCATATTTTTTAAAGATTTTCATGTATAATTCTAAAACGCTTTAGGTGCGCATTACAATTTGCAAATTTCTTCCGCCTCTTTTTGTGGATGCGATGATCGAATCACCTCAAACGTCTGTTCAATTGTTTGAATCAATTCATGAACATCCTGAATTGATTTGGAATGATACAACACGTTCTAATGTATGTGATGGCGTGGCAGAAATATGTGAAAGGTAAATTTTCTATTATGTTGTTATGTATATCACTACCAATTTTTTACTTAAAACCATTATTATGTTTAGTTTTAACAGAATGCAAAAGGCGAATCCTAAATTTGTTTGGAAAGATCCAGAAATTCTTAAAGATATTGTATCAAATGAGATTGTTGTTGCTGGTGTTTATTTACGGCTTTTTGTTAGCAATCCAGCTTGGACTTTACGTAAGCCAAAACAGTTTTTGTCCGAATTATTGGATTTCGTTGTTGATCAGATTAGCAAAAGTTCTTGCGATGTGAGTGTAATTTATATCTTGGACATTACGTTACAAATTACTTATTTTCCTCTTTAAATAACAGAAAGATGTTTTGGATATGTCTACAACAGCGCTTGTTGAACTTCTACGCTCTCAACCAAATTTAGCTGATGATATTCCAGTCTTAGGACATATTCCAAAGCTATTTAACTTGCTTTCCGTACAACCTGTGAATACTCTTTCGGTATTACATCAGCTTTCATTGTCTGAGGTATGGATGTATTTGGTTCTATCATTGGGTTTTTATTAGATATTAAGCTCTTAAAAAGAAAACGATTAAGTTAATTTTTATATTCAATACCCAAACTTAATATTATAATATCGAAATTGTTGTAAAATAATCGACATATCCCAGAAAGAAAATCACGTCAGAAGTGCACACGATGTCATTGGTCGTCATGACATGTCGCCCATGCATCTATAAAAAAGGGTACAAGAAGGCCTACGCTCGCTTCCAATTTAAAGGGAGAGATGTAGGCTTAGGCATGCTCGCTTCTAGCCTACTTTACAATAGATGGGAAATAAGTATGCATGCTGTGCTTGATTTCAAGTGAAAAGCAAAGGATAATCTCTGTCGTGCTGAATTTTAATGGAAAAACGAAAAAAATATATAGTTTTATTACCATTCACGTATATTTTTGTCATAAAAATCAATGAGAAATCAACATTTTCAAAATTTAAAAAAATTTCGATATTTTTATCGAACAACATAACACGTGGGTCATTAACTCCTGGAAATAGCATAGAGATAACGCCACTTCCTAATTTTTATCTGTAAAAAATAATGCTTGATGAATTTTATGCAACTTCAACTAGAAAAGCAAATTCGACTATCTAAAACATTAAAATGAATGGAAAAGTTTTTTCCACACATATTTAAAGGAATTAGTTCTCGAAAAAATTAAATAAACGTTGCAGTTAATTACGTTAATTTGGTGGATTATTTTTTGATAATTTACGGATGCATCTTCTTTCAAAATTTTAAATAAGTTTTTATTTATTTATAGTTCTGTGTTAGCGCTATTTCACAAACGGAGTGCATTTTACCCTTAAAAAAGTGTATGGAAAATCGTAAGGATTGCATAGAAAAGGCCTGTGAAACGCTAAGCCGGTTATTCAAACATCAGCATGTAAGTTCCAAATGTGATGTAATTTAAAACTCTTTTATAAAAGTTTTTAATTCAAATAGGACTCTCTTATAAGTCAATCTCTGGAAGTAAATCTTGTACCATTTTTACTTAATTTACTGGATAGTCGTTTGGAATTTGTTGACAATCCCTCGACGGTAAAAGCACAAATTGTTGCAGCGCTCAAAGGAATGACACATAATCTAAACTACGGTGAAAGGGTTTCGCAGATCTTATTGAAACATCCCGTTTGGGCAGAATTTAAAGATCAGCGCCATGATCTTTTTATAACAGAATCGAATGTTCGGGGCTATTTAACTGGTAATGAAACCTACATCGATAAAATATTGCAAAATTATCACAAACGACATTAATATAAATAATTTAAAAATTGTTTTTCAATATCCTTTTTGACCCGATCTTCATGGCTATAATTATGAGTACAAACATATCCACAATTTATCAAACATCACTTACAATTTTTTTTCATAAGAGCTAAAAAAACGAACTACGAATTTGAATTCAGCAATTAAAAATCCATAAGTGAGACGTATTCTTGCGTTAGTATATAAAGAAATAACATTAACGGAATTTAAAATAAGTTTGTACTTGTGTTATTGGCTATGATTCTCTTTGCATTTTTGTCGTTACTGATAACCTAAACTTTAACAAATATGTATTTGTTTATTCTAAAACAATATAACTATTTCATAACTAGGTATCAATCCGACTGCCGGTTACCTAACCCAAGGGCCAACACAAAATGTTGAAGTTTTAACATCCCCTCCACCGATAGATCGTGACGATCCTACAGCAAGACAGTCCTCCGAATAGTAGCACTTACCTTAAAAGAAATTAGTTGTTGGTTTTTGTATTATTTATCTTACTCAAGATTTAGTTTGTTATAGATATATAATGTCAGTGAATTTCATAAGAGGTAGCGACTGTATTTCGCAAATCCATTATAATTTTTTTTTTGCAATGCGCAAAAGTATTTTCTAAACCATTTAAAATAGAACTATTTGATTATCATCGCATTATTTTGTTTGTAAGATCAACAAGATAGCAAACAAATATATGCATGCATTAGTTTAAAGTGTATTTTGTATCTATCTTATATACATATAAATATTAGCACACTAAAATAAAAAAAAAATAATTGAGTAATTATTACAATAATTCTACAGTGAGGAATTTTTATAACTTTTAATCCAGTATACTAAAGTGATAAAAAATAAAGCGATTTATTAAAACCACATTGAAAACATTATTTTACAGGACTAACGATTTTCTCTTAAGGAAAAATTTTGCAACACATATATTGTATTTATTTATTTTATCACTTATATATTTTCATTAGTTTCTAAAGAGTAAGCATAAAGCCAAGCGCATATAATCAATAGATGATGCAATTGCTGTTCCCACAATACGCCAGCGTTCCATGTATAAAAGCAAGAACAATTTATATCTCTCATTTGTAATTTTAAAATTGAAAATATGTTGAGCATAGGCTAGTAGATCAATTGAAATCGGAAAGGAAATGTTAAAATGCCTGCAAATTAAAATGTCAATGTTTTAAAATTTAAACTAAGATCGTGTCCGTCGCTTATGAATAAAATTTCTTACCTAAAAAGTTGAGGGTATTCATGAAAACCCACAAATATATTGTAAGCTGTACAGATGTATAATAAACTTTAAGTTGCGAACCCAAGAGGAAACACGACTTCTACAAAAATTAATCTCAACTCAATCTCAATAATCTGCAGACAAGTCATATGTAATTATGCATATTTGCGATTTTAATACATAAATTGGCAACATCAACAACACCGAACATTTTTTGGGTAATCACGGTATTCCCATAACGATAACTTGTTATGGGAAGCTCCCTCTTCATTTATTAAAAGCATAGTGAACTCCATAAAGATGATGAACAGCTGCAGAAACAATAAAAAACCCTTGGGCTAATGGTATTGCGGCATACGCAAAGGAAGCGGATCGTAACTACAACGTAAATGAGTTATCAGCATTACTTAAAGCTTTCGAATAAATTCACCAACCCTTCAAGTCAATTAAAAGTAAGAAGAAGCAATTATGAACACTTCACCAGCTCGCCTAATCCTAGCGACAATGATAATATAACGAAATAAAATGTCATAGCACCCCTAGCAAACACCTCCAGAAACAGATCGCTTGTTTCTAACATACCTCCACTGGCCATCCAGCAGCTTAAACTAAGCAAATAACCAAGTTATGACAATGTCCCAATCGAATTTAACATTATGGACGCAATTCTTCCCCTTTTCGAAGCAATTTTGAAAAAAGAATGACTACCTGGCGAATGGCTTGAAGAATTACTTTTTCAAATTCATGAAAACTGACCTTACCATTTGTAAAAATTATAGTAGTTATTAGTACCAATTAAAGTTATCTTTAACTATGTATATTCGAAATAAACTCTAGAGATCACTGCGCAGATTTCGGTACAAATCGCCTATGCTAGGTTCATATCATCACCCTCCTTATTATCCTGGTTGCATGAACATATGCTTCGCCTTTGAATGTCGTTTTGGAACGTACTATTAATGTCTGCTTTGTTATAACTTAATGTTCTGAATGATGTGCTAAACTGTCATCTTACTGAGAACTATTGGAACCAATTTCTTATGCTGACATCCAAACCAATCTTGCAAAGCTTTGCGTTCAGGCAATTACTGTTGGACTTTGAATTGAGACTGCGAAAATCTTTACATACTCCGAGTATCCTGACAGCGTTGTTGCTACTAAAGAAAGAGTCAACAAAGCAATTTCAATAGAAACATTTGTGAAATCCTGCTTGAGGCAAACTTCATTTGATTCACATCATAATTCTTTCTCAACGGTGATAGTAATAGGTTGTCGCCAATAACATCAGAATACATAGATGATAGAGAAACTTGATGATCAGCGCTTTAGTATAATTCGCATGGTTACAGATACAGAAGACCCAGAATTTCGTGAGGACAAATGGTGCAAATATATTTGACGAAAATCGGAACGAACTGGCACATCATTTAACGAGCCAAGGATTGAAACTGTTATAGAATCTTTGTTCTACGCTACTAATGAAGTTTTAGGATATTGAAAGCAGTAGTGTTATACGGTTTATATACATTTCATGTGTTTGCATAAATATCATTATTTCCTCAAAATATTACAATTTTTAAAAATTTGGCAGACTATACTAACGGTAAAATAAATGAAGAACCTGACTGACAAACTGTTGTACGAGTACAACATAGATCAAAAATTGACCTGAACTCTTGATGGTTTTATTTTTATTTTGTAAAATATGTACCTCGGAAGTATAAACTGCCACGTGGCGTAGAAAAATAAAAGCACAAATACGGGATATATAATTGGCAGCAATATGAATACACCTAAAACAGAAGAGTACAGGAATTTAATGAGTGTAGGAAACGGTATTGGCTGTAGCCAAGTATCCAATATACATATGTTCCAGAAACGGTTGCATGTAATATATAATTTTGCTTAGAGTCGACATCTGTTTCCACTGAAGAAATATAATTTTTAATTTTTTTTAGGAACATTAATGGTCATTTAAAGGACTTCACTCACGACTTTTCGCTTATGCAACGGTTGATGCCAAATTTTTTTATTCATCTGAATATTTAATTTAAAAAACGTTTAAAAATATTTAATGATGTAAAAATGCTTGATAAATTTATTGTTTTTAACAGAAACAACAAGTGCCAAATAGAAAAAAATAAGCATTTTAGGTTTTTTAATAAAAAAAAATTTCCAGAAATGTTTAAAACTGAAATGAATGAATGTATATTGCATACAAGCACATTCTGTCAGTCCGATTGGCTTAAGTTTACTTCGCCAATTTTTACTAAACCAAACTTTTTTATTTGGTTGTCAATTTTAAGAATAAATGTGCAAGCAAAGTGTCGATCGAATCTGGTTTCAAAGATATAGCCGTCGGAAGTAGCGGATATAGCTTTTGTAAAAATCGTTATAAGTTGAGACATGCTGTCAAACCTTTGTTCCAACGAGCTTAGATAAGAAAAAAAGAACTCATTACAGAAATAGTGGAGACATTATTTACTTTTTTTTACCCAATTGTTAGAAAAATTTTTGTTTTTTCCAATTGACACTCCCGCATTTAACAAACAAAGTTTAAATTGAAATTGCTGATGTTTTGTAATTTATAATGTTTTGTAATTTGTAATGTATGTTTTGTAATTTATGTTTTGTAATTTGTTGTTTAGGTAATTCTTGTTAAACCACATATAAATTAATAATCTCTCTTGTTAAACCACATATGAATTAATTAACCGTCGTTGCAACCACCATTTTTAAAAAAGCGGAAAACGGAAGCCATGCATGAAGCCTTGGCACTTCGTTACGCTTACGACGAAGAAACGATGGTGCGAAAAGTAATAAGCATTATATTTATAAATGACGCAGCCTGTTGTCTCAGCAACTGTGATCTGATCTGATTGTCAACTTTGTTTAACGTTGTCGGCCACGGTTGCGACGCGGCATGTCGCTGTCATTGAAAGAAAAACAGAAAATACAGCAAATTGAAAAGAAAGGAATTGATGAAATTCTGTGTTTTGTATCGATACTGAAATTGAAGTAGTTTAACAAGCTAAATTCTAATATCATATAAAATTAATCGTTAATCCAACCAACTTGACTTCTATGTAAGATTAAGAGCTAAACACAGTTGGAACGTGCAATATTGTCCAGATTTTTCCTATACGCTTGTAGTGAGTTACATTAGAAAAATTTATCGCAGAGAAATAGAACAAATTCTATTTTTTGGTGCGATTTGACACAAAATATTAATCGCACGTTCCAGTTGTGTTTTTAGCTTTAGAATGAAATAGCGAAGAAAAGGAAAGGCTTATAAAGATAGCTGACAAAATCCAAACTTGGCAGCACTGACACTTTTGTCAGCCAGAAGACAGTTTGCAAAACTTGCACTTTTCTGCGGTAAACGTAAACAATTATATTTACTTTTACAACTTTTTAGTTATAAAAGCATGATTTATTTTGAATGAGTATCGTTTTTCAACAGAACTATATTAAACTATTTTAAAGATTTTCTGCCGTGCATAAATACAAAAATAAAGAAGCAGAATGGAAACCTCAATTTTGGACTTGGTAAATGGCTACTTGGTAAGTGGATGTTGCAAAATAAACTGCAAATTGAATTAAAAACTTGTCTTTGTAGAACGTAGATTCCATAGAAGAAGACTTTTTAAGTGTTATTGTCTACAAGCCTGATGGAGAATTAGAAAAGGGTACAAAGTTTTTGAAAGAAATCGGTAAGTGGCTGAAACCAAAATTCTCCCGTGTAGACTTGTTGACAAAGGGAATAGAGAAGACTTCATTCAGTCAAAAAATCTAAATCTGGAAAGATTTCAGCACTCTGTACTTACATTAATGCGTTTATATGTCTAGGGGATAAAAATGGAGTTAAGAATTTCGGTTTAACTTTAAGAAAACCTTAAAAGCGACTGAGCTCAGAAAAAATATACCAAATCACATTTTTTGCTGACTTTAGTGCAATTGGTTGAAATACCTATGAACAAAACACAAGATTTAAAATTTGCAGCAAAGTATGAGATCTGTTTCAGACGCGAAGATTACTCTCTGGTTTTACTTGAAGTTGGTTGGAAGTTGTAAAGTGAACAAGCTACTTATACGTTCATCAAATTTAATTTTGTCGTCTTCAATATACATAGTTCTATTTGAGGCAGTACACACACACATTACTCCCAGTCTTTAAAAATTGTTCCCAAAAGCTGAGGAAGGTAGAGCTCTCTCTTGAAACTCGCTTTGGACTCAATTGACTCAAAATGCCTTCTGCGAATGATAATTTGAGTTGAGAAAATATGAAAGCCATACCTGATGATTGCAGTGTTTGATAAAATTTACCGAGTTTTTGATCAAACATACGAGTATGTATCAGATCGATAAGTACGATAGTGCATTGTAGTAGTGAAAATCAATTCTCTAAACAAATCTGTCCGTTCACTAAGAATGCTTTCACGTAAACGCTTTATGACACTCGAATAATTTTCTTTAATGATAATTTGCCCATCCATGCATGATTTTGATATTTGGGAGGATTCTTTACTCGGTATTAAATTACAGATCCCCGTCTTGCTGTAAGATATTGAGTATTCAACAGTGATTAAAGTTAGACAGTGGTCCAATATGGGCGGTCACACCAAAATATTATGAAAAGTAATCAATTGCATTGGCATAAGCTTAAATAACTGTTTGATTAATTTAGTAAGCATATTTACAACCGTACCGCAAGATAATAAAGAAGGAATCATTCGGCAATATTTACAAAAAGCTGCAGTTGCTCCCAACATCAACCACTTACGAGTTTTAATGGAAACATTAGGAAAACTTGTTGATTCTGGTGCAATTACTGCCAAGTAAGTAAAATTTTCTTTAATCTATTCATAGCTTGTGTATATTTTGAATTTTCTTAGATTATTATGTGACAAAATTCTACTATGCGATAAATTGGTATACGAAAACAAAAATTTCTGGGTAGAAAGTTTTAAAATAATCAGAAAAGTGATTGTCCATGTGGATTATAAAGGAGTGCGGGAAATAATGAAGGTATGTTTATGAAAAAATTTAAAAAAAAAACATTAAAACCTAAGTGTCTTGCCTAAGTGTATGCCGACATATGCATGTCTAGGCATATAACAGTTATTAAACATATTTTTCTAAATAAAATTTTTTTAAAATGTTACATTTCCAAATAAAAGTGGCTTACAGGAATCTCCATTATTACTCTAACGTGTTACATTTTTTTTTAAGGTTTGTCGCGACAAAGCTCAAACATTTCCTTTAAAAGTCAGTGTTACCTATCTACCTCAGTTGGTAGCCCTGGAGGAAACTATTCGTTATATATTTGATCGTAACAACTGCCTCCTTCCAGCGTATTTTATTGCTAATGAAATAATGAAACCATTTCCCTATCATTGGGTATGTTAATGTTGTAAAAACCTGAAACTTTTATTTGTTATGATCTTTTATAGAAAGTTAATAAGCTAATGACTGATTTTGTCGAAGAATTTCGGAGCACTGCACAAATGGTTTCTATTATTGGACATTCCCATATGCTCCCCATAGTTGAACATTTCGGCTACGCTGACCATATGATGAATTCTTGGAAATTAGATCACAACACATTAAAATTTAATTTTAAAGGAAGTCTCCCTTACGAACCTGAGTTGTTAGAGGAGCAACCACAGCTTCTGCGATATGTTTTAGATCAACCCTACTCTAAAGAAATGGTTTCAGTTATGTTAAATTTACAAAAACAGCAAAAACAACGCTGCAACGCGCTAGAAGAACAGCTCGTAAATCTCATTATAACAGCTATGGAAATGACTGAGTGCTCCGACTCAACTACTGGCAGTTCATGTAACATTCCTGAAGAACAAATATCTCTTAATGAGTGGGTGTGGCTGCATTTATCTTCTCAGCTAATATATTTTGTGCTATTTCAGTTTGTCAGCTTTATGCACATTGTGCTAGCACTTTATGAAAAGGTTAACTTGAGTTTTTGAAATTCAACATATTAAGACTATTTTTTTTTAGCTATCAAAGAAAGAACTACGCAAAGGCAGAGATCAGCTGATGTGGATTTTATTACAATTTATATCAGGAAGCATTCAAAAAAACCCGGTAAAAATCTTATAAATAATTTCAAGACTATTTCGTTGTTTACGTTCGTTGTTGTTTTAGATTGCGAATTTTTTGCCGATGTTCAAGCTATTTGATCTCCTTTATCCGGAACAAGAGCCACTTAAGCTCCCTGACTGTAATAAATCATCTTCACTGAGACAAGTATTTACTAGTTCATCTGATAACTTAATAATAGCTTAGCAAAATATATATTATCTTAGATGGCGCCAATTTGTATTTGGATTCATTTAATTAAAAAGGCTCGGGTTGAAAACATGAATATAAACCGTCCTTTGCCGATTGCATTCAAGAATCATTACGAGTAAGTTTTATTAAGCTTATTAAAAAGTTTTTACTCCTTAAAAAAATAAATTACAGTTTCCTGCAGCACTTGATTATGCCCAGTACGATGATGTCAATGAGTCTTGGCAATGATTTTCGAATTGTGTTGATTTGCAATGCCTATTCAACGAATCAGGAATATTTTGCAAGACCTATGGCTATTTTAGTGGAAGCTTTAAATGGCAATACAAAAACAGCGAGCGGAGGACAAGTTCCATCCATTCCTTTTTCAATGGTCGTATTGGATAGTCTTACAGTGCATAGCAAAATGTCGTTAATTCATAGGTATTCGCTGTACTTTATTAATCTAAATCTTATTTCAATAAAAAAATTTTTCTAATTTTAGTTTCTTTACGCAAATGGTAAAACAAGCTCAAGGAAAGAACTCTGTGCCAACTCCAGCACTTGTTGAAACTTATTCCCGACTCTTAGTTTACACAGAAATAGAATCACTGGGAATTAAAGGATTCCTAAGTAAATATGTTTTATATTTATTTTAACATACGAGAACGTTTTCTTAATTCACAAGTGCAATGTTTAACATATATGCAAGGAAAAATCAAAATAGCAAATATGTAGAACACAAATATTCTGATTGAATAGAATTAAAATTTTGCTATTAGGTTGCGAATATCTTGCAAACTTAGCTGTTCATTGCAAATATAATTACCTCTTGAAGGAGAGTGGGAATTTTGGTACCCGCGATCAAGTCAGCTCCTACACGATGAAATTGAGTTTCAGGAGACTCGCGAAAGGCAAAATCGCTTGGGCCACATTATGATGAAACTTATTGCATAAGCTTCATGCATCTTAGTTACATCGTGTAGTGTAAGAACTGTGTGAAACTTAAAAAGGGCGTGTCAAAAATTTCATGCAACTATCAGTAATGAAATCTATGTCATATGGAATATATTTGTTTGCATGACGACTAAAAACAGAAACGCACTTTAGATCTAGCAGCCCTTTGTACCCTTTTTTGCTTATATTTTTTTGCAATTTTATTAAAAAATTAATTTCAATCATTTACTTCACTTGAATTTTAACCATATTTTTAATTTTAACCATATTTCAGGTCAACTACTACCAACTGTATTCAAACACCATGCTTGGGGAATTCTACATACTTTGTTGGAGATGTTTTCATATCGTCTTCACCATATACCAGCACATTACCGCGTGCAGTTACTATCACATTTACATTCTTTAGCATCTGTGCCGCAGACTAATAAGATGCAACTTAATTTATGGTATTTTTATTTAAAAATTTTTAATCTATTATTTTTTGTACAAATTTTCTCCAGAACCGTAGTTAGATTAAGTAGAGAGAGGGTTCACGAATTCGAGAAGAAGTGTGACATGCCAGAAGAAGTGTGACATGTCAGTTTTAACGTTACGCCATGGATTTTTTTTAGACAAAAACTAATGCTTTAATGCATAACACTTTGACATGTGGTTTTTAAGCTATAGAGCAACATGGGGTTAAGCTATAGAGCAGCATGTTTTCATGAAATTACCCAAAGGTACATTTTAAGTCGATCTCTTTCTTGTAGTCTTATGCTGTGCCAGGTCTTTTCGAGTTTTGTTATATCATTTGTCGCCATGAAGAAATTCTACTTTTCATGAAACATTAAATTTCTAAAAAATTAAGCAGAAAATTTGCTTTTTCAAAAAAAGTTACAAGTTTCAAGCACTCAAAATCTCTCAAGGTTTACAAATGCACGACTTCTACAAAAGCATCAAAGACAAAATTTCAACATCCATTTAAAAATAAAAACTATTTTCTCTAACTGATTGTATCAATTGTCTATTTTTGAGTCATTAACTTTTCAAGGTTTCTCTTTTCATAAAAAACTTATTGCAATTTGTTCACTTTACAATTTAGTTTTGAGTCTACTGCTCTGCGTCTTATTACAAGTCTCGGCTCAGCAGAAGTACAACCCCAGTTGTCACGTTATTTTAACGAAAAAACTCCAGGGTCTGTTGCTTCTGGTGAAAGCGAAGAACTCAATAGAGTCCTTATACTGACTCTTGCACGTTCAATGCATATAACAGGTTCAGGTTAGTATTAATGAAAATCAGTTGTACATAATAATTTATACATGTTTTTACGTTTATAGGTGATGACTTACAATCATGGTGTAAAGAACTCTTAACGACGATTATGCAAAATACACCACATTCATGGGCTTCGCATTCGTTGGCGTGCTTTCCGCCTGCACTTAGTGAATTTTTCACACAAAATGGAACGCCATTAGAAAATAAACAATTGTTAAAAAAGTCAGTTGATGAAGAGTACCGAAATTGGACTTCAATGTCTAATGAAAACGATATTATTGCACATTTCATACGCACAAACACAAATCCATTGTTCCTTTGTCTTCTTTTTAAAATGATTTGGGAGACAGAGAATATAAGTCCTGTAGCATATAAGTAAGATATATACTATTTTATAGTGATGCTAGTTTTTAATTTTGTATTTAAATGCAGAATTCTTGAAGGAATCAGTGCTCGCGCACTCTCTGCCCACTTACGCAAACTATGTGATTATCTGGTCTACGAAGTGGCGAATTCAAATGGAAAAGATTTTATTCATAAATGTGTTGATACTATTAATCACATGATTTGGAAGTACAATGTCGTAACAATTGATCGAGTCGTATTATGCCTCGCATTACGAACTCAAGAAGGCAATGAAGCACAAGTTTGTTTTCTGATAATACAATTACTGTTGCTGAAAGCTTCAGAATTGCGGAATCGAGTACAAGAATTTTGCAAAGAAAACAATCCAGATCATTGGAAACAAAATAATTGGCAAGCATTAATTTAATATTGATTCTTTTTTATTTACATTGGTATTTTTTACATAATAGGCACGAAAAGCATCTTTCATTTCATCAAAAATATCCTGAAAAATTTGCCCCGGACGAATCGGCATCACATTCGCCTCTGCCTGTTTATTTTTGCAATGTGTGTTTAAGGTTCCTCCCAGTTTTAGATATTGTTATACATCGGTTTATAGATTTGCCTATTCAACCTGTGCACCAACTGCTTGAAGTTATTCTAGATCATTTAGGAGTTTTGTACAAGTTTCATGGTAATGATATTAATGCTATTAAAACTATTGAGTTTAAACATGTGTTAAACATTTACTTAATGTTTTTTTCTTATGAATTTTGTTATTTTTTCGCAGATCGCCCAATAACATACCTTTACAATACTTTGCACTTTTATGAACGTATTTTACGAGAACGCCCATCTCTTAAAAAGAAACTAGTAAGTATAGAACATATCTGTCGCATATTTCATATATTTACATAATAAGTGAATCGATCGAAATGTTATTTGGCAGGTTAGCGCAGTTACAGGATCATTTACTGATGTAAGACCCCCTAATTGGTGTGTTAGCGAACAGTACAAATTGTTTTTACAAAATCAGGAATTATTATGGAATCCGGAACTCAGTTACTATATGAATTTGTTACGTCGCTTATCCGATAGTAAATTGTCATGTTTTTTTTACAATGTTATTATGAACGCTAAATTTCATTGTTTTTTGTTAACTTTTAGCTATAAATGGAAAAAATGTATTCTATGACATAGATTGGCGTTTCAATGAGTTTACAAATGCCCCAACACACGCGCTTTACGTGACATGTGTAGAGCTGTTGAGCCTTCCAATTGCACCACAAATTGTAGCTAATAATATAATTGATGTAATTGTTAAGGGTTATCCCCTCATTCCTCAGCAAGAAATACACAGTTACATTAACGCTGTTGGTATAATCTTGGCTGCATTGCCCGAAGCATATTGGAGTTGTATTTATGATCGCTTACAGGATGTTTTAAATTCACAGAAAATGTTAAAATGGACATATCGGTTTTCTGCTTTTGAAATGTTTAATTTCAAAACGGTGCGTGAGGCCATGATTGAGAAGACTTATGCAGTAGTGTTGGCAGTTTCACATTCACTATTTCACCATATGGGAGGATTTAAATTAGCCTCTATGACAAAGTAAGTGCAAAATAGCAAGGTAATGGCCAAATATTACACTGAATTTCATTAATTTTTCTTTTTCAGATATTTAAAGGAAAAACTAAAAGTTTGCGTTAAAACAGAACATCAACTTGTATTTTTATGTCATGTTTTTGGTCCATTTTTGCAACGCATTGAGCAAGAGAAACCAAATGCTGTAGCTGGCATTGCAATTTTGGTGTATGAGCTTTTGGAAGTTGTTGATAAGCATCACGGACCATCACCATTAGAATATATGGATCCGATTTGTGACTTCCTGTATGTTTTTAAAATGAATTAAGTAAAAAATGAAATTTATATCTTTGAGTTTTTCAGATATCACATAAAATATATACATGTAGGAAATATAATCAAAAATGAATCTGAAGCGATCATAAAGCGCTTACGTCCAGCATTACAGATGCGTCTTCGATTTATTACACATTTAAATTTGGAGGACATTCATACTGAAAAAAGGTATTTAAAATAGTTTTAATTCATAAAAACACAGCAAAATACTAACATACATCTTAATAAAAAAAATATTGCATCACTATGATTACATGATACCAAGCAATTTTTCTTAAAGACTATCTTAATTATTGTCGCGTAATTTAGTTTATAAATTATCACCTACGCTTTTGAACTCTAGCTTGTGATGCAATTAAAAACACATATTTGGTTACAAGAATAATTTTAATCTCAAAAGTTATTTAAAGTCTTTACAAAACTATACACTTTAATATGAAAAATGTTATCACAGTACATTATTTACTCTATGTTCACTGTTAAGAGCGGTGTTATCTTTAACTTCCTTGTAGCTGAATTGAAATTCTCGAGAAATTCAGATATTTTGTGTTCACTGTCAAAAGTTAGGACTTCAGCTATTTTTGCGGATCGATTCGCAAAGCCAAAATAAAATGTAAAAATTTGACAAAAAAAAATTCCTGATATAGATGGGTATGGTAATGGTATGCAATGATTTTCGAATGATACACCAACAAAACAAACTTTTTAATTAAACGAAGCTCATCAGGAAAACTCATCTAATCTGTAATCAAATATTTTAATCTGTAATTTTTCTAACTTACAGCACAGAAAATTCTCAACCACCACCAATTATTAATCCATCATCTATTCCAATGCAACAACAAACAAATGCCAATAACCAGCAGCAACAACCTTCACAAATTCAGCCGATAGCACCTCAAGCTCAACCACCTGTAATGCCCATGGGACTAATGATGAATGTTCCGCAAACGCAACAACAGCAGCAGCAGCAACAAATAAACCAACAACACTTGCAGCAACAAATGCAAATTCAACAACAGCAGCAGCAACAACATATACAACAATTGCAGCAACAGCAATTGCAACAACAATTGCAACAACAACAGCAATTTCAGTTACAGCAACAGCATTTGCAACAACAACAACAAATCCAGCAAATGCAACAACACCAACAACAATTACAAATGCAACAACAACAAAACATGGGCTTAAGGCACAATTAATTTAAAAAAATCTAGATGTAAGATTAAAGATTTCGTACTTTAATTAATATTTCAATAAAAAAATAAAAATTAAGATTCTTAACAATTATGTATAAATAAATATATAGAGTGGTGGTGACGAATTTAGCACTGGTAACTTTATTTTGAAAATAACATACTAAACTCTCAAGAAAATCGGAAGCGAGGCCGTTACAATGAATAATTACACCAACCTATGCTAAACTGATTGATCCTAACACGCCTCGGATGTATTAGAGTGACCTAGGAAAAACTAATTTTTCTTTAAATCTACTTTAGCCGATAATAAATATATTGTTTGGAAAATGATGCCAATTTTTTGCAACAAAATCATAGCTCATTAAATTGTCTTTCACATGAGGCACATTATTTGAAAATCTATCAAAAGATTCCCACTTAATAACAATTTTTATAAAAGCTTAATTGCACCATGGTTCTTCTCATAGGTTAACAAAATACGAATGTCGCAAATATGACATATACGCTATTTAAACACACCGAATTTGAGCGTCGGAGTAGTTTTTTTTGTTGTGTAAATGCGTGATACGTCGGAGTGGTAGTTCGGTACAAAAATCTCTTTTTATTATTTATTCTCTTTGTTCGGTATTTCTACGTCGGCGTGGTGAGTCGATGCACGAGTTCACTGTCGTGTAAATTAGCAATTGAAAGTCGTCGTTCAACGGCAACGGAAACTTGCTGTCAAAAAATTATTATTATATAAATCGTCAACGATTATCCGCTGTCCAAAATTACAACACTCTTCATCGTACGAGATGGAACAGAATTGCGGGGTAAGTCTAGAAACCTGCCGACGGGTACCCGTTGATTTAGATTTAAAATTTAAATCTAACATGTTATGAAAAACTCTCATTAATTTCTTACATTTTTAAATGGGGTAAGCTATTTGTTTAACAGCGTATTGAAAATTTGATCATGTGAATATCGCTCTTAATTTGACAGTGAGAATTATTTGGCGCGAAAAATTAATTTAGTTCAAGACGGATTTCTTGCATTGTGTGTTTTTCAATTTTAAACAAAGCTTTCTATTTATCGTTATAATGAAGTGTAAAATTCCAGAAATCTCGTGGCACAACAGGGATCCTGTGCTAAGCGTCGATATCCAGCCAAAACATGGAACAAGTGCTGGCGCTGGATTTTACCGACTCGCATCGGGTGGCACTGACTCTCATGTGTTGATCTGGCTAATGAGCTTTGCTGAAAACAATTCCGAATTGTTACTGGATGTGGCTGCAGACTTGACTCGTCATCAGCGCGCAGTAAATGTTGTGAAATGGTCACCAAATGGTGAACTGCTGGCATCAGGCGATGATGAAAGCGTCATCTTCATATGGAAACAAAAAGCTGAAAGTGAACCCATCAATATTGTAGAAAGCATCAGTGAACAAGACAAAGAAATTTGGATAACGCTTAAGGTCCTGCGTGGTCACATGGAGGATGTCTACGATTTGAGCTGGTGTCCGAATTCGTTGTATCTCGTTAGTGGATCTGTCGACAATTCAGCAATAATCTGGGATGTTCACAAAGGAAAATCGATGTCCATACTGAATGATCACAAGGGTTTTGTTCAAGGTGTTGCATGGGACCCCAGGAACCAATTCATTGCAACGCTTAGTACAGATAGGTGAGATCTAAGCTCAAATAGTATCTTCCGTATATATTTTTTCGTTGTATTTTTTTTTTGAAACCTCTCTACATTCTTCATCCAGTTAAATTCAATTCTAACTAATGCTCTCTATATCCAATAATAGCAATTACTAAATTCAATCCTGAAAGGTTTTGGAACTTGGGATTTTCGGGATAAAAAATTTACAGTTCTGGAATTTTTCGGGATAAAAAAAGTTTCTAAATCAGGGTTGCCAAGTGAGAACAGAAGGCCTTCTAAAAAAGGGTCTTCTCACAAAGAAATTGATTTTTGCTCAAATGGTAAAAAGTAAAATTTTTTTAAGGAAAAAGTTTATGTTTTTTTTCTTTTGGACAACAAAAGTAATTTATAAAATGGTAACTACTTAAATTTTAGTATAGGAAAAACTTGACCCTTTTTTTGTTAAACATACATTTTAAGTCCATACCATAAAAACCGTCCAGTAACCGGTTATTTCAGAAATTTTCGAGTTCCAAACTGGCCTTGACATGAAATTTCGGACTTGGCCGGGTCAATCCCGGTCCCTTGGCAACCTTGTTCTAAACCAAAAAGGATTTATACACTTACAAAAATTTTTTACTTTTTTCTTAACTGCGCCAAAATACTTACAATTTGCATAAATCCTGGCTTATATCGAAATTTCTAAGCTTTCGGCATATTTTTTTTTGTTTAACATAGTTACCTAACTATAAACAAAAGCTTGCAATTATTTTAAAAATTATAATTAAAGAGCGTAATTTTGGTCCTGTGATTACTTGAGTAATATTTGCGAGTCATATTAATCATGCACGTTCACAAGTTATCAACTTTAAAAATATATTGAATATAATTAGTTTATCTCTATAAATTCATTTTCTAAAAATTAACACTTTGTTTTCCATTTCATTAGATATCTAAGGATATTCGACATTCAAACAAAACGAGTACTACACCGTGTTAACAAAGCCAGTCTTCCAGTTCCAGAGGGTAATGAGCTTTACGGCAAGCGTATGCGTCTTTATCACGACGATACTTTGCAGACTTTCTTTCGTCGCTTGTGCTTTACACCAGATGGTAAAATGCTTATTACTCCAGCTGGCGTTACCGACTATGAAGGAGTTGCACACCCTTTGCATACGTCGTACGTCTTTAGTCGATATGCATTCAAGCAACCAGCGATTGTGTTGCCTTGTCCGGATCAATATACTGTAGCCATAAAATGTTGCCCTCTGCTTTTCAAACTTCGTCCCTATAATAACGAGAGTAATCCACCTGTAGTACCGTTGCCTTACCGCATGATATTTGCAATTGCCACACGAAGCTCTGTTTATCTTTACGACACTCAACAAAAACAACCTTTTGGACTGATTTCTAATATTCATTACACTCGACTAACTGACATCACATGGTCTAGCGATGGTTGCATTATTGTTGTATCCAGTACTGATGGTTTCTGCTCAATAATTACTTTTGAATCGGGTGAGTTAGGCGAAGTATATGAAGAATCTGAAGCGATTCTGACAAAATTAGCTGATGAAAACCCTTTTAAGGATAAAAAACCTAGAAAACAAAAGGACAAAGAAAACGATGCACAACTTCAGAAAGGTTCCAATACAGTTGTAAGTGCAAAACGAGATACTTTATTAAATGATGAAAAAGCCAGGGACGAGCAAATTATAACAGCTTCACCAATTACACTTAAAAAAAATGAAGAAATTGCTCCTTTAACAATAGCACAAGATAGTTCAAATACAATTAAAGAAATTACTATAAAACAGCGAACTCCAGACAAAAATGAAGTTTCCACCACAACTGAAATCCAAATTATAAAAGAGCAAGAGTGTAGAGTTTCTGTCAGCACTAAAATACAATTAGGTGAAATTATTGCATCTGAAATCATATTAGATAAAGAAATTCTTAGTTCAGATGAAAAGTTTGAGTCACCGGAAAAAAAGTGTCGTCCTGCTACACCTATATCGGTTAGAAGACATCCACGCACTCCAAGTAATACAATAGGCGCTTCTTTAACTGATACAACTCCAACAGTTGTAGTTAATACGAAAATCAAACAAACTTCGGATAATTCACCATTATCGTCGTTTAAGCAAATGGAGTTATCAACAGCACAGCAAGTGAAACGTGCCACGCCAATTGCAATACGTCGCACGCCACGTGCTTTAATTACAGCACCATCAACTATTGACAAAAATTCATTAGTAGATGAAGCCATGGACGCTTGGCCCCTTACCGAAGAAAATGTACAGGAGCAGATTAGTCTACAGAACATAAAAAAGTCATTTGATGAAACGCAGAAAGTAGCCGATAAAGCTGCAGTTGTTCCATATGGGATTGAAAATACAACTGATCGAACTGAAGATATTCGTTTGGTTTATGAAGACACTACTGAGGATGCAATACAAATTGAGAAGAACATTGAAAATAATCGAAGTATCGAATCAAAAGAGGAAATAGAAACAGACTGCGACCCCAGCTCTTCAAAACAGCTACAAATAAATTGTCCAATTTTTGAAACGAAGAAGAAAAACGAAGAGGAAATTCCTTCGTGTAAAACGGCACCTAATACTCCAAAGCCGTCGCAATCGAATTCTGCCACTAAAACACCAAGAAGAGTAGCATTAAAAACAATTTCAACTCCAAAATCAAAGAAAAAGTTACTTGAGAATTTACAGGAGCAGAGTAATCTACAGAACGTAAAAAAGTCATTTGATGAAACGCAGAAAGTAGCCGATAAAGCAGCAGTTGTGCCATATGCGATTGAAAATACAACTGATCGAACTGAAGATATTCGTTTGGTTAATGAAGACACTCCTGAGGATGCAATACAAATAAAAAAGAACATTGAAAATAATCAAAGTATCGAATCAAAGGAGGAAATAGAAACAGACTGCGACCCCAGCTCTTCAAAACAGCTGCAAATAAACTGCCCAATTTTTGAAACAAAGAAGGAAAACGAAGAGGAAATTCCTTTGTGTAAAACGGCACCTAATACTCCTAAGCAGTCGCAATCGAATTCTGCTACTAAAACACCAAGAAGAGTGGCATTAAAAACACTTTCAACTCCAAAATCAAAAAAAAAATTACTTGATTAAATTATGTTCTGTTGCAAATCTTTGTCTATTTAATAAAATTAACATAAGGTGTTCTATGAAACTAACAAAATAATAATTTAATATTGTATTAATAAAACAAAATATCACAAGCTATTTTTTTGAATACTTTGCTAACAATAGCACTCTTGTTCTCGTGTATATATTGCTCTAATTGATGATTGGAAAGTGTTTTAGCAAAATCTTGTTTGTAATTGCACAAATATTACTTTTGGTTAGAGGATAAGATCTGAAAAGTACATGCCTCAGAAATGTGCGCGAAATAGCTTAATTATCAGAAATGTGATTTTTGATGACAAATTTTTGTTTTTACTTTTAAACTAGACGGAATTTAAAATTTTTGTTACGTGATTTATAAGCACGATTAAAATTTTTGTTTTCGGAGACATTTTGTATATGAAAATATATGTATAAAATGCAAAATAATATAATTTTCCCTTGTGTAAAGTCATTTCGGATACATTTTGTGCATGATAAATACACCGTGCAATGTATAATAAAAATAATTTATCTTGACCGAAATGCTTTCGGACATATTTTGCACAAGGAAACTTGTAGTGTAATGGAAAATGTGCGAAGTAAAATCAGTTTTACAACTAGTACAAAATGTCATAACGCCAGAATTTGAAGTCATATAGCCCAAACTTGATAACAAATTTCTACAAAAGGAACTTAGGCTATTTAATTTTTTTTTGATTTGAGTTTTCAAATTTTATTAAGTTTGGTCAATGTGATCCGAAACCTTTGTTGAGGTTCTTAATCTATTTATATTAAATTTGTTCTACAAGTTTTGATTTGACAACTATAAAGGATGTCTATTTTCAATCGCAGATAAGAATACAAATCAAGTATACGATAAATTTGTCGTCGTTCGCTATTATTCTTCTGTGATCCTCATATCGCTTGTCGATAGAACTTGCTACTCTGAAAACAATTCTTCTGGAAGAGCAGAAGAAGAACCGAATGCGAGTTATTGATATAATTGTATTTTGTACCCAACAGAATATGCTTAGCCGAGTTAAATTGAAGAGGAATAGAAGATTCGATGCGAACGATCTGAAAGTTTCGCAATCGTATCCAATGGAAAATTTATGTGACCTGACTGGAAGATACAAAAATTAAATTGATTGTAGATTTTAAATATGTTGGAGTTTATTATTTGTATTTTGATTTAAAAACAAAGCTTAAGTAATTAAATAATAAATATTTTTGGCAAACTTTGACTTTTTTAAAAAGATAAAACCAATTAAAAGGAAATTCAGTGCTACGATAAATTTTTGAATTATGGAGTTCAACAATAAGATAGCATAAGTTTGACGATTTTCATATAACTAGTATCATCGGTGGTCGAAATTTGACCGTTCCCACTATCTTGAGAGAACTTTGCCGACATATGACCAGCGAAACGTCTTTCTCCATTGATCTTATTTAGTTTCTACTATCACACCTCATCTCACCTTTGAAATTACATTAAATGCATCCTCAAGAAACAATTTCTATTGGTGCTGCATTATTTCTATTACGCGGTTTATTCACATTTTGATTTCCTCATCTAAATCCTTACCTTTCTATGCGCCAGAGTTATCGAAAGTTAGATCTCTCGGATGCGCACCATACAGCGAAGCCAATATGACCATTGGTACTATGTCATATTCCACACATAATGTCATCAATAGACCTTTCAAGTAAAACGAAGACCCTATTGATAAATCCTTTAGGAATATGTTTTATGGCCTTCAGATCCTATTTTTTTATTTCCTAAATGGCCTAAAATTTCGGCTTTTTCCTACAAAAATCTTAGAAAATTTAATTTTTTTCTAGCTGATAGATGTAAATTAGATTGTTCAATTCAGATGGTTCTGTTCAGTTAGTCTGAAAATGAACCTAAATGTCTCACATATCGCAACGGAATGACCAGAGTAAAAAATAAAGCAGTTGGACTCATTTATTTCTTTATTATTATATTTATTAAGATGATCTAACACATGTGATTTTTCTTTTACATACAAACATGGTTTTAAATTTTATTTTAAATTATTAATAATATAAGTTTTTATTAAATTTTGTATTTTGTTTTTTTTTTATTTAGTTTAATCAATAATTTAAGTGGTTTTTTCTTTGGTTTCAAAACGTTTTTTTCTTTTATGGTTGTTTTTGTTTTTTATGTATTTCATTAATAACACATATTTTGTTTAGATCTCATTAAATTGTTTTTCTTATTTCAGTTTTTTATTTATTTTTAAAGTTCTTAAAATTGATATAATGGTATTTTGTTAAAAAAAAATGTTTCACTAGTTTTGTTGTGGTTGTCGTGTTTAAGTGATTATAGAGAATGTATAAAGGAAGTGAGATAAATGTTCTTTTTTCCATGTTATGAGATGCAATATTTTGAATATGCGGTTAAAATGCACAATAAATGAAAAAAGTATACGTAGTACAAAGTAGACTAGAACGATTTTAATTTTTCTTAACACTAAACTTGGTTTCTTTTACGGTATTCAAACTTTGTTAGATAAGAGTTGGATTTTGTATTAATGAAATCAAACTATGGTTAAAACAAAGGAGCGAACAAAAAAATTAAAATAATTTCTTATACACATTTGACTTAAAATTATTGCATATAGCAAACAATTTACTTTATATTCTAATCAGAAATAGCATGACAAAATTACTTTAATGAAGATTTTTGGAAAAAGTTGATAATAACTCATCTCGATTGGTAGTAAAAAAGAGCAAATTTAAAAATTTTAGTTTTATGAAATTTTAAATGCTTTTGTGTGTCTGAAAGAATTTATCTTCATTAGCTTCATTTATTTAGTATTGGTGAAACTGTCAAGTATTCATCATTTTATTGAACCCTTATAGGGTAATGCCGAAAGTGTGGACATCATTATCTGAAACAGCCTTTAATGTTACATGCTAATAAAGAGCATTCAAAAGTTAAGAGCTGAAACAAATGGGTACTGAATTGTATCCGTGTTAAAATCAGTTCAAATTACAATAGTTAAAAGAAAAATTGAAGTCCTTTAATTATATTTTATGGGCAGACTTTTATTCAGATCAGTTCTGTTTACCATGGCGTAAAGTAACGAAAATCTTTTGCAATGCTTTAGAATCTGATAACACAAGTCTGATACAATTAATAACCCATAGCTTGGATGTAGTTCAATAGTTTGGCATGATTTTAATAAGATGACGGTTTTATGAATGGCAGCAGATGTGAAATATTATATAGAGTTCGGCGACATTACCCTTAATGAAAGTTATGTTTATCGTTTTTTTATTTATCGCTATTTATTCTGTTTTACTAACTTACACTCGTAGTAATATTTGAATGTACTCGTATGTATGAATATGTATGATGTAAAAGAGACAGAAAATGCAGTTGTTTCAGTTTTTATTTTATTTTTTTTAATTTCACAAACGATTTTCATATTTTTAATATTTACTTTTTTTTATAGTTATTAAAAATATTTGGTTTAGTTATTTTTATCGTTTGAATTTTGTTGATTTGTTCTGGTTTAGTTTTTACTTTTACTCTTCTCTTATTGTATCGAGTTTATATAGTAATAGCAATTAATTAATAAAGAAAAGTCAAAAATTATTTTATATGAAAAAAATATATGTAGTTTTATAGTATGTAAATTAAATGTACTCTTAGTATTTTTTCTGTCATATCATTACATAATTATAACTTTTATAAATTACAATAGTTATTTAAAGATTTTTTGTTTTGTTTTAATTTTTTAGCTTAAATGTTTTTTCTTTTGCGTAAATGTAAATGTTTAATAATTTTTTTTTAATAAATATAATTACAATTATACTCTTTTACTTTTCTGTATTCAACTTGTAAAATGGTCAATGTTTTGTTTTGCATTTTAAATACAAATTTTCTTTTTGTTGAGTAAAAGCGAAAAGTGACTGTGTTTTTGAATAGTGAATCGTGTTTTTTTGTATATGTTATGTTAGCACAATTTTAAGAAAAAATTTAAGAACATGATAAATTCGGTTATAACTTAAATAAAGTTTGCGTTAATTTTTTTGTACGCCACACAAAATTAATTTTAATACTTGTATAAATTAAGAATTGTGCTAAATTGATTTATTTAATTTTTTCAAGAAATCTGCTATTTTCGTAACTAATTATGGTTGTTTTCCCTTAACTAAAATAACTCATAATTTTTACAGCAATAATATGTGAGTGACATTTGAGAAGTTAGATAGTTTTAATTTTATATTAATAGAACATAATTGTTTTTTTTTTTGTTTTGGGAAAATGCAAGGACTAATTAAATACAAGCAAAACTACCATATTTAAATGCGTCACTCAAATTTTGTTACCACAGTAATAATTAATATAAATTTAAATTTTAAGATTATTTTCGATTTGTTAAGAAAATTTAATTTATAATTAGATACTACCAACGTTGTGATATAAGATGCCCAACTTATTGCAGTCTTTCGTGAAATCGGTTCCAAGTAATAAAATGTTACGCCATATGGTGTGTTAAACTTTTTGAAAGTTAGAAAGATACTTTGCAATCCTAATAAAATTGTTGATTCCGCGGAAACATGACCCCACTCAAAAAAATGTATGTGATTTGTCGAAGGGGAACGAGGTCTAACGGAATCGCTGTATGAATTTTTGAGTTTACAAATTTCAGACACAAATAATATACGTATGTACGTATGCAATATTAATTTTATAGGCAACTTCATTTATCACGCTTTCGCCTAGAGCTCAGCTTCCGAATTGCCGCATTTTGTAACAGTTAGTAATCTGTGCATCTATTTATATATAAACGTTGATATATATTACATTTTAAAATTTTAAGCAGTTTACAAATGCTTTAAAAGAATACTGTGCATTAAAGTATTTAGTAAAGTAGAAAATAATAAAATTAATTTGTTTTTGATACCATAGGAAATTTTAAATTAATTAAGGGTGTTACATACACCTTTCAAAAAGGTATCCAAATCTATTCAAAGTTATCCAAACTGACAGATTTACAATTTATTCAGCCATAAAATTTATGTCAACTTAAATGGTTTTTCAAAATATATAATCAATTTTTTCATCCGGCTTTATATATCATACGTATTAAATGCAAAATTCGCGAATTTTGAGTAAAGGATCGGACGCAAAAATTTGAAGGTTCGTCATTTTCCGAAAAATTAAATAAATTGCCTCCGATCAACAAGACTAAAACTTTATTTCCCATAAAATAAAGAAGCTGAAAGATTACCGCGAGGCTAGCTAATTAAAAAAAAATCATCGCATTGATTTAAGTACATATGTATGTATTAGCATTATCGATATTTCAGATTTTAAATTTGACACACAAAAACAAAATTTTTAGCTTAAGATGCATGTACGCCCTTAACATGTGGTAAAAAAAAATTAGAAGAAAAAACTAAATCTGTACAAAATCCAATAGCTTGGGGTCTTATTATTTTTATCGTTTTATACAGTTCGTCTACTGTTGGAGCGGTGCAATGTTTCTATCTAATAGATTACAAGTTCGGTACAAATGTAAATACAATTATAACATTCAGCTTTGATCAACATTTACAAAAAGGAATGTTTAAATCGAAACACTTTGTTTTTCACATCAAAGTAAATTCCTTTTGTTTTAATTTCTGTGTCAGTGTATGCGAGTGTTTGAAATGCGTGTACGTGTTTAAAAAAACAAAATCCTTTAAGGTTCTGTTCTTTTTAACAGTACCTAATGGGCATCTGTGTAAATAAAGTATACTGCCAAAAAGGAATAATATATTAGAATAATGTGAAAAAAAATTACAATTAAAAAAAAACAACTCTTCTTGAAATACACTTTAAACTGAAATACCTACATAATATTTATGTCTCATAGAATACTGTATAAGTTATTTTTATTTATTTTGAAATAGCTGAAAATATCATCACCAAGAAACTAAAAGCAGATTTAAGCAGATTTAAGAACAAATATTTATTCGTATAAAATCTGGAAAAAAATATTAATACCACCCCTTAGAATTAAGAGCTAAAGAGCACAATGATTTTTCATCTTATAATAATATGAAGATATAAGCTTCGAGAAATGTAAAGTTATGTTGTGCACACACTTATAACCATGTTTCGAACCAAGGTTTTAAACCATAGTTATTAAATTTTTTTTTATAATATACTGTAGAGTGTTGTACAAAATACGGGTTAATTTTATTTATAAAAAAAGTACTGTTTGGTCCTTCTATTTTCAAATAAAATGCCCATTGTGATACTTGGTAAGAAATAAAACAAAAAATTTAATTCGAGATTTTAAAAATAGTCAAAAAAAATAAATAATAAATATTTTCTATAGTTAAATCAAAATAAGTTTATAAATAATAAAGTTTTTAATATACATTAAGGCATGTACATAACAAAGTAATATATATAACATACAAAGTATAATATAAATATAAATGATTTTATTATATAAAAGGGGATACTTAAAGTCGTCAACTTATTTGAAACTTTCGAGAGTTTTACATTATTTGTGCGTTTTTTTTATAACAATGTTACAGAAAATTTCATTACAAAAATTTATAGGAATTCTTAATAAACAAAATCTCATGCCACTATGAACATCTTCCAATTCATATGAAAGCTAACATTTTGTCAAAAAAATTATAATTCTTTATTGTGAAGCACCCAAGGTAAAAGAAAATGATAACGCCAGCAAACTAAACTATAATCATCAAAAGTCTATTTTATTTAAACGTCAATGGCTTAGGTTTTAATATCTAGGATGAAAACAGTAAGAATTATGGTTGCAATTTGTTCGAACTCTAAGCGCAAGCAAGCGCCATTTATTTCATATACAAAAGGAACAAGCCTTCTTTCTGTTTTTACCTAAAAGTACTATGCAATCTTACTTTTCTGCTTCGCATTTTTGTGTTACTTTCAATTATGGCAGGCATTAAATTGGATATAATCTTCAAAAATATTTTTGAAATGATCAGCTTAGTGATTTTTAAGAGTACCTCCATTTGAGATTAGGTCTTATGCGCGTAACAAATATAAAGCATATTTTTGAGCGTTTTTTTTTTGCCAAATGCAAGATAGAATATGTACTAATTAAACTAATGAAATGTACGTATAAATAAAACAATATATGTAAGTGAAATACTTTAAACTTATTTTTTTTCAAATTATTTGCACTGCTTTGAAATTACATTAGAGATTTTTTATTTTAAAATTATACTAAGAGTTTCAATCAAAACACAAACTTGAATTTCATTTTTTAAATGCATTTTTTCATAAGGGTAATATGTATGAAGAAAATGTTCATGATTTTATTTTTTTTTTCTAGAAAATTAAATATGAAAGTAAATTTTAAAACATAACATAGACACACAAAAAAATTTTTCAAATTTAAACTATGGACACCATAACGCTATTTCTTTCAATTTAGGAAAAGACTCCCAATTTTAATAAAATTTTGGATTTAGCTTTAAACGAGTTTTAAATGTTTTGCAAAGATCCACTGACATTCCTGAGCAAAATCATATTATGTATACTAAAATTGATGGTTTCAAGAAAAAAAAAAATTATTTCAATAACAACAATAATTTTTAAGTTATCTTCTAAGGATTAAAACATTATAATTAAATATATATAGTCAGCTAATTCCATATCTTTTATGAAAGTCGATAGCAGATTCATTTTGAAATGAACATATTTTAAAGCAAGATAATAGTAAACGATTTTAAAATAATTTTTAAAAATTTGTTTTTCAATTAGACACATGCAAAAAATCTCGAGGACTTATGTACATCGAATGCTATCTTTACTTCAAAATGAAGTTACGAGGTTTTCGACTTTAGCCGAACGTATGCTATAGAATTATCAGTAAAGAAATAAAAACCTTTCTCGAAAGTCGTTATTTTTGGATGAGAAATTTGTGACGCACATCACAAATTTGCGTGCAATGTTTTCAATTTCGATGTCGGTGAAAAGTAAAAAATAAACAAAATAACTACATAGATACTACTATACTTCAATCAATTTTTGTTTTAGCTGAAACTATTAACTATTTTATAAACTGTTAACGGAATTTAAAGTAAAATATATAAATTTCTCAAGTTTGCACCAGCATAGATCAGGGATCAAGAATATAGAACACATTTTTTTGTGTGGCTGGATTTATTTGTTTCAAATGCTTACTTACATATGAATTTTAATTAACGCAATTATGAAAAATAGCTACGGATCTTGGATAATGATCCCAAAACCGATTATATAGAAGAATTTTAGGTTTATTTATCACTACATGTTCTTAGTTTTTTAAGCTTTGTTTATATCTTTACCTTATCATTTCTTTTAAATAAACTATAAAAAGTTGCATTATTATATCATAAAATTATATAAACTAAGTCTCCGTTAGTAAATGCTCAAAATTCTTTTTTTCCTTTAAATTATTAAGTTATTTGGTTAAATATTAGGACAATTTATAATGTATATTTTGCGTAAGTGATGAAAAGAGTTGTAAATAAACTTTAAAGCGCTTTAAACTTGTGCTATGTCAAAGAATAATAAATAGTTGTATGTGTGCGTGACTTGTGGGTGATTCCCTTTTCTTCTACCCCAAAATTTTCCTTTGTCATATAGTATGAAATTGGATGTTGCTTCTATAGCATTACATAGGGTAGTTAGTTTATTGTTGATTTTAATGTTCTTGTTCGTATTGGCTGTTGTATATATTTGTGTTCCTGCTGTTTGGTAGTTGTTATTTTTGTTGCTACTACTACTTTTGTTGTTGTTATTATTTTTATTGTAGTTTTGAAGCGCTTTTTAGTAAAGACCGCAACCTCGCAGGTTATTTGCAATGATCACATCGGTGACAGCATCAAATACAAATTGGATGTTGTTGGTATCTGTGGCGCACGTCATGTGGCAGTAGATTTCTTTTGAGGTTGATTTGTTTTTCGCTTCGAATTGAGCTTGAATATACGCGGCAGCCTCACCATATTCTTGTCCACCTAAATTAAGAATTTCATTAAAATTTAGAGCTATTTGAAATATTTTAGAAATATATGACAAAATATGATATAAAGGTCATAATGGGATATGACACACTATAATAAAAAAAATAAAAATGTAATAAAAAGCAGGTTTTTTTTTGTTGAAAATGTACTGAATAAAGTCTTGAAATATAATTTTTAGATGCCGAATGCACTTTTTCGACATGAACCTGAAAAAGTTATTTAAAATTACTAAAATTCAGCGAAATTTTAACTTTTTTAAATAAAAAAAGTCAGCAAAGCTTACTCCAGGCATATTCCGCGGTAAATTTACTAAAAAAATGGTAATCTTTAGAAATAATCGAAATGTGTCGAATATATACTGAAAATGCGCCCAATGTTCTCAAAATGGGTCAAATTTACTAAAAAATTGTCGAATGTACTGAATTGTAGAATCACTTTAATTAATTTTTTCAAAATTTGGATTATGTTACTTATAAAATAAAGAACTTTTTTCATTATTAAGCTTCGCCAAAAATTTAACTTACCTGTATATTCTGGGAAACAGATTGTCAATGGACTCTTTCGTATCTTCTCCTCGAACAAATCTTTCTTATTTAAGAACAAAATGATCGAAGTATCTGTGAACCATTTATTATTACAAATAGAGTCAAATAGCTTAAGGGATTCTTGCATGCGGTTCTATAAGAAGGAAATGAGAGCATAAATATAGTTTCGTATAGCAAATAATTTGCATTTTAAAATTTTTGCATACCGTAGTTTCATCCTCATGCAGGACTTGATCATATTCGGACATTGCAACGCAGAAAATAATCGCGGTAACATCTTCAAAACAATGAATCCATTTCTTACGCTCAGATCGTTGCCCACCAACATCAAATAGTCTGACGGTTAGAAAGAAATAAAATATAAAATATATAAATAAAAATGTTAATGCCGAGATACTTACTTAAAATTAAGATTTTTAAATGAGAAGTGCACTTCAACAATTCCAGTAGTTTTGACACGAGTGCGTAAAATGTCCTGTTCAGTCGGTTGGTAGTCCTTGGCACCTAACCGATCAAGGTCATCGAGGAAACTAAAATCAGAAAAAAAACATTGATTAATTTTTTGAAATTAACGTTTGGTAGATTTATAATTCAGAGAATGCACAGTAAAATTTATTCTATAAAAAAAATGTAAGATTCTTTTATTTTTCAGAAAACATTTGTTTTTATACAATCTTAAAATAAAATTATTAGATAGTAAATCTTGAAATTTTTTTTTCGGAAATTCATAAATATACTAGTAATGGCCATAGGGCCAATAACACAGTGTCCCGTCAGTACGCCTTCAACAGTCCTTAGCTCTGCTTTTCTGAATCTTAAGAGAGTTTACGTCATTTCTAGATTCAGTTTAGGTCACATGTTTCGATACGTTCTGCATCTGGCGGTAAGATTCCACCTTCTGTTCATTTGTTTCTTAATTATGCCCTCTATCAGATACTATAGTTTCGCCAGTGGTATCTTAAGGTCTACCACTTGTTGATTCTCTGGATGTTCTGATCTTATTCTAGCATATTTTCATTTCTGAAAATACTCGCTCTATAGTTTGCAGTCGGATTGAACGTAGTGATTCCCTGCAGTGTTCTGCTTCAGTGGCGTTCAGTGCTTTGATCGCTGCCTGACTGTTCGCACATATGGTAATGATGGAGGGAGTAAGCTGCCTGTTCCGTATCAGCTGTGGGACTTGGTCTAAGAGGTAGATTTCAGCTTAAAAAACGCTGCAATAATTTGGTAGTCTGAAAGACATCTCCATACCCAAATTATCAGAGCAAACACCCCATCCTGCCCCGAACTCTATCTTGAATCCATCCGAAAAGATGATTAGTCCCTTTCTTTCCAGAACGGTGCCAGAACTCCAATCTTCTCTTGTTGGAAGTAGATGTTGTAGGCAGTCTCAAAGTCAAGCACAGATACGCGGTAATCACTTGCCGTAAGGCAAAGTACCCACTGCATATCTTGCAAAATAAATCCGTAACCCTCAGAATTTTGAAGCTTGTTGCATTCTTTTAACTTAAGAATCCCTTTTACCGCCATATTCCTGATGTACACGTCAATAGGAAGAATATGCATTATAATTTCCAAGCTCGCCAGTGGTGTCGATCTCTAGATCAGACTAATAAAGCTATATAGATTTTCCTCTGCTATGCACACTTTTTCAAATATGCTTCAAAGCTGCAATTTTTTGTCGGAGTTTTGATTATAGGAAAAAACTAAAACTGAGATTTTGGACCAACCTGATCTAACTTCTGGCTATGACCAAAGGCTTTGCGGGCTCGCATAATACGAGTAGTAAGGACATTTCTACGTTTATTGTATTGCATTTATGCACTATATAGCTTATGCTCTGCCTATTTAATGTGCTTGGTCAAGCATTTTTTGTTGAAGAAAAAGAAATTACTTCATTGCACTAAAACGCCATATAACAATTTCGAACAAATTTTGATTGATTTAGTGCGGTTTCTCAATTTATAGCGGGTGTTGCAACAAAATTATAAGTATTTTACAACAAAGCTCACGAGGCTTGAAAAAGCTACAACAAATTAAATAACTCTTGTCTAATGTTTACTGCAAAGTAATTGTACAATTTATTGTTGTTGCAGTTATGACCGGCCACCTCAGTGCGACGACTACAGATACAAATAGCGTATTGGCAAGGCAACGTAACCGCATCAACCGTAGACGGCACGGCAGGCAATTAGAGCATTTCGTCTTTTCTTCTTCTGGTTTTGCCTTATTTACCAATTACAGCGGTTGATTGCGTGGGCAAACAATGGAGTAATAAAGGCAAATTTTTTTTTTTTTTGGCCAAACATTGTACATTCACAACGATATGTCAATTAACAAAGAAGATGAAAACCAATACGAGGCACAAATGCATCGTCCATTCAATAGAAACCACAACCACCACCCCAAACGCTTATTTCAAAATCAAATAAGTAAATTCAATTTATTCAAGTGCTTCATTCACTCACTTATAATCGAAGTTTGTTATGGTTATTTCGATGTAAATTTCACATATTGAAAAACAAGAGAGTTTCTACTAATACTAGGGATCAATATTAAATAAATGGACGCTTTTACGTTCCAATTTAGTGAATTTTAATTGATTTCAGAATATTAAGGACACATGTTGGAACTCTAAAGCTCAAGACAAGAATCAACATTTGAGGTCATATACATACATACACTATGTATATTGGCTGTCAAATCAATGAAGGGTATATTTCCATCGAAAAATATTTAATATTCGGTTTCAAGAGTCGAGATATAACACTGTAAATAATTATAATTAATTGAATAAAAATTGGAGAGCTCAAAAGTATATAATGCAAGAATATCTTACAAAATTGCAGCGAAGCTCACGACAATGGTGAAGACATCCCTATTTGCGCAGTATTTCAGTCTGTGCGGCGACTAAGACTAGTACTGATTTTTAACGAATGGCACATTCTTATCTGTTTATTGAAAAAAAAAACATCTTAATTTTCTTTGACAGAACTTAAACATAGCTTCAAGTTGGAATCAATCTTTAAATATCTTAATAGAGCGAATTGAAGTCACTCGCTAATGACCATGCACGATGAAAGAGAAAATCGTTCAACAACACGAACTTAGGTCACACAGTACTTATTTTGTTTAATAAATTTTGTATAAATTAATTAATCATTGATGATTAATTAATTAATTGATCGAGCATATTAGAAGGAATAAAGGACGATAAAAGAAGAATGAATTCAAAGGTAATTAAATAACGTTTTAAAGACTTCTATATATTTCCAACAGTTTTCAAGTTATAATAAAGTTCGATAAATAATGACCAGACACATCTCACGGTTGAATGGGTGCTATTTTTTTCAAAATCAATTCTGAATAGAAACTATATATTTGATATTCATTTATTTTCTTACCTAATATTTTCTAAAGTTTAAAAGCTTCATCCTTAAAACTGTGTCTACATACAAAATTTGTCTTTTTTGATTTGCAGAAATTACAAGCTTTCTTATATATAATTTAAGCATCTGCTGTCGTATACGTAACATGTAATTCAAGTTATTCATTATATGGGAACTAATCTCCAAACAGCAATAACTTCTGCAAAAATATTGACAAATTAATTGATGATCTGCAGTGTTAAGGGCAAAACCATTTTTTTTTTTGGACCCTTCGCAGGACAATGCACGCATTCATGAAACTCGCCAGACAATGGCCTTTTTACAAGTCTCTTCCATAGAAAAGGTTTGGGGAGTCATAGCACGGCGAGTATATGCTGAAAATAAGAAATACGTAAATGTTTCCGATCTTAAAAGGGTTATTTTAAGTGAATGGAACAAACTCGAACCACACTTGCTTACCAACCAAATAAATTCGATGAAAAAACGCATTTTTGATGTTGGAAAAAATCAAGGTTATTGGGTAGTAACTTTCTTTAATTTAAAGAAAAATTACATTCAATTACTTGTTTTTGTTTGTTTTAGCTGTGTACATTCATTCGATATTTTTTGCGAGGGTTGAAGGTAAGTTATAGAAGTGCCTTATAATTTTGGTAAGCTCCTTAATTTTGTTAATCTGCTATAATTTGTTAAGTTTTAATCTCCACAAAAAGGTATAATTTTCTCAAAAAATACAGACAAAAGTTAGACAGTCGGGGATTAAAAGTTCAGCGCTGTGTTCAGTATACCATATTAGAAAATGAGCTCACAAATATTGTGCCATTGAAATTTCAATCATGCAGCAAGGCTCCTTTAGGTTACATTTGTCAATGCTCTGCATAGTATATCAATCTAATTTTTGTTGTATATATGCTAATTATTTCTTCTAAAGATTTGTATTTTCCACTCTCCATTAATAAACATATGAGGCAAGTTTTTTGCCTCAAACTTTTCACACAAGTTCATGTGTATTAACAACTTAAAATAAATATTTAGAATAATAATTTGAACTTTATTAAATGTACAACAGCCAATAAAAATCCAGAAAGAAGCCGAACGTATAACTTATGTAATATGTAGGCCAAACAACCAAAGGATGCAACATTTTCCGGTACACGAAATCATAACATTGAGATTTTTTTTTTTAATAGATCTTATATAATACAAATAATGCCACAACTTTAACGACCTAGATGGCAAAAATTATAGTTTCAAAGATCTTCGCATGACTGCTTGTCAGATAATTTGACTGACAGTGCATTGACAGCCGACACAATGCAAATGTGTAACTCCAAAGCTGACATGAAGTCAGAGCTACAAAAGCAAAACTCTACAATGCGGAGAATAATAAATCATGGTAAGCTGCAAAAGATAAATGCGAGCGCCAATCGTAGATGAATGCAGACTTGTAGTGCGAGTGGAGCAATTTTTTAGTATAAGTTATAAAAATTGCTGAAGATCGCGCTTAGTACAGCACTGACAGTCAGTCAGTAAATGCGGCGAATTGACGTATAGTCTAAGCGAAAAAGTGTGCACCGCGCGCGTTATGTGCAGTCAAGCTTGTAACGATTTTTCTACGTTTAAAAGTGAAATATAAAAAGACTTTGCGTTTTAATACGAAATAAAATTGAAAAGTTAAAATGAAGATTTGTTGCAATTATTTTTCATTATAGTAAATTGTAGCAAATTTGTGGCCAAAGCAATATAAAATAAAAAAGAGGAAAAAAAAAACAGTGCAAAGTGTGAAAATTAAATATATTTTTATGATACGAGGCATTTGACCGGACTGAAAATATAAGGTGAAAATATTTGTGTAGTCTTTAAATAAATTCGAAATTGCACTTGCAAAAAGGTTCCCAAGTCGGACATGTGGGGAAAATTTTATCACAAGTGCCCAAAACCGACGTTATTTTAGTGATTTTTTTTTTGTCAAATTCGGGTATTCTGTGAAGAAAAAAAGTTACACTCGAAAAATATATTGTTTTGACAAAAAGGGGGTCTTCTAAGAGAACCAAAACTGCTCCATTGAGTTTTCTCCTATCAAAAAAAAAAAAGAAAAAAATATGCAGAAATCGTTTTCAAGAGTCCTTTTAACTGCTCAGTCCTCGTCGGACTGACTATTTTTTGCTCCATACAATTCGATCCAGCTGGCTTATTATCCATATTATTATTAAGTCATTCGAAGTCCATCGAAGTTCGAACTTTTCCATTTTCAAGAACGGTTTGAAGTCGACTTAGCCAGTGGTTTAAATAGAAGTTTTTAAGAAATTTCTGCAAGGAGTCATGCATGAAAATTCGTGAAAATTATTTTTTACTGGGGTAGATCACACTCTGTTTCTTTACCTTTACACAATACTAAGAACTTGTTGACCCATCTCGTATTCTTAAGAATCTTCTTATAAAATCCAACAAAAATTTAAAGAAATTTACTTACATAACTACGAAATTGTATGTTGCAAATTACATTTTAAATATATTTTTTTTTATTTTTACTAAAGTTTAATTGCTTAATTATATACATACATAGTATATATTACCTACCTACAAGTTGATAAAGTAAATATTTATGTAAATAGGTTTGGTATGTATTTTGGCTTGCGTGTGTAACTGCGGATATCTTCCGTGGGTATGGCAAAGTGTTTTTTACAAAGTAAAATATTATGATAGCAAATTAAATGAAAATTACTAAAAAGAAAACTTTAAAGATACACTCATAGTCTTATGAACTGCAAAATGTCGTTTGAATCTATTTATGTTGTAGTTGCTTTAATAAAAATTGCAACAAACTGCAAACAATTTAAGTAGAAGTGGTATCATTTGAAATAATAATAGTTAGCAACAGAATTGATACAAAAAACTTTAAAAACAGATTTATAGCACATGTTTACAAATCTTAAGCTCAGAGGACAGACGAAGTAGTTCTGATAGATGCGTGCTAAATACAAATTCACTGCCAATTTTTTATCATAATTTGTGATAATTCCTAGCACCTTAAGGGTGTCATACTAGGAAAATTAAATACTCTACAGTCAATATACTCTACGTGGAGGATATTCCCATATTGAATTTTGACCATTGCATCTCTAAAAATTCAATCACTTATCGTCATTCCCAAATTATTTCCAGCACTGTTTGAAGTTTGGTTGCAATAATTACAATAGATCTCTCAGTATAGCGTTTTAAAAATTATGTTTGTATGGAAGGTGCCACGCCCTCTTGTCTAAGTCGGCTAACAACGCTTACTCATGATATGATGTAGCGGTCATGGAAATTAGTATAAGCAGCTCGTTGCCCATATTTTGTTTCTTTAATGCATTTTGCGATTGTAATTTTTTGTTGTTTTTGCACTAAAACTACTGAACATAGAAGCTCTGTAAAATACATATTAACTATTTTGATTTGGATGAAAATGCAACTATTTTGAAAAAAATTTTAGCGGTTTTTCAAGTTTTGACACTAAAACTTTAAATGGACATAACTTCGGAAAAAATGTATCTTAATTAAATCGGGGGAATATGTATCCCCTTATATCCTCTGAAAAACAACATATTCCGAGATTTGAAATTAGTCCGACTGCATGGTTTGAAATGGATTTGGTCCATTTCTCCTTCCAAAATCCATTTTCAACCTATTCTCGTTGATTGGTGTAGTAAATTTTTTATTCGAAAAATGGCCTCAAGTTATCCATATACGAAGTTTATTTCCAGTTTTTTAATAATCGGACGCTTGGATCTATTTCTATAATGAATTTTAGAACAAGTAAAGTTATGTCATTAAAAAACATATCGTATGATATTGTTCTAATAAGCATACCATAATTTGTATCGTAACTAACTCTAAATGAAAACAAAAACATACCACACATAACTATATCGAGTACAATACATAATGGACTTTACTTTGAGTTTCACTTTCATTGAAGTGCGAAGTCCTTGAAACTGAAAAAATACGCAACTGACTCACTTAAACATTGCATAACCTTAAATTTGTTTGATTTTAAAATAAATAGAATTTTTTATTCTACAGGTGCTAAGTGATTTATATGTTGGTGTGAAAAACTTCTGTATATTGATTTTGTTAAAAGAATAATTGAAAATGCAATTCACGATTGTTTTCTACAGTTAAAAATATAACTTGAGAATTTTTCAAGGAAATTCAAACTATTTAGTAAAAATAAAAATAAAAATATTTCATGTTTTTTTTTTCAATTTCAGGACACACAAGAAAAATGTCTCATTTACGAAAATCAAATTCGCTTGTCAAGCGATCAACATTTTCTGCTGCGGTCACCAGCATGCAAATGCCACCAATGTACGAAACAGAAAATCTAGCACAATATACGGAAGAGATAAGGTAATGAAAAGATCAAATAAAATCACTTGATTCATTTTTCATATAAGTCAAACTAAAACAAACATTTTATTTGCAGTAGTTTAAATGGAGCTAAACCATATTCCAAAGTGCCTGGACCAAGAGGTATGCCATTTATAGGCAATTCGTGGCGGTTTGCACCGCTTATTGGTGAGTTTAGCGGCCTTTTAAAACGAATATTATTAATCTGTCTATTACTAATGGTAATACAGAAAAGTAAAGTCGGGTTACGCTTTTAAGTCAAGACATTTCTCACATTATTTTGAACTGAAACGGTGCTGAAAGAATTTAAATGAGCCAGTTTTTGAACCGATCTAAGCTGAAAAGCTGTGTACCAATAAACCAAGCCACGAATGAAATTTTCAGTTTTCACAGCCCTAGATTTGACCATGGGAAATGGGCTCAGATTTTTGTGGCAAAAAATTTAATTCAGATTGCAGGTTCTCTGTTTTTTACAGTCTCTTGCGAGGGGAAGTAAAACTGAGGTCCTAATAAATATTTTTCAATGATTTCTTTTTTTTAATTTTAATAAATTAAAGAGTATTTATAATATGCCTTAAATTTACAGGACCATACAAGATAAGCGATTTAGACAAAGTAATGAAAGAATTACATGTCAGTTATGGAAAAATTGTCAAAGTCGGTGGACTTATTGGGCATCCAGATTTGCTTTTCATATTCGACGGCGATGAAATACGCAATATATTTAAGAAAGAAGAAACAATGCCTCACAGGTAAGAATTTAATTTATAAAGAAAACTTCAAAAAGTTTAATAAAACATTATTTTCCAAAGCCTATTGAATCAAAAAACAGTGGCACAAAAGGTGCCGGAATTATTAAGATCATTTATTCAAAAATTGTATTTATAATGACCTCATCCTTACATATGACAGCTTGCAAGTTGACTTGTGTTCGCGGCCATTCTTCTTGATAAGGTTCGTGTCTGATATTTAGAATAGCTTCTTCAAAAATATTATTTTCTTGGTAAATGTCTTTAATAACTTGGATTCCGTAATTTAGTCTATTCGTTTTTTTTGTCTAATTTGAATGCTTAAATACTCAGTAGTACGGGAATAAGTTTAGGTTGGAAAAACTTTCTACAGAAAACAAACTTTTGGGAAAATGTGTATTAAAGCATTTAATTTACAGTATCGAAAATTTGTTGGCGCAAATTTTATCTGAGAATTTTTTATGTCCTGCATCAGAAGTTATATGAAAAATCGGGATTTGACGAGCCCATTGATAATCAGGCATAGAAATCATTTCAAGGTGCGACTGTATTTTGCATGAGAGAGCATCTTGCAACATGAACGTCTATCTCATTTTTAGCTTTTCTTAACATTTTTCGAGGTCTTAAAAATTTTCATTATATTATCGAATTTTCCAACATTTTTCGACATTTTATCACTCTTCAACATTTCTTGTTCTTTAACATCTATTGACTTTTTCATTATTTTCGACTTTTTCAAACAACTTTAAGTTCACACTCTTGCTTTTTTATTTAATTTTCACTCACACTTTCTTTTTTGAAATATTGCACACTAAGAATTGACCATAAAAAAGTACAAATTTATTTAATTAGCGATTCAACATCGGTTGATCGTGTATATATTGACCGACATATGCTATTGTTTGCATGATAGTAACCTACGATATTTATGATAATTGCTATGGTAATTTAATGACGTTTAAGATTCAAATGAATATACTAGATATAAACACATTTCGCAATTTTTAACAATTATGATTGTTGGGCAGGTATCTGTGTTTACTATAATAACACATTAGTCTATTTGCCGAAACGAGCCCCTTAATTTTGCCTTGGAATGATATTAAAATTTAGGCTTCAATTTTCATATGATCCAAAATTTAATCCAAGTTGTTACACTGTGCAACAATGTTAATTTTTTGTTTCTGTAGATTCGTATGAGAGTAAGTTTAGCCAAAAACACACAGAAATAATAAAAAAATGTAGTCTTAGATAATAATCTTTCCCATCTATAATTTTAGTCAATCATGCGAGCAATTTTGGAATGAGATCTCGTAAGTTTTAACCAGAAAAGGTAGAAGAGTAAATGTGTTTTTTATACATGATTATAATGTATTGCGTTCTTGAGAAATAGAAAAACCAGTGGTATAACGAAAAATGCGCAAAATTTTATGGCACTCATGTAAAGAAAAAGAAAAGAATCGACACAAAAAAATTTTACGCTGGAAAAAGGCAGCATGAGAAGTCCCATATAAAGGACAAAGTAGCTGCTTCTAAGCGAGTCATAAACCGATAGACTGATGAACTAGCAACATCAACTCCAAAGAACGAGGAAGTCAAGCAGGGGGCGAAGCTTTAGTAGACTGCGATATAGTCATCACTGAAGGGACGTATTATGCTAACTTACCGAATGAATTATCTACCCTACTTTCCAAAAAAGGAAATTTTATACCGTGGAAGAACTATAGGTCTGAAACTTTTCTGCACCATACTGATCGAATTGTATCAATGTCGCTATCGCTCGAACGTACGAATATAATATTTTCATAAAGAAAAATCCTGGAAAAACCTAAATACAGGGCCATGGCGGGTGCATTAAAAAAATTCTCTGTAAAATCTTCTTTGAGACTGAACGTATGGTGAAATCGTAAACATAACAAAGTTTGCGATGCACAGTGTTACTAACTTTAATGTTAATTTCTTCGACGTTAAAATTAAAAAAACAAATAAACAAACAATCGAAACCTTGGAGGAGATTTCAAATAAATACTCACTGTTTAGAAAAAAAACTACAATGAGTATTATCAAAATTTCTTATGTTTAATGACACGCACCAACCACGCCAACCCATTGCGTAAATATTAAACAAAGATAAAAAAAAGTAAAAATACAAGTTATAAAATTTGTAATATCGTAAATTGTTTTCTCGCATATGGTAATTTTACTGCAATCATAAAATTTTTTTTACATTTGCTAGATTTAATGGATTTTAAGTTCATGAAATAGATTTATTAGTGTTATCTACAAAGCAACGCGCGCATAAATTTGCAGTACAAAACTACGAGTAAAGACTCGTAACATGCGTGAGAAAAAACTGCGTTCATACGAAAAAACAGCAGATATTTTTTCGAGAGTAAAGAGAGTTATCTTCTGTAGCCACAAGCCAGCGAGAGTTCGTGGTTTTTGCAGCCTCAGGCAGAATTTAGACAATGGCAAACTGAAGTTGATTAAGGGAAAATAACTTGCCGGTCGACGCATCTAAATTGAATTTTTAATTACGCTGACGCATTCCAATCTGTCTATGGATATCTTTTTGCCGACACTTTATTTGAATAGGAATTGTATTCGTAAAGCAACTAAAGCAATTAGTGGCGCTTAGATTTAACTTTTGCTAAGACTGTCGCAGCTACAGTTGTTCGCATCTTCATCTCATCTCTTTTAAACTGTCACATACGGACTATAATGATGACAAATAGGTACCATGTTTTTATATTACCATTCCATTCATAAAACTTTTAGCTTCAAGCGCTTTTCAGGTGGAATTTGATATTAGCATTATAATTTAATTTTAATTGAATACTTTCAGCTGTGGGTTTTCTTTTAGTTTTGTCGGAAGTTAAGTTATATTTATAAATATGAAAACATTATGACGCTAGCCCATTTTAAATTTATTTTCTAATGATTTTAAAAAAGAGAATATTTGGGTTGGCTATGGTGGGTTAATAACGTACTGAAAAGTGTGCATTTCGATAATCTGACGATTTGAGCGTGACATAAGGTAGTGGGAGGAAAACAAACTTGATGAAAAAAAAAAACTTCACCTCGACATTCTCGAGCGCGGTCGAATTTTTTTTAATTTTGAAGGAAATAATTCAAGGATAACGGGAAAAATATAATCTGCCGATTTTCACAAGACGAAGTATTAAAAATCGTCAATGAAGTTTTGGCTTGTTTGTTTTTGTTTTAATTTTTGTGAATTATGTTTTGTTAGATTCAGTAAATCTCTCCAAATAATAGTTACAATATGTATTAGCATGACCAGGACATCAAGCCGTCTGTATAAAAATCTGACGCTCGAGTATCTCAAAATAGCGTTTTTTTTTGCATTTTCGAAAAGTCGCGACGAGCTTGCGTCACATTCGAATCGTCAGTCTTTTGAATGGGAGCTTTGTTCGGGATCACTTAACATCCCCTTTGAATATCTGACGCGCATTAAATCCCCCCCCCATTTTTAACCCGTACGACCGCCCCCACAATTCAAATCGGCAGATTAATATACCTCCGTCATCAGAGACTTTTGGGGCAAATACCCTATCAATATCTGACGCGCTCGAGTAGTTCATGTGTATGTTTTGTTTTACATTTTTGAAAGCCTGTAGTCCGTCCCACCGGTAAAATGGTACACATGATATAATCTTTTTTTTCTTTCTACCATCTAATCTTCAAAATCCAATAGGTACCCGCGACGCTTGAGTGAATCTCCATTTAACATCGTGGGCTCCCCAATCATAAGGTCTTTTTAAATTTTTTTAATGTGAAAATCTTTTTAACTATAGCCAAACTCCTCAAGTCTGCGGATTCGACATCAAAATAGAAAATCCTTTAAAAATTTCAAAGAATATGAAATGCTAAAGGAGTAACTTAACGAATTGCCATCACATCACTTTATCTTTTCTTTTTAGACCTTCAATGCCTTCGCTAAAACATTATAAAGGACATTTGCGTAAAGACTTTTTTGGCGAAATACCTGGACTTATTGGAGTGTAGGTTTGAATTTAACAAAAAAAAAAAAAAACAGTAAGCAAATGAATCTCAAAACAATTTATTATTGTAGACACGGAAAAAATTGGGAACTATTTCGTCAAGAAGTTCAACAAATTTTACTACAACCTCAAACGGCAAAGAAATACATACCTCCATTGAATGATATCGCAACAGAATTTATGAAGAGGTAAATTTAAGAAATAATTAAAATAAAAAAGGAGAACAAAATGGTTATAGTTAATGTAAACAAACAATTTAGGGTGCACGATATGCGCAACGAAAATGACGAACTACCTGCCACGTTTTTGCACGAACTCTACAAATGGGCCTTAGAATGTGAGTTGTTGTAAATTAATACGAATATCGTTTTCAAATGAAAGTATGTCACTACATTTTTTTCTTGGTTTTTTTACTAAATTTTAGCTGTGGGACGAGTAGCACTCGACACACGATTAGGCTGTCTCACGCCGAATGGTAGCGAAGAATCACAAAGAATAATAGATGCTATTAATACCTTTTTCTGGGCTGTTCCAGAGCTGGAATTAAGAATGCCACTATGGCGTTTCTATCCGACAAAAGCCTATAGAAGTTTCGTCAGTGTTTTAGATAGTTTTACAGAGTAAGTACGATATAAGTATTAATATTTATTGGACTTAAAAATTTTGTCACGTGTTTATGTTTTCACCGAACTTTTACCAGTGGCGGATTTAAGGAGTCAGGAATTATCGCTTGGGTTTTCGTTAAATAATCCTACCCAAGAAAAAGTATTTAATTTCCTAGGGTTTTTCAGAAGTAAGGAGTGAGATTGGTTTTTTCCACATCACAGGAAACATAGTGGGATCAAAATGGGATTGTTGTCAGGCACCTTGTTTATTTTCATACATTTATACCTATTTCCGCTCAATTTAGTAATTTCCACAATTCGATCGGAAAAAGATTTAAATCTATATATAAATAGGCAGTGAAATTGGGGAACTTAATTATTTTAAAGTTACGCCATTACCCTTATGAAAATAACTAAATTTTTAACTGAAAAAGGCTTAATGCGTATAATACGGGACTAGAATTTCGGTTTTTAAAATAAAAAAAATGTTTATTGAAAAAATTTTAGTTTTTTTAAAAAGTTTTATTTTTTTTGGCAGTTTTTCTTCAACATTTAATTATTTTTTTGTTTTTAATTATATTACAGAATTTGCATGAAAAATATTTCAAAAACAATGGACAAAGCTGATGAGCGCATTGATACTGGCAAAAATGAAGCTGACATTTCAATTGTTGAGCGCATTGTACGCAAGACAGGAAATCGCAAATTGGCAGCAGTCCTGGCATTGGATCTTTTCCTTGTTGGTGTAGATACGGTAAACTTGACCGACTAGTTCTATTTATTTATTTTTATCAAGTAATTAATCAAAATTATAGACTTCAGTAGCTGCATCATCTACCATCTATCAATTGGCCAAGAATCCGCATAAACAAGAGCTATTATTCAACGAACTCAAGAGCATTTTTCCAACACGTGAGGCAGCTATCAATCAAAGTGTCCTTGAAAAGATTCCATACTTGAGGGCATGCATCAAGGAGACTTTAAGGTTGACATAATTTTTTGCAAACATATTCTAGGCTGTTGCAAAAAATATTTAAAAAATCATCTGAGATCATAAGAAGACATTTTTAGACTTCAGTACATCGATTAGTCAATGCAATTAAAGAGTTAAAAGTATAGCCGGGCGTCTTAAATATGTCTGAATATCAAAAGAAATTGGATATCTCATTTGCATATCCCACAAATATTAGCAAAAATTTAGGCGAAATGTCATGGATTTCGAATGGAAAAAAGGCAAATCAGTTATAACGTTTCAGGACATTTAAAACTATTGCACAAAACATTTGAATGCATCATGTTTTTCTCTTTTCTAATTACCCTAGATTTTTATTTCTCAGTAAATTGCGGAGTTAAAAATGGTGGATTTTCAAAAACTTTCTTACTCAATTTTAGGCTATAGCTTTGAAGGAAATAAATATATTTTTGCAACACCCTATTGAATGCATACACGTATGCCATAAGGCTAACAAAACATTTATCTATTCAACGTGGTCTATAAAAGTCAATATTAAACAAAAGAAATTTTCTACAATAACTAAGAGCATTTAAAATATTTTGCTTGTTTCTTTTAACATAGAATGTTTCCTGTAGTTATTGCTAATGGCAGAAATCTACAGTCAGATGCGGTTATCAATGGATATCATATTCCCAAAGGGGTGAGTTTTTTTTAAAATATTTGGAATGCAACATATCGTTAGTGACATTCAAAATGTGCCTTTATTCGTATCAGGCGTTGATATAAGAAAACAAAAACATATAATTTTTCGGTCACTTTAAAAAATTTTCTCGACTCCACAGTCATCCCCTGGATCATCATTATATTCTAGAAGTTAATTAAATTATTTTTTAAATAACAACAGAAAAAAATAAAGAAAACGTTAAATAGTCTCTAGCTCTCAACCAACGATTTTTCAAAGGATGTTACGCTTAAGAACATGATAATAAAATAAGCGAAGATTACATTACACATACAATAACACAGAAAATGTAAACTAAAATTTACTACTTATGTTTAGTATTTTAGCCAATTTGTTAATTTTAGGTGCCAGTGTGCCAAAAATAATGTTATAAACAATATCATTTCAATTTAAAAATTTTACTTGCTGTAATAACAAAATCATGGACAGCAATTTTAGAGCTTAAATTTTAAACCCATTTTAATGGAATCGCCCAATACATTACCAAATTTAGTAATATATTTTCTTCATTCATTTTCTATGGGTACTTAAAATTATACTCCCATATGTGTTTATTTTGTTTATTTTTTGTTTTAATAAACATACTTTAGGTACATACTTATGCATGCTATAGCTACACTGTTTCTTATTATAGCACGTTTATTTAGTAATTTATATTTTCAAAGTAAATATTTGAAAAAAAAGCCTTTGCATCAGCGTAGCATTAGGTTGATTTTAATTTGCTTTTGATAGCAATTTGCTAACAAATATATGGACAAAGCGAAGAATAATGCAAATATTTGTATGAATATATTATTTTGTACAAGAGTGGTCCTACTTTTTTTAAATCAATATTGTATTTAATATTTTGATATCAACATATGCTTAAGGTAAAAGCACACAAAAGCAAAAAACTATATAAAAAAAACATAACACCTCACAATTATTTGAATGTTGTAATAAAAACATAAGTTACAAGTTTATTTGAAGTTTTTTATGTTTTGAAGTTTTTTATGTTTTTATATCGTATAAGCCTACGAAAACGATGTTAAATTTTAAAACTTAAAAAAAGGGCAGTAAGAGGAAACTGTCTGATTGCAATAACGTGAAAATTTTAAAAGTAACACAAGAAGCTATAATGAAGTACTTAGGCGATATTTTAAGCGCGTTAAAAGTGGTTATAGAGAATTTAATTTAATTATCTTGCGGTTTTAAAGTGCTTTAGAGTAAGTAAGAGTAAAATAAAATACACTATTCGAAACGAGACTATATGTACGACTCAGTGCTGTTTTGAGAGCTTTAAGAGCACTTATGAAGCACTTTCTTCCCAATAGGATGTTTCTCTATTTACGGGTAGCCTTCAAACTTGAGTATATATTTAGAAATCTGATGTCAACGAAAATTTAAACATAGTCTCTATTATACTATAATATTAAAGTGTTTAATTATTTTCAGACTCATGTTATATTTCCCCATCTTGTTGTCTCGAATGATCCCACATATTTTCCAGAACCTAAAATATTTACACCAGAGAGATGGCTGAAAAACGCACAACCAGGTGATTGAACAATGCAATATAGTGATTTTCTAAAATAAATACGAATTTTGTAATTTATTATCCTTGTACTTTTTCTTTTTATATCTTGCATGTGAATGCATCTGTATGAACGAACAGATAAGCAATGCCCTCATGCTGGACAAAAAATTCATCCGTTTGTCAGTTTACCATTTGGTTTCGGCCGCCGAATGTGTATTGGACGTCGTTTTGCTGAAATTGAACTGAATACTCTAGTTGCAAAGGTAGGCATAGCAAAAACAAACGTCAAATACAAGCCGGACGGACGGACATAATTTGTTTACATATGTTTATTACTCAAAGGGGAACATTGTGAATTTGTGTATGTAGTAATGTTTCAATTCATGATTTCAGATATTCCGGAAATACAAAGTGGAATACAATTCCGGTGAATTGATTTATAAAGTTAACTCGACATACATTCCAGAATCGCCGCTGAATTTTAAATTAACTCTAAGAGATGAGTGATGGGCTGTCATTCTAACATCGCTACATACTTTAAAATGTCTTACAATTAGTATTTTTTATGTTTAAGATTTTTTTATTTTAATTTTAAAAATAAATTTAATTTGTTTGTATGCATTATATAATGTGTTTTCAATAAGCCAAATTCAGAGGTTTTATAATTTATGATATAAAAAATAAATGACGCATAGGTTTTGTTACTTTTTCGTGGGTGTTTTTACCAAATGAGGCTTCTTAGTTTACCTCAAACTAAAGTATTTAGTTAACTTTGAATAACGAAAGAAAAAAAAAATTATAAAATTTTGAAAACATAAACTAATCAACACAATCAAAATGATCTAATAAGATACATAAACTAACACCGCTTCAGTATAATTGTACCTTGGGGAGGCTCTTTGCACTTGTACCTAATATGATTGTGTACATAAATTGTTCCAGTTTGCAGGTGCGTGTATAGCCAGCTGCCTTGTCGTTTATCTTTATTTCATTTGTCAAAATTACCCAATGGTATTTATATGAAATATTTTTTTTTATTTTTGACGGTGCAAACTGCTAGCGGATCTAGAGATTTATTTTAGTAAAAACAAAAATACTTACTATTTAGCGGAATCATTTAGTTGATATTCGTTGCTACGCGAGAAGCATTCTTGAACACCTGAGTCCTGCCATAATCGTTTCATAGCAGCCAAAAGCTCTTCTGAAAATGGTTCCGTGTCGTGCATGCGCTGACACACGTCAAATACCATTTTTGCATCGCTCTAAAAAAAAAAAAAAACGAAAACAAGATAAATGAAGGACATTCGCATCTCTGGAACATAAAATTAAAAGTAAAAAAGAAAAACAAAACGCGTTTCATGTCATGTATGTAGCAAATATTTACGTCGTCCAACCAGGGGTTGCAATATGTAGCAACAGCTATCACTTACCTCTCTTTCATTATTGCTGTACTGAATACTGAGATTTGGCATTGCTCTTAATATGGCAACTAATGATTGTATTGTGTTGCTGTATACAACCGGTCGATATTGTTTGAAATCTTCAGAGGTAAATCCGCTCTCGTGAATAATTTTCATTTGTTTGACTATTGTACTTTTGCCCGATTCACCAGCTCCTGAAATTGAATGTTAGAAATTAGTTTTTATCGATATTTTAATTGTTATTATGAATGAATTATTGAATGCAATCTTATACATATATATAAATATACAATATAATCTTAGCTGTGTATCGTTTTCAAAAAAATAAAAGAGTTGTATTTGTTTAGTTGTCCGAAGTTAGTGCAAAGCCAAGGTATTACTGGTATAGCGCTATCATACACATTAGGTATAGCCGGTCAAGGGGGTATAAGGGGCTTATATGCATTTAATTTAGGTGTATTTCTATTATTTTTTTTCTTAAATTCCATTTTGCTTGTATTATTTTTTACATGCAAGTGCATATATTTGATTTAAAATAGGAAGCGAAATGGGCGCATCTCAAAAAAATTCATTTACGGATTCTTATGGCATCGGATAGCTTAAGACATTACGCATCTAATGAACTGCGCCAAATGCCGGTATCTTAGTTCAAACCTATAAAAAATCGCCGAAGAGAATTTCCTCTAACTCAATTGTACATGTATTTCAACAAATTGACATAAACAAAACATCAATTATCTCGCAGTCAGGACAATTTTTTTTTTTTTGTGGAAATTCAGGATTTGGGGCGTTTAATCGAATTTTTGCGTTGAAATGGAGTAGTTGATACAAAAATTTATTCAAAAATTATAAAGGGTCCATTTATAAGATATGTCATATTGACTTCTTTGGCAACGCTTTAAATACAAAATACAAAAAAAAAAAAAAATTGACCATTGAAAATTCAGATTTCATGGGTAATTATTAAAACATTGCATTTAAACCGCTGCCGAAATAAGTTGGTAATTTGAAATGCAAAAAAATTAAGCATTTTTAAGGTAATGCAATTTGATATTTGTATTATAAATATAATTTTTAATTTAAAGGCAGAAGGAATAAAAGTATTATATGTACATATACAGTGAAATTTCCCATTACGGAATAGCTCCCATAACCGGACAGCCCCCATAACCGGACTGCCCCCATAACCGGACACATTTTGGCGACACTCACTTTTCATAAACTTTTCCATACAAAATTAATTCCGATAACCGGACGTTCCATTACCTGGACGCGAACACTATATTCTATATCATTTTGACCAAAATATCTCTTTTAAACGGACAAAATTATATAAGAATTGTGTAAAATTTGAACTAGTTCCCTTTTTTACAAATTCTAATTCGTTTTTGATTTGAAAGCAACGAATCTGGTGGTTTCCCTAATAATAGGGTGTTACATCAATAGCTTTTTTAAAAGCAAAAAGGGTGTAAACAAAAATTCTTTGTTTTTGATTTCGTTTACATAATAGAGGAAGAACTTTTTGAATATTTGCAATTTATTTACTCTCTTTAAAGTAAATGCTAGTGTGAAAAATGTTAATCGCAATTATAAATTACATTCGGTTGCAGGCAGCACTGGATCCCAAGAACGAATAATTTTCATATAAACTGAAATTAACGTCAATTTGAATATGGTATAAATTTTGGAATATTTCGAGCAAGTAAAAGAAATTTTCATAACAAAAATATTCATATTCTTCACTATATGTACAAGTGCCTACACAATATTCTTCTTTGTTTTGTTTACTTAATTTTTTCTTTCTTTTTAAAATATTTTATTTTGTAGATCCACAAGAGTGATTTTAATACGTACGAATGCGTAAATGATTTTCATAAGATAATAATGAAGGCATTACTGCTCTTCTGCTTCGCTACTTTGCAGCGTGTGGTTTGGTCTAACCCCAAAGAAAATATTTTCTAGGAAAACAAAGAGTAAAAAGGGCAGTGGCGTCGGTCTGAAGCGATAATTCCTGCTTGCACTGTGAGTGCGGAAAAGTTGAGTGTTCGTTTAGGAAATCAAATGGAATTGAAATTGGATGTAAACAATCGACTGAACTTAACTAAACATTTGGTATGATCGAACTGGCGTGCGGGGAAGGCGGGTTGGTACCTAGCTAGTGAAGTATCTTTGCTCGCATTTTTGGAAATGACACAAAACGATGCGATCTAAGTTTAGATGTGCCAAGAAGTGGCAGCAATCAAAAATACAATAACAATCGAATCAAGCAAACGTTGTAAACAAATCGCTAATATTTTTGTTTGATTTTTTTAAAGTTGAATTAAAAGCCTAAAAAAAATTAAAATAAACTAACAAAGAATTAAATGCATACATACCTACAGTATAAAACTCATTTACGATAATTTCTGATTAGTTTCAATTTAATTAAAGCCTACACTTTTGGAGATTTGTGCTCATAAACCAATGTTTATTACGACTAACAATATTTCAGTAGTACTTTACAAGTTGTTGAATTCTTTATTTATTCTGTTTTTTCATTCTTAATGTGTTACACGATGCGATGCAGTAATCAAATGATCATTACTGCGGCACAAGAAGAATTCAACATAAACCAGAGCCATCAAAACTATCAAAACAAAATAAATTATTTCGCTACGATAGGAAACTGTACTAAAACACATCAGTATCCGAAATGACAATTGATTTTCACAAGGCTTGTCGCCAAGTAAGAGGAAGGAGAAATCATGTTTCAGCATAAGGTCCTCTCTGGTGGAAGAACTGAAAAGCAAATTGACCACTACTACAAAAAGTTCAGCCGAGAGAAAGTTTTTAGTGGAAAATCGGAGAATATGAAATAAGCTTCATCCCAAAAATCCGGTTCAGCTTTAACTATTTAAATTGCGGCGACTTAATCGATATTGTTTTCTAAAACTAGTTGAGATAAATTGTAAGGGGCAAAGAGCAAAGCGCTAAGTTTTATCAACGAAATTCACTTGAAAATGTGATATGTGATGTTTTCGCACACAACTTTGCACTCAGTTGAAAGTTTAGCATTTATCTTAAGAATCTTTTTTGCAGTGAGGTTTGTAGCAAAATATTGCGTACCGATTACTGCTATACATCTACAATAGAGACTTTTGTTCAGGAACTATGTCCCTGGCGGTCGTGAATAAGTAGGTAAGTCGAAATTTCAATATTTCAAGACGACAGTTTTTAAGTTGTAATAAATCGTTTGTACCATGTATGTGCTGAAAACCGTTTTCATCATGTATTGCTCAATATATTCAAATAGAATTACACATGGTTAAAATTTCCTGAAATCAGGAAAATTACAAGGGAATCATCCATTTCTATTGTTAACTTAATTTCGGGGTGTATCGAGTTATCTACTTATTCACTATCTCCATGGATATTATACTAAAAGAGCCCTGCACGTTTTATATACCAAAGTGTATTCCAATAAGAGCGCCAGATTATGTTTTTAAATTAAACATATTAATTATTTATATTCCATTGTCTTAATTTCATATTTATTTATCTTATTAACAATTGCAAAGCTTCTCAAACTGTAGCAATACATTTTTCTTCAATATTCAAATTTTGTAGCATACCTTTCAGCATTTTTTAATTATGAACTGAACACAACATTCCTACAAGTTATCGTCCGACAAATAGCTAGAGTTAAATTGATTATTGGAATTAAGTGTTATATGACTGTTGTTCTTTTGAAAACAAAAACCTTTGTCCTCCAAAGGTATCAAGTGTAAAACTATTGATGAAAATATTTTTAAACAAATTAAAAAGTGTTTTTATTGCTGGAAAAAGAAATTACTTTTCTGAACTTTAAATTAATGAAGTTGCAAACATTTTTTAATGGACTCAGACCTTTAGATTAACCAATAGCTTCAACAAACATTAAATGTTAAATTTACGTAGATAAGCTAACTTCCAGTTTAAAAAAGCAACAACGTCCGAAGCTAATGGATGATGGCAACGCCACGAACTAGCATTACCTAAACAATGGTTGGTCGCACTGAGACAGTTACTGACACTAATGCTACTAGTCAGTTCATGATCGTCTGAAATCAATTCCGCCAGTCTGTCGCTCAGTTAGTTAAACAGTGGCTAACAGTGGGACTGAATTTAGTATCTGTTAATTGGGACAAGGGAAAAGTGCCGACAAAGCATCGTATCGATATTTCTTGTATTTGATACCAATGTTTGATACTTTTGAAACGATATTTTTTGTAATCGAGTACCTAAACACCTATGTCGTTGTCGTTTTGCTAAAAAGTTCGCCATTTTCTAGCGAAACATTCAAGGCTAGCAGTGCCTTAAATGAATGGCTATTTCACTAGAATCGGTGATGTTTCTATCATTGAAGACTATAGTTGATGATTAAGCTGAATCTTTATTTTATATCATGTAAGTTCAATAATATGTACTGTTTGTAACACTGCAATAATATTTCTCATCATTTTTGATATTATGCAAATCTTTTGGATGTCTCTTTTAAACTTGAATATCGGTTTTTTTTATTGCTCTTTCCTTCAGTTTTTTTGATATTTTGACTCAATCAGTAATTAAAGTCGACCTAAGCGAGGAAGTCCTTAATCATTTATTGGCTTATTTTCTATGGTGTGGCACAAGAATGCTAACTAACAGAAGTCAGACTAACTATTGATGAAACTTCTTAAATTAACAATTTTATGTAATGTATAGTGAGAGTTGCAATTCATCAAGCTGTACTAAGTTCGGATTCATAAAATATTATAAGATCAAAAAATATAAGTTGGAAATTGCCATAACTATAAACGCACTTAGAATTTCCTGGCAACCATCTTCCAATTAAGTTTAATGTTGATTTTTAAAAAGCCTCACATATATATTAATAATATTCACATAAAATTGTGTGCTTTGGTTTCAAAATAAAGAGAAAATGTAAAAATTATTTCAAGCTCACTTTATATTTGTAAAGTGCAATAGCTCAAAAATCTTGTTTAGAATAGAGACCTATTTGAAAGCAATAAAAAATGATATACATTTTTTCAATTTCCTAACATTTGCCACTATAAGAATTTAACTATAGTTTACAGACAATTTTACAAAACTCTCTGCAATAAATAAAAAAAAAGTCGCTCTTGCGAAAGAAGAAATTATTAAAATTAGGTCAGTTAGCATTTCGAAAAAGGAAACACTTGTTAAATCATACTGAACGAATGTATCGAAAAACACCTGCTGCTCTTTAGGTGCAGCGGTAGCATAAGTTTTAGTTGCCACATGAAATTCATCATACGAAGATAACGTAGAGGCAACTCACCTAGTAAAAGAAGTTTGATATCCTTTGCTGCCTGTATGCCATCCTCCTTTAGATTCCTTTCGATCAAGCGACTCCTAGCGGCTGCGGCTCTTTCTTCGGCAGACTGTGCGCAGCCCATGGTGCGTATTGCCTCGACACAAAACGTTTTGAAGGTCGTTTATGTCGGCCGCAATTGGCCGAAATTGCAGATGACAGGAAAAAAAATTAACTAAATAAAACTAAGTTTTTGCTTGCAAAAGAAGCAGCTGCTCAGGTGGTGATAATTTCACTTCTGCTTTCAATGGTGATATGGAATTTTGAAAAGATTTACAAGAATGTAAGTATGTACGCGAGATAGTATCTTTGTGATAAATAACAAATTTTAAGGATATTTTTTTCCACTTTTTCTTGTATTTGTTTACATTCGTTCTTTATGTTTGAACAGTTGCACTTTTATCAAACTTTTGATAATCTTATTTTTTTCTTTTACTATTTTTTTTTGTATAAACAAAAATCAATGGAAGGAAATGCGCGAACTGGAAATGAAAAACTTTGTTCGAATTCGTAAACGAATTTTACGCTCACTTTCGAATAAATTTCAACCCCTGGAAGAAAATAGTTTGAATATTCGAAATTATAAAAATTTAGGTATTTTATATAGAAAATTAAATAAAAAAATAATTGAAATTAAGTGAATAAAAAAGTTTAGAAAATTTTATGCAGCTGCAGAGTTTATAAGTTTAAATGACGATATTTTTCACATATCATTTAGATACACACAACTCATACGCTTCCAACAACTTATGTCAGTACATTAAATTTGGGGGAAAATCAATAAAAGTCGTTAACTTTTTTTTCGGATAAGGTCGGGGCCGCTGCCAAACATATGCAAGAATGTCAGCAATGACTTGACAATGTTTCGCGTAAAAAATTTTTAGCAAAGATGTTGGTTTACAGACAACATTTTCATCCAATTTGTTTATTTATTATTATGATAACTTAAAGCATTTGCAATTTTTTTTTCTTTTTTAACTCTGAAGAGCAAAATTAACCAAAACCAGCGCGAATATGTGTAATTACTATGAATCATACGGTACAACACATTTCGATGTACAGAAAATGTATATTGAAAATCTTTTTCAAACAATTTTTTTTTGAAAAAAAAACGGAAATTATTGAAATCTTTAACTTTTCGTTCAGTTTCGATTTGTAGTAATAGAGTTTTTAAATTTTTCGGAAATTTTTTTAACATAAAACAATAAACAGAGTTTTGTCACCAACAGCACAAATGCTTTCACACTAAATTTCTCATGAATATCTCAATGATTTAACTTTTTTATCACATGAATATTTGAAAATTTTTCAATTTGTTATCGCTTACAAAATTTTATTTTTTTTATTTAAATTTTAATGCGATTTTTTTATAAATTTTATAAATTATTCTTTTTCACACGGATGACAGCGCGTTACGAGCTCGAAACGAACGCGAACGAACAAACAATCGAACGGAGCCGCCCTAAAAGACGACAGCGTACACTAGGCCAGAGTCGAATAAAAATTTTTCGAGGCAGAGCAGCAATGATGCATGGAAAGGGGAAGTGGGCGGCACGGGATAGCACCATAGCACCACAATCTTCAATGAAGGAAATTCTGTATTGGAGTCTACTTGATGTACTTGGGGGATATATCAATGTGTACACTATATACAAAAATGCAACAACAACAGCAACGAAAAGGCAACACATCAAGTACAGCTACTTCGAAAGAATCGAATTTGTTTATACTGGAATTCCGAATTCGAATATGAATTCGAGCTGCTGCTGGTGCTGCTGTAGTTAAAAGTTGATAAAGCGCACGTGCAGTTCTCACAATGGAACATATACTTTGGAGCAACAATATAAAAACTAGAGCACATTTGGGTGCAAATAACAATATAACAACAGCAATAATAACTGAAACAATTAAAAACAGAGAGAGAGAGAAGAAATAGAGAGCATTGCGAAAATTAAATTTACTGAATGTTCTTGTTTTTCTGGTTGAAAAGATTGATTGATGGGTTTGCTTCTGAATTTTGCACACATCTTGCATTGATTCTCTCTCTTTGTCTCTTTATGGAATATCTTATCATGAAAATCTCTCGCTGCACTCATTGCCAAATGAATTATGATGTTGGCTTGTCACCCAGACTTTTCATCAAACGATTTTAATCACGTCTGACGGTTGGCGTGTGTTCGAGTTAGGTTTGGCAATGAACGGTGCTGCACAGGATAATGCACATTTTTTGCACAGGTGTCTCAATAGAAATGCCATTGCAGCAGACTTTGCTTTCGGGGCTACATAAGTAGGTAATTGCTGTATTGCCGCGGTTTGAAAACATTTCAAAACCAGTTAAATATGCGCAAGAGAATGTTTCATTTTGAAATGGTAGTGACAACTTTTGTTTACTTATTTATCAAATCTGCTTTGAAAATTCTTTATTTTTGCTAAATAATAAAATTTTGAATAAATGGCAAGTATTTACAAGGACTGTTCAGTCCGGGATGGACCGAAACTTAAATAAAAAGTTCGGAAATTTGCGTGAATGGCGTGCAAAAGTTTTTGATTGCATGGGAAGTACCATGCGTACTAGTCCAGCTACAGTCACATTCTGTTCAGTGCTTACTTGGGTCATCAAATGTTCTCGTTTGGTATAATAATATTAGAAATTAATGTACATTAATATAAGAAATTATAGTTTGTTTAGCTGCAAAGTGTAAATTATGTGAGAAAGCGTTTCCGAATCTAAATAAAAATTAATCAATACGATTAGAACAAGAAGTCCAATTTGGTTGTTTTTGGATTTTCTTCGATTGAGAAACGAAACGGATTGATTTAGAAAATATCATTCTCTTCGTGTAAAAGATCTTGATTAACAATATTCAGATATTCTTTATTTGCAGTTTGATGACTTAGTCGTCGATCAATGCATAAGCGAATTTTTGAAATGCGTAAGCATATCTGTGGCAAAAAAGCAATAGCTGCTGAAGTCGACTTAAGCACTAAGGGAGTTGAGGCCAATTTTACTTTAGATTTTGGTGAAACTCGCTTTCCATTGGCATTTGTAATATCAAGACCTAAACAAATACTAACAAGTTGCATTAAAAACAAAGAGGAATTGCATCCAGAACTAATAATCTAAAATTGGCCTTAACTCCATTCGTGCTTAACTCGACTTAAGCTGTTGCTTTATTTATGGAGCAATAGTCTAAGTAGAAAGCTAAAATTGTTATATGAAAAAAAAAAATATGTTTCCATCTGCACTTCTCAAATATTCATGATATTTCAAAAAAAGTTTTAGATCGGAAACATATTAACCATTGCAAGTTGAATTCATTTTATTGTGCGTGCATTGCAGCTACAATTAAGAACACATTTTCATACTGTAATTAATACCATATTTCCCCTTTCCTACACTAAACAACTACAATAAGAACAAATAATACACAATGAATTCCAACTAATTAAGGAAATTAGAGAACATATCGCTGCAACATTACTTTTAACAAATAATGTAGTGTTATGTGTGACAACTTGTATATTTTTTTATCAACCTGTCGGATTCAATTAAAGACAATTGAATACAGGTTGAATATTAAATATGATTCACAATGGCCTCACCGACCTAGCGTTCATAGAAATTGAATTCTAATTGTCTCACACTCAGAACAAGCAGCGGAACAAAATCATCAATTTGCGGTTCCATTTGTTTTTAACTCATGTTCATTTGACATTTTCAATTTAATTCGATTCGACGACGAACATCGCATATGATATGCGCTAAGCTTTACACTAAAAGAAAGATGACATGGTAAATTAAATTGTGTTCAATTTTAATTTAAAATTGTGAATTTTTAGTGTAAGAATGACTTTTTTGACATAACTTTAAATAGAAAAAACTTCAAATTACATTTGGAAGCAAAATATTTTAAAAATATCATTATCTGGTGTGAGGCCTAGTGGTAAATAAAAAAAAAAAATAAAAATAAATTTTATTGGCAGAAAACAATATTTTTCTTTAAATATTTTCCAAAAGTAGCCTAAGTAACTTCATGCTCATCCTGAAACGATAGCAAAAATCGTCGTCATATTTTAAAAACGGTATTCTTTTAAGAATTGTTTTCAGTCTACGCGTAATGATTGGCTCAATCATCACATACTACGCATCACTGACATCTTTCATATTCAACCATTCTATTTTCAGCAAACGAACATATGCAACAATTTTCGTAATTAATTTTTATTGTTTCGACAAGCACTGTCGAATCGGTTGACCTTTTTTATTTGAGAAATCGGCAGTTAACTTTCCTAAATTGAGTACTTGGCTCCCGACTAACTTGCTCCTATAAAGTTAAAAATTGGCAGTTAACTTGATCACAAGAGTTAACTTTCCAATGTAGAAATGGCCCTTAGTGTGTTGAACTTATTTCTGAATAACGCAAGAATATATTTGTATATATTTTACAACCATGTTTATTATTTAATATAGAACATCGAAATCTATAAAAATTACCAATTTTCAAAATTCCCGGAAAACTTTCTAGGCAACCTCATTTTTTTAACCAAATGACTGTACTATTATTTAAAAAATCATTTTGAGTTGGTAGGGTTTTATTCTGAAAACTTCGATTTATATCGTATAGCTGCATTCTGCAATAACTATGTTTTTTGACTAGTTATTCTAAGATATTTTCTTAAAATCTTTTTTGAACAGTGCTGATTTATTGGGTTTTGGGATACCCTAAAACTGAATACGGGCTCAGAATGGCAATATCACGTAAGATTTTTGAAATATTCTAACCTGAAAGTGCAAAAAACACTGTTTTTTTTTACATATTTGAGGTTATGTAGCAAACTCAACAACATTTGAAAGAAGAAGACTTGTACTTTAAGATCCCATACATAGTTTTTTGAAAATAAAAAAAAAATTCACGGAGCTACATAACCTCAATTATGTCAAAAAACAGTGTTTTTTGCACTTTTAGGTTAGAACATCTCAAAAACCTAGTGATAGAATTTTTTGGCAATTTTTCTCGTAATCAGCACATAAAAATCTAATAGAAACACTAATCGAACTTTAAAAAGGCATTTAGTTGTAGCACTGTGTTATTAATCATTGGTACACCAATACAGTTTCTCTATGGTGTACATTGTTTCTTTTTATACAAAAGAAGGTCGCTTTGTACTCGCTATTATCGACATAATGATGCCAAAGAGTAGGCAATAAAATGCAGCAACAAATAAAGAACTACTTAAAAGGTGAACGATAACAAAAATCAGCAACATCAAAAGCTGTTGCAACAACAGTAAAAGATAAGTTCACTACAAAAAGAGGCGTTTGCAACATGAACAAGTGTATTAATTGCAACACTCTTTTCATAATGGTGTGTTATGTTGTTGTAGTTGTTACTTTTGTTGTTATTAGCATTTTCACAAAGTATAAAAAACAAGCACAAACAAAAAGAACAACTAGAACGACTCTTGAGTTCGTCTTTTATGAACAATCGTCGTTTAGTTGTGGTCGCTCTTAACCTGCATTGTTGTTGTTGATGTTTCTACAACTCATGCTACTTTGTAAGCGTTCAAGTGTTAATGCAACAATGCAATTGCAACAGAGCAGAGCACAAGAATAACAATAACATCGACAATATTAATTTTGCTTTGAAATTAATTACTCTTTTGTTAAATTTCATATTTTTATAAAGCCTTTTATGGTAAGAATACAGTATGATTTATGCGTCGAAACATCTGCAGATATTGTTGGAATGGCGCTAGGGTCTTTGGTGCATTGGAACTCAACTGCGCTTACAACCTCGACGTCCCGAGCTCTATTCCCGGTTCAGGCATCTTGCTTTATCCCCCTGATTAATTCATTTTCTTTCTTTGATTTTCTAGAGATTTTTATTCGAACCAAACTAGCACCACTTTGAGCGTTCCAGTGCAATGAAGTTAAGCGGCATAACAGTTACTTCAGACCGCTATCATTTTCATTGTTAAGAGATCGTCAACTGTTTTTGGGCGAGGTTCTTAATAAAATCTTAAATTTCTGTTGCACCCAAAATTTTTTGAAAATACGAGTAGACATTAAAAAAAATATACGTGTATCGTCGTTTTTCCTAAGCGCGTCAGATTTCTTTAATCGTTTTTCTATTATTCTTAAATAACGATATCAACTATAAGAGAGTGGTCCGATTTTCATAAATAAAAGCTTCTAGAATAAAGATTTTTTTTAGAAAGGTTATTAAATAGCAAATCCTTATTTTAAAAATCAGTACTATATGGTTAGTACTGATTGAAACATTTGGTTATTGTTTAACTTTTAATGTTTATTTATGAAACTTTTTTGTTACAAAAACTATTGTTTAAAATTATTGGAGTTTAAGACTTGGAAAAAATTAAAAATAAATATTTATTCCAAGTTTTTAAAAATTTTGGCCGTCAGTTTTTTCGTTTTTTAGATCCAGGATTTGTGTCTCAACAAATAGACCTCACTTTCCAGAGTAATATATAACATTCTCAGCTATAGATTTAAATGAGGCATTGATTTCACCAAATCGAATCCTAGTTATAGAGGTATTCCTTGTGTATGCAACGCTACTTTTGGTCGTATGCGTATAATAAACGGCTTGTGTTTTGCAATGTGTTCAAAAATAAACAAAAAAGTATTTAGAGAAGAGAAAAGTAATTTTTTTTCCATGACTTTTTTAGAATTGTTTCATTGATTTTTTCTTAGTGTTGAACTAAAAAAAACTTCAAGGTCCATATGGTACTGCTTTCCAAAGAGCTTACATTTATGAAAATCGGTTTACTCTTTTACATTTTCTAACGTTATTTCGATAGCTGTGATCATAAAAAACTTCAATCAAAATTAACTTCAAAAATCTATTAAAAAAAGTCTGACGTGCTGAAAAAAAAGACGTATATTTCTTTAAACGTCTATTTGCTCCTTGTGATGTTTTTTCTCAAAGCCTTTTCATCGTGATGAAAGATGAGTTTGAAGTTCGGGACGTTTATTCACAATATTTAGCAACACCTCCATAAATTTACAGAGTGGAATAACAAGATATGCGTAAATGACAAGCAAATAAAGACGGCAGCATTAAATTTACGTACATAGTAGGTATTAATGCTCGACACGTTTTGCAACGCTCGTCATTTTGTGAAAACTCGAATATATAAATTTTATGTCGCCGTCTTTATAAGCTTGTTATTTCCCTATTTCTTACTTCTGATTCCATTAAAAAAACTTCAGTTTTATTGTAAATTTTAAAACTATGTAAGGTCAAATCGTATCATATGGGGGTCACAGATTCTAGAGCCCAATAGAGACGTTCTCGATAGCCAAAAGTGTTGCCATCTGATTTTTGGCATAGTGTTGTTCAAATCAAAAGGTTTTAAATGAATTGAAATGTTAGAATTTTAAAAGATTAAATAATTTTTTATGGTTGCAACCCATTAAGCTTTCTAAGTTTAAATATTTCAATTTGATGTAGACACAATCGCTGAATCGGATGAATTTGAATTTAATTTTACATTGGCTAACAGGGAAGTTGGTGTTTAATTTTTCGAATTTTCGATAAAACTATCGGCTAAAACCCTTGTCAAAATAATAAATAAGGGTCTAAGCAACTCTAAAAGGATCTACTGGTTTGAATTAGAAAACAAATCTTTGCCCGTGCCTACAACAACACAATATGCACTAACTGAATTAACTTGCGGTTCTTAGCAGATCCTTGAAACGGAATAATTTTAATCGTTATAACTATTTTAATTTAATGGGAAATGAGAATCCCTAACTTGCTTTACGATCACCGTGCGAGGGTAATGAGTTAAATTTACATAAAACTGTACATACACTATATTTTGAAAATTTCATATTTTTCTTATAAAATGAAAGAAATTTTTTTATTTGTGTTTTTGGAACAAAACAAAGAAATAATTCTCGGTGAGCTCGCCGACATTTACATAAAGTAGTTGCAACTTGTTTCGTAGCGCTAGTAAAGCTTTCAACGGAGCCCTTGTCAAGAAATGTGTAATATCAAAAGAGTTCCAAAAGCAATTCCATGTAATGGGGAAAAATGTAGAATTTCGACGCGCTAAGTTTATATTTTTTGCTATGATTCTTAACTGGTCAATGCATAAAATAAAATATAATATGGAAAGTTATATAAAAAAATAAAACTCATTTATACGCAAGGGGACGTCCATTAATTACGTGAGCGAAAATAGGGGGGGAGGGGGTCCGGTAAAATCTCACCAAGTCTTACCAAGGGGGGGAGGGGGTCAAGGAAAACCTCACGTCAACTTTTTAATGCATAGAATTTACATTAAAAATTAATATTTAGATCTCACGGGAGGGGGGGAGGGGTCCCGCCAGATCTCACCAAGGGGAAGGGGGGTCAGAATTTAAAAAAAAACACCTCACGTAATTAATGGACGTCCCCCAACCTTTCGCAGGTGTTCAAGATTAAAAAAAAAATTGTTCCGGACGATTCAGATTAATATACACTAAACTATTCTAACTAAAAGCGTTATTTTAGTGGCATTTACATCTACTTGTACATCTTTAAATAAAATTAATAAAAATCTCTAAGTCTCAACTTACCTAGAAGCAATAGTTTTATATCCTTAGCAGCCTGTATGCCATCTTCTTTAAGATTCTTTTCGATTAGCTTAGAGCGTTGAATGGCTGCACGTTCTTCGGCTGATGTTGTGCATCCCATGTTCAGGAATTGTTTTATTTTTACTTTATAGCGGATGAGGGTTAAGATATTTGGAGCTCTATCTACAATTGTAAACTTATTTAATTTCGAATTCAAGAAAATCAGGAATTAAAAATGTCAAACAAATAATACAATGCTTAGAAGGAAGTGTTGCAAATACTGTACTCTTATCACATGATTTATTAAAAAGTTGAAAGTACGATGAAAGTAAACAAGAACAAACATTAAGTGCTAAAGGCTACCCTAAATAATAGAAATTCCTTCGATAGAGATACTTTTTTGTTCTGATTTTTTAAAGTTAAGTATGAGTATTAAAAACAGAAACAAGTGAATCATTCCTTTGCTTGGTACGAGATAACTTTATGTTGAGCTTAACTTAAGAACGAATGAGTAATGTTTTTCTTCTTTAATAAATACAAACAAAAAAGTATAAAAAAATCATCAGCTGGTATAGAAAAATAATATAAATAACTAAACTGCACAGTATATAAAAATCAGCAACCGCTTGAACACATGTGGTAGTTAAAGTTAAATTTGTTGATATATCAACGATAGAAACGAAAACTAATGGAATTTCAGTTAAATTCAGGGCAAATCAATTATCTTCCGAACAGACAAAAATATATGTTGCAAATATTCTTTTATTAGATAAGTTATGGTCGATAGAGTTTTAAATCATTCCTACGTATTGATTGATATTGTTGATACCTCTTACTGAAAGCTTATCAGTGAGTTTTATACTCCACAAAGCAGATTTGAAAAAAGTTCCTAGTTATTTCAAACTAGTAAAGTTGTTTAAGGCACTTGTTAATGCAAGTATGTTATCGGACTTTTGGTCAACTTAAAATGTACTTTGATAAGCCGAGTCTGAATATTTTATGTTAATAAGGCATTCGCTGTCATATATTATACAAATTTCAAGTATCGCCTCTTGTCTATTCCAGTATCGATTGTATAGAACTAAAAGTCACCATATATATTTTCATTTCCATCTTGATTACATTTTTGTTATTCGTTCTGTGCCTGTCGAGGCCAACAACTTAGGTATAAGTTTTCCAGAAATGTGTTTATACCTCATTTAATTTTTCATACAATGTTAAATTTTGAATTTTAAACCGCTTCTTGTACAACTCAATTTTCGCATAAGTTATGAACATAGTATTTCAAACTTTTGAAGTGAAATTTCTCGTCAAGATCCATACCGAGCAAATAGATAACGTTCCTTCTAAGAAAATTTTCATCATACAGCCGCCAGATTCGAGAAAAAAAAAGGAAGATGAGCATTGAGACTGTATAGCCCCATCTATCAAGCAAAATGAAAGGAATTACGCTGGAAGTGTAGGAGAAAAGAAGGATCGGCATAAGATTTAGCAAATTTATCTATATTTAATAGGCTCTCCTTAGCTTAATAACAAACATTCCAAAATATTTTTACTTGGAGTTGTGTACATATTTGATATCTAAACAAATTAAACAAATCGTCATGTTGGACAGAGTGGCACTTTTTCAATCTTCAAGCACTATCTTATCAGTTCATTTAATCAATCGATGGATGAGGTACGACAAAATAATTTATTTTTATCTTGGTTGGATTTATATTTGAAACATTATAGGAAGTTGAAAGATAAAAAAGAAACAAAACAAAAACTAAGCGGAAGCCTAACGCGGTAGCAGAATATATGCAAAGTAGCACTAAGCAACTGCTAACTATATAATATGGGGAGCAGTTGCTCAGTACGGAAAAGAAGCTTTGGCAATATTTCGATTTAGTTCCCGAAGTAGCAGATGATGCATGAGAGAAATTAACTACTCATTATTATGTTAGTGCTGAAGATTTTAGTAGTTCCACTTAGAAAAAAGGGTGTCGGCATTACAAAATTAGTGCAGTCTTAAATTTTGGCAAACCGTGGTGCAACTTATTTTCGCTATCAACTTTTACAATTTTAAGATCACAAGGAAATATTGTCAAAAAATGAATTCAAATTATATTATAGAAAGCCGAATTGGATGGTGTTTGCAGTGGTCGTTAGATATTGGGCCCTACAAGCCATCGATTCCCCCACCACCAACGACCATATAAAGGAGCAGCAGCAGCAACAGCAAAGAAGGAGCACACAGCGACACTTTACCGAATACACAATTTCGTTTTGCACGGCGGCTGGAAAAGCGCCGCAGCAGCTTTGCAACTTTTCCTTTTTTGTTTTTTACAAACAATTAATTTCTTTTTAATTACCACAAGGCAAGCAGTTGCACTTATACTTTTTTCCACAATTTTCTTTTAATTTTTTGTGATTATTTTTTAAACTTTTTATTAACCCGCCCGCAAAAGTTTTTTTTTTCTTTCAGATAAACGTTCTCTTCTCTTTTTCAATGCTTGCTGTCATCGGCAGTTCGAAAATTCGAAAAACATGACTTCGAAATGGTGACATTTGTTCAGTGGTGCAGTTTAGGGACTCTGCATACCTACATATGTATAGTTGTGCGATTACGTCTACTGAGTTGCGCAAGTATTTAGTTGCAAGTATGTGCAGCTGCGCAACTACATGTGTAGTTAAGTTAGCATGTGATCGGTGTGGTCGTTGTGCAGTTAAATATTTGAATTCGTTATTGCGATAAGGCTGTTGAGGTAGATTGAAAGACTGTGTCAAGGTTACCAAGTGATCAGGATTAACCCGGCCATGCCAAGCATTTCATGTGAAAGCCAAGGCCTTGTAGGAATTCTACGCGAATTGAACGCTTTTATCACAATATGGGCTTCAAACTTTTATTTAACGATAAAATATTGATGGTTTTACCATTTTATGAATTATTTTCTTATTATTGCTGATGAAAAATAAGGTCATCAACCATTTTCCAAATAATAATTTAAATTTTTACCATTTTCAAAATGGATGTTCAAAAATGTGCCATTTTACGACGGTATTTAAAATAGATTTCTTTAAAAATTTAAAATAAAAATGTTAAGTCCCCTATATTGGGTGCCGAGTTTTGAAAAATTAATTTCTGATATTCATTAGCGTTCCCTTAAATCGAAAACCCCTTAGGTAAAAATATTCTTTCTGCTTGAGGTATTTCTTATTAAAATTCCTAAAAAATATGCTCTACCGTTGTAAAAATTACAAAGAAATCACTATTCTGAGCTCATCCTCTAAAGTATGTACTGACTAAAGTTATCCTCAATCGCATTCAAAGCAAACTTTAGAGATCGAAGCGTAGACACCAGGCGCATGTCAAGATTATATACTCACCCTCAGAAAGAGCAAATAACTTTTGAGTTCATCTGTAAGAAGTGGCTTATGCATATTGTCCTGTTCCCATCAAGTTTTTCCGATATGCAAACCAACCTTACACAATTCAGATGAACTCAGTATTAACTCTGCGAAAACTTAAAAAATATCAGCAGAAACGCTTCACTCAAATTATAAAGTACATATGTATACAGGAACAACATAAGTAGCAATACAACGTCCTGCTATCTTGGCAGCTTTTCTCCAATAGAGACGGTGCCGCGGAAGTCATATCAGCAAGAATCAACTTCACTCTGTAAGAATTAAAATGAGCTAAGTATAATGCACAAATAAATTTTCTTCAATTTCGTTTAGTTAAGGTATATGCAATTATATTTAATTGTTTATGTTGTATATTAATATACATTTTAAAATCTTATCACTTATGTTTTCATGTTTTCTGAAACAATATTTTAATGTTTCCATAACATATTATAATATGTAACTTTTAGTCCATTTTTGAAATTAAAACGATTCGTAATAGTAAATATGTATGTATGTTTGCTTTATTTTATGCAAAAATAATAACAATAATAATTCATTATTATTATGTATTTTTTCATCATAAGTGTTAGTTGTGTTCATTGAAAATGATTGATTAAGCATGATTTTCAAGAAAACTAAGAACTACACACAATTAGAATTTAAACTTATTGCGATCTACTTGCGCATGGCTACACTTAGTACGGTTAAAGAATTAATATATATTTGTTTTAAGAAATGTTAATGCTTCGTACTTTATTACGCTTACGCACTTTTTATCGAAATATGTAAATACACAACTATAATATGTAAGTTTATCATTAATTATTGGCTTATAAATAATTCAAGTTGTTGTCGCACATATTTGTTGTATTATTTTGTCTCTTACATCCAACTTTTGTTAATTAGCATTATATATATAGAACGCACCTTAATTCAAAAATTTTCATTTATATTAAAACGAATTTTTAATTGTTTCATATTTTTTTAGTAATAAAGAACTATTGCATTTGGTTAAGTTAAACATTGAAACATTCCCATTTTTTTTCTCAAACATAAGCCTGTGGGTTATAAACTAACTATTAAATTAAAAATTTCAAAAAAATACAAGCAAAATTTAATGCATAAAAAATAATTCTTACTAGTATGCAAATTTTATGGAAGAATTAAAACGCGACTTTTTAACTTACAAACGATTTGCATTTTAATGAAAATAAAATGAACAAAATTTTACTAAAATATTTTAATTATATAATTAATTACATTAGTTAAGAAGTGCAATAGGTATTTTCAGTTAATGTAAGCAATAATAAAAATTTCAAAGATTATATTATATTTTATTTTTGCTTTGATTTAAATTTAAATTATAATAGATATTAAAAAAGATATAATCATCATACGAGTGTTTTTTAATTATTAAAAAAAAAAAAATCATAGTAGGGTAACAGAAAAAGGCGGACACAATGAAAAATATTTGAATTAAATAATATTAAATTATTGTAGCAAAGAGAACGTTTGTCGAGGACGATGATTTTGACGCTGCAGATACTGTTGGGCAGGGTCAATTTTGTGGAAAAACGTCTTCAATATTTACGAAAGCACAAGCGCCCAGTGAAGCTTGTGCCATAACCTTAAGAAGCTCAGATGCATGCGCGACACATACTTCCAATGGTGGACGCCAAGGATAGTTCATTGATTCTGTATTAATACAGAGAATGAAAGGAATATTAAAAATACACTAATAGCAAAGATATTTGCACTTTTACCTAAAATTGCTGAATTCAGCGCTGAACAAACTGCTTCTCGTTTTGATGGACATAGCTGCCAGCCTAAAGGACTTGACCATGGATTTGAGTAAGCTATTAAACTAAATGCATCCTGAAAGAACAAAAATTAATTTGAAATTTTTTTCAAACGTTAGAAAATCTTAATAAATACCTCTAACATTTGTCGATCTTCGTCATTCATTTTGTTTTCCTTTTCCAATTGTTGACCCATTTGTGAGAGTTCTTTACCAAATTCTAATATTCTCTCGAAGCCATGGCAATATTTTCGAGTAGAAGGTGATAAATCTACATCTGTGAGGTAGTAAAAGGTAATTGAAAATAATTAACATTGATTTAAAAAATGATACAAACCCATATCTTCATCTAAGTCTAAAGTGTTATTAAAATTACTTGCGTTCCCATTCTTACACGAATTCCCTGTAATTAAAAAATTAAATTGAATATGCAATTACAAATAATCCAGTTAAATTGTAATTTCGTGGCTGCAAAAGATACAACGCAGATCTTACAGTGTTCAATAAATTTTTAAACTACATATTTGCCAAATTTTCGTAATCTACACATTGACAAGACTTTGTTGAAAATTAAATGATTGAAATTTTAGTTTTTTGCTTTTTTGGCAAATAATAATATAAATTTACATGAATATCGATCGTTGCTAACGATCATTGTTATCACTGGATTAAATGATTAATTAAACGACGAAAATTATAAGCGTTTCGCAAGTTATTGACATTTAAGCTGTTCGCAAAGTTTGCAGCTGGCACACGTCTCTGATAATGGGGTAAAATTTAGCAAAGAATTCAAATTTTCTACGAATACCAAAATGCACATGGAAATAATGCACTATCCTTTGTGACTGTTTCCAAATACATATGTAGTTTCAAAGGTTCTAGACCAGTAATTTTTTTGTGTGATGAAGGCCGTCATAAATTTTGGACCAGTGGTTAAGGCTAAAATTAACGAAGATCTTAGGTTGACCCACGATATTATTGCTAATGAACTGGGTTGGAATGCCATTGCATGTAAAGTAACCTCAAATATAGCCAAAACCCGTGTTTTTGTACTTTTATCTTATATCTCGAAAACCTGAAATTCAGATTCTCGGATTCGGATTCAGCGCATCAAAGTCCTTCGGATATGATAGGTCTGGTCTCTGGTTTTGGACTTTTTTATTTTTGTCAGCCTGTGTTATTATAGTCGTATAGTAAGTTATAAATTTATTAGGAAATCAACTATATTTTTTTTGAAATGACCTTCTCTGGACCGCCGTATTAAGTTTCATATTTTGTATTTTTAATGCGAATTATTTTTAATCAAACTATACGCATTCGCTTAAGTGTATGAAGTTTCAAAATCACTGAAATTTTTCAAATTAGACAGTGATTTCTTAATTAGATTGCCCACTGTTATTACAACGTTGCTTACCATTCGCATGGTGTCCATTCTCCATTTCAATATCATGTAAATAATAATTATTTGCAACAACCACATCATTTGATTTACTAATTATCGCCTCGTTATCCTCAGTACTATTGCCTATAGATAACCTGCAATAACACATCGTGAAATAGTAAATGGATTATATTAATTAAAACTAAAATTATAATTATTAGGGCTTACGAATTTTTAAAATCTTGGTGATTATCAGCTGATATCACAGTCGTATTTGGTGCATTGTCCTGTGCATTAATGGCTGCATTCGAATTGCTATTTCCATTTTGATACGATTTTGTTGACTGAATAACCGACGTCTGATTCGGTGGCGTTGTTTGTGTTTGTGTGGTAACAGTTGTATTATTAGCAGCGTTTTTTGAGTTAATTGATAATTTATTGCAATTATTGGCAGGACAGAACTGATTGTTATAGCGCAGTTCGATTCAAATATGAAATATAAGAGAATACATTTTTTTTTAAAAACGATGATACTTTACATCAGTTTTAATGAATTTCAATACCTCGACGTCGGATCCATTAACCATTTCAATAAATTGTCTACACTTGAGCATAAACAAAAGGTTCTTATTATTTTCTAAGAGTCCTGGATAAGAGCCCAAAGTGTTCTCAATTGCTTGACCCATTTTACCAGTCATAACAAGCTTTAAAATTTCTTTAATGGAAACGAAATAATTTAAAATAAATTAACTATTTTTCATAAAATCAGAGAAACGTACTTTGCCGATTTTTAATAGATGACAATTCTTCACTAAAGCTTTGTCCTGTAGTTCCAGCAAATGCCTCTGCAGTGAGACTGTAACCATTATGCACCAAATATGATGAGACCATTCTGATAACGATTACACGATTTTAAACTTAATTTAATCATATGTTTATAAAATGTGATATACTTATGTAAAAGTGTTGTTGGATCACCCTGGTCAACAGGCATGGGAAAGTCGTAAATTGCAGCTTTTGTTTCGGCACGCAATTGTTTAATCATATCCTCAATTTGATCAAATTTAAATGGTTCTTGACCAAAGTTTGCATCGACTTCTTCACCGGGTGTTTGTAATCCAACCGTAGGATAAAGTTTTGACTACAAATGAAAAATTAAATTTCAATCATTTAACAAGAGGCCACACGCAAATTCTTACTGGTAAATCTCTAAATGCAATGCCTAAATCTATTCCGTTTTTGGTATAGAAACATGTGTTGTTTACAAAATTAACGCAGCACCCAATTATATCGCCAGTTGTAAATGTTGGTCCATATGACTGTCCATTACCAGAAGATGAAAATGAATTGCCATCATCACCATGATAACCATATGATTGTTTATCCCAACCTAATAGAATTAAAATTAAATTTATGACGAAGCTAGTTTTTCAAATTTTGCAACCTTTACCTGGTAATCTATTCATTCTAAACTGTTGAGCTGTAAGACCAATTCCCATGTAGCCGTTTTTCCCTTTGGATATAATTTTAACTTCAAAATAATATAAGCCACAGGCCGGCGGAATAGGGTGGGCAGTACGCACAGATGCGGCATCATTATGTTGTTTTCCAGCTCCTGTTATAAATGAAAAATAAATAAATTGTCAACTGAATCTTATCGAAAACCAAATATTTTAAATTCAAGCAAATGATCACAATTATAGAAATTTATTGTTGGCAAACTTTAAGTTAAAAATCACTTAACTGAACATTGTGAAATTGAAATTGATTTTTGAAATCTAAATCTAAAAATATTTACTGTGCGCATGGGCACATATTTATTAAAGGCGTATTCAAGTTTATCCCAAAATTATCTAAGTTGTCATCTACTGAAATATAAAACTAATAGACAATCCAATTCATCTCCGAAATTGCGTTATTTAGGGCAAAATGATTTAAAAATTTGTAAGCATAGAAGGAAAAGCTCATAGGAGTCAAAGATTGACAGCTCAAAATGTGCTTTGAAAAGCACAGTTCTTTCCAAAACGCACGCGTTTCGAGCCAGGTAGGATGGTGACGCTTCGTAGTTTTTCTTGTTCTAAATGTAGCATTTTTGCTTGCTCATAACCATAATTTGTATAATGTTCCCGAATTCGTCTTCAGATAAAAAATGTAAGTTATGGCAAAAGTTAAATCTTGTTAGAAAAACACAGAGTCAATTATTGCCCAGCTCTGGTAATCATTGCATGATTAAAAACATAAGCTGGCAACCCACTTGTATTTTGTTAAAGAAAAAAAATCAACAAACAGCAATATGATAAATCAGCTGTTGAAAGACTTCGCATTAAAGATTTACATGGAAAATAAAAACAAAACCTCATGTGAGCAAGTGAGAAGAAAAATAATATATTCATAGCTTGTTTGTGTTAGAGGGAGATAAGCGTAAGGCTTTCGTTAAGTTTAAAATACAAAGACAAAATGGCAGACGAATTAAGTGCAATGACAGCAGGAACAAAACAGTAAAAAATAAAGAATTTGAAGACCAAAATAAAAAGAAAAATTATAGGATTACCATCTTTTAGTTATTTATGGCAAAACATTAAGCCTATTAAAAAAGTATATATAGTCTCCATTAGCGTCACTAGTTGTGTCGATTCAATCATGTTTGTCTGTGGAAATCACGATTACGGAGAAGCTAAGCGAGATACTTGAATAAAATTCGGCACACATGATACACGTTCAATCAAGGACATACCATACATTCCGCCCATACAAATGAAACACCATATTAGATTTTTTTACGTAGCGTAACCATATTTCTCACAAATACTAAGAATAAATTCGACAAAAAGTTGTCGAATTTCGCAGAGAGAGTGTGATTCCTCCTTTAAAAAGCACACAAACAATAGGAATGATTCGGAAAAACTTCAAGAACTATGGCAATTCCCCCAAAAAATCAAAAACTTAAAATTATTTAATTAAAAAGATAGTGGTCTGAAAAATTTAGTGGTATTCAGTGGCGTCTCTTCACCAAAACCTTGGTGGTATTCATGTCGTACCTGTCAAAATAAATTCAAATTCGAAAAATCGAGTTTATTGGCAAATTTTTAATTTTTTATGCATCATGTTGGCAATAACAATAACAAGGAGGTTCACTCAAGTTGAGTGAAAAAAAAAAACACTGAGCTTTGGATTAACACTAAGCTTCAGCTTTTTAACAAAGGAAGGGATATTATTAATTATTACTACTCATATGAGTCACTCAAAAAAGCTGCAACGCGTAAAATTGTGGATAAATATGAAAATTTTGTTTGTAACTTCAAAAGAAGATCTGTGACACTAAGGTCAAACGAGTTGACTCCATTTTTAGTGATTTGAGATATTGATGTTCAAAGTAACTGATTTTTCATCAAATAATGGAGATAAATAGTAAAGAAATTCTGGGATAACTGTGGAATTGTTAGCTTAAAAGTCTAATTTGTATATAGAATTAGCGCTGTAACAATAAATTCTTATTTTTGGCACATATTAGTGGCAAAAGTAAAAACAAAAAGAATACACATAAATAAATATGACAGATTTTGAAACCAATGCACTTTTTAAGTGTAGAAACCACAAAACTTAATTAACATTATACATATATCAGTGACATTTAACCTATGTATGTTAAACTCATTCACATTTTTAAAGACAAAATTCAGTTTTTAAATCAAAGATGGCACAAAACTCTTGTAATGAGAGAAATTAAAAAATTTGTTGATCTATTAATAAAAAATGTGTGATTGAATTATTTTAAATTCTTGAGCTTGTCGACTGACCTAGAAGTAGAAATGTATGTACATTAGGGTGATTCAAATTTTTTACTTTTTGTTTTTTCTAGGGTGCTGTTGCTTAAAAAGTAAGTTTATGATATGAAGAAAAAGTTCACGAAAATTCAGATCTGTACCTCTATTTTATAAGGTGGCGCCGAAGCCTATTAGTTTTACATGTAAATTGTATGGAAAAATTATTTTTTATTAAAAAGGTATCTGAATGAATAGGTGATTAATGTAGGGTCGTTTTTCAAAGTAAGTTTTGCGCTGAATCCGAATCTAGCGTCAGATTCGACCCAATACCGGCTGTAACTTTGCAAGGAAACATCACAAATCACCACTTGAAAGCTCATTTTAAAGGATAAGAACGGTACTAAATGATGCCTTTGTTAAAAATAAGCTGAAGAAATTTTTTTGAATCCTATACATGGCCTCAAAAGTAGACAAAAAACATCATGATTTAGGTACTTAACCTCAATTATTTCCTGATGGGTCGATTCTGAAGCTAGATTCGGATTCAGCGCAAAAAATACTTTGAAAAACGACCCTGTTCAGCCCAACAACATGATCTGAATTTTCGTGAACTTTTTCTTCATATCATAAACTTACTTTTTAAGGAACAGCACCCTAGAAAAAACAAAAAGTAAAAAAATTTGAATCACCCTAATGTAGATACATATCGTTTATGTAGAACAAAAAGTCATTTCATGTTTTTGAGTTATAAGTTATTGTATGATTTTTGTCATACACTTTAACAGTAAATAATAAAGGACCATGTATTGTCTTGTAATTGAGCTTTTTTTATTTAAAAATAATTTTGCACTCACCTTTGTAGTGAACACGTAAGTTATTTTGAGACAATCCAATAGCTAAACACTTGTCATGTGAACTCCAGCAACGTGGTAGTGGTGTCTCATTTTCATTAACATTTGGATACAGCATTTTCAAACGGTCCACCGCCTGATGCTGATGGTGTTGACTGGTGTTGCTTGTATGAGGTTCACCATTATTGTCGTTGTTGGTTAGCATTATGTTGCTGTTGTTGTTAGTGTTGCTAGCGCTTAATATGTTGTTGCAGCAACCGGTGCTGCTGTGGTAATGATGATGCAAACGGGGAAAATGCGACGATGAATGCAACTGATGATGACGCTTAAATTCCTCGCGTGGCAGCGACAGAGGCAGTTGAGGTGGGGGCAGAAGGTGTGGTTCGTTGGTGCCGGACACACCTACAACGACGTCAACAGTTTGACTACGTTCAGGTTGGGCGTCACGTTGCTCACGCTGTTGACTGGTGCTAGCAACGTCAACATTCAAATTCACAACGTTGGCAATGGCAGCTTGCTGTTCATTTGGATCTATTGCAGAGGCGTCAATGCTGTCAGCAATGTCCTCGTCGTCCTCAACAGAAAATTCTTGTTGGTGTGGTTGTTGATGCTGCTGCTGCTGTTGGGTAGGAGATGGAGGGGAGAAGTGTTGTTGCTGTTGTTGTTCGTGTTGTTGATTATGTTGGTGATGGTGCTGATGATGGTAATGATGTTCTGAATGCTGAAAATGTTGATGAAGTTGATGATTATGTGACGATGATGACGACGACGATGAGGATGACGAGGGTGGTGGAGTAGTATTGTTATTGAATAATAGGGGTGAAGATTCTGTAGGCTGATGCTGCTGTAGCTGTTCAGCAGCCGGTGCAGCAGCCTGTTGTTCTGACAGATGTTGCTGATTGCTAACTAATGACAATGGTGGAGGTGGCGATGGAGGGTGTGGGGGCATGTGCTCCTGCGTCTCCAAAGCTTCATCATCATGAGATTGCAGCATAGGCAACATTGGTAAGGTAACCAGTAAATTGCTGCTACTGCTGCTATTGCTGCTGCTTGCTGATGAGGAAATTGGTTGTTCATTCTCATTTTCAGCGTCCATTTTTTATTACCTTTTAGTGTTGATTTTGTATATTTTATGTTTGTAAGTTATAAATCCTATTCGAAAAGTGTAAAACATGAAAAATTAAACAAAATCAAGCAACAACTCAGCAGCAGAAGCATCACTAAAAGACTGAATAACACTGGTTCATCATCATCGCCGTCGTCAGCATTTTTTTCTATTTAGATTCTAATTTCTGTAATACGTTTTCTATACGTTCGAAAAAAATAAAATTTATGTTAAAAGACCAGTGCTTTTCAACCCTTTTTAGTCTTGGCGACCTTAAGCCTATAAATGGAAGACATCTGATATCCAAGACACACATAAAAATCATACTATCGATGATAATTAATGCTTTGCAAAAGCTTGTATTAATAAATCATATATTAAAGTAGGAAATAATAAAAACATGTACGGGATATTGACACAAATTTAAAAAAATAATGCATAGTCTGTGGTTAATAACACTGACAACTGACGGACTTTTAACCGGAACCGTACAAGTACATCCAAAGTACTTCTCAGTAAAAAAGTTTTTAGTAGTTACCTAGTTTTTTTCTACAGATGTAGCAGAAATAGTACATTCAATATTACTAGATAATTTGGTGGCATTTTCAATTAACAATTTAACCAGTTATTAGTAAAAATTAGAATTATGCACTTGCACCCTTCTGGTTCTAGGGACGTCAATTACAAACTCCCACGAATTTAATGACCGCCGATTACGCAGGAGACTTAACAATTGGCAATATGTAAAAATATCTAACGCCCATTTAATTTTTGAAGCAAAAGATGAGACTAATTTCATTCAGACGAGGAGGGTCTTAAGTCAACAGTGTAATAGAAATATAAAAGGACTTCCTCATTCCAAAACTGGCACTAGCGATTTTTGGATGTTCGAAATTCACTTTCAATCTTTCCTATCGCTTGGTGCAGTAAAACCGTCTCTGGAGATGTCCGATATTCTTTTTCATATTAATTACTATTTTGATTCGCTGAAAGGGAGTGAAAATGATTTCACTTCTTTAGCCATGGAATCGAAAAATTAAATTCTAAATTCCAATTCCCTGAAATGGAGTTAAACTGTTGATTCTTTGAATGTAATCGACTAAATAGTCAATTATTTTACAATGGAATTGAAAAAGTTGATTCAAAACTTCAATACTTATAATGGTTTTAAAATCTCTCAGTTCTCAATTTTCCTTACGCAGACATGGGGGTAATGCGTACGTTTTCCTTATTCCAGGGAATTGGATAAGATGATTCTAAACTCAAATTTCTTGATTTTTTTGAGGAGTTTGTTTTCAATAGGGTGGTGACCGCCATGGATTATTAAGTGCATACCTACTAAGAAGACAATATTTGTTCAATGACAGAAACAAACAGCAATAATATTGAAATTGATGAGATTGAGGGCCTAAATCGATTTGAAGTAAAAGTTGCGGAATAGTTTTAAGGTTCTTCTAAGAAGAGAATCTTCACGCAGGATGAGCACGACAAATAGTTTAAGCTGTGAAATCTGAAACGGTATAATGATACTATCTAAAAAGTGAAAAGTCGTCTACTGCATTGACTTGGAAACATAAAACGAATGGAAGACAACGCTTAAGCTATGATAATTTAGAGCCCACAGATACAATGCATAGGCATTAGGCATAGACTTTAGTGAGATTCTTTTTCTTTATCATTTTGGGGTGCATTAAGTATTTAATTAGCCATCGGAATTACGGATATACATATGTATCTATTTAAAAATCGCTATATTTAATAAAATTACTATACAACTTTTAGATCATTGGAGCAATAGACAATTTTTTGAAATTTTAATCTATTTATTTGAGTCACTTTTTTCGGAAAAAAGTTTTAACTTTTATGTTTATCACTATGTAATTAAAATAAACAATTTATTTTATTTAAAATTGTACGTAACACCATATGCCAGGGAAATTCAAAAGTATTTATTTTTTCCCCTTATCAAACAGAACACGGCATTAAGAGTTGTTGAACAAATTTTTTGTTAACATAAAATTTTGGCAGTAATATTAGTTTTCGATCAATTGGATAAAGTTTTTAGAATTATGTATGTATGTATGTACTCGTAGCTTATGCTATCTTGATCATAAATCGAAATGAGCACAAGCCCGAGTTTTGGTAAGTTTAGAAGTTATTGGGGTGAAAAATACTGTCCATAACTCAGGCTTTTGTTCAGGCTGATATAAGCTACATCGTACTAAAGTTTTAGCCAAAACATAATTTACATAAGACAACGGCGTTAATATTTGGCTAATTTTTAAGTTTCGTTACACCCTATAAATACTTAACTTGCCACATCTCAGAGTTAAGCCTATATAAAACAAATAAATAAAATTTTACCAAAAATATTGCTATATGTAGGTATACTAAATGGTAAAATATTGTAATAATTATAAGAAATGAAGCATTTTCAAGAAAAAATATTTGAACATGTGCAATTTCTCGAAAAAAATTTGTTTTTTAAATTGATAAAAATATATAAAAAACTTGTTTGTATCTACAAAAAAGTCCATATATCTGAATTTAAATTTAAATAGATATAACATTTCTAGGAAAAAAAAAAATGTAAAAACTACGTTTCATTCAAATTAATGCAAAGTTTCTCAGCTTATAGCGATATTGCAATACATACATATATACGCACCTCTTCCGATGGCTTCATCTGCAAAATCAGATTCTAGACATTTTTGATAAGAAATTCATTTTAAACCTAAATATTCCTATTTAGGTCAAAATATAAATAAAAAACCGAACAGATTTACTTAAGCTAATTTCTTTTAGAGCAAATATTGCGTTTATATTAAGAGAAAAAATATGTAAAAGAGTCGGACGGATTTAGTTCGGAAGTTGCGTATATATATTTTCTTAAAATTGCTCTAGGAACCCCTGTGTTGATATCCAAAATATGAAAGTATGAAATTAGCAACTGTTGTCACATAACTTTTTGAAATCTAACTTATAGTTTTCGAGATATCATTACTTTTCTGAAATTCTGACTGATTTTTTTCTCTGGAAAACCAATATTTTTCCAAAAAACCCTATTGATCCATATCGTTACCTTAATATAGAAAGGTCCTAACTAACATTTTTGTTTCTTTACAGGAGAATGAAAAAACTTAATTAAAATTTATGTTTTGTAGTATTGAAGTGAGTTTGTTTTTTTTTATTTGGTTATAAATGCTTTATTTTCAATCGTAGCACACACATTTTTATCAATATTGTATTAGTGGGTGGCCTACCGAAATCTACAAAAAAAAAACTCGATTTTGAAAAAATGTTAGTTAGGGACTTTCTATATTAAGGTAACGATATATTTAACATATTAAGAAAATCGAATTGGTCCCCTTTAAAACGATGTAACAGTTGTACTAAGTTTTTTTTATATTAACCCCTCTTTTTTCTGGAAAGAGTAAAATAGTTTTGAAAATTTTTAATTTATGGACAAATCACAAAAATATCGTACAATCTCGAAAACTATGAGTTAGAGTTCAAAAATGTACATACCTATATGCCAATATTGTAGCTTATTAAATTAGCTTTCATATAGATTAAATTTTACAGGGGTTCCAAACTTATAACGATTTTTGAATATCCACTATTTTTGATGGCTATATCTCCGAAACCAGATCCGACTGACGCTTTTTCATTGCATATTTATTCTTGGAATTAAATGTATATTAATATGTATGAGAAGTGTTGTTTACTAAAATTGGCGTGTGGGAGCTAAAGTAAAGTTAAGCCTCTCCTTTACTGATTCTTTACGATCTTCTGCTCAAGCTTGAAGTGAAGGCAACCTTTGACGCAAGCAATCAGTATGTAGCAGGAAAAAATTGGTCAAGGCTGCAACGTTACAATTTTCAATGAATTAAAAGACAAGCGCAGTATAACTCTACCATTGTAAATGAAAATATTCTGGTTGGCATATAAAAAATTAATTTTCTCTTTATCAGTCGACTTAATTCTATATAATTTCGCAATATTTCAACAAAGAGACTTCATATCTCATTTCACTCCACTATGTTCAATGGCAGTAGCAGACAGACGAGACAATGCAAAAAAACAAAAAAATTTACATATTAAGAAAATAAAATCCAATACCCAAAACACAATTTTCACTTTTAGCAATACAAATACGCAAAAATCTTGCAACAGCAAAACGATTTTTGAAGTTTTTCAATAATTAGTTTTTGATTTATTTTAGTTATTCCTTTTTTTTATTTTTTCCAAATTCTTCACTTTTAATGTCGTCGTTGGTGGAAGTTTTCTTTGTTTTTCAGCACCACTAAAAAAACTTCCTATACTTTACGTCTTTCAACTATGTTTATCGTCGTTTATTTTTCGTTTTTCGCACTGTTCACCTTTTGTGTTTGCTTTATCCTTTTCGTATATTTTTTTTTCTTTTCTACAGAACACTCATAATGTTCAAAAGTTCAAGCAAAATATTATGAAAATTAAATAATCGTCGTATGAAAATATAAAATTTTTACCAAATTTAGTGCACCGCAGCACCGTCGATTTTTTTTAAGTTCATTAATTTTTTAAACGGTTGTTTTCTTCGATTTCTTGCTTTTTTTGTAGATATAATGTTTTTCAATAAATTTTATAAATTTTTCCACGGCCACGAAGAAAACGAATTTAAAACAAAATTACGCAGTAGAAGAGAAGAAGAGCGATGGTAAACGACGAAGTCGAGAAAGGACCAGTGCTGTCGTTCTTCTTACAACAAAGCGTACTATTGCACTACAAAGCCACAACTGGTACTATACTACCTACCGTACTATGATACTGCTGTTCTTTTCTCTTGTTTGTAATAAAATACATTTACATACAAAAATAAATGAATATATGAGATTTGAAACTATAGTACAATTATCATGGTAGAAGCAAATCAAATCATTATTCTTCCTTGTTTTTAGTTATACCTTCCGTACCTGTCAAGGTCAAGTCACGTTTGAAAAACGCGCGTTAATCGTAGTGCCAGTTGTATATAATTTTGTTGAATGCTGAAACTTGCGTGAGTTAACGCGCGTTGAATAAACGCCCGTGTAACCGTGCTTCTTTGTTTTGCTTATTTTTAAAAGCGATGGAATAACTTTTATGGTTTCATTAATTTCAGTTTGACAGCATAATTCTTCCATAGTGTTGTCTTCCAATCAATCAATCGTAGCTAGCATATACATGTAGAATTTGAACTTCACGTAGCACCAAGGAAAAAATTCTAGAGTCGTGATATTACATGATCCAGGCGACCATAGGTCAGAAGCGCGAAATTAACTGTGAAATGACAGCACTGGAAAGGATACTGTCAGTGCCATTTATGTCAAGAACAAACAAAACAAAAATTCAACAAAAATTGTTGAAAAGGACCTAAAATTAATAAATACGAAAATTATAAAAATAAAATTGTGCGATGCAAAGGCTACGAGAAACTCCTAGTCGAGTTAAAAAAGTTGAAGAATATGCAACATTACATTCCTTTTTTTATTTTTTACTGACTGATTGATTATTTTCATCTATTATTTCACTTATTATGAAAACAGCTAGCACAAGCACATCCGTATCCATTGCGTGTTCTTGACGTTGAGAAGTATACGCAACAAATCAAATTGGACTGCAGTTGTATGTTGCTGCTTGAACGTGTATTGCCATATGTCGGATTTGCTTTACGATTCTGTTTTTTTCTATTTCTTTTGCCATACTCTTCTTAGCATAAGGTGGCAGCTTAAATTTGTTTCAATATCAATATAGCAACTGTGGCGATAAACATATGATAAGAACTTAACGAAGCTATAGGGTGACTGATAAAAAAAAATTACAGTTGCCGTTAAATGACAGTTGCGGCATGTGAGGAGCCGACGGGACGGTTATCCGTCGATTTAGACTTATTGCTTTTTCTCTGTTGAACTCGAATAGTTATATCTTTTTTAATTGGAATTAACTATTCAATGATGATGTTTATATTTTTTAAAACAAACGAAATTGTTTCACGGCTTCACAAGCAAAAAGATTTTATTTTAAAATTATAATAATAAAAACAAAACCTTAGCTGATTACTTTAGTCCAATCGGAATTGTGGGCAAGATTACGATTTCCGTGGCGCTGCAATCTGACGATGGTTATAAATTGAAAATGTTAAATAAAAAATCTAACTCTCGTTTGGTTTTCGAATTATCGCTACTAAAAAAATTATTTTGATAGTACCATCACAATCACGATTTCCGTGGCGCCACGATTTTCGATAGAAAACGTTAAAATAAATCGAAAATGTTCAATAAAAAAATCGATATCTCGTTTGGTTTTCGGGATATCGATACGATAGAAGAAGCGGAATTCTGAATAAACTTAGGCGCAATTTGTTGCTTTACACACATTATAAATCAACCCATAATATAGAATAATTAACAGATATTTATAAATTGTGTTTTTCATTTTATTTAAAAAATAACATACTCATTACAAACATTCATGTATTTATTATTCAAAAACAACAATTAATTCAATAGTTTTCGGTTGTTCTGACATAATTTCCACCAGATGGCATTGATACTTTATCGTATCCCTTTGGGAAGAGTTTATCAGCTTCCTCATCGGTAACTGTTGGCAGAATCATTACCTTCGTTCCAGGCTAAAAAAATTACATAGATAGAAACAGTTTTAGTAAAACAAAATAAAAGAAAAATCTGAAGCGAAAATCAAACGTACCGTCCAGTTGGCTGGAGTAGCAACAACCTTCAATCTATCGGTCAACTGTAGTGAATCGATGCAACGTAAAATCTCACTAGAAAGCACAATTTTAAGAGTTAGTACATACAAGTTTTTATGAACTTGAATCTTAACTTACTCAACATTGCGGCCGGTGGACATAGGATAGAACATCGTTAAACGAACTTTATGATCTGGACTGATAATGAAGAGAGCGCGTATCGTTTTTCCCACTTCAGGATCATTTTTCTGATCCTCATCTAGCATGCCAAAGCTTACAGCCAAGTCACGAGTTGGATCCGCAATAATTGGGTATGGGAATTCGCCGGGAATATCCAAGCAGTACGACTTAATGTCATTGACCCAATCAACATGGGATTTTAGTGCATCGACAGAGTGTGCCAAACATTTCGTATTACGTTTCTCAAAATGAGGCTGATGCACTGCAATACGTCCTAGCTCTGTGGTGCAGACAGGTGTAAAATCAGCTGGATGCGAGAAGAGAACGACCCACCTTAAAATAAAATAAATAAAAAACAAAATGCGTTAAAAGTACGTTCAAATATGGGAAGACCATAATAATACATTCCATTAGTTATTCGTACATTTATGTCACTAATAACAATATCGTATGTAATTAGAAATACTTGCTTGTAACGCAATCATAAGATAGAATTTATTATATGAATGTACGAGTATACATGGTTGTTGTAACGATTGTCACTTTGGAATGGATAAAGTTGCTTGATATGTTTATAAAATGAATTGTTTATTCAAAATAGGTAACAACTCGCCAACAAGTTCTATTGGCTTGATGCGTTTTTTGATTAATTAATTAATTAATACATATTGTATTTGACAATATGGGCAATGAAGTAAAAATTTATTATGATACTTATATTAAGGGTATTGATGTATGCAAAACGATCTTACAAGCTAATTATTGCCTTTATAGTTTTTTTTTATACATAAATTGTTAGAACTTTTTCCAGCTGAGTAATACCAACATTTTAATATTTTCATTCAAAATTCCATACAAAACTTCAACCCTTTCATTACATTATATGTAATTTTTCTAACTTTTTTTTGCTATAAACCTTGCCTTCAAATCAAAGTCTCAAAAATGATATCCTTCCTATCAAACATTTATACTTTCGGATGAAACATATTTTAATCACCGAGAATATGATTTTAATTGTGTGCTAGTATATATTTTAATGTTTAGCATGATTTGTTGTATAAAGAATAGTCTCAAATAATTATTTATGAAGTCGTTTAAAAAAATTATTTATTAAAGTACTGATCCAGGCAGTGGCGTTAATAAGGGCGTCAGCAAAACAGTCCTATATTATTTAATTGAAAATGTAATCTGATCAGAACTTGAAAAGAGTTTTATTCAATTTTAATCAGATGATCGATGGAAACACGTGTTGACCTGATAACTGCTATTTTTTTACAGTAGATTATAATTTTTTAAATTTTTTTCGGCCACAAATACATCATTCAGTCATCATCCAGTACATTCCCAAAAAACCAAATTTCCATCACTGGATGTAGGATGCATCATAGATCGATACGTTTTCCCGTTGGGAAGTTACAATGAAAAATAGAATCTCATTGTGTTAATGCATGAATTGCTCTATTATCTATAAGTTAGCCTCATAAATGTCTCAAAGATAATTAGTTTACGTAATACATTTTTGTATTATTTATTTGAAAGATTTTATAAATCTCAATATCTGCATTTATTTACTACAATCTGACTTCCTTATCATAATATTTTCATGCCATTTTTATTTGTTTTGATTTAACATAAAACGAAATGATTTTAATAAAAAAAATAGTCCCATAAGAAGTTACGTAATAAAAGACTTTTTGATAAGTACATACAATCTCGTGTATAATGACATTTTGAGTTCTAAAAATATATGGAACTTTTCTTATAATGAGCATTATATAATAATGTATCTTAAAAATTTCGACTCATGCTAAGATTATCCAATCTCAATCTGACCCTATGAATCTTAGATATTAAAAACTTCTCGAACAAGCCACCTTAATTTCATAAAGGTTTTTTCTCACATTTAATGCTTGACTTAACACCGCAAAGTATATCAAATTTACTTTTAAAAAAAAGTATAAAAGTAAATATTTTCGACAACGCCTAGCAACCTAAGTACTGAGATAAATTTACGAAAAACTAAGTAAATATCAATAAGTAGCTAGAAATTCTAATGGCGTTTGCAAGTAAACAATGATTTTTATTTTCTTTTTTTTTCTGTCTGGCATACATACGTACATATGCATAAACAAAGTTTTAATTGCTTAATCTTAATCTTAATCTCTTTTTTATTGAAGATTACATTTGTATTGAAGACAAAAAGCGTCCACTAGTCATAAAGATGAGGATTTTTTAAAATAATTTTTGCTTAAATATTCTGTCAAATAAGGTGTGTATCTTCTCTCAAAAAGTTATAAGCGTTTACCTTTAAATGGCCATAAAACGAATAAACGACCAGGTACGGATCATGTAAATATTTGGAATCTCCGAACACTAAATAATAATTATGCATTGTCAAATTTGGTTGACAATTTTATCGATCTTGATTTTGCTTGAAGTGCACCGTGCACAAATGATGGACTCTGTTAAGGTTGGCGGTAAAAATCTGTCACCTTGCTCAAGGGCGAATTTATGTAGTGGCTAAAAAGGCGGTAAGTGGCAGAAAATATAAGAAATACTTTATTTAAAATAATGTTCAACAAATATTTTGTCTAGCATTAATACGTACTTTCAGGAAAACTTAGTGGCCAAAAATATTCAATACGATGCTTGTTCAAATTACATGAAATAAATTTGTATGTGAAACAAAAAAAATTTTTAAATTACCTCTTGTTCCATCTACTGCCCACAATTATCCAAAAACAAAAGCCCCAATCCCCATTCTAATCCTCATTTTCTAAAAAAACTATACATGATGTGCAAATTTTGAGCCCATACATTTTCGATAAGAAATTTTACGTAGAATACGTTGGTTATATTAAAAATTTGATGCAGGGTAGGGGTAATTGTTAAAAATCTATTTAAACATTTAAATTGTTAATAACAATATTAATTTGTTTTTTAAGAAATCATTTTTCTACTAAAGTTAACTTTCTAAGCTTTAAAATGAAAATAATTAAATTTTTTTAGCTTTAACAGAACCGGAGCTATGAATTTTTGAAAGTGAGTCTTCAAGCCAAGAATCACAAAGTTCACAAAATTTAAATTCGCTCTATTTTGAAAATAATATTTTTTTTCAATAAAACCCTCGAACACGTATCTCCTCTTTTCCGATACAAAACTCATAAAAAAAATTTCAGCCAAATCAAAAATGCGTCGTCAGAAAAGTGTTCGGTTTGTAAAAGAACGTTGCATATAAGGGGTTAACGATTATATTAAACATCTTTATCTTACTACTTTTTTAAATTAAATAAAATAAAGTTTTAGTAAAAACTTTAAACATTTTTTTTTTGTCAAAACATGATATCAAATCAATGCTTATCTAAAAAAAAATTAAACATATAACAAAATATATTGATACTCTAAGGCCCAGACTTACGAGTCTCCTTGAAAATCGTAGAAATCGATTGGACCCTTTGTGGTCTCAGCTTGAAAATTTGGTACATTTGATCCCAGACGCATTTTGATATTTTTTTTAATTAATAGCACAGATGAAACGTGAGAAAAAAACCACAATTTATTTAAATGTCAAATACACCACGAACCGGTCGCGACTGCTACTTTGCACAAACTACTTGGAATGCGACTTGGGAGTTGGTTTTTATGAACAACATATTAGACGCTCACTCAATAGGCGCTGTGCAGGGGCTCGATTTGTCTGGCTAAATAAGAAACAATCAAAATGGGTGTTATCTTTGGCCTTGCCGAAAATTATACACCCTACATTGCATTAACAGCAAAATCGCTATGAAAAGATTTTATGGAAATTTTTTTTCACGGTTTTGTGGTAGGGCAGCTAAGCTATATATAATATATATGTATATGTACATATTAACCGCATACGAATTGCAGCTCAAAACCATAGCTCCTCCATACCTTTTAATATCTCTATAATGAAAGAATTTTGAAATATTTGCTATTTTGGTAGGTGCTACCACCATCTTAATCCGCTGTTGAACTCTTCCTCTGTATATCTCCAAGAAATTCGAAGATTGCATTCCCAGCTAATACTTGGAAGATTTATGAACCTTCCATCTGTCCAAGCGATGGATTTGTAACTCTTCCGGAGGAGTTGAATTTTTCAAATTTCATTTATTTGAATGCACTATAAGAAAAGCTTATAATCATGATATCCATGGACATATAGATTAACGAAAATGGCTATGTCGACCCAGAAGATGATGCAGATCAAGAATATATAGACTATTCTATATCTCCTCCGCGACACCTTGTTACATGTTACAAACGGAATGATAAATTAAATATACATACCCAGTTTCTAGGGTATAAAAATACCAAACGACAGACGATATGGAGGTTGCAATATCTCTTGATATGAAAGTCAATGTTGTAGCTAAGCGGACTAACTGGTAATCGCAAGCGACAAAAATAAAAGCAAAAACAATTGAATGATAACAGACAGCAACAAATACAAAACTACATTAAATAAAAATTTTAATTGGAGAATGTAGTCAATAAAGCCGGCTTGCGATAAATGAGGGTATACATATAAGCAGATTATAAAACAACAAATAAATATTTTAATCTTTAATTGTCATTTATAGAAGTTATTTTGTACATAATGCTACTTGATATGAAGTTGATTTAATCTAGTGGCTCAATGTTGGATTGGTGATAGGATCTACGCTTATCTGTTTCACGAGCATTATCTTCTCTTCCCGTTACCTAACTTCCCATCTACATTTCTACATTGCAACTATAGCCGTTTGTTACTCCTACATCTAAGAGTCACTTCATTTAAAATATTAAGATGGGGAAGATGGTCCACGATTACATGATTACATAAATATTTTTTTTTTTGACATTTCAAATATACAGAGCTATAATAATTTTAATAAGCTTTACGATCAACTTAAGTAATAGTTTTTGAGATACAACTAATTCTTAAAATTATATATTATAATAAAAATTATAAGCTTCAGTTGGTGCCGGATTAAGACTTTGCGAGGTCCTGGGCTATAAACTGGTCATTCCATAGTATTTGTTCCTTAAACAAGTTTTGGTATTGAAAATTGCGGTGTCAAGCTAATTGCATCCAAACAAAAGAAAATAAAAACAAAAAGCAAATAGATTCTTTTAATGTGTATTAACGGTATGACCAAAATTAAAAAAAGGTCCTCCTGTTTCGTTTCTCTAAAAACACAACAAGATCTTTGTCACATCTTAAACCTCTAGCATATAGTTTATTATTCCGCTACATGGAGGCCCACTTGAGCTCGGGGTCCAGAGCTATAGTCCTCTCTAGCCCTACCTTAATCCGTTACTGAACTTCTTCATAAGCCTTGCATCACCCGGGGCGACTGTTTCCTTCTCCCCCGTCTAGCTTTGCTACTGGTTGGTTAGCTGAAAAAATGTAAGCAATAATAAAATCAAAAATATGTGCAAAATAAGAAAAGGACTAATAATAGAACAACAACAACAGTGAGTTAGATTGCCAGACTGGGACTGATCTTAACAACAACAACATTAATAAAAACCAGTTTCTTGTGCTCTCAGTTATTTTTCTTTGCTTTATTTGTTAAATATGAGCTCGCCAAAAAAGAACATAACGCCAACAACAAATGCAGCTATGTAGGTATTAAAAAGAGCACATGTTCCCCGAATAAAACTTAAAAAGCTAAACACAATTGGGACGTGCAATATCGTCCAGATTTTTCCTATAGGTACGTTTGTAGTGAGTATAAAATTAACACTAGAAAATTTATCACAGAGAAATAGAGCAAATTCTATTTTTTGGTGCGATTTCACACAGAAGATAAATCGCACGTCCCAGTTGTGTTTTTAGCTTAAGGCAATGGAAGAGAGCTTAAATTGTAAGACTGGGATGTACCAGATGGAAAAGCATTTAACTATACGAACCAACAATTACACTTTCAAATGATATAACAAGTGCTGAGGCCAGGCTTGAGAGAAAAATAAAACTAGAAATAAAATGTCTCAAAACGAAGTGTAATGAGCTAAATGATTAAGTTTTTTCTACTGAGAAAAACTTTAGCCAAGCGATGTGATGAGCTTGAAAAGCTTAAAACTGACTTTGATAATTGCGTTAGAAATAACAATGAGTAAAGCACCGATTTACCCTCTGATGCTGTAATGTTTGGAGTACCCTACGTGGAAGGTGAAAATTTAAAAAGTATCTTCAATCTTATTTGTCGCTCCATTTATTTCATGGGACCGTCGATTAAGCAATACTCAAAATTCTATCGCAATTATAAAGTTCTATACGACGATTGATCGAAATCGAGATTTGAAAGCCTTCGGAGCATACATCGATATACTACTAACTAAGATACTCTAACGATTTAAATCTAAAGTACCTAACCCTTACTTTGGATTTGCTCAACACTTCAACTGGACGAAAAGAAAAGTGTTTTTAAATCAATTTATCAAAATTAAAAAATAAAGTTATGCCGCGGGTGTCAACGTTATAGCGACATGCATCGTGCATGTTTCCATATCCGGTACATGATGTGACAGTTAGAAGATGAAAATCGACCATTAAAAATTTCTAAACGATTATGTTTTTGAAGAGCATTTAAATAGAATAGAAGGCTTCATAAGCGGAGTAAAAGAGGGAGTGTAATCGTTTATACTTTACAATAATTCTTTAGATAGTAACGTACCCGCATGTGATAATTCTACTACTTGTTGGAAAATATTAGTTGATACATATACCATACCATACCATATACCATAGTTCGTATGTACACAGTGGCGTAGCAAGGTTGGGCGAAGTTCGGAATAATATATTGTTTATACTACGTTCAACAATAATTGAAGTTTCTATAATCCTCTCCTTATACCAGCAGTGTTAAAAAAAGTCCTTATCTTTTGCATCTTAAAAAACATTTGAATAAAATAAATATCGGTGTTACTCTTTTGCTCATATGGGTGTAACACTTTCAAAAAAAAAAAAAAAAAAAAATGAATACCTTCTTACTGTGCTAAGCCACTGTATGCCCATATGCATGTAATTCTACAATTATTGCATTTATAGTGAATAGCTAGTGCGCATTGCATTTTTGTTTTATTTATTTCTCCTTAAATAAATAAATAGTTTTCTAGCTAACAACATTTATCAAATAATAATGCTGTAAAACGATTTATTTATTTGTTCACTTGACTGGCAACAATAAATGATACCAACTACATATGGTACCAATATAGGTTAGTGCTTTTAAGTAAAAACCGTATTACCGGTATAACAAGCTTAAGGGCTGTTTCTGGGAAATCTTGCCGGTATTGGAAAGCTAACATCTAACGCAGGACTAGACATATAACATATTTTAAGTGTGGTTCAATGACATTCATCTCAAGCTAGATTTTTCATTAGGCAGAACAAGGCTTTTCGTGAAAATGTTAGAAAAGGTTTCAAGGGATAACATAGGTATAGCTACTATTCAATTCATCTGATATCATCCATTGACGTTCGATAATTCCCGATGTCTTCCGGTATCAGTTGGTGCTTTTAACGTCTTTCATTAAAAGTTCACATTTTCCGATGCCTTCCGATAATTTTAAATACCACTTGATGCCTTAATTACTATAAGCTATCACTCGATCTCTCCAGTACCCACAGATCCTTATCACCATCCTATGATTTCGGATGTCATTCGAAATTTTCCAAAACATTTTATTTATTTTTCAATAGATCTGATATCTCTCAATATCTTACGATATCATTAGACAATATCAGATGCCATCCACAGCTGTACGATATTTTCCGTTAAGTTTCGATGCTATCCGATTTCATTTAATACGTTTCAGTACGCCTCCCGATCAGGGCCGGATTTACCTTAGAGGCACACTAGACCAGTGCCTAGGGCGGTACGATTTTAGGGGCGGCAAATATTGGGAACTTTGAATTTTTTTTTAAATTTTTTAAATTTATTTACACAGGGAGAAAAAAGTTCAAATACTGGGATTGTATGCACTAAATTACCTAAAAATGTTAACAAGCAAAAAAAAGGTCCTCACTTTTGAAGCTACAAAACTTTTTTTTATATTTACTAGTGAAGGGGGGCGGCAATTTCTGACTGGCCTAAGGGCGGCAGATTTCTAAATTCGGGCCTGCTCCCGATATTATTCCATACCATCAGTATCAGCACATTCATTACAAAAGTAAAGACCCATATGGATACATTAACATTTATGTTATTTGGTCATAGGAGGCCTACTAGATAAAACAAATTTTAATTGTATTACAGTACACTACGCTTTGAAACGCGAGGCCTGGATCCTAACTTCTTTACCAATTTGTTCAGTGAGCAAACAAACAACTGATAGACCCACCAACAAGCACTGGGCCTGTGTCAATTCACCCCACCGTGAAGTTAGATATATTTAAATAAATATGTGGCATTATACCCTACATTCAGGGTATATCGTGATTTATGTATATCATGTAATTTCCTTTTTATGATAACAAAAACGTTTTTTCGCTTACAAATTGAAAGCTGTTTTCTGCCCACCTAGTGCAACATGTTCTAGAATTCTTCGGAAACGCTTAAAAACCGATAAGCATGAGATCATGAATTTTCTTCTTGCAATAAATAAGCAAATATATTAAATTTTCTTAAGTTTTTACTCAAATTTTGAAAAATTAAAATTTGCAGCTCTGGTTGCAACCCTAGAGGTTTTTTTTGGTTGAGGATACACATAAGTACATGCTCGAAAATGAGTAAATTATCAGATTTTAAGCGTTCCCGAAGAATTCTAGAACATTAGCTTATTTTGGAAATGTCTATTGTACATGCATACATATGCACCTATACATATGTATAATCCTAATGGATTGTTACATATTAAGGCATATGTTTAGTAAATAACTTGACAAGTGTAGGGTACCAAAATAACATCAATCAAAAAGCTTCCACTTTACATAAAGCTTAAAGCATTTTAACAGCAATGTGGGAAAAAGTTCCACTGGGGAAATGTGTTAACTGGAAATGCTCGCATGTAAACACAGTAACGGTAAGTAATAGCAATAACAATAACGAAAGCAACCATGAATGACATCCACAAACTTAAAGCAGCTGTTTACAAGAACAATAACAGAAGTTGTCGGCACACAGGTTGTTTCAATAAATTTACCAACTGATGTGTGGGAGCCATGTTCTCACCACCTTCTCCGCAATTTTGGTAAGAAATTCTGACAGAGTCTGCTGCGGTCCAAAGTTCATCGGTTGACGGTGGCGCTGTGTCGTGTTATGGTTTTTACATCATACGAAGCAGTCAAAATGGCTCAGTGCATAAGAATAAGGCTTTCACGTGAAAACCCTGTATTCGTGCGTCGACAGCACTCAGGCAGAATAGCAGTAACTTTCAGACGCTTTGGCGGGTAACTGTTTTGGTGCCACATTTCGTTTGAGGTTTCAGTGTTAAACGTTCGTTTCGTGTGTTTGGTCTGAAATTCGCCGCATTTTTTACCGTTACACCGCGCTAGGAGTAAAAACGGAAGGACGCGTTGACAAAAAATTCTCGTAGGTGGTAGAAAGTGAATTTTTAGTTTTTCTATTTTTGAATCATTGATATTGCTTGCATTTTATAGTGCGACACAAGTGTTATGCAACAATGGGTTAAAGAAAGCAAAATTAATTCAAAAAAATAATAAAAAATAACGCCTATATCCAATTGTTGCGCTATAATGGGTTAGTGAAATTATAACATGAAAATATTCTTAACTTGTTGAAAGTTATTTTGCAAGAGTGTGTGTACTGGTCCATTTATCGTCAGCATTAATGATCAACCAAAAATAAAAAAAAACATCATAAAATTCCGAAAATTTCCAAACTGTGCGTCCTTCTCGTAAACAGTCAGAGTACAAAATTTCGTTTTGTAAAAAAAAAGTTTCAAGTGTTTGCAATCGCTAAAAGTAAAGTTTTTTTGAAAAAGTGTTTCATGTTGTGTCAAAAAATAAAAACTACCTAATAAATTTGCAACAACAGCAACAACAACAAATTTACTTAATTAACGCAACTTTTGTGACGATTGTCGCGTTCGAACGCAAATTGATAGGTGCGTATCTACTTTGATGATTGACACATTTATTGATTTTCATCATTTTCTTTTGTTATTTTTGTTTGAAAACACGTTATTAGTTAATTAACTATCGTACTACCTATATTTTTGACGCGAAGTTACGAAAGTTGAAAATGAGCTCTCCATGAAAATTCAAAACGAAAAGTGCAAGGACATATCGCAGCGTTGTTCCTCATGAATGATTCATTAATTTGATTGAATGATTGAATGTCTGTTGCTAACCAACGATTTTTGAATATCGCCGTAGGCAGCTTCAGAGTGCAGTTTCTACCCAAATTAATTTTCTAATTTTAACTTCTATTTAGGGTGGCCTTACACAAAAATATTTTTAAAATAGCATTTTCACTAAGACCACTAGTAATAAATAAAACAAGAGATTTCTAACTCGCAAAACATGCATATGCTGTTTATTTTATTTATTCATATTGTTATTTAATAAACAATCACACATAATGTAATAAACATTTGCTTAAGTTTAAAATATGTTCAAATGTGCTCAAATTTGTCCTAATAAATTTTTACTACTAATCTTGGACAGGACAGACTTTGGCAAGGCAACCCTAGTGGATTAGTTTCACCAAAGTACATTATTATCTATCCTGTAATCTTATACACTCGACTTTTCTGCAGCCGGCCCTTTGGCTAGTAGCTACATATTCATAAAGAAAGCGTCTCATTATACACACTTAATTTCAAATTAGTCCCCGCTAAAGAGTTTCACTTCAAAAACAATGTTACGTAATGCGTTGTTCGAACCCCCCTCCCGCCTCTGTTTTACAAGACGCCCCTCCCCCACAAATTGTGTTAAGTAACATTTGAACATCCCTTAATTGAAAACTTACATATATTTTCTTTTTAAAGTAAATTATATAATGGTTTTTAATTTTTTTTTTTTATAAAATTAAAGCACTTTTAAACAAAAATAATTTTGAGTATTTTATTCTATTCCCTATCCTATTGTATCGTATTAGGCTGGGTCGGATAGTATGTAGCAACAAAAGAGAGCCCGACGGGGTCTGAAAAGTTAGAGGGACTTTTATAAATTATAATTATAGTTATTTCATCAGCATTTTTTTTCGACTTTCGGACTTTTACATATCTGCTGTTTTTGAACCAAGGTGCATTACTGACTCGATTTACATAAATTTAGACATATTGGAAAGCTGTTGAGCTATTCTTTATACTGATTGAACTAAGTGCAAAAATATTAAAATGTGAAACATCGAACTCGTTATATTTCGTTCTATATTAAATTTTAATGTCTGCCAATTATATTATTTTTCTTTTGGTTATGCATTTTGTGAAGATAAGCAAAAAATATGTTTTTTTTTGTAATGACCTTCAGCAGAACCAAAACCGCTCAAAAAAAAAAAAAAATTATGTCATAATTTTTAAGAATCCCTCTTACTTTTAAGACCCCGTCGGGCTGCATCTAATTTTTGACACGGTCTATATATGTATGTTTGTATATTTCTTAAGAAATATCGTTTTAATTAGTTAATAAGAAAACAAATTTTAAAAATAAATATTTTGATTGATGTCAAAATTAGCACTTAGCATTGAAAAATCTATGAGAAAATTATATTATAATTAATAAACAACGTTTTTCAAATATCTATGACATCACCGATCGAAGCATATTCTAATGTAGTTTCTTAGTTAAACAAAAATGATAAAAATTATAAGCAAACTAAGATTATTTTTGGCCTTTTAACTTTAATATGCACTCGAATATTGTTGGTTATGCAAGAATAGAAATGTACCCGGAGCTAAACGCATAACGAAAAATCGTGAGAATGATCTTTTGGTTATTACTGCATTCAAAACAAAAAAAATTAAGGTTTCTTAAAACACACAAATTCGTCTCCTACAGAAATTTTAATACATTGTAATTAAAAAAATAAAAGGAATCGCTTTGGAATTATTATTAATTGATTGATTCAACGTCGAAAATCAAATGCACAAAATAGGCCACCTCAACGTAGTTAATTTTCATGTATATGGCATATTTTCAAAATTTGTGAAACTGATTTTTATTTATTAAAGAATCTTAAAAGGATAATGATCGAAAAAAAGAATTATCCCTTAAGAAAATATAGCTGGTAGCATTAGTTATAGTAAGCTAGATTAAAAGTGAGTACCGTGGTACCATCCCTATATTAAAGGTTTCCTTAGGGGCGCTTTAAGTTTGGAACTCAATGTTTATTTTGTTAATGGATCTCCACGTACTTAGTAAATTTAAAGTGTGGTGCACGTCAAGTTTAAAGGCTCTAAAATGTTGCGTGAAAGGTTTTCAGATCAACAGGCTTAGCTTGAAGGAATGACAGAAAAAAAAAAAAACTAGCGAAAGCTGAACTGTTCATTTGAATCAATTTAAAAATGCAATGCGGGCCTACAACTAAAACAAAGATCCTAGTTCCGGCTGAAAATATTATTTACATTTGAACATGTCAACATGTGTTTGATCTTTATTGCGAGTTAATAAGCAAAAACATATTTTCCCTTGCGTAATAAACCTAGCACTGTCGGATCGCCGAGAAAATCCTGAACAATATTTAGAATCCTAATATCCATCAGTCGTACACTTGTATCGTTTCTCCAAAACAATTTGATATGCTTAAGACATTTGTGTTCTTAATTCCGTTTGACATTAATTGTTTATATTATTTAACTGCAAAAATATACTGGAAATTTAATTTTCATTTGTGAACAATAGCGGACATCTTTGACAATTTTATATCCCCGTTGTTCTTTTTATGTGCTGAAGAAAACAAGTACAGTAGTAGACTTACATAATCTTAAATATACGTCTTAAAGAACTTTGGAATCATTAGCACAAAATTGCTTCTAAAATATTTATTTTAAATATTCACATAAAAGCATAAATTTGAGTCATGAAATGTTAATTTTAATTAAGAACAGCAACAACTCTCAAGTATATTAAAAAGTTGCCTATGCAAGGGTTTATAAATTAGTCAAGTAAAGATGTAAACGAGTGTGAATCCTCAAGAAACGGGGTCAAGTTGTTGTAGTTGGGATGAAAAAAGAGAAAACTGAAACGGAACTGTCAAGAGTGATGAAAAGTGGAAGGATAGTGAAAGGATAAGTAACCAAAGCTTGTAACCAAAATAGCGTATGATGTGCAACCATACTCATAAAATCGTGCACTCATCATGAAGTGCGCGCATGTTGAATTATAGTAGTGCTTGTTTCATTTGAATTTTATTAAATAATAAAAATATGTAAATAAATAATTGAATTTTATATTTATTTATACTTGTACATTTACTTAAGGACTTTTCAAAACAACATATGAACCAACAGTTTGTCAAATGTTTGTTTATGTTGAAAAGGTTAATTGGAAGAGGCCATGAGGGAGGAATTAACAATTTGAATCTTTTCCTTATGTGAAAAGAAAAACTTTAGAACTTTAATCTTTTTGTTGTTTTTGACCCTTTCGTATATAAAAATGAAAAATGGGATAATAAAATATGTTTTTGATAACATTAAATAAAAATTTTATACCTTAAATTTATAATATCTTCTATCATAGGAAATATGTAGCATTTATGCTTCAAGTATTTTAAAAAGCTTAAAACAGCAAGCTGTTTAATTTAATAGGACATAAAATCAATACATAAATATTAGGAATTCATTATACAGTTTTCGAGATATGTATAACTATTTTTGTAAAATTTTGTCACTTTTTTTTTTTGTAAAAACCGTTATTATTTCCGAATATTGACTAACGTATAATTTTTTTAGCATCACAAGAAATCTCAATTCTTTTGCTTTAAAAAGATGTATCATTTGTACCAATTTTTTTTTTACATTAACCCATTTTTTGCCGAAATGTAAAAAAATTAATTCATAAAATTTTTCTGTAAACTATATATTTATGGACAACTACAGCGACGTAAACACCAATTTCAACAACAAGAACTGACCCGCGGTTGAAGGCCGCCCACTGAAATAGTGAATTTATTTTGTACTACATTTTGCTTTTATAAATGTGTTCACAGTACTCATATTGGGTGTTATGGCAAAATTGTGTTTGGATTTTATGAAACACTTACAATATGTATATAAAAACTAAACTTTATTTGCGATTCAATCAACTTGCTGCCAAGCAATCGTTGTTTCATAACGGTGGCAGTCCAACTTTATTTCAGCCTTAATTAAAGTATACGTTTGTACCACATAATCAAGCGCAAACTTTGGTAAGCTTTCGTTATCACACATCACACTTTTTGACATTTGCGACAAGCATGTCCTTGACTAGGTTTGACTTTTCATACGAACATTTCCAAGTGTCAATTTTTTTTTGTACCGTTGCTGTCAAAGTGACATAAATGTGTGCAAAACTAATCATGAAGCATGAACCACGGAACGGTATTGTGTATATAAATTTAAGGCCACAACATTTGACAAAACACTCTTTATATACTGCAAACTTTTAGCTCCAGATCTCAAATGTGGTTTTGGACGATTATAATTGCTACGAGTACATGATATGTATATGTATGTATGTATGTATAATTTGAAGGTATCAATTTAAAGTGTTGACTAACGTTTAGAATAATCGCAAACGCACTTAATAGATTTCCAAACTAAAAATTTTGTTTGTCAACTATCAAGTACATTTGACATGCTCTTATGAGGAAACTAAAGTTTATTGTTTGGGTGTGATCAAGCCTACTCCCCTTAATAAATGCCACCAACATTCGCCTACATACTCTGAGTTTGTGTCATAATTTCGGTAGCATGTAAAGAGAGAATCAAATTGACTGTAATAAAGTTTTTTGTCATAAAAAGAGAAAATGCATCAAAAGCACTTGCAAGCTATAAAGAAATTATGGACATTTAATTTTCTTTTATGAATACAATATTTGTAAAATAAACTGGAAATAAATTCATAAAGTCTCAGTGACTTTTCACTGCAACTCCAAGCACTTGCATTCTACTGTTTTTTTTTGTTAGAACTTGTAGTCATTTTTATAGCCTTTATTTATAGTACAGAAGACTTTTTAATAACACCGTTTAAAGTCCTCACTTTAAGGGAAATTAAATTCCATAAATTTTTGTTTTCAAACAATAAAAAAATATGGCAGTAAGTTTTGATTTCTTGGGAAATACTGCGGAATGGATAAAAACATTGAAACTTCAAAAAAATGTAGAAGTTGGATAATGTTTTAAGCTCACCCTGTACTTAAATTTTTTTAAAACTTTTTTTAAGTCAGATTTTTAAACACATTATAACCTTTCAAAAATTGGACTTCAATAATTGTATTTCTACGTGAAGTTCAATATTTATTTGCTATTGATGAATTTTCAATTAAGATGGTCCAATTAAGACCACCACTTCAGTTGCACAATTTTTATCCCAGGCATCTCCTCACAATATTTCTGCTAGCTCCAACTTTTGAGTTGTATTGCGGGGTAAGGGGGGGGGGGGCGGTCGGTAGGATGATGTTTGAATTAATAATAGTTTATATAATAAATTATCTTTCAACAAGCCAAATTTTGCGATTGAAAACAACAGTGCTTGTAGAGTTGACATCCTGCATGTTCCCGAATTTTCTTTACTAGCTCTTTTTTACCGGAAAAGATGAAGGTCAATCAAAATTAATGAGAAATAGTCTAGCGAACTTTTTCATACTCAACTTTTGTATACTCATGCTCATATTCATATCGGTCGTTCTTTTACAAACCGCACAAAATTCAGGAAAAATTTTTTCCTGCATCTTCTAACAAATTCAGTTGACCCATGTTCTATGATTTTGCTGAAAAAATTTTTTTTCGAAAATATCCACATTGTATGTACATATAAATTTTCGATAATTGGCTAGATTTTGTCAAATCTACTCATACTTGAAGTCTATTATCTCCAGTTGTGCTGATCTGGCTACATTTGCAAGGACATTTCTCTAATCTTTATTTTAGTTCAAGAAAATCTATTAATTAGTTTTGGATTTATTTTAACATTAAGTAATATGTATTTATAATATAAAGACAAACGGAAATTGATAAATTCATAGTCTCTTAATAAAAATTGATCTAACACTAAGGTTGGTAAATAATTACAGCAGAAGTTTTTGGGCGTATGCTTTAGAAAAGTGTCTTTAAAGAAACATATTTTTCAATTGTAATTCTCTTATCTTTCTAACGACTTAAAAATTTTTCAACAGAAACATGCACTTTTCTTTCAAGGAGCTCAATATTTTGTTGAATTGAAAAGCCACTCAACTTTGACATGCTCTCCAAATCAAATTATTTATTCAAATGAGCTAAAACTTTCACTGTCCTAAGTTCCAACGATTTTTCTGTCCAATACATATGTCAGATTTGCTAAACTTACCCACCCCAAATTGATTTTTGTCACAACGAGCCATTGTGCGTTGTTTGCATACCTAATAAACCAATTTTAGCAGCACTCCCGTAAAACTGTCATATACGAGTTATTTTGTTGATTAAAATGTTATAAAAAAGCATAAGAAAATTAAAATACAAAACACAGTTGACCTCTATTTGACTTGGAAAATTTGACCCATTTGACCTGCCAAAAATTAAGTTTAAGAATTAATGAATCTTTTGTATGGAAAACTCATTAATAAAAATTATTTTTTAAGGATTTTACCATCATAAATTAAACACACTGTATATATGTATGTATATATTTTTTTTTTAATAAAGCACTACAATGCTGGCCATTTTTTAACTTCCATATTATTGCCATTTCATAATACATATCTTCCAATTTAAAAAGAAATTTAATATTTAAGAAGACCTACTCCAACTAAAGTATTATATTGACCCATATGTATTGCTGAATTTATTTCATTGGATAACAAAATATCCATACCATATCTGTGTTTTTAAAGACAAAATATTTTTGGTTCAATTTACATTAATTTCGGTCAATTTCACAAAGAAAGATTTAATCTTCAGCTCATTATTATTTTAGCTTTTAATCGTCGATATAATTGCGCTCAATATATTATTCTTTTTATATAATCATACCACTTTTCTTCTCTTTCATTGCAGTGTAAAACGGTTAATAGCAAACGCCGGCAAAGTGTTAATTAAAATATGCAAAAAATGACCAAAATCACATAGTAATTTTGTTCAATTGTGTTATAGTGAGCAGTGAAAATATACCTTCTAAATACCAAATGATTAACTCCAACTACAACATTTTAAAATGTATTAAGTGATTAAGTGCACTTCGAGCCTTGGTCAAAACGTCGGAAGGCTTAATTTTATCTATACACCCAACGAATTATCCTCCAGCAAAATTCTTTCCAATCTGTGGGATCATATACGTTCGCCACGGCCCAATCGGGCTAGTGGCGGCTATTTTCTAACTGGCACATCGCATTGGGATGCTGTCGAAGCATCAGGTGGTGCCTCTTGTGTCTCTGATGATTTTGTAATAAATGCGGCCGAAAGGAATCCATTTGTAGATGCGCCAGAGCAATTAAATGTGACACCCAATATTACAACGAATTCAGCAGCTACAGCAACAACAACAACAACGGTTACACCAAATACCAGAATGATTGCACCAAGATATCGATTTCGTGATTTACTTCTAGGAGACTTTGCATTTAACGACGATGGTGAAAGGTACGTGAACTTTGATTATATTCAGTGTAGTTAGGCATGCAAAATATGGGGAACTTCTACTCATAGATTTATACTTATAATCGTTTAGAACATTAAGAGAGTCATGTAAACTTTATTTATTGAGTTGTTAACAGCATATCCGTTTACTTCAGTTGCGGATTAACTGAAACTGAAAGATTTATGAAAACAAATAAGGAACGTAAAATATAGTTGATCTGCTGAAAGTTATTATATCTTATTAGCTTATGAAAATACATTAAGGAGATGTGTCTGAAGTACCTACATACATATAAATGTAAGCGTTAACTTTAAGTTTCACAACCTGCAAGATATAATGAAGTCTTACGAAATCGCATAAAATATTTATGAAAAACTTTGTAAAAATACGTGAGAGAGAGTAACAAATTAATTTTTATTTTTCGCAATTACTAGGTGACTTTACTTAAAAAAATATTAATACAAGCTATGCTGTAAATCCGACATAACATTATGCAGTGGTCTCTTATATTTTTGTATGAAGGTGTACCTTATTTGATTTTATATGACAGCTTGTTGCTTAGCTCTGATTTATTTTGGCTTTCCAAGAAATTAAAAACTATCGATTTTCCATTGAAAGTTACTTTTTAAAGAAATTTTATTAGCCCTTAGAGGTCTAAAGAAAGTTTTCTTTTCAGGTGAAAATATTTATTTATGTATGTTTGAAATATATATTTTAGTTCTTAAGTCTTCCTAAGAGTTCGTTAAGCATATTTGCGTGTAAAAAGCCCATGCAAGTATCTGTTTATTTAATGAAACTTTATTCAAATGAAAGCTTAATAAATATGTACCTAATAGATTTACAAGAACAAATTTTCTTTTTTTGGTGCCACTAATTTTTTATTCATATATGCTAAACTAGAATAATATTTTAGTATAGGGTTGCAATCCTGATTAGAAATTATATCGGGTTTTCCAGATTAAGCTCAGTTCCGGATACGATATTCCTTAATACGACCATCTGATAAGTTCTTGATCAGGGTAGAGTACGATATTCTTTGATCCGGTTATCTGATTAGTTGCTGATCAGAATACAGTACTAAAAACTTTACTATAGTCGCGGAACGTTTCATAAGAGGTCAGTAGCATACCTAGGGGGGTCACCGAGGGTGCGGTCGCCTCGGGTGCAAGGCTTGGGTGGCGGTAAAATGGTCGTGAAATATTTCTCATTTTGCTATGGTTTTTGAAAGTCTAAATTGAGGACCTTTTTTGTTTTTTTAGTGAATGATAATAAATTGATGTAATAAATTTGAATGGAAATTTCCAAAGGAAACGTGAGATTTATTTCATTTTGAATGTCAAAAGTGAGGATCTTTTTTTTTAGTAAGGTTAATGAAATTTTTGTTAAAAATCACAAAAAATTTTTTCGGTAGGGGCAGCAAATAGGTTTTTGCCCAGGCGATCGATGTGCACGGTACGCCTCTGTATAAGGTGTGATGTTTACTGTCATTATCGGATCTAAAAGCCTGACTCGTTCGTGATCATACTATGGATAAATTTGATCTAAATAGCATCCAAACCTGAACTTATTTCTAGTCGGGATATTCACGATATTTCGAAAATGCCCCTAGCGGACATGGCTGGAGGTGACACTGAGCAAGAATACATACATTTTCTATATCTGACACGCCCCTTCAATGCATTGTGAAAGTAATAAACAAAATAAATATACTTGCGTAAGTTAGGGGGATGATAGCAAAATGGTCCTCATAATATGAAATTGAATTGTGCTGGAGCTTTATATTGTAAATAGCAAAATACAATGTGCAGGGCCCTCATCAGTTTGTGTAATTTGAAGGGAAACAATAATCTAATTTTGCTAGAGTTGTAAAAAATTATAAATTTTTTTTTGTGTTTTGGTGACCGGAGAAATCACATTTTTGATAGGTAGGCGGCGGTAAATTATCACTTCGTCCCGGCGCTTTATATCGAAATATGATTCGAAACATATATTTCACTGTAGCGACCGACCACCACACTCAATTTTAAGTATTATACTTCAGCTAAAAATACGAATGATATTAAAAAAATATTAAAACATAGGTGTATCTCATTCGGAGCGCCGATTTAGAATTTTGCGTCACTTTTTTCATATGAGAAAAATTATGGTCAAAATTTCAAAGGTATTTTTTTCCATATGCTAACCTGAAAGGTTCGTCAAATTCAGAAATATTTTAGCTACAAACTATTGACACTTAAGCTAATGTTTCTTATTTCCCTAGGTGGGTCAGCAAAATCTTTTTTTTTTCACTCGGCTCTATTCTACAACTTTTTATGAAAATTCAAACTCAATAAACTAACAAACTAACCTTGACATTGCATTTTCCTCAAACAATTAAGAACTGCTATTTGTCCGTCTATTTCTAATGTAGGCATTAAGTCTAAAATAAAATAAAAAATCATTTCTTAAATCCTTTTAACTCGTAATAACAGACTTGACCACTTGCCAGCAATTTAGCCAAAAAGTGAATGACAGCGAGCAACTTGTAATTATAAAAAAAAAGCTATGAATTGTAAAATACAACCGAGAGTGAAACTTGATTGTATCTGTCAAAAGCACAACATTGAAGGGAAATCTACATAATGGCATTTTTATATCCCCAATCCCCTACTAATTTAATAAGCGATCAAAACAAAAAACAAAATCAAAAATATAAAACAATATGAAATACAAAAACAATAAAGGTGAGAAAAAAAACAAATTTTTTGTATTTTATTGTAACTGCGAATCACGATATTAAATTAATGAATGGTTTTACTTTATGTCATACTTATATATATACAAACACACATACATACATATATGAGCACTATGCATATGTATGTATGCATGTGAGTTTACCTGGATTTGTGTAGCAATTTATTTGCTGTGTCTACACGAGTTACTTCACGCATAAAGGTAGCTAGTGGGTTCGGGGACGTATGAGCAACTGGAAATGGTTATGATTTTCGTAACCAAAAATCGATACGTGTAGGTGGTATTCCGGATACCGTATCCGTTGGTAGAAATCAGAATAAAACTGTCACAATTGCCATTTCAAAACAGCGAACGTCAGTTGGCAGAAGTTGCGAGTGACGTGGTGGTATATGGTTGTTTCCGTTTAGCTTGTTAAATACAATATATATATATATATATTTAGATATATCGTAAAATCAAAAGGAAGCCGAATTCAGTGAATAATTTTTTTTATATTCTTATTCCAAAAAATATAAAGCATTATTTGAGAAACATATGCGAATGCATGTTCAGCTGCTAAGTGCGATTGCGTTCGCGATTTCTTGAAGCATAAAATTAAATGTAAAATGTCGAAATGATTTTTTTAATTCATATGAAATGAAAAGATAAAAATGAATGAACCAAATTCAAAGAAATGAAAACTGGCGATAACCTGAGCTTATAAATTTGGTTCGCTGAATCCAATGTCGATACCTAAAAATTTTTTCCCTAAAAGCTTTGTTTTTAATATATTTGAGTACCAATGCATTTTCAAGTGGTGTTGTTTAGTTTTTCAGATTTCTGTGGCATGTAACCCGTTTCTGACATCAAATTGGTAACTATTATTTAAATATTTCATGTAAAAATCCATATGTACATATATATTTCTTGTAAGCACACTAGGCTTCAAACAAATTGAACATTTTTCCACTAAAAAGGAACTCATGTGTTTTTTCCCAAAAATTTCCTCATTTGCGCAACATACTTAGAAATATTGCAAAAGATTTTTGCTTTAAATTTCAATAATTTTCAAAAACAAAAACTGTCGTGTTTGGCCAAAATGGATCAGAGACATGAAAATTATTTCCCTAGGTGGGTCAGCAAAATCTTTTTTTTTTCACTCGGCTCTATTCTACAACTTTTTATGAAAATTCAAACTCAATAAACTAACAAACTAACCTTGACATTGCATTTTCCTCAAACAATTAAGAACTGCTATTTGTCCGTCTATTTCTAATGTAGGCATTAAGTCTAAAATAAAATAAAAAATCATTTCTTAAATCCTTTTAACTCGTAATAACAGACTTGACCACTTGCCAGCAATTTAGCCAAAAAGTGAATGACAGCGAGCAACTTGTAATTATAAAAAAAAAGCTATGAATTGTAAAATACAACCGAGAGTGAAACTTGATTGTATCTGTCAAAAGCACAACATTGAAGGGAAATCTACATAATGGCATTTTTATATCCCCAATCCCCTACTAATTTAATAAGCGATCAAAACAAAAAACAAAATCAAAAATATAAAACAATATGAAATACAAAAACAATAAAGGTGAGAAAAAAAACAAATTTTTTGTATTTTATTGTAACTGCGAATCACGATATTAAATTAATGAATGGTTTTACTTTATGTCATACTTATATATATACAAACACACATACATACATATATGAGCACTATGCATATGTATGTATGCATGTGAGTTTACCTGGATTTGTGTAGCAATTTATTTGCTGTGTCTACACGAGTTACTTCACGCATAAAGGTAGCTAGTGGGTTCGGGGACGTATGAGCAACTGGAAATGGTTATGATTTTCGTAACCAAAAATCGATACGTGTAGGTGGTATTCCGGATACCGTATCCGTTGGTAGAAATCAGAATAAAACTGTCACAATTGCCATTTCAAAACAGCGAACGTCAGTTGGCAGAAGTTGCGAGTGACGTGGTGGTATATGGTTGTTTCCGTTTAGCTTGTTAAATACAATATATATATATATATATTTAGATATATCGTAAAATCAAAAGGAAGCCGAATTCAGTGAATAATTTTTTTTATATTCTTATTCCAAAAAATATAAAGCATTATTTGAGAAACATATGCGAATGCATGTTCAGCTGCTAAGTGCGATTGCGTTCGCGATTTCTTGAAGCATAAAATTAAATGTAAAATGTCGAAATGATTTTTTTAATTCATATGAAATGAAAAGATAAAAATGAATGAACCAAATTCAAAGAAATGAAAACTGGCGATAACCTGAGCTTATAAATTTGGTTCGCTGAATCCAATGTCGATACCTAAAAATTTTTTCCCTAAAAGCTTTGTTTTTAATATATTTGAGTACCAATGCATTTTCAAGTGGTGTTGTTTAGTTTTTCAGATTTCTGTGGCATGTAACCCGTTTCTGACATCAAATTGGTAACTATTATTTAAATATTTCATGTAAAAATCCATATGTACATATATATTTCTTGTAAGCACACTAGGCTTCAAACAAATTGAACATTTTTCCACTAAAAAGGAACTCATGTGTTTTTTCCCAAAAATTTCCTCATTTGCGCAACATACTTAGAAATATTGCAAAAGATTTTTGCTTTAAATTTCAATAATTTTCAAAAACAAAAACTGTCGTGTTTGGCCAAAATGGATCAGAGACATGAAAAAATCGTTGCTGCAATAAATTGACTGAAAAGTTAAGTCCTGATAATGCGTTCGTATTGTGTGGTGGCATAATGCTACCAGCTGTCAATTATTTATATGTGATATGGCAATACGTGTAAGCGATAACTTATGATAAGTCATAACACGAAGCATAATGGTGTGAATTTCTATTCTCAATAGAATTTAATGATACGCCATGTTTTCGAATTAAGTGTTGGAGAAGACGTGAAACGAAAATATTTGCAGAACTTGAGCTAATGAACAATAAATATAAAATTAGAATCATAAGTGGAACATTTATTTTTCAGAAGAAAACATTGTTCCCAATAAAAGATTGCTTCGATACAATACGTGCAGAATAATAATACGTCACTGTCTGATACGATACAAAGGCGGTGTACGACTTTAATAAAGAAAAAAAAGAGTTCGGTTTTTTTTTTGGAAAAGTTAGAAATAATGTCTATTTGAAAAGTATGTACATACATGTGTTTTTATTTATTATATAAATAAACAAAAACATTCGGTACATTTTGATAACATTTTTTATTTATTTATTTATATATATTTACATTAATTACAATTTAAAAATTATAACTAAGAAAGCACTAGCTGCCAGGGCTGTCGACTTTAAAAGTTTTTAAAACTTTAATTCCTGTTAGATAACAATTATTCTAAAATTGAGTGTCAGAATGTTGTTTACAAAAAGCTATCTCTGGACCTAAATCAAGGTGGAACCAGTGGGTGTGTCACCGCCCTACTGGTTACTCTGTTAAAAATATACTCGCGATTAAATATGCTCCTGAATATAGCATATAAAGTTTTTTTTTGTATTATTATACAAGGATTTCTAGAAAACTTGACGTGATGCAGTAAAATTCTTTAGAATATTGTCCTGTTTTAGGATGGCTACTCTGTTAAAAAAAAAATTTGTTGCTCTGTGTAATTTTCATTTCGCTCATAATTTTAAAAAAAGGAAACAAAGCCATAAAAGCAAATGAGAGATCTCATTTTTTTCCCCCCTTAAAACAATAGAAATTATTATATATATATTTTTTCTTAACTTTACTTTCATTATATCCTTTTGTTTGTTTTAATTTTTCTAAAATTTTTGTCTTTGTTTCGGTTTCTTAAACTATTTGTTCTTTTTTTTGGCATGCTGTCAAAAGTGTCTGCAGCATATGACATTGTCATTGTTGTCCACAAGCAATACTATATAGTGCATCCTTCTTATGTTGACTCGTCATCTAAAGTGACAGCGTTAACCGCAAGAAAAATAAATTACACCGCAATTTTAATTTTCGATTCCTTTGCTATCTGTGTAAAATTTTTCTCAATTTAATATGAATGAAGCTTTAAATTGAGAGTAGCTGTTGTTCAATTCGTAAGCTATATATACGTTCGAAATAAATTTGAGATTTTATAGATATTTTGATGTTACCAGACTTTTCAATTACTCATTTTGCTGAAAGATTGCCGGAAAGGATTGGTCTTTTTTGAGTAAAAAAATTTAGTACATATACGAACTACCCGAATTTATTTTTAGCCATAAATTGTGGAATAGCCTAGAAAGTCTAATATTTGGAAAGGAAGTAATTTAAAAAAAAAGGTGTTTTTTTGGTTAACACTTAAAAGGAATATATGAAAAAAAAAAAATTTAAAAATTTGTGCCGGGTAGGTTGTGGCACTTCACTTAAATTTTGCTATTAATTTCCTTTTTGCTCGTGATGTTTCACGCCGGATAAATACATAAGATACTGACATAAAAAAAAAAACTGTTTTATTCAAGTGTTAACACCAATTGCATGATTCCATAGCTTTTTTTTTCTCGGTCGATATTTCAATGATAATCGAAAACAAACTCGTAGATTCCAACAGAAGATAAAAAAAATTGAAAGGATTTCGAGTAGACTAATGAAAGTTATTGTTTGTTAACCTCATTTTCATGTACTAGTACCTATTGTGGTACATAGTATTCATGTTTTGTAAGAAATTTTCAGTTAGTAGTAATGATACTTGGTCTACAGCAAGAGAGGCAGGAATGTACATTTTCTTAGGGTGGACAATTAATGCAGATAACAAGAATGGGGTTTTGAAACGTTCGATATAAATAAGTGAAATATTAATATGTTAAAGAGTGTATCATGTCTCACTGGCTCGTCAGACTTGCTAGTCGCAACATGTATACAATTTTAACATACTTCTAAGTAAATATATTTCACTCACAATATACGCGAATGTTTCACACAATTTAGTATAGAATGAGGGTCTATTTAACTCAAGTACAATATCGATTTATTACTTAGCAATTTGTATTAAAAATTAAAACTTTCATGGAAGCAATGAACTTACAGCCAGTTGTCAATGATAGATATTCCTATAAAGTTTAACTAATCGATTCATTAATATTTTATTAATAAATAAACATTGCAACAAAGGACAATAACAACATGGTAATGTTTGACACAGTGTTTCCTTTATAACCATAAATCAAGCCAAATTAAAAACAGTTTGATTAATGATGCAGAAAATATTGAAATTGACATTTTATTTAAACAATGTAGATAGAGTCTATTACATTTTTACAAATCACAATTTATTAAGGGACACACAAACTAACTAAGTATAGATGTATAACGCATTTTGTATATAGTAAGTTAGATTATATACATTTTCATATATTTATGTCGTATAATGACGTCAAAGTAAATAAATTTAACAGTGTGATTTTGTTGTTGCTGTCATATTCCTTTCATTATATGTTTTTAATACTCTACACACTTAGTCTGAGAACTGACAGCACAGAGTACTTGAATATTTTTCATTGTGCTCGAAATTATTATTTAATGTTAGTCAATGTATCCCTAACTATTGAATAAACTTTTCTTTGGCTGAAATTGACGGGAGAGGGTTAATATGGGGAGAAATTTCACAGTCGAAAATTCACTCAAGATTGAAATTTCGAGTCATTTGTGCGGTAAAAAGTTGTTGTTGACAGCGGTGACAGCTAACAGTTCAAAGTTATTAAAAATGGAAGCGCTACACGAAAGAAAAACCCATTTTCATTGTTGTGCAATATGTATTTTAAAAATAATAGAGGTTTGAAACACCCTTTATATGTGTATTAGTTAAAAAGTTATATTCCCTCAGTTCATTCGTGGCAGAATGAGCGTCAGCTGGTTCATTGTGATTGACATTAGTAAATGCAACAGGTTTTTTGTTATGGTTAACGAAATTTATAGTTAGCTGTTTGTTTGATGCGAGAAAAGTCGGGAAAAAAAGACCCAATATGCCAGATGCTGGCAAGCTTTGGCGTTAAAGTCTCAGCTGATTACTTTCTACCTAACTTTGCATCAGCGGATGGTGTTTTTCTTAAATTGGGGTGTATGCTCTGTAAGCTAAGAGAAAGCTTTCTAACATAATGTTCATATATAAATGATAAAGATAAAAAGGACCGAACTTACAATAATAGATTTTATAGGGTGGCGAATTTTAAATGAATTGCCTTATTTTGTAATTTACCTTTTTTAAGTTGTTATGTCTCACCGTATCCGTTAAATACCTTTTTCTTATACCCTACAGACAGGCTACATTCACTTCATTTTCAACGCGTCGAAAAGGCTGTGGCAGGTTTTGTTTAATTCACGTACCAATGATGTTTCGATTGAAACAACAAATGTACATATTTTATTTTGATAACAATAAGGGGCGTGGCACTTTGCATGTAACAAAAACACTTAAAACGGTATATTTTAGCGCCTATGGTAAGGAGCGTCCATTAAATACGTGAGTCAAAATGGGGGGAGGGGGTCCGGCAAAATCTCACCAAGGGTGAGGAGGGGGTCAAGGAAAACCTCACGTAAAATTTTTAATGCAGAGAATTTACATTATTATAGCAGATAACAGATTGAGTCATATCAATTATTTAAAAATTATAATTTAAATCTCACGGGAGGGGAGAGGGGAGGTCCCGCCAGATCTCAACAAAAAGATTTAGTGGAAATATCAAATCAACTCTATCGCGTCTCCCCGCAAAATCGCTGAAAAAATATCATTTTAATACAAATTTATGAATTTTATGGGTACTCTGACAAAGCCAAAGTTATTCACTCACTCACCCTCAATGGGAAACTTTTTGAAAAAAAAAAAAAAACAATTACTTGGCTGAAATGCATGCCAAAGTTCTCATGTGTGCCCAAATTCGCTTTAATAATTTGAATCCCAATTTTAAAAAAAATTATTAATCCTATAATGGCATCCAAAAATCCTCTAATTAGAATAATTAATCATCTTGAAATATTTTTAATGTGAGCATTTTAATATTCAAAGTGATCCTAAATTTCAGAATTTTGGGAACGTTCATAATTCAAACTCTTTACATTTAATAGCCCTGCAAAACATCCTTTGACCTTATTTTCGGATCAAATTCTGCATAAGGAGCATCTCTCTTATGTTTTCCGATTTTTTTCTACATTATTACCTACTTAACTTCTGACTGATTAACCTTTACTCAAAAATCTGCTCAATTGCTTAAATTTTATTTTATGCCAAAGTAAAGTTTACGTGGAAACATTTTAAATGGCTGTTAATTTTAAATCCAGCATCATATGATTACAATACATCGACACCATTGCAAATTGTAGAAAAAACGGTTAAGGAAACGCACGTGCTTACCTTTTTAAAATGCGATTTTTTTATTTATTACCAGTAGAGAGCAATATTATCATCTAAAGATGGCAATAAAAATAACATACCTCTAGTATGAATGCCCTAGTTAAACTAATTAAATTTTGTATACCTTACGCAGTGGTTATATTCATTTATGTCTTTCGTTGGAGCTAAAAGAAACAAAAAAATTTACTCCATTTTTCTTGATCAAAGTCAAATCCGGAAGCGAAATGGCCAGGTCTGTCTAAAAGAAGGCAAGATAAATAAAAAAAAAAAAGTTACATACAAAGAGGCAGATGGGGCAAAGTTGTATGCCTAACGGGAAAACGAGGTTTTCATAAAAAAATTTCTTTTTTCGCACAATATGTCAGTTATTAGTTCGATTTATATTGAATCTGTTAAGGTAATTAGGCTCATTATTTTCTCAACAGAAGATGTTTATTATTACGATGGAAAAAAAAGTACGTTTCTACCGCTTTGCGCCACGGGTGGCAAGGCCCGAGGGCGTTTCTATTCGTTTTCGAGAAAAAAAATCACTAAACTCATAGTAGTTTTTCGAAAATTTAAAAATCGCCCTAGGGAATTTAACGTTTTTAAATTGAAGAAAGCTGAGGTATCTTTCTAGAATATCAATACGAAAAAGTCTAAGGTATCCATTTCTAAAAATTTAAAGTTATATTTGATTTTGAAAAATCAACATCCATTAAAACTCTATCAATAGCACTGTCCAATCAATAGAACCACTCTTTGCCCCGTTGGTTATGTAGAATCTTGCCCCCTTAAATCAACAAAATCCTACTGTTCTTTGTTTTTACTAACAGAACTAAAACCAGACAGTAGAAATTCTTGAAAGGAACGCGCAAATGAAGTATTTTTCCTTCTTCGATAACCTTTTGTAAATATTTTTAAAAATAAAGTAAAGCAACAGCAAAAATAGCCAAGGGTCATAACAAACTGTTAGCATTTTGCATGGAGATGCTCACTTCACGGCATGTTCGTGGTGCGCTCGCCAACGCATCACGTTTTATTTTAATTAATCCATGGTTTTGACAGAGTAAAACGAAACTGAATCTAAATGAAATTAAAATGCCAGAAAATATGGTCAAAATGAGCTTAGAAATAATTGTGAATTTGTTTATAGCAGCTGATGATATTCTTTTGAATGTGCCATAGTTCATCGCATATTTAAATTTCGTCCCTTTGAATCTCTTAAATAATCAATTTTTTTGATTTTCTTTTAGCACGCAAATTATTTGTCAAACAAATTTTGCATTGACCCTCCTTTGGATATTATATTAGGCCAGGAAACCTGTTGTCGCCTGAGTTTTCAATCTTTGCTTGTGCTACTGTAAACTACTCAACTGATTATGTTCTAATTTTTGAAATCTTATCTTGTTCTATATTTTTAATAATATTATCTGGAATGTGACACAATCCCTGTGAAGTGAAAATACTTAAGGCACAAAATGTTGGAATTTTTCAGGCATATTGAAATGGAAAGAGTGAGAAGTGAAAATATAAGAAAATAATTTTCTTATTTTAGTAATAAGTAGTAATATATATGTATAGTAATAGTAAAAAAGTATTTCTTTATCTGAGAATATTGATCTATTTCTTCCACCACGCTTTCGTGCTGTAGGGTCTCACTGAACATACCAACATTGAACTTGATAACATTTACATAAATAGCCTCCGGTATAGCTTTTGAAAATGCGCCCATTTTTCGTTTGATGGGAATGGGAATGTGGGAGGTGTCATGCTCTCATATCGAAATTTATCGGAATTTTTATCCAGAGCTTGTGCAAACCATTCCAAGTATATGTACAATTGGGTTGTTCTAAGGAAATTAATAAAAAAAATTATAAAGATTTAAGGGGGGGGGGGGGCCAAAGGAAACAAGCACGTTAGGCCAAAATTGAACCAAGTAGATTTGCATGCTTCCAACGTATCAATCTAACCTATCGTCTGGAAAAAAAAAAAAATCAATATCTTTTGCGTTTCTCCTTTTTTTAAAACTCGTCAATATTTTTTTTTTAAAGAAGTAAATAAAACTAAAAACATTAGTCAAATTGCAAGTAACAAGTTTACTCGTTACTACCTTGCCTACGGTATTCGCAGGAAGTTACGCTGGCATATTTCATGATCCATTAGAAAATTGTTGCAAATATGTAACAAGACATAACTTAAAAATGCAAGAAGCCAATTTTGCAGCTATTGCAAACGAATGACTTGGCAGAGACCATTTGCCATAATTCACATTTACTATCTGTCTGGAGATTCAACCGCACAGACAGCGCAGCGGAACGATGGGCAGAAGTTCAATCTAACCGCTTTGAGCTACAAAACGCAATACTACAAATAAGTGAGAGCACACAGTTACAAACCTTGAACTTCAATACACACAAGAAAAAAAAATGCTTTGTGTGGAAATTGAGGTTTTCCGTAAAAATGAAATTATTTGTTTTTGGTATACGTGCGAATACAAAGCACAATGTTTTGCTTCCGGTTATTGTCATTAAAGAAAAAGTTAAACAAAAAGGGCCGAAAATTTCTTGAAAATTTAAGTTAAGGTCATTTTTAGGCTTTCCAAGCTTTTGAATGTCGAATGTTCTCTGAATGGTTACAGCTCTCACCATTATGTTAAAATTTCTCCGTTTTAAAAAAACCCTATTGGGTTCTTGTTTTTTTCAACAACTTAACAGGTAATAACTCCTACGTAATCTGCGCTTTTATTTAGCGTGTAGAAATTTCTTTGGCAACAATCTTAGGCCACTTTGCAAGTAAAACTTTTTTTTTTTATTAAAATGTAAAAGTTTTTCTTTTGTAGCACTCAACTTTCTTGTTAGCGTTCCTCCCCTGCCTTAAAGTTGTTATTCAAAATTTTGTTGTTGCCATTATTGTTTGTGTATCTTTTTATTTGCTTTATGGTTATTAAATTATTATACTTTGTTTGTCGTGTAAATTTCATAATCGCATAATAAGGCAACAAATGAAAATAATTTGAATTTGAGCCGCTTTTCAGCTTAAAAGATTAAAACAATTTTAATTAGTCTTTAAAAGACAACGACATAAAGCGGGTTATTTTCCTTTGTAGCAAAATTTGACCGAATTACCCATTTAAAATATCTTCCACCTCATTAACGTCCTTTTTTTCCATTCAGCCGCGAGGGACTAACGATTTAGTTAATGATCTATAAAATGATGATTGTGTGACATTTTTCTTTTTCTTGCCACTCTTTTAAACTTTTGGAAACTTTTTTACCATAGCAACGTTGCTGGTATTTGTAATACAATTTTCTTTCTTTAGCTTTGCTGACGAAAGCGTTGATAATAATGTTTTGATAAAGAGACGAAAATAACTGTAATGCAGTAGTTTTGATAAAGATATGTTAAGAATGGCTTATAGTGTAGTAGATTTGATACTTCCTTGAAAAAAAAAGAATTTTTGATTTGAATTTGGCTGAAATTTTTTTATGAATTTTTTTGAAAAATATTTTTTTTTTTTTTTAAAAAAAAATTTTTTTTTGACAAAAATTGACCGACATATTTTTGATTTGGATTTGGCTGAAATTTTTTTATGGGTTCTGTATCGAAAAAGAAAAGATACTTGTTCGAGGATTTTTTTGAAAAACATTTTTTTTTGAAAAAAATTATTTTTTGACGAAATTGATCGACACATTTTGATTTGGATTTGGCTGAAATTTTTTTATGGGTTTTGTATCGAAAAAGAACAGATACGTGCTCGAGGATATCTTTGAAAAAAAATTTTTTTGACAAAAATTGACCGACACATTTTTGATTTGGATTTGGCTGAAATTTTTTTATGGGCTTTGTATCGAAAAAGAAAGATACTTGTTCGAGGATTTTTTTGAAAAACATTTTTTTTTGAAAAAATTTTTTTTTGACAAAAATTTTTTTTACGACGGTATTTAGCGCGGAGCACTATTATTGCTTTTCTAGAAATGTTTAGGGCAACATCAAGTTCCTTTTAAGTTTGAAATTCACAAATTTGATCTAAAGGAATAAAGGTACAAATTATATTATGTTTTCAACGACACAAGAATCATTGACCTTGAAATTTGTTTCAATGGAGAATTTATTTCATGCTTTTCGGCATCGTAACTAAATTATCTAAAAACTAGAGAATTCTGAAGCCTTAGAATCCTAGACCATTTCCTAGTAACGCAAATCCCGAGATTACTTGTCTAAGAATCACGTGATTTTCGGTGTTTCGCACGAACACAAGCTACCAATATTGTGCGACTTTTTTTCTGGATATTTTTCGAAAGTTTTCTGTATCGAATTTAAATTAGTATATTGTTGCTTTTCTATTACTAAATCCGAAAAAAATCATCTTATAAAATCTGTTACTATATATTATAATTGCATCGATTTTAAGCATTAATTTCTTGACGAATGGCGCAAGGGTTTGTACAAGCCTTGCTCTTCAGATATCCCAACAAAAAAAAATATTTTGAAGCAGTCAAATTTGGCGATCGTGGAGTACCGTGGAGACCATGGAATGTTTCAACCAGAGACTGTAAGTACTCGTTAATAAGACGAAATCAGAGTTTTAATATACAGATGAGTTTCTTATAACAAGAAGCGAAGATATATGACATGATTTTTAATTTTCTGATTTTTATTTTAAAAATCGTAACTTTGGATTTTTATTTTTTTTTTATCAAAAATCAATCCAAAATTATCGTATTTTTGGATTTTTATTTTTTCGATTAAAAAAAAATCGTTATTTTGGATTTATATTTTCAACGATCAAAAAAAATTTTTGGATTTTTTTTCGATCAAAAATAATCATAATAAAAATAATTGTTATTAAGAATTTTTATATACACTGACGAGCAATACCCTAATATGGAAAACATATTCTCATTTCAATTTGTTAATTTCATAATAAAGTGTTTTTTTTTTTGGTTTGATGTTTTATTGGTGCGTTTATTGTCTCTCTTAAGAATTAATTTAGGCTGCCTGCTTACAACAAAAAACGTCCTTTCAACAAAATGATGAAAAAAAAGTCAAATGTTACAGTTTTGCACCCTTTGCACATTTAATGTTTTACCTATTAGAAATAATGATTTAAGCGTTTAGTCCAGTTTCCTTTTACTTTTTTAAGATCCTTAATGCAATTTGGTATAACTGGCTGTGTATTTCTGGACAAAATGATTTAGAATTTTTTTCAAACTGCCTGTGCTCGCTCTCATAGCTCATGAACTCCCTTCGGTGGGTTAGGATATTTCCTAAGCTGTGATTTGGCGCGGTATCACAACTCTCTATTGGATTCATGTCCAGACTATGGTAACCACTTCAAAACATAAAATTTCTGTCTTTTAAATCAAGCTTGGACAATATGTACGTTGTGTTTTGAGTCATTGTTTTCCTAAAAATTACTTTTTGAGCAGCAAAATCCTACACCTGGTAGATTTTGCTGAAGGATCAAAGCATATCGTCTTTTGCGCATAATTTCAATGGTTTTCCGATGGTTGTGGTCTTGTTTGAGTTAAAAATGCATAATGCATATTGTTAAAATTTTAAAAAAAGCTGTAAAGTGTCAAAAGTAAGACACCTGAAAGTATGCTTAGATTTTATGCAAATGATTTGCTAGAATTTTCTTTTTGTATATATGATAATGCACCTACATATGAATGAATGTTAATTTAAGCATTTTATTGCCAGAGTGAATATATATTGTACATTGTATAAAAAATAAAACAAATATTATGTATGCAGTTATGAGATATCTGACTGTATGACATTCGTCTACTGTTTCTTTTATTTAGCCTACGGTATACATACATATATCTTGCAATACAAGCAACATATTTTTTTTAAATAAGGTTTGCTTTTAAATTCTGAGCTCACCTTTAAATCATGAGATGGCAACCATGAAACACCATATGCGGAGTTAAGTTTTAGCAAAACTGTTCGAGAAAAATATATATAGAAATGTACATAAATGTAATATAAGTCTACAAGGCAACCACCAAACAATTTTGCTGCTCATTTGCCGAAGCGTTAATTTTTACGAAAAACTATTGTTTTTTTCGAATTTCAGAGAGAATATAGATTGAGATGCTTAGAGAGTAATCTAATTAGGAAAAAAAAGCGCCGATGGTACCAATTATTACCACCCTGTACTAAAAAATACTTATAAGCTAGGGCTGCAAGCATTGCCTTCAGTAGGCAGTCTTTTAGCAAATGCAACCGTAAAAAAAATTTTTAAAGCAAATTGAACAATTTAAGCGAATTTTATTTTCTATGTAGAACACCTGTATTTTATTGTACAAATTCTAAAGAAAACTACAAGTTGTTTTTGCTAACCACTACAAAAGCATGTGCGCCTGCCACAAAATTTCCTGAAAATGTCTTGCTTTTATCATTAGTTTTTCCTTAAGCAGAAGATAACCAACAAAAAAAAAAAAAACATTTCAAAGTTCTTTGCTGCTGCAACGTCAGACAGCACAATTACTCTTTCCAAGAAATTGTCTTTGTGAAAATAGGGCCCAATTAATTTGGGTATGGTGTTTTGTGTTCAAATTAAAATCGCGTTAACTAAATAAAAACATTTAGAGCAACAATTTAATGTGGACTTGAAACTTGAAGCCAGTCGGACTTACACAAATTAAATGTTTAATATATTTTGTTAATTATACTGTAAGCTGCTGTAGTCCTTGCCACAGTGCTTTCTTCTGCTTATAATCATCATCTACTGGGATTCACTTAGATGTGGGTGTTGTGTCTGTAGACGACGCACTTGTTTTATTCGAAGCAAAGAAAGTTACTGACGCTGTAAGCGTTAAAAATTTAATTGTCTTGCACTGCAATTTATATGAATTTAAATGAAGCAGCAATACTAAGCTCTAGTACCATAAAGAAGTTGTGCATCTTTGATGTGAACAACTACTTATGTTGCTATCAGATAAGCTAAAAAAAAGATTGTTAAAAAAGTTATCAAAAAAAGAAATTATAAGGATCCAATTTTACATAAATCTAAGTACGATAACTTCTGTTTACGTGTGTAAAGTTGGCCCAACAAACTTATATTTTTGTCCAACTTTTTTTGTCTGCACCTTTTTTTGTTTGTCAAAAAGTTGCTGAAAAAGTTCGATTTTTTGGACTTTACATTACTTTTTCGTTTTTGTGAATATACATTAGGGTGGTCATTAAGAAAAAAAAGTTGGAGACGCCCCCTCAATTGGTTCGAAATAGGATAAAAAAGTTTTAGGAATTTTTTCAAATTTTTATCTTTAACCCATACTTACCCTATTTCAATGTGAAAATTGTCTTTAGACACCACTTTTAGTTACAGATTCTTAAGAAAAAGATATGAGGATGCTCCCTCAATTAGTTCGAAATAAAATAAAAAAATTCTAAGAGTAAAATTACTTAAAACTGAAAGAATAATGAATGTATTTCTAGCAAAAACTCTAATCGGCTTATTATTTGGGAATGCACTTCCATATCGAATGTTAAAAAAATTATGAAACTTAGGTTCTTTCTTCATACAAATTTTGAAGGATGCTGTCATAATCCATAGAACCCATTGTTGTCTTTGGAAAAACTACTTATCATCTGGAATTGAATTCAAAGTTAATGAATTATTAGTAAAATATAGCGTTGTACAGCGTTCTCTTGAAGTTGAAGTGTAAAAAAATGGCCCTATTGATTGAGTCTTGTAAGTATTTCGACATAAATGGATTTCTGCTTATAAAATATCTAAAATATCGAAATTTTTCCACATAAGTTGAGACATCATTTTAATAAAAAAAAGTTCGGTTTGTTTTTCTTTTACTTAACCATAAAGTAATAGTCTCTACCCTTAGAGCTTGTAACTTTTTTTGCTCATAAGTTTTTGGCACGTTTGGTGTCATTCTTTCCAATTTGTCAAACTTGTAAACTGTTTCTTTTCAGAAACTTATGTTCTTATTATACAAAACATGGAATTACTTTAATAAAATTCAACCTACACTTGCTCATTTTGTAAAATTTCATGGCGATAATAAGAATACCCCAAAAGTTGTTACTGCGTGAGCTTAAAGGTGCATTAACATTTAATTTTTTTTGTATTTTTTATGCTTTTACAATGTATTTCACACGTAAAGGTTTCATTATTTGTCATACATGTATGTAAATTAGTATTGTCCAATTTATTTTGCATTTTTAAATTGGCACTTATGGAATAGAAAAGTCATTTTCTATTTGAAAGCCGTATTCGTGATAAAATTGTGGCTTATTAAATTTATTTCATTTCATTGGGATTGTACCAACTTAATTAATGTTAGCTAAGCTATTTCAAAGTAAAAGTGGTTTCAAATTAATATTTGAATTTCGAAAAAGTCACCATTAGTGGAAAGTTTTGAGAAATTTTTGCATTACATCTCGGCATAAATTCTGCCGTAGTTCAGTAATATAGAAAAAGATAAACATTACGATTCTATTTCTTTAAAATATAGTTGTCAACATCTTAATTTTTTACGATGAAATTAAGTTTAATTTTAATAAAATATTGTTGTACATAATGGTAAAAGTTTGGAAAGTTATGTGCAGATGACGCAATTTGCTGCATCGATTTGTGGGTGTAATGTTGCAGCATAAATAAATTTCTAAAGAGATTTTTCTTTAAAAATTTCTTAAAAAGTTGATATTAAAATTCATCAACAGACATTTTTCCTTTTTTTTTTTTGTACTTGTTTCCTTTGAATTTTATTTTGTCGCCTTTTAATTTGTTATTTGCTGTTTTCAGCGCTTTTGATTTAATTTAAAATTTTCCATAGACAATTTTTTATTTTCGTCAACTCTGAACATTTGATATTCGTTTGTTGTTTGTTGTTTATTTTTATGCTTTTTGATTTTTGTGTGTATGTAGTATCTGTGTTCTACATAATCCTTGGTATAGTATGTATAAGTATCTATGTCTGCAAAAAAAAGAATGAATAAATAATGAATAACCATAGGCGTATCTTGCCACTTGAAGCGTTATATTAAAATTGCTCATTTCAAAGTAAACCTACTGCAACCAAATTGAAGACATCCAATCAAATGATGCCGCAAAGATTGTGTATATAGTGGTACTATGATAATGAAGGAGTTTTAGCTTACGAAAATTTCAATTTATTAAGGATGTTGCTCCCACAAAAAATAAGCAATTGAATAAATATGTAGATGCGTATATTGTTGAATAAGCTAAGTATGTTAACATTAAAGTGACAACTGATTTCCTTAAAAGTTTGCTCTCAAAAAAGTTGCAAATTAACATATATTTTGTTCAGAAAAAGTCGAAAAGAGCCAATTTGATGGATATGAATACCTCCACTAAATTCCATTTGAATGCCAGAATTTAAGCAAATTAAATTCGTAGTTTTGTTATTAGCATTATAGTTTTATAGTATACGATTCAGAGTTATAGTGTACCTTAAAAAATTTTGAAAAAAAGCGATAAATTCAATATTTTCTTCTAATGGAGTACTTGGTCGAATGCAAAATTCCTTGAAATATTCAAAATATTTCAACATCATTAATAAAACTTCAAAAATCTCGAAAGCTGTGAGCCGTCATGTAAGCAATTTTCATTTTCATATATTGTCACATAAATGTATTTGCTTTGCTATTAGATACATATGTGTAATAAATCTCTTAATCCCATGTGAAAAGATGTCTGAAATAACATGACTAAATTCATGTGAAGAAAAGTAATTAAAATCAATAACATTTTCATAGCTCTGAAATATATTTGGTTACTAAGGCTTCTCTCCACTAAGTGTACTAAGGGTGCCAAGTGTACTAAATAGATATTTGCTAAAGTTAAATTGATTCTGCTTAATTGCAAATCAAATATATGTTCCATTAACACATCAAAAACAAAATGAAACAGTTTGCTGTAATCAATTAAATTCAATGTCATATAAGAGTCGTACACAGGCTTGCAACTTTGTTCTCGCATACATACATATATCCTTTCAACTTTTCTTTTTCTTTATTTATTTATTGATAGACGATAGGTTTCAACTTTGACACAATTCTGGCGATTAACAACAACTTGAAAATTTACATTTCGTTTGGTAATTGTAAAATAGGAACTTTCCTTTAAATGAAAATCATTTACATAAAAATATAAAAATCTCTTTAATTTTAAAAAAATGATTATAAATGTGAGATACGATAGCAGTGAGTGTAGTGACGTATGCCGAAACTAAAAGTGATATTTCTCTGTTAAAAATTAATTTAAAGTTATGTAGTACGAGAATTCCGCGCATATTCTTAAAAAAAACTGTTGCTGATTTGAGTTAAATAATAACAGCCGGATCAAGGTAGGACTAGAAGGACTGTAGCCTCGAGCTCATGGTAGCCCCGAGCTTATGTTTAATATGGGCACAGAAAATGATGTGCTTTTATTTTGGTCTAATGTAAATCACGAAGGAATATTCAAGCCTCTTTGAAATCCCCATTTTCAATGTGATGATCAAATCGGATATATTTTATGAATGACTTTTTTACGTAAAAATTCGAGTCTCGTTGTCAGACGTAGCCAGAAGTGCCAAAATTTATATTAAGAGATATCAGTTGAAAATGTACGAGTCCGGATTGGCTCTGAATTTGGAGGTATGATGATCATGATCTACAAACTTTAACTTTTAAGCAATCTAAATGAAATTTGTTTTTTAAAAAATTTTGATTTTGATTCTAAATTTTACTCGCGGATAATTTTACTGTCTCGAACCAAAAACTATGTTTAAAAGATCTGGTTCGAAGTTTTCAGAAATTATATTGTGGTCGAACGAAAATTATTTGATGTACTTTTTATTAAAGAGTAGCTTGCTTTTTATTTTTGGTTTGCTTCTATTGGGGTTCTTATTTTAAAATTTAAAAAAAAATATGGTCTACCTTTATGACATTGCAAGAAATAAGTTTTGTGCCATTCAGCAGTAACTGAAAGAGTGTTGGTTGCAATGTGATACCCACTCAAAGGTTATACTTTGAAATCCATTAGAGCAAATAACTGCATTTTGACATTTACGTTGCCCCCTTTTCCTCTGCCACTTTTGGCTGGTGTGCAAATATTGATAACGAATGGTGAATAGCAAAATAAACCTTTTGTTGGAAGCAGTTTCCGTAGAGTTGCTATTTTATTTATGTCATTTTTGGTTTTTTATTGTAATGACAGAACTTCATTCCAAATGGTGCTTTAGTAGAAAATACATCTACTCAAATGCATATTGTGTGTAGTAACATAATGAAAAAAATTTACGTTTTGTGAAGCATTACAATTTTCGAAGTATATAGTTACAATGTTTGATAGACTTTATGAAAATTTTCAATTAACTTTTAAAACGCTGCTATCATAAAAACGATACAGTGTGAAGTTATTCGATAATAAAAAAAAAACTCTTGTACATTCTGTCTAAACTTTCATATTGGAAACCGATAGAGTCGCACGTACTTTTAAAAGCGTTGAAATGTTCAGTGGATCTTTAATTTAATTAAAATCCAAAAGTCATTAGAATATAAGCCCACCTACACTAGAACTCTCTTTGACATCGTATACGATTGTTCCTTGTACCTATTAGTAATTCGAACCTTTGCAAAAAGTTCACGAGCCATATAAAAGACTCGCCTGAAGCCTTAAGTGAAATGTATTAAATTGTTTTTATCGTAACTTCAAGTGAAAATTGCACTGAATGATTTATAAATTGCACTTATTTAATGGCAGTTTTAGAGGTATTTCAATCAAATGTTCAATCAGTGTATCTTTATTCTTGAGAATTATACTGCTTGATAAACACATCGAAACGACGAATACAAACGTTTGTAAACTCTTGTTTGGACAAATATTGAAGATTTGAGAACTTCGCACGATCCCGAACTATGCTCCTATATTAACTGAGGTCATGAAAATATGCTGGCAGTTAATAAAAAATAAAAAAGATGCAAAGGAAACTTGCTAATCAGCGCTTTAGTGGAACCCACATGAAGACAGATACATTATAATAGAGTTTAACTATTACAGCTATTAGCCTTCTTAGCTATTCAGCTTAAATCTTGAAATCAAGTAAGAAGCTCATTAACCCTTTCGCCTCTACTGGGATCATACATCCCAATGAATTGGGATATATAGTCCCAATAAACTTTTTAAGTGGGATTTATTTGTCCTTACAAAAGGGAAAAAGAACTAAATTCGTTATCTCAGGTTGCAACAATGCCATGTTTTGCACCTTATCAAGAATAAAATAAATGAATAATGAAACTGACAAAATAAATTTTTTTTTATTTATCTTTATTGGGAGATTATGTCCCATCACAGAACCTTATATCCCAGGACAAAGGTAAGCATCAAGGAGATTTCAAGTATGCCAAACTTATTTTTTGTATATCTTGTTTAGTAATTTGCTAGCAGTTTTGAAACAAACCCAAACTAATAATCACCAAACATTTCGATAAACTTTGCGTACTTCAGAGTTATAGAACACATAATAAACTTTCACCATGTGAATCATCTGGAGCGCAATTCATTCATTGATGGATTGCAATAAGGTTTCGTAGAGCGGTTTTTACCAAATATAAAAATAAATGTTTACAAATAAATTAAGTAACGTAAATTAATAAAAAAACGCTTTTCGTCGTATTCACAACAACTGGCGATCCGGCAATCAATGATTTCATTGCTAAAAACAACATGAGCTCTCATAAAAATACAACATTTGGTGGAGTCTCATGGAAAATCACATTAACACAGCGACATTACAACGCAACAATGAAAGAAATTTGCTGAATTACTGTAGAAAAATACATAAAATCAGCCATAATCAGAACAGTCGCAGTTTAACGTCCAAGAATATTAAAACAAACCCATCACACTCACAACAGACCACCACATCATTACCAAAGGACAGTTGGCATTTTCAAAACCAAGTCAATTAGATTAACTGCAATCAAAAATACCAAAAGACAATTTGATTTCTAAATAAAAATAGTAATTAGGCAACCAACAGACACTATGCCAGCGTCTCCTTTGCATTTAATACCAAAAAAGGATGTAAATGACTGGAGACCATATGGTGATTACATTCGATTAAATGCCATCACACTCCCAGATCGTTAATAAGGGGACGTCCATTAATTACGTGAGCTAAAATAGGGGGGGGGGGGAGTGGGTCCGGCAAAATCTCACCAAGGGGTGAAGGAAAACCTTACGACAACTTTTTAATGCATAGAATTTACATTAAAAATTATAATTTAAATTTCACGCTAGGGGAGGAGGGGTCCCGCCAGATCTCACCAAATCCCTCCAAGAGGAGGAGGGTCCGAATTTTCAAAAAAACACCTCACGTAATTAATGGACGTCCCCTAACTAACTACTACATATGGGGCGTTCTTTTACAAACCGGAGAAATTTTGACAAAGATTTTGATTTGGCTGAAATTTTTTATATGAGCTCTGTATCGAAAAAGAAGACATTCGTGTTCGTACCAAATCACCCTGTATTAAATTTTTAAGTCACCATCGTATTCTTCGGATACTTTTACAACATTCATAAAATATCTTGGGAGGTACTATGGTAAGTGCATTCTGTGAGTCGGAAAAATCCTCGAAAAATACAAATATTTTAAGCAGCAATCAGACCATTTCTCCCACCCCCGTTTTTGAAGATGATGAACATAATGGCATTGATTAAAGTTGGCCCTACTCCCCAAAATGGGCAAAAACCGCCCCCAAAATGGAAAAATCGCATGTTCCGCACCTTCCTGCGGTAAAATATTTGTCACTCCCTGTTTTCGAGAATGCTGAGCACGATGGCGTTATTAAAAACTATTTTGAAGTTGGCCCCACCCCAAAAAATGGCAAACAAACGCCCTCTACAGGGTCAACAATTTTTTTGTTTGTGTAAACGAGAAAACTCGCGTCATCCTCCATTTTCGTGAATGCTGAGCATGATGGCAGTGTTTAAAATTATTATAAATTATTTCCCCAAAATGGCGAAAAACCAGCATCTACAGTGTGAAATATTGGTTCTTGGCCATTTTGGGGGATGGAGCCAACTCCAAAAGAATTTTGAACACATCCATCGATGATGCTTTATCCTTGTTGCTGTGTTTTAAATGCCAACTTAATCCAAAGATTATTCAAATTACCAAAATAAATAAAAAGTTCTTTAAGCCCGAGAGGTTAATGAAATCAATCAGCATATGAGTGCATACTACGCTAAATTACATCAGCCTCAACGCACTTGATTTTGAGTTGAGGTACCACCCGTGCACCATTGGATGATGTGCGATCTTGAGTTCATCATCGCATTTTGTTTATTATTCTGTGACCTTTGCATTGCCATCGCAAACATTTTTGTTGTTATTACAATAACTAAGAGAAAGTGAACATGTCCCCAGGATATTCACATGGCCCATGGGTTGGTAGCATTGCTGAATTACAATGATTATTTTGTTGTTGCTGTTGTTTTTATTTCTTATTGACATTGGTTATTGCATGAAAGTCACTGATGTGTGTGTGTTCCAATTTTTATGTTGTTGATGTTGCTGTTTTTGTTTAATATGTCCGTTGCACTGTCTGAATTTGAATAAACTCGTTGATATAAACGATTTCTCTTATTTGATTTGTTTTTTAGGTTTAAGATAAATAAAATTTATTTGTATTATTCGTACTTACGAACACGAGCGTAACGTAAAGTTTATTTGCCATGGGTGCTTGTTTAAGATAATTTATTAAGATGCAATTTGGTATTATGTACATAAAGGATTTTACTTTGTCTGGTTTATGAAATGCCGATTGTGGTTAAGTGGTTAAGCTATCATATTTGCTTATTATAAACTTTCGATTTGCCTTGAAATTGTTTAATAAAAAAAAGTTTCACAAATTATTCACTTAGAACAATACATACATATATTTACTTAAAAAATATGTGGCAGATATTCGAAAGCATTAAACCTCCTTCTTAGAATGTCATTGATCGTCATCAATTACACTTTCAAAGGTAATTAAAAAATTTGTTACGTTTTTTCTATTTCTTCTATTTTCATACTTTATATTTACGAATCCTACAGTACCATCCAATGGGACATTTTGATTGATTACCCAATTAACTGTGTATGGGTTTAAGAGTTTGTATTGTAACGAGTTGCGTGGCTTCAGCTACAAACTTAGATTAAATTACGCCGAAAGTATAGGTAAAAATTTTTCCAAGTATTTGTATCGTGGGTAAATTTAATAATTTCAATTACTTATTTCCTTAAAATTGTCAAAGTTTTACCACATTCCAAATATTATTATTTTGTTTGTAAAAATATACCATCTAAATAACTTTAGTATATAAAGAAAAAATTTGGAAAAATTCCCTACAATTTCATGGCTTCACAAGGTTTATTTCTTCAACAAGGCTTAAGTTCCATTTAAGTGCTTTCAAAATTTAAATAAGCAGTTTTGTAGGTGAGACCTTGCAGAATAAGGATGCGAAATCGTACCTGATTATTTCTTTGATTAACTAAATTAAAGTACTCGGCAGATAAAAACTATGGAATACATATATCTCATTCCAAGAGTATTTACTAGTACTTCTATACACGGGTGGCTTGCAAAGTTTTAACCCTCAAGCTGCATCCCTTCAAAGGTAAGAAATCGTATTTTCCACTTTACTTTGATGGCGAGTTAACTATAAGGAGTATAGTTTGGCACCATTTTGGAGCTGCAGGGTCAAAAGCTCGGTATTTTTTAATAAAATAAGAGCGATTGAAAAAGCGCAGTTTTCCTTACTGATTATAAGTCATAGTAATCTCTGTTTTAAGTTAGAAAAGTTTATGGAGTGCTTTTCGAGCCTGCTAGAGTTCTGTGGGTAATTAAATTTTTTGCTCTTTAATAAGTGTAATGATGGTAATAGAAACATAATTGTGCCAAATACAAATGGTATTTGTAGTTATTATTTTATACCTAATTGCTTTCTCCTGAGCCTGTTATGAATAGGCTCCTACAACTCAACCTTAGCCAAAGGTTAATGTGGTTATCGTGCCCAACCATGGTAACAGAGCAGGTAACTTACCGAAATGCCTCAAACTAATCAGCTTAACTTAATTTTTACTTATGACTATGGAATGAAACGTTCCTCAGTAAGTTTTTGGACACAAGCTATCCAAGGTGTTTTAGCTATTTATATAACAGTTAATTTGCCTTTTGCCCGTTTTACGTCAAAGTTAAAGTCCTGGCGCGACGTCTTCGTTTAGTGTGATATTTTGAGCTATGGATTTTTGAATGTATAAAAAAAAAATTAAAATATTTTGGGTAACTAATTTTTTTTGTGTCGGAAAGTGTGAGCACGTTATGGCCCGATTTTCGTAATTTCAAAAATTATAGTTCTATGAAATTTTATATTATTAATATTATTTATACGTAGATATCAAGAAGCTTCATAGAAACCTTTGGCCTTTAAACTTCAAAATCTTCAAGAGGGCAATAGTCACTTCGAAGCTACTTGAATTTTATTTAACGGTCTTGAATCTCAGCAAGAATAGTAACACTGTAGCTATAAAGTATTTACAACCATTATGAAATTGGGGAAAATATTTGTTCAATAGGTCCAATTTTGTAGTAGTAAATGTACGTCTAACCTAACTTAAGGAACTAAGTACAGGGAGATATGTATTAGTTTCAAGAATTTATTCATAGAGGATGCTGTCGACAAAAAAAAACTATTTGAAATTTGATAATTTGTAGATCCTAAATAAATTAGTAAGAAGAATCGCAAGATATTATTGTTTCAAGAACTCACTCAGTGGCGTAACTATGGTGGGGGAGGGGGGGGGCGGAGCGGGCCCTTGCCATGGAGGTTGGAGTGGAATCAGATGTTAACTTGTTATATTTAATTTTCCTGAAAAGACCTTTCGCAACTACTTGATATTTCAAGCAATCCATATTATGATCTCAATATTTGTAATGATGTTTTTAGAGCTAACCATGCTCATGTGTGATAAAAACGAATTTAGTTACTACGAAAATGTGTATATCAATACAATTTCCAAAAAGTTGTGTTTACTGCTTCTTCCACCAATGACTTTATGTCGATTTCTAGCTTCTTCTTCGATATTGTAAACTTTTTTTGAATTTTCGCTTTTTTCAAAACTTTTTCTGTTGTTTTTCATGGGTGCAAAGTTAAAACTCATGTTTCAATTCTGCTTTGTGCTCACACACACTTTTTGTTTTCATCGAAGGTTTGTTATTGCGTTATTTGAACGCCAAGAGCTCTTTTTTAGTAAGTACTTAAGTAAAAAATCTATATGGTACAGTTCAAAGAAAACGATTATGTGTTTAACCTTGAAGGTATGAACTAATTGAAACACAGAGTCTGACATATACGTCTACCTACTGAAACTGGCCTACGGAATAGCAATTGAATTTGGTTGTTTCGATATGTTCTTACACGTTTCTTCTTGTAGGTTTTAAATCCCTTTTTTTATGTTTGCTAATAACCATTACATTTGAATATAATTTTTATTTTTCTCATAACAATTTTTTTTTTGTTTTTGTCTTGGCAACAAACCCTTGTTTTAGTTATTATTGCCCTTAGAGCTTTGGGAATATTGAAAAAAAGCAAACGTAAATTGCTATGCCGCTTAAATATCCCGCTGGAGTTTCACTTCGTTCTTTTATTTGTATTCGAAACGCAAAAATTGATTTTTTCATGCCGCTTTTGTTTTGTTGCACCAATTGAATGTCCTTGATCGTATAGTCTTTTCACAAGAACTGTTTCAATGGAGTGACGATGTGAACTTTATTCCCGTAGGGCGTTACTCTACTCTCATGTGTCCTTTCGGTTTCATAAAAGAAAAAAAAAAAACAAATTTGTTGTTTATTTTTATTTATGTATGTACCCTCCCTACCTACTGTTTTTCTCGACTGCTGTTTATTGGTAAAATGTTATTAAATATTGACGCACGTGCGAAAAGAATGCCTTTGTAAGAGTTTAATACATTTTGCTTTGTAAGTCCTACGATATTAAGAAACTCAGTAACTTGTCCTCTGATAGTGCGAATTGTAAGGTGTATAGAACTATGTAATTTATCAAAGTACTTACAAAAAAAGTTTGTAGAAGTTTTGTGAACTTTATGTATGGGATAAGCTATACTTCGCTTTGAATAAACTGTTTGATTTAAAACCATTTTTTTTTAGCAGAATTGTATGGTCTTTATTTTTCTTTTAAAGATATGGTGACGCACGAAGATTTAGTCTCTCAAATAAAAGGTATGAGGTGGCATGTCTTTCAAGTGCCTTTATATCTGCAGTATAAAAAGATTCACGAGACATGCCGCCTAATTTCTTTATAAGCATTTTATCCTATCATGCCTTGTGTGTGTCTTTATACTGTACTCTATAAAATGACAATAAAGACATTTGGCGGCATGTCTCGTGTGTGTCTTTATGCTGTACAGTATAATGAAATGAAATTTAAAATTTCATATCTACGTGCTATAAGGTAGCTCAAGTGGGCTTAACAGTAGCTGTGGGCGTGGCACCTCCCATACAAGCAAAAAGCGTTTAATGTTATATTTGCTATGTAATATGGGACTAATCTTATTAAAATTTGTTATAGAGATGTTAGTTACTATAAGCTTAAAAACTAAATGAAATGCGACGGGATTGCATCAGTAGGCGTGGCAACAACAAAAAGCTGAAAGCGATATTTTAAGTGAACTATTGCAGCTATTGGTATGAAATTTAGTGTATGTGGTTTACTTGCTATTAGGTATATCTGAATCAAGAGTGGTTGAAATAGCACCAGTGGGCGTGGCACCTCTCATATAAGTAAAATATCCTAAATAACATATCTTGCAAAACTATGTGAGCAATCAAACTGAAATTTGATGCAGGAATGTTGTTTAAAAAAAGTTATTTCTAGATTCTAGAATCGGACTGGATAGAACCACGTGGGTGTGCCACCACCCTATATTTAAAGCCTGATTATGTTATATTTCGCAAAATATACAAGCTATTGTGATAAATTTTGGTATGTGGACGCCGATTTTTTTTCAAATTTTTCAACCTCTTGTTGGTTTTTCGAAATTTTAACCAAATCGGTAGATGTTTAGTTTAAGGTTGGCCATTTAGCATTATGCATACTTCAATTGCAGACCATTGCGCATAAATACTCTGCAAAATATGGTAAATCCACCGTAGCCATCTTTTGCACTTTAACACATTAAGTGCCAAATTTGATAGCCAGTGTCTGATGGCCAGTAATTTTTTCTTTCCTTGCCGTCGCGGGGAGGATTGATAGCCACTAGGAACAAAATTATACTGTATTTATGTATTGAATTTTGTTACTAGTGGCTATAAATTTTCCTTGCGACGGCAAGGAGGAAGCGGGTAACTGGCCATCAAACACTGGCTATCATATTTGGCACTCAATGTGTTAAGGGGAGATCATGGTCGTTACAATCGCCTTACTAAGCGAACAATTTCCAACACAATTCGACAGTAATAGTTTTTATTTTGATCCTATCTATTTCGACATTCAAATACGAATTAATATTAATTTTTTTATTCAAGTTCAGTTTTTTAACGTTTCCGTACAACTCGTTAATTATTTGCATGCCCTAAATAGATAAGTGGGAGTAGATTTCTAAATGTTAAAACCTTTACCATTTAATTTTATTTTTTATAAATAAGTCAAAGCCCCTTTTTTACAACCACATCCGTTTCATTTCAAATACTTTCCCTTTTAACGTATTTTTATTGATTTTGTGCCACTTCACATTCATTCTTATGCAGACATACAGAATAAACTTTAACATTAAATTAAAATACAAGACAACATTGGTGTTTTATTTATAGAGCGAGCCATCTTAACTCAGCAGTTTTATTGACTTTCGGCACAAGCAACAAATGGCCAACTACGAGAACAATAACAATAAATGAAAAAGCCTACCATTTTTGGCTTGGCAAAGGTAAAATGTTTTTCCGGTCATATGAAATAAATAACCCGAAAAACTTCCATAGCAATAACGAATGCTAGCAATGAAGGTTGTGTGCCCTAAGACTGATTACTTACTGCCGGTAAGCAGATTGGAAAGCAACAGCTCAATACATTTGAATTGAATTTTCTTAATTGAATATAATCTTTTTGTGGAAAAGTTGCTGAAAATTAATTATTGTGAAAGAGGACACTAATTAAATTATCAACGTTTAAAGATAAATAAATTCTGTTCTGTATTATTGCAAAACAGATAAGACATTGGAATAACGAAAATCAGCATATGAAATTCATTCAATTTTTCATATACCACGAGAAACTTGCAATTTGTGGAAACTAAAATATGGGAAAATTTAGAGTCCATGGTGGGCCTGGATGATGTTATACTTTTTCAACTCAGCACATAAGAATATACCTTCGTATCAGGTTCATATTTCGAGATCGGTCCAACACGAAGGAAGTTATTAGGTTTTAAATTTTTATGTTATATGGGAGGTGGTCATGATTGTGGGCGGGTTAAAATTTTTTTTATATATAATTAAGTTAACCCACTGTGCGTTGTTGCTCCTATTTGGGTGGACTTTCTAAAGAATCAAATGCGCTTATATTACTCACGCTTAGCAATTTACGTTTACCATTAGCTTGAAGTCATAAATGATTAGGAACTATTAATATTTAAAGTGGAGCTAAATCGATATTCCTAGCGTTTGTTTTCTATTTCGCGACATTACAAGTAGTTGTCGTGTTCTTAAATAAATAATGACAGATAACTCGGACATCAAAGGATGGTTAAATGGTTTTCTTTTACTTTTCTTTGGCAAAACTACAAGTCTTTAATAAACGGTCACGTCTGTTCAGCTAAAAATAACAAACTAACGCTTTTTGAGCAGTGTTGCCAACAATTTCTTTGTCGAAATATTAGAAATTTTTCTCTTTGTCAGAAGTCGCTAGATTTCTCAATAAATGTAAAATTATTTCAAAGGCACTTGAATGTGAATGTTCTAATAAAGATATTAGTTTCACTGTGGTGTTGTTGGAGAGTAAATAATTTGCCAAATTCATAAAAAAAATTTACAAATACTCTAAGATATTCATAAAAAGGATCTTCACACATGGTCAACATGGAGCAAACATCGCCTGTCACTTTTAAGCACACGACCACGTGAGAGTGCCCGAAATATAAATATATAATACAGATTTGAGAAAAGATTGAAATTAAACTGCCTGTTATCATTGTTTTTCAAACTGGTAGGAGCGATATTCTGTTTTGATATTTTCAGTAGCCCACACTAAAATCAAAATCTAAACATCAATGATTACACAGCTCCACTAGAGGCCCATCACGTCAAGATTTTAAAATAGTTGAAATTAATTACTTAAAACATGTTTTTTTTTCTTGTCGACTTTTGAGGTTATGTAGAGGATTCAAAAATTTGTTCTGCTTATCTACATACTATGTATGTATGTATAAAAAATTCTGTTTTTGTCTGTGGACGCTGAAACTATCCGGCCGATTTTGATAAAACTTTTACTGTATGTTACTATCGATCAGGCGGGTGCTAGAGGCTATATGATTTTTATATAAGGTATCCCTCACACAAAAATATTTGTAAAATATAATTTGCACAAAGACCGGTTAATCGATTCACACTGAATTGACATCACGTTGCTTTTATATTAAGAGGCATTGCTTAGGCTGCAAAAGGGTGCATATTTAGGGTGGCTCCCATACAAAATACTTTTTTAAATATCATGCTATTAATTATTAAAATTAAATGCTCAATTAAATGCTTCTTAAGAGGCAGAGCATTTTCAATAATTTTTTTTTGGTATTAATTTAATTTATTTAATAAAAGTGATAATATGACATCATTACATTATGTTTCAACTTGACTTGACGAAAGTTTAAAAAAAAATTAAAAATAAAAAATGTTATAACTGGCTCTGTTGGACCCAGTCCCATGCAGAATGCCTTTGCTGTGACCATCACAAATCCTTGGAAAATTATCGGAAATCAATCGGATAAATAATCTAGTGCCTGATCGATGGTTTTTTTTGTTTTTTAAATCAACAAAATGGCGGCCTCAGGAAATTTACCTCCAAATTTTCGGGACAAAAATGAACAATTAATAAAAGATAAAATAAAAAATCGATATTTAAAAAAAAAAAATCCTTCGATCAGGGACTAGCTTCTTATGTTTTTTAAAAACTATGTAAATTTCATTGAAATCTATTGAGCTGTTTTCGAGTTACAGTTGTCACCAGTCCCGAAACATAGTTTTGAGAAAAACGACGAGAAACATGAATTTCTGTACTCTTACTACCAAGAGCCCTTTGGGTATTGCCAAATAACTTCAAAAATAATAGTCGGATTGACTATAAATTCAGGATATATTTTCAAGATATTATACTTTAAGAAAATGCAAAAAAAAAATCGATTTCTTTAAAATTCTGACTGCCCCTGCTCCCTTAGGTCTAAGGAAGGTATTTGCAAAGTTTGGCGTAGAAAAATGGATGATGATACGCCCTTCAAAAACAAATTCATCATATCTCATCAACTGCTGGACGCAGATAAATGAGACTTGGTACGTATAAAAGACAAAGACTATAACAAATTAAGCTCCTCACCCGACCTACCAGTAAGGGGATAACAATGTCTGCCAGGCCTGCTATATGTATGTAAAAGAGTAGGAACAATGGGGCTGTTTCGTTATTACATTACATCGCATGAGGTCATACAATATCGCGCCACCTACTAGAAAGGGCAGAAAAACGTCCTTACAGCCCAAGAATCTTAATCAAACGGTTTCGAATTCATGTCACACTGCAACTTAACAGTAATCATAATATTTTTTCGGTGTCGGAATCATCAAACGATTTTAAGATTATTGGCTATAATTTTGAAAATAAAATAAAATACTCTCTTATCACCAAAAAAATCACCAGACAGTAAAGGGGACGTCTATTAATTACGTGAGATTGGTGAGATCTGGCGGGACCCCTCCCCTCCCTCCCTCCCGTGAGATTTAAATTATAATTTTTAATGTAAATTCTATGCATTAAAAAGTTGACGTGAGGTTTTTCTTACCACCTCACCCCCCTTGGTGAGATTTGATGAGATTTTTCCGGACCCCCTCCTCACTATTTTAACTCAGGTAATTAATGGACGTCCCCAAATACAATTTTTGCTCACTAGAGGGAGTGTTCAAAGCATTTGTCATAAAACTGCTGAGATGGTAGCACTATTTCTAAGCAAATAAACTTTAAGTCGCTAGTGTTTACTTAATGAAAAAAATACATATATTTTCTTGTTCCATTTCAGGTAAGCGATATTAAAACAATCCCAAAAATATTTTCACTAAGTGTGGTATGGGTAAGTACTCTTATTGCTATTTTTAGCTTTAAACTTTAAACGTAAATTATCAACTTTTGTTACGTTTAACATCATACGTACGCGAAGTTTTAAGATTCACCGTAAGATGACGTTACTTTATTTAAATGAGAAACAACTGCAAGTAAAACAACATGGCTGATGGGGATGGGTAGTTTCATATACTCACACTATGTTGAATTGGAGGGATATTATATTTCCCCAACGTATGCACTGGAAATTAATGACGTCATAAAAAAAAAGCTTCGACAGCAATTCGTTTGCTCTGCTAAAAACTTTCGCGCCAAAATATTTCAATGAATTTTTTTACTGGTAGTTCGTCTATTTTTCTTTGTAGGTTACTAGGTTTAAGCTCAGGCATCGCGCTGACATCTGTGTGTGTGTTAGTGTTGAGTTTTGTCATGTGATTTTTCTGTTGATTTTTGGGGATACTAGCATGTGCTCTTGTGAAAATGTTATATAACACGTGCTCGTATCTTTTGTTTGTTTTCTCCCATGATGAAATAGAGAAAGAGCAAATGAAATGGGAAAAGTTAGAGTTGCATACACTGAATTTATTCTTTATTTCTTACTATGCACTAAAGGTGCGTAGCTCCTAAACTACTTAACTTTGTTTTTCATCATTGCCAAGCCACTCTACGGTACTATTTTCAAAGCAAATAACAAAATCAACATTCCAAATTACTTTCTGCAAATCGTGCTTGAATTCTGCATACTTTTATTTTACCTTTATTTTCGTAATAGCTTTTTTTGATGGGAATTATATAAAAATATTGTACGCACATTTAACTTTTTCGCTGACAAAGTCAAGCAAACAAAACATTCAAAGCCCACAGAATACAATCAATCATATTTTCCATGATAAAAAGTTATTACGAAATAACGGTAAAACAATTCAGAGGTCTGCCAGAGCAGAGTCAGATGTGGGAGAAACTCCAGTGCCATATATGGATATATCACCTGACAACTGATTTTTTGGAATTATTAGCCTTATAATATCCTTATAAGTTCAAAGGATATTACGTGGCAACAGACCATGATTTGTGACCACCGAAGAAATTTACTGTCAAAGATTCACCGGAAGCTCAATAGTAACAGATTTTAATGTAAGCGAAACAATCCAGATCGTTTCCTTTTGCTAGTAAAGTGAACGATACGAACACACTTTATGAAAACTATATCCTAAGTCATTTGTGTCTAACAACGATTATTCTCTAATGATGATCCCGTCACTAAACTTGAGACATTCTCTGCATAGGTCTGTGCATGAAGAGTCGAGAAGCAATGGTATTGTCAAGTTCTGAAAATTGAAATATTTATCATCTGAATTATATGCCGAATTTCGAATTATTTTCAAGTTTACTAGTTTTTGAAAGATTTACTCCATTTTTAACTTCGTGGAAACAAAATTTGATATATTTTTCTTTCGTCTTCTTAGCTACATTTAGCTTAAAAGTCGAACTTGTTGTTATTGCCAAGAGCTTTGACGACCTAAGTTGCAATATCTACCAGAAAATATTCCCTATTTTTAATATATTACGCCTTAGGTTTATAGATATAATGCCTTATAACTTCTTGTAACTGTTGGCTAATGCAACAATTAATCATAAATTATGGCCCAAAATCAATGGAGTCGAAAATTGTGTTTGTGTCCAAGGGAAATCATTTAATATTTAAGCTGACAACACTTTTTCTTACTCTCTTGTTTACTTAAGAGTGAAACTTCGCGTACGCAAGAGAACACAAGAGAGTTACTTAAAAATGTACAAGGAGAAGGGTGAAAAAAAGCTTTTTCGCATTCACAACAGAAAAGGCTAAACACGTTTGTGTCCCTAACGGGAGGGTGCTGTCTGTCGTTGCTGCTGCTGCTGCTCCTACATACAACACTTTGTCGAAAAAGAAGTTTTTTTTTTTTTTCGTTTCAGCCAATGTGTTACCAAAGTCAAGCCAAGCAATCGAATTCACTACAGTTGGTGACTGACAAACGCGCTTTTCGCACAAAAACGCAAACAATAAAATCGACGCGTTGTGAAAATGCAAATGTTGTCAGTGCAAAAATAAATTAAAAAAAGGACATTGTTACTGAAAATAAAATAAATAAAATCATTGAGTAAAAAGTACAAAACAAAAAAAAAAAAAAAACAGTGAATAAAAATCAAAAATGGAAAAAAATATATTTTCAAAAATCCAAACGAAAGCTTAAGAAAAGTTCAAGAAAATGTGCAAGAAATCCTTTCATTGTCCTTGAAAGTGAAAAATTCATGTACTCAAGGCATTGTGCAAGAAAAAAAAAAAAAAAAAACAAAATTGAAAATTACAATCTTAGCGTGGTCTAGCTATCGGAGAATAAAGCAAAAAAATAATAGAAAAGTATGGATGTAGTGTGAGGCTGTATGCATATCCTAGGGTTTGTGTGGTTTGTTGTGGTTTAGCGTTGAAGCGACGCATTAAAAGTAAAAAAATACGCAAGAGATATGACAACAACAGAGATTTGTGATGCTGCTGCGTTATCTACGCTGAAACAGACATAAAAAAAAATTTTTATGGTATTTTTATATAAAATTATTCTACAGACTAAACAAAGGACAAAGCACATTGTTAGGTAAGCATGTGAAAATCGCTTGAAATGCGAAGCGAAAATGTAAATTGTCCTCCTGCCTAGCTGCCTGCATCATCTACGGCTACATGCATTGTATGTGTGAGTTTGTGTTCGCTGTGGAATCGTGGGAATTTTTAGTTACCGCACACATGTTACGCGTGTGTATGTATGTAACTGTATTTTACAGGATCCTGCAAATGTATGTGATCTAATACTGTAGCGATATATAGTGTTGCCTTATATTTTGAGTTTATACTGTGCACATTATGCTGGTCGTCATAATGGGCATATTTCGAAATTGATGCTATTTTGGACTTAAAAATCTCTAAGTTAATAAGAAAATTTATCCAAAAATTCAGGTCCCTAATTCAATTTTTCTTAAAATGCAATAAAAAATTAAAAAACGATTCATAAAATAATAATATTTTTATCCACTGCAGCTCAATATATTATATCATAATATGGCTTCCAGAGTACGCTTTATGACGGTGTGACCAAGAAAAAAGATTCATTGTTTTGTTTACCGCTGAACTTTCAATCGGGTTCCGGGCTCCTTGAGTTCGAGGTCCAGGCCCTAGCCCTAATAAAATCTCTAGCAAATACTTTAATCCTACACTGGCTGGAGTCCACTGTGAGCTTGGAGTTCGAGCGTAGCACAGTATCAATTCAGCGAGATTAATTATGCTAGATTGTACATTTTGCCAAGGAGTTATGAACTAATGCAACAATTTGAACATCCGTAATTTTCAGCTAAAGAAAGATAGCTTTTGGATGCAACTACAGTAAAATATGTAGCCTCAATGCAATCAATTGTATTTCAAAGATTTTTCTAATCGGCTTTCGTAGTTTATTGTTTGTCAAAAGAAGATTGCTGGATTATTTAACTTGATTCAGTGTCTAAGTATACTATGCACTCTGCTAACTCTGGTCTGCTAGGGATATTCAAAAATCAATTTGAATACCAATTATATAATTAATTTTCGAAATGTTTTTCCCAAAGAACTTAAGCTAATTCCTTACTCTTTTGAACTAATATTCTGAGGGTGCTCTTATAGATTTCCACGACGATGGACTTCGATTTGCGTATTACGATTATGCTTTGGCCTCTGTTGAAGGAAACTTCTTTCAAATAATCTGTCACGATTTTATTATGGTGAGTGTATAATAGTCGTTTTTTATTTATTTAGCTGTCCAAGTGGAACTGAATTTTAAAAATTTTACACAGTTCTTGCCATGATTCATTCATTTTGTAATACATGTGCTACAGAATGTTAATGGTGTTTCAAATTCTTCTAAATATTTGAAGTAAATTTAGGTGTTTTTTTTAAATAAAAACCAACATTTTTTATTTATGTACGAAATAACTTTTTGTTGGCCCTTCTATTATTTTAAAATTTCAAAACATTGAAATGAGAGCAAAGCAGCAAAAACAAATGCGGCAAGTGAAATGATGCGCTAGAAAATTGCTGACTTTTTGGCAAAAAAATGCTTACAACTTCTTTGGCTAAAAAATGCTGCCAATATATTCACAAAAACGAAGTCAAAATAGTTGTTGCAAAAAGGAACATTGAAGTACCAAAGAAGTCATCATTATGTAGTTCTCTTATAACTAAATGTAAAGTAGATGATGATTTTGAAACAAAATGTATGTTATATCCCTAGTAGCAAAGAAAAGAAAGTCTTATAGTTTCTTTTAAAGGCATTTTAAAGATAAGTCAATATAGAGGCTTGTAAGAGCAATTTGGTGTATAAAGTTTAAAGACATGTTCCCCTCTGTTTTATCTTTAAAGAAACTCGGCAAGGTATCTCACTGAAGTCTTTAAAAGATACCATACAATGACTTTAAAAGAGTTGCGTAAAAAAGTTTTATTATCGAACTAAATTCTTATTTATGCCTTCTACACCTGTCTCGAACCTTAATTAGACTATCTGTGGTATATTATGTTATACTTGAGAAGCGAATCATATCTTTCTTACATTTGTCTTGATAAAGAGCCTTAAAATGGCAAAAAATGGACAAAAATGTGCCCTTGTGCTCTTCTATAAAGACATTAAATATTAAAATGCTTATGCGAACATGAAGAGGCATGTCTTTTAAGTGACACACACGAAACATGCGGTTCCAAGCCTTCAGAAGCATTTTATTGTGTACAGTATAAAGATACAAACGAGACATGAGGTGGCATAGCTATAAACATAAAAGTCACTTAAAGACTAGCCTTCTCATGTTCTTATAAGCATTTTAAGTATTATGTACAAATTAGACATGAGGTGGCATGTCTCGTGTGTGTCTTTATACAGTACAACATAATGACAGATACTATACATGCCACCTAATGTCTTTATAATCATCTTATTATGAGCTTTAAAAATGCATATTATATACATTTTTCGTCTCTCTTTACATATCCTGCTCTAACAAGACATAAACTAAAATTTTACTCCAAAGGCAAAGTAAGTGTTTGACGTCGTAAGTTCAGTAATTTTTGACCAGTTTTGCACCTTTAAATTTTAATATTGCCTATGCCCTTAAGCACTGTTTTTAAAATATAGAGTAATAAGGTTCAACAAATTTCAAAAAATTTAAATTTAAATATTTTTGATTCATTTTTATAACTTGAAAACCAACAGATTTTTGGATTTGTAATTTGATTTGATTAACTTCGACTACAAGAATATTTAATCTTTCTAATGTGAGCCAAATCCACAAAATTCCTCAAAAAATTTATAAGCCTTGAGACCAGACTAAACGATTTTTCCTATGCGTCAGGATTCTGGGTTATCCATACTTGAAAGGTCAAGAGATAAAATTTAAAGAAACAAAACATTCCGAATTTGATTTCGTAAAAAAGAATCAAACCACTTAATGTGAAAGTGAAAAATCTTTTAATTTTCAATTTCTTTAAAATCCTGACATGATGGAATTTTTATATTATGTTTTTTGGAATAAGAACGCACTGTTTTAAGTAAAGCAATTAAAATTTTAAATAATTGTAAACCTGTGTATTTGGTCAAGTCTTTGCATATGGGTTTACAATTTCTTGCATGATAATCGAGGTTGTATTAAACAAAACATGAGAAGTGAATCACTTAAGAATATGTGATATTCTTTACAAATTCAATTTACATTATCTTTTTCGACAATGTCCATAGCATTTAGTCGTTAGCTTCCATGTGGTATCATTCACTCGCAACCAGGCCCGGATTTAGAAAACTGCCGCTCTTAGGCCAGTCAGAAATTGCCGCCCCCTTTCACTAGTAAATATAGAAAAAAATTTTTTAATATCAAAAGTGAGGACCTTTTTTTATTGTTTTTTTTTGCTTGTTAACATTTTTAGGTAATTTAGTGCATGCAATCCCAGTATTTGCACTTTTTTCCCCCTGTGTAAATAAATTTAAAAAATTCAAAAAAACCTTTCAAAGCTCTCAATATTTGCCGCCCCTAAATGCGTGCCGCCCTAGGCACTGGCCTAGTGTGCCTCTAAGGTAAATCCGGCCCTACTCACAACGCAAGTAGGATGAGAGTGCCAACCGTTGCTCTCATTGATTTGCAGCCATTTTTGGTGTCCGTACTTTGGTGTCCGTACACATTTGAACTCACATGAACACACATGTGTCTACGTTGTTAGCACGCACACCCGACATAATCCGAAATTTTTCTCACGCTTAAGCGACAATTGTGAAATTTACAAAAAAAAAAAAAACAAAGGTGATTGTTGACATTTTCATGAATTTTCGTCAAGTTTGAAGGGAGCGCAGTGAACTTACTGAAGTGGAGTCACGCGCACATTCGGCCAATCCTCTTCAATAAAAACAGGTGAATGTGCTCGAACGTCCTCACACAATTTCAGTTTATTCTTGTAGTTTTTTTCTTGCTGTTGCGAATGTTGATATGTAATGGCTTAACTCATTTGTCCAATCTTTTTATGTCACTTTGTTACAATTTTTTGCTTTTGCTTTAATTTTTTTTCGCTCCACAATTTATGTGTGTAAAAAGAGTGTAAATTATAATAAAAATGCTTAAATTTTTGTTAAAATAATATCTAATTATATCTCGAATTATAAATCTTCAGATTTCAGCTGTGGTATGTCTATTCATTCCCTCCATAGATCCTTCAACAAAATGCTGCATTCTAATATTATTAAAAATTTATCTGTTTATATTTTGTATCGAATTAAAAATAGTTTCATAAAAGGTCCACTTTGTTAAAGATATGTATGGTTTTATATCGCTGGATTGCGTGCATCTTGTCTTTTTTACTGTGAAAGCTATTATTGTCCTTTTTGTTGTTGCTAGTATAGTCAATCCCTATGGCTTTGCAGTCTTATGACATCAGAGAAGCTTCGGCAAAGACTTATGTCCTTGTCTACATGCGAGTCGTGCGATTTTTTCTATAATTTTCTTTTATGAACTTTATCAGGATACTTTTGTGAGACATAGTACCAAACACATGAAAGTTTTTTGTGAATCGCTCTTTTTATGGGCCACTAAAAATGAGCTGAAGTCAAAGACTTAAGTTTTTAGTTAAATACCATGAAAACCCTTTGAGCTATCAATGTGAATCATGATAATATCAAACTTGACTTTTTTAGCAATTTGATGAATTTTACCCAAAACTATGTTTCGTTACATGAGGTTAAATAAGTCGAAAAATATGGCAAATATTAAAGGTTTGGAAAAGGTTGAATAAATTGCAAAAGTTGAAAACTGTAAAAATGGTGAGAAAAGCTGAAAAAAGTCAAAAAAGTATGGCAAAGTTTAAAAAGGTTAAAAAGGCCACAAAAAACTGTGGAACATGTTGAAAAAAATTGAAAGAGGTTGACTAATTGAAAATGGCTGATAAAGTCGAAAGAATATGGAAAATGTTGAAAAGTTCATTCATCATTCGGGGGGTGAAGAACCCCCCGAGAATGGAAGTTTTCTATTCAACACATGAGAACAAAACGAAAAATTAATATGAGCAATCACTATAATTTTCTTGAATGATGCAAGTTAAATTTGGTTTAATATCTACTTTGCCTCCATTACTGGGTTATTTATCTTTGGAATTATTATCACGCTAAGGATAATAATGAAGTTTGTTTGTGACAGTTTTGTGCAAACTATCTATAAATTAAGATAACCGCAAGTCTGTCGCATTCTAAACAATCGAACATTCCTCTTATATATATTTCAAATACCTGCGCATACCAATGTGAATTATTTTGTTTTTCTCGAACTTATGTTGTAAAAGAAAGCAAACTCAAATCAACATCATCACAAAACTTTACCAAAAAGTTGAACAGACGGTGTATGAACAAATTGTGACCACATTCCAGAACAAAGATAAATCTTTACTTTATCCAGTTGTTAATCTTAACGTTAGAAAATAATGGAATTCTGTATAAAGAAAAGCCACACGTAGGTATTCATTCAAACTGACCAAACCGGAAATTTAGTCATTGTTCAAAAATGTTTGGTTCAATGCAATGACATCTCTAAGGACACCTGCATATTTTTTTTCTACAGACTAGTTATTTAGATTAATAAAACAGAATTCGACAGAAAGCCAACCGCAAAGCACAACGGAGGCAGTGTCACGGGCTTTATATTTTATGAACATCCTGATTATTATACTTATATACATTTGCAGGATGACACACCACAAGCACACCGCCGCCAAAGACAATGGCAATGACAATGACGAGTACAGAAAATAAAATTTGCATCTGCTATGTCCGGTAAATGGATGAACAAAATGGAAGCACTTGTTCTTTGTTCTTTGCTACAGTGTGCCGTCTCTTGTCAACCAATTATGGTTTAAACATCTTTGCTGTAGGAGAGAGGACTACTCATTGCTTAAAAAATATTTGAAGCATCGACATAATACTTTTATCAAGTGATAAATCGATTTAGCTTTAATGGAATGGTATTTTGGAGTACATACCTAAATAATTGTCAATGCAATATATTGTCTTGTAAATGATGCTCGAAAGATATGCTAATCAATATCATATTTAGATATAATGTTCATCGAAAGGAATTACTAATGTGGTTTCAAAAAAGATAATGTACGTACTATGCATTTAGTTAGTATTTTCGAATTAACACCTTGGCTGAAACCAATGAAAATTATTTCTGTATCCTTAGGTCAGTTTAAGCCGATTTGTTCAGAATGTGAAAAGTTGTTGATCTCGTTGTAACTACACCCGCCACATAAATAGTTAGAGAACAATTCATTGGGTAATTTACTCAATTAATAAAAAGTTATTTAAAAAACTTTGGATATTGTTTGAGATGTGCTATTCCCGAGCCAAAAAAAATATTAGAATATAGAAATGGAGAAAAACATAGTCAAAAATGTATTTGGATCTGCTATCGAAATGTACAAGAAGAACAAAAAAAAAAAAAAATGTCTTCAGTTTTCAGTGCGATGCAAATAAGCAAAAAACTTATTAATAGCCATTGGGATCTCTACTCTGTAAGCAATTTTTATATTTGCACTAAGTACGTGGATTAAAGTTTTGTTAAAAGTTTTCAAACAAAATTATTTTGCGCAAAAAGCACCAAAGCGGAGACTTAATTCGCTTCTTTTTATTAAACACTAAAAATGGCAGATGTTGGCCAATTTACAAGTTTCATTGCATACCACAGGATTTTGCATGAGTCAGTCCTCTAATGAATTTGCTTGTGGAAAACCACGAAGCAAATCCTAAATGTTTAAGTTTGCTTAAGTCAACGGGGGAATTAATAGAGTTGCTAAATATCCTTAAAAAAATAACAGAAGAGAAGCAACAAAGACAAGAACAACAATATCAGGCTATGACTATTTGCAATGAAAAAAGTTGCTAACATCATTTAATTAATATTAAAACTGTCAATGAAACAAATAACTAAAAATACATTAAAAAAGACAATATAGATATCTCAGTTTTCAAGGTCAGCAACTTATTTTATTAAGATTTCTACTGAAAAGTCATGAAAATTTAAACATTTTTTAAAATTGGTATTCTTAAAATTTTTGTGATTTTAGATTTACTTTTTTAATTATCGGATTAATAAGATTTCTCCATCGAGTTATCTCTTTCAGTTAATTTTGAAAATTTTAAAAATTCAAACAGAGGCTTTACGTGAATATCTCTTTTTATTACTCAAATGCATTACTTTTCATATTATTTTATGATGTTTTTTGGTAGGAGTAACCATCGGACACTGTCTTATAAGGATATCATGCTCATAAAATGGGTATATTAGCCCATAAGAAATGTGGTTGCTGCAAGAATACAGGAACGCTTCCGTCATATTAAAAATTCTCAAAAGAGATATGGCCGTATAAAATTCAATTGACACAACAGCTGTAGAAAAATTACAATGAACGGTGGTAAGAATGGAGTGCTCGAGTTTTACAGCTCTATATAGACAAGCACAATTTTTGTCAAAAATTTATTATGAGCAATGTACCACATTTCGATTTGGCTGCATTGCTAATGAACAAAATATCAGCAATAGCGAAAACCCCCAATTCCTTACATCCTTATAGAGTAAGTTGGCCATATTTCTGTAAAGATAATAGCGGTAATGCTGTAACAGTTACTGGTGACCGCTATTGGTAGATGTTGGATAGCTTTCTAATGCCCGAATGGGATCAATTAGGTTTAAAAAATATGCGGTTCCAACAAGACGGTTCACACACAGCCCTTGCTCCATCACACATTTTGCGAGAAGCTTTTTCCGCACAAACACTGTTAATTAGTGTTGATATCGACTGGTACCCACGATCTCCTGATTTGACCACACTGGAGATTTTTCCTATTGAGGAACATGAAGGAATAGGTGTACACCTACAAACCAACCACAACCTCGTTGCTTAAGGACAACATTCGAAACAAAATTGCTGAAATAATGCCAGAATTTTGCGAAATTGTAATGAAAAATGGGCTTAAAAGTGCTCGCCTTTGTACTTCGGCTTTAGGCGGACTTTATCGTTTTATCAATCAGATTAGATTTTTAACTATTTATTTGATTTTTCCAGTCACACTCTGTACTTCTTTGTTGGTATTGTACATACATATTTAAAAACAATTAAATTACTTAGGAATCGTCCTTAAATCTATACTATGTATATAAAATTGCTGATATTGTGGTTTGTAACGCTTTGGCGCAAAATATAGTGAACCGATTTTAATAATTTCTTTTTTATATATGTGAAAAAGAAGCTTACTGCATACTTATTTTTGGAAGTTAAATATCCTGTTTTTTTAAGGAATACGATTTTGCAAAACCTCACACAAAAATTTTTGCTTGATTTTTCGTTGCTGATGTTTTATGCTGCTTATTGAATGCTTTGTTGTTATTGTTATTTTACTTTTGTAGAGAGAATATAGAATGAAATGCTAGGGAAGTACATAATTTCATTGTTTAAAAATATAGCAAGACGTGCACGTGCGAAGCCGCAAGCACCACCAGTTTATTATAATATGTTTAAATTGGAAAAAAAAATGATAGCAATTTTAAATTAAAATTCATTATCACATACAATTGCATGGAAAAATTGTGCTTCATGAGGGAGCACTAAGAATTAAAAGTTGGTGTATTAAGGAGTTTTTTAAAAACTGAATATGTGCAATTTCACATATAATACAACGAGTTAGTTAGCATGTAACGTAAAAGTACTTATCTCAAGAGGCCTAACTAATCAATTTACATTATGCTCAATATGGCTGCCTCAATTGTTGCCAGATTTTACAAAATAAATTACACTGCGGGTGTCATTCATATCAACAACATAGCTAGCATGCATCGCGTGTACATTTATCTAAATTTATTAATGGTCATTACAATAATTTTTCTTACGTGTTAAAGGTTTCACATTACAATGACCTGAAAAAAAGTAAAACAAATGCATATAGCCTTATTAGCGCAAAAATAAAAAAAAACCGGAATGAAAAAATTGTTCTTCATATGAAAAATGACTTCAATTTTCGTTTAAAACATTTCTCTAAATTCAGTCCTATTAAGCAAACAAATCGCTTCATTAGCATACACACGTATATTCACAAAAAATTATAGTCTTGGCTCATTCTAACCCCAGAGACTTTTCTCTGTATTGCCATGCGATTTTCATGCAGATAAATTGTAGGCAAATTAGGTACCCACAATTGGACTTGCACAAAAGATAAATAGGTAAACTAATGTTGGTTAAAGGTTTTATGAATGAAATTTTGTAATCTAAGAGGCGGCTGTGGAAAAGTGTTGTGTGTAAGATTAATGAAGAAGTTTTAAGGAGAGATAATACTACCATATATAAATAGATGAGAATTTGAAAAACTATTTTAAAAATAATCAAATGAATCAAATAAATATGAATAATGTTATGCAAACCTCTAAGTGCGTTTTAAAAATACCCCAAACCACTTCCTATGATTTATTGTTCCAACATTCATCCATAAATCATGAAGAATTTTCATTGCCAAAAAATTGTCATCATTTTGATTTGTCCATTATGTGTGGCCTAAAATTCATGTTGAACGACATGACACTAAATGCGACCTTTGACTTGACTGAAGCTACCATTATGGTATATTTAAGTTAATCCGCTGTATTTATACATCGCCGACACTCGTGCATGTGGCAATTCAACAGCCTAAATAAATGTTGATATGAGATATCAAAGTGTACATATGTATGTACATAAATAAGCCAAAAGCGATACATTTAATACACATTCACGTGTATTCATTCAATCATTAGTAACATATGTACATATTGATACCTACATATACACAGACAAATAATCGCATGTATTAAATTGAAGTCCATACACATAAAAAGGACCATAATAAAAATCTATTGAGATTGTTGTAATCTTTTGATTACCATTTAAAAAGGTTGTCTTTGTCCTTGTCCTTATCCTTGTCTTGTATATCCTAATCACTGGCGTATTCTTCTTTGTCGGCAGGGAATGTGTGATTTTAATTTCCGCTTGTTTTCACTAAATAGCATCTTCATGGATGTCGTGTTTTATTATGAGTTCTAATTTTCGATACTTTTCGACACATAAGAACGGTTACCAGTTGATGAAGTTTTGATTTAATTAGCAGAAAAATAAACGTTTTCTGACACGTGCTATCAGTTTAAGAGACTGTAAATGAAATTAATTTAATAAAGTTGTAATTTAAGAAATAAATTTGTTATTGGCTAAGTTTTTGTCGGATACTTGTAATAATTAAGTTTGCTGTAATAAGTTATAATTTGAGTCTTGATTTTTATACTGATTAAAGGACATATTGTTGGAAAAAGGACATTATTGAAAAAACTAAGACTAAATTCAATAAACTTTTACTGTTGTGTTTAAATCAGAAGCTTTGATTAGTAATAGTGTTATTTTTGGCCTTGTTAGAAACTAAAAACTCTGCACTGCGTGACAGTGATAATTTGAGCACTTCTTGCATTTTATAAAACATGTAATAATGGCTTCATGGCTTTATCAGTACAGTACCTTAAAGTAATTGCTTGTATGGTAGGTTCCACCTTCTTTTGTCGAATTTCGCCTAGTTTTTGTCCAAAGGTTGTGCTTTACGTTCCAGGTATTTGAGTGAAATGAACTAACCACGTCCTATATTTCCTTCTGAGTGTAAAAATCGGAAGCTTTATTTTATACAGGAGGTGCCATGCCCTCTTGATAGTTATCGAACATAGCCTATTAAATTCGTAGTACATATAGTATTCTTTTGAAAATTGATTGCATTACTTTAAAACCTTTTCCTCTTTGTGTCTGGTAATAGCTCGATAAATAAAATTTGTTATGAATTTAGCTTTATAATTCTAAATATCCCTGTTTCTATGTTTTTTCTTAAGAAACAAAATAAAATGGTGGAACTGTCTAGGAGTAATATGAAAATCGTTTAGTTGAAGACATTCAATATTGTAAATAATGAGGTCATCAAAAAGAAATATAAATATTACTTTCCTCTTCAACTCAAGGGTATTTAGATACATACTCAGGAACTGAGATCGGGGAGGGTAATGAATATTTAAGCAAAGTTCAATGCAAATTTAGTGAAAGATTTCTAAATACTTGTGAAACTAATGCGAAGGAATTCATATGGGGTTCCAGATAAAATATGCATAGTTAGGAACCTAAGTGTGAAACTTACACAGTGTTAGAATATGCCAACTCAGGACTATTACTACGAATAAATGCAAGGAGTGCGTAGAATAAGAAAACTACAATCAAATCTTTAACAGAATTCAGCTAAGAGTATTGAATCTTTTTTATATAAAATGACACTTTTAAGTTTTCATCGAATTTTTAATACTTTCCGTAACTAAATATATCACATTATTTCTTTTATTCTATCTTTTCGTTATTAAATTCATTTAAATTAAATAAAATGTCTATTTTCTTGCGAAAATCTTATTCTGAATTCAATTCGGATAATAGCTATAATCCACTCTTAGACAACAGCAGCAAAAAAACATTAAGCCGTTTAAAAGGTACACAGATTTTTGAAACCCTTAAGGTAGCTTATATGTATGTAAGTCCTTTCTAATTACACTGCCACAAATATACATACATACTATCAAAAGTTTTTCAGGCTCACCGAGCACACATTTATTTCTGGAAATAACTTAAAGTATATATACAATGTACATGTGTAGATATGTATAGTAAGGTGGTTCAAAATCCTCGGTCGGAAAGATTATTTTCTCATATGCAGGCCCGGATTTAGAAATTAGGCGCCCCTAGGCAGTTACAAAAATTGACCTCCCCTCCCCCCCTCAAAACTTCTTTAATAATGAAATAATTTTGTACGAAAAGTTGTTTTTCAATCAATAAAATGCAGCTTTTATTGATTTCCAACTAAGTACATAGGTTTCTATAGCACAAAACAATATTTTTGGTATTTTTTGAGATACTTTTAATGATTTCTGAGTAAAAGCTTGATTTATATTTCAATGCAATATATATTTTTTATTATAATTATATGTTCATTTTGATAAGACGCCAATCTATAAGTAGGCTGGTGAATAAACCGAATAAATAAATGACAATAATACATTCTACATAGATCATTATGAGCTTACGAAGTTTCTTCTTCAACTGATTCAGAACTTGTTTTTTTGAAGAATGTAGTTAACCTTGAAGTTTTTGCTAAGACTTCTTCATTTCTCTGTTGCCCGTTTGCAGTATTCAACCCCGCTGAATCTTTTGCGGTTGTCACTCATGACAAAACGCAGCGTTGAATATTAATAATAATAAACTGTTAAGAATAAATTAACAATGACGACAATAATTTTATTATAATTATTTTTTTTTTAATGATATTTTTCACGCATTTTGGCATTTTGGTACGCGTGCCAACAAAATAGGCGAGAAATTAAATTTCCACGAATAAAAAATTTTTTTAAAGGTTCCGCCAATATTTGCCGCCCTTTAATTCTTGCCGCTCTAGGCACGTGCCTACTCTGCCTGTATGATAAATCCGGGCCTGCTCATATGCATGTATTATCACAGCTAAGGAGGAGAGTTGTGAAAGCTAAGCACACACATAGGCCGCAAAAGAATAAGTTGACGCGCATAATATAATTTACATACACATGTATATCTTTGTAAATAAAAATATTAAGATTTATATCAAATTTCAAATCAGATATAACAATTAAAACTTAAAAAATATCATTAAAAATAGCGAATTATTTCTCTCACAGTATATGGTACTCCATTATTTGCTTTATGTTCGGGGACTAAATTTTGAGGCATCCAAGTGACGAATGAGTGTTCCGTAGCCTGAAGTGAGCAGAATCCAGTGGTGTCAGAAATTCACATTTTGTTTTTGGTCACAGCATCTTTTGCATATATTGTATATGTACTTTTATACTCTACTGAATTTTTATTATGCGTTAAATTAAAAGTTACTCATACGACATGTTGGCAAACTAATAACTTGGTGAATGTGAAAGAGATAAGCGTACGCCAGAAGAAATCTCTAATAACGCAGACAATTTATAGTGGAAAATAATGTTACTTGAATCAATAAGCATAATAATGAAAAATTTTAAAAAATCTGCTTTTTCTTTCTACCAGGATTTTTTTTTATACTGCCAAGATTACGTTTCTGCCATAGGAGCAATTTTTTTTTTGAGAACCACCCTAATATAAAAGGTTATATGGTTTGAATTTTTTTATGGCAAAGTCAAACATATTCTTTGTGGAACATTAAACACAAAGAGCTGAAGAAAGACTGTGTGCTATAGGTTGTATTTGAATTGTGGAGCGCGTTGAAAATCAGCGGGAAAAGAAGCTACCTTCTTTTGAATGACAGTTTCTTTCATTTTATGAATTTTATGTTTAAATGCCGTTGGTCTTTGTATGATATCTCTTTCGTTATGCTTTGCTAAATTTTTTAAGAAAGGATATACGATGTAAGACTGCAACGATGCACAACAAATAGCTACACATTTGCTGGCGCATAAATTTCTGTAAATTGTCTTACTTAAAAATATGGCAAAAACTTTTATTTGGCTCATTTTCTGTTAAAGATATAAAAATTGCAATTAAATTAAAGACTTAGCAAACTTTGGGAGAAACAATTTAGTTAGAAATATTTTTCAAAAGTTGGCATATCATTTATATAAAAAATTTTTGAAATTTTAAAATTAATTATTTATTTATTCTGTTTAATAAAATAAGATATTGAAATGCTGAATATAAAGTACACAGTGCTATTTGTCATTGCTTTAGATTTGAGAAACAAATGAATGTATTTTTTTTATATGCAAAAGAGAGAATCACCACACTTCTTCGTTCTTTGTTTACAAAAAAACTTTCATAGGAGCAAAGGTAATAAATCTTTGCTGCTACAATGCTCTATGGCTTGAGGCAAACATTTGACAAAACAATAAAAAATAGATACCTGTGTAAATATCCATACACAACAGTTGAAACAAAAGAAACAAAATCACGTTTTATTTGTATGCTGGTGTGTGAATAAAACACCATTTTTTGTCAAGGTCAATTAAAACAGTGAAAGTGTAACACAGGCTTGTCCAACCTACAGTTAGCGGGCAGCATACGACTAATAAAAGTAGAACAATTTCCATCGAACTAACTAACAATGTGACTATCGAAGCATTAGTTTCTTAAAATCCAAATGTCAAACATTCATATAACTTATTTAAGGTGTGACACACCTTATGCAGTAGATAAAACAAAACTGGCAGTCACAAAACTTAAGCAAAACAGTGACAACATTCTACGTTTGTTGAAGTGAAAAAAAAACAAACAAAATAAACAGCTTTTGAATGGGCGTGTCTTCGTTGGACTTACATTTTTCGGTTTCTTTTTTTAAAGGATATTAAGCTTTAAAAAAAATGCTTGTATTTTTAAACAGCATTAGTTAAAGCTAAAATTGTTTTAACAAGTGATGGATTGATTATATAAAAACAATTAACTTTTCTTTTGTCAAGTTAGAGTAAAATTGACCCCTGAAGGTCATTTCAAGGTCGACTTCCCGCTTGGTGCAGAAAAGCTAGTAATCATTGGCTGAACCGCTGCACAATCTTGCTTTAGCTGGCTGCAGCTTTTCTGCACCAAGCGGGGAATCGACCTAGAAATGACCTTTAGGGGTCACTTTGACCTCTAACATGAACACCTATCTGAACGTAGAATTTTGTGTTCTTTCGGAATCCAAGGTCAAAAAATAGGGGTTTCCATTTGAAAAACTAAAGTTGACCTTCAAATAACCTTGAAAATGTAGATCAATGTCATGGTTAAGGTCATGGCTGGATCAGCTCTTTGATACCCACCAACTTTTAGTTGAAACATTTCAGCTGTTTAAGTTAAAATGGGACACCCGGTATAAAAGATTCAACTTGTCAAATTTTTCAAGTTTTTTTTCGACTTATTCGACTTTTGTTTTTGACTTTATGAATCGGCTTTTTGTAATTTTTTCACTTTTTTAAAAATTTTTGACTTTAAACTTTTTTCGGCATTTTTCGACAATGAACCTTGTACTTTGAATCTTTTGTATTTTCTAATGACTTCAGACTTTTAAGTGTACATTTAGAAACATATAAAACGTACTGTTGTGTTTTTAAACTTCAAAATTCGAAACCAAACTATACGAATCCTCATACATCTGAATGCTGTAAGAACAAAAACTGCTAATAATTAGATTATTGATTGATCAATGATCATTCTCCAGGAACTTTAAAAATTGATACATACATTGAGCTATTGACTTTTGCTGAAGTACGATGTTTTAGCATTGGAATTTTAAATATCTCATAAAATTTTAGCTTCCTAGCTGAAACCCGTAAGCGGCGCGAACAGAGCTTGTGGTCGATTTAATTGAAAATGTAGAAAAAGTCTGTCTTTGGCATTTTATTTGCTTGGGAGTTGGCACACCCTGTTGTCAAGTCAATCACAAAATTTAAATTTTTATAAAATTAAAACAGTTTTTTTCAAATGTAATTTCATATTTTTTTATCTAATTCCCCAAAGTTTTTGAGATATTTCGTATTTCAAAAACTGTTTGAAAAAGTCAATGTCAAAAAAATGTGCAGTTATTTAAAGAATGACCGATATGTAATACAACAAAACTTGCTTGTAAAACTTTTTTAACTAACATTATTTGTATGCATAACGTAAAACGTTCTATAGCAAAAAAAAAAAACCTCACAACATGAAACATTTCAACGTAGATAAATAAAAACGCTGCTTGACTTGTCCATAATATAAATGGCTATATTTGGTCATAAGTTTATTTGGTTAACTTTCAAATTTTACAATCAAATACAAACAAATGTATAGCCATAAATTATGTATGTATGTAGTCGTACATATGGTCAAAATATCTGTGTTGGTTTTGTAATCGAATATCCATATCCATAACAGTGCTCGCTACCAACATGACTTTTGTACAGTATAGTGTAGTAAGTTGCATTTATCAACAGCAATGGAGTGTCAAAAAACTTTATAGATTTATAAATGTATCGATTTTTATAGAAAGTTTCTTCTGTTAGCTTCTACCATAGTAAAGGTTTATAGTGTAATCCTGTCATATTTTCGTTTCAAAAATTGTCAACAGCTCAATTTTCGTAAAATAAAATTTGATAATAATAATTGTGAAACATTTTTAATATTTGCGTGTATGTATAAAGTAAATTTATCCATTTTTAAAATTATTTTTTTTTTGACCAAAAAAAATATTCCGCTCATCGCTTAAGTTAATCTATAACTTAGTTAATATATATGTATATAATTAGCGCCAAATCTGTCAATAAGTCACCTAATGTTTACACATCAAACTTAGCAAATGCAGATTTAATCCAAGAACATCACATGCTTTCATTGAAAATATCCTTTTAAGCCTTGTTGCTGTATGTACACATGTTCTACCACAACGTTTGTGGGTTTTTTTTCTCTCTAACCATTATCGCTTGCCACAAGCATTTGGTTACTTTTCTTTTCAATCCTCCTTGACTTGAGCATATTAATTCCCATTGGGGATTATTTTGTATAACGCGTTGGAATGGTATTTCTGTTGCTTGTTGCTTTTTTTAAAAATTCTTTTGCTGCTGGTTTCAATGCTATTAGTTTATCTTGCAAATTCTTATATCCTTATTGTGGAACATCATAAAAGAGTTTCAAGTTCATGGGTTGTTCCATGAAACATTTATTTTAAATTAATACATTAGGCAGTGCTAAGACGGTTCCATCACTTTTTAACTGCCATAATATTGTGAGAAAGTCTTTGTGAAATGGCAGTGCAGAATGTAATTTTCTTCGAATAGTAGGCGGTGACACTCCTCTAAGAAGAAAATACGCTTTCTAACTAACGGACCGATTTTGATGAAATTTAGTTTGGAGATAGATTGAACCGTAAGGAAATATATTAAAACTCTGTGTTGTTTTAGTGGACGTGGCTACATACTCTTTTTAAAAAAAAAAAACTTTTACCATTTTATTCTCCTATCAATGCTTTTTAAGATTGTTAATTTTTTCCAGTTTAATTCAAAATACCTTCACAAGTAGTTTGATTTTAAATTTGGAAATAAGTGACTAATGGACTTGCCCCTAATGTTAACATGGGTAATGTCGTTTTTATTACTCTTATAAATGATTTTGCAGAAAAATATTTGTTAAGTGTTACAGTATGTTGCTCGAAGCCTTATGTTGAAATGAGGATTCCGGCTTGTTCATTTTCATGCGTCATAATCCCATGTGTTAGTAAGTAGTAGTAGTAAATTGTTTCGCATCACTAAGTTTTTCTCTGTGTTCCACTTTTGTTCTTTGGAAGGGTTTTCCATTTTGTAAATTATTTGCGACCAAACAAATTGCTTGCTGTTTAAATATTTCCACATTGTTTACTTTAATTCAAGTAATTTGATTCTTGTACAATTTTTTCCATATTCATCCCTTTGGTTTTTGGTCCATTTTACACAAAGAACTTTGATTTAATGTGCCTTTTCTTTAGAATTTTCGATTTAATAAGAAAACTTACAAAAATTTTAGTATATATTTTGGTGTTTAAAGAAAGATGTTTATTTAATTTTTTCAATGCTGAAAGTTGTTTTTTTTTTAAATGGCCTTCATCTTTTTTTTCCTAGTGTGTCATTTCTCTTGCAACCATTTCAAACCCTGCTCAATTTTGACAGTTTTTTGTTAAAAAATTATGAGCCATAAATTGAATTATAAGGATTATTTATACTTGCAGAGTTTCAACGAACGACTGTTATGTTTTTGTTTAAGAAATTTTTCGAATTTTTTTCAATTTCTTAAATTTACTTACGGTAGGTAATAGATCGTTTATTGGGCGGAATTGGAAAAGTGGGCTTGACACTTTTCAACATTCAAAAATTTTAATTTCGTATAACTCACATACGATTTTCATAAAAATTTTAGGAATGATACCACTGAAAGCAGTTATCAAAACAAGCTACGTCAGTATACAGGAAAACTTGTTAAAGGGCGCGGTATAGCCCACAATATTTATAAACGTTATAATAAGAAATTTACTATGGAGAAGAACTTGCTAAAAGGTATCTATTGCAAAATTTTGGAACAACAGTGCCGGTGGGCGTGGCATCTTCCATATAAACAAAATACGTTTAATGTTATAGATAGTGTACCATGTGAGTAAGCTTTATAAAAGTTGGTCTATAGATGTCAGAATCTCCGGACCCTAGAAAGGACCGTTTTGACCCATTTTCGGAAATTTTGTTTTTTGCTCCAATCGATGGGTTAAGTTCGAAAAATAATTTTGGACATCACTTTGGTTGGCTCTGGACCTTGGAAAGTACCGTTTTCGATCCTTTTGGTGCTTTCCAAGGTCCGGAGCCGCCCTAAAGTATGTCTAAAAGCCATTTTTTTTGCACCAATCGATAGGGAAAGGTGGAAAATAGCCATTTCCGAGCACAATCTGTCAACTGGTGCAAAATAATTTTTTTTAACCACCCTAAATTTTTTTTAACCACCCTAAATTTTTTTTTCGCTCCAACCGATAAGAAATGGTCGGCAATGGCTTTTAGACATACATTAGAGCGGCTTAATTCAATAAGATGAGTTATTTCTTGGTTTAATTGCTCCCATACTATAAATACAAATAGAATATTATGATTTTGCTTTAATCGGGTTGTATGCATATTCATTTTATTTTCAGATTAGTATCAATCTGTTTAAGAAAAAATCACTGTCGTACAAGGGTTAAGCCTTAAGATGATAGAGTTGGCGCAAAAATGATTTTTGCACATTGTATCCATTTAACAAGCTAACAAAATAAAAAATCTTTATATATTGTTAAATATTTTAAAACCCTTAAAGTGCGTTCACGAAATGTAACGCTACTAAGGACCATAATAAACTTTACGTCATGACTTTGCATGAACTGTTAAATGTGCCATTAAATTTTTATAATATGCGTTTTATGTTTTGTTTTGTGAAAGTAATAAAAATATACATTATTTTTATATTTAAAATAAGACTATTGAGATATCATAGGGAAAACAGAATATATAAAAAGTAACAAGGATTAAAATGGTCAGTTATTGCATAAACAAAAAAACAATAAATTGCGAAATATATGACAATTTAGTTGACATTTTTCATAATTAATGTTAAAAAAGCATGGCTGCAAATATTTTTACTATACAGACTATATATTAATTATATTACAAAGCCATAGAAGAAAAAAAGTCGGCTCATTGGTTTTTAATAAGCACTGTTTTTAGCGACATAACATACCCAATCGACCAAGAGTTGTCCTGTCAAAAGTCATGAGAATTTAAGCACTAAATCCGATATATCTGCTGAACAATGAAAGTTGCTTCTGGCAGCCTCATGTGGCCGGGTTGCGTTACTCTACATAGGCTGTTAAAAACTAAAGTTCAATTTCGTTATTTTATCAGTCATGAAATCTCTCCGTGATTACTTTCGATAGTGATCTCTATTTATAAAAGTTATTGCCACAGCATATTTGCACCTCCTAATTGTTGCCAGAACGTGATGAAAATAATCTAGGTCAAAATTTTTGCTACCATAACTATTTTCTCTTAAACTATAAATTTTTGGTAAAAACTGCATTGAGTAAAAAGTTCTTAAAATTGGTCAAAATATTCAGAAAATTACAATTTTTTAATGTAAAATGTGATTTTTTTTATATTTTTATATGACGTCATAGAAAAAAAAAATCGTTTCAATTAAAAAAAAATAATATTTTTCTGAATATTTTGGCTAATTTTAAGACTTTTTTACTTAATGCAATTTTTATTGAAAATTGATAGTTAAGGCGAAAAATTGTTAAGATTTTGAAATTTTGACCAAAACTATTTTTGCACTAACGCAAAAACTAAAGATCCTAGAGAAAAAAGCAGCGTAAGCAAAATATATCTATTATATAAAATGCCATTTTGATAGGAAACTTTATTCCCTACAAAAAATCTGGTAATCACTTTGTACCAAAAATGTATAGCTTCTGAGTTATAATTAAAAAAATAAAAATGGGACAAATATGCACCGTTCTCAAAAGTCCAAGGTTAAATTTAATAGTACTTTTGGATTTATCTTTTATAGGGTACAATTGAACATATAAGACAATACAATATCTTTAACGACTCAGTTCGTTATTTAAATACATAGTCATTAGGCTATATACGGTAGTGCATGAAAATATGGAAATTATCTATTTTCATTGATTTTGGAATAGCACCCACAGTTTTTGTCCGACTTGGACCAAATAACACTTAAAATATTTGCAAAAGAACAGTCTTTCATTTTAAACCTTAAAAAAAATTTAAGCTCATTTTTTTGTATTCAAACGGAGCAATTGAAAGTTTGTGGCTTTTAAAAAAGACCAAAAAATTTACTTTTTTTGAACTTTGATCGCTTGTAGCTCCGAAAAATCTTATTCGATTTACTCAAACCGCATATCATTATAAAGAAAACAAAAATATCTTTGCAATGGTGCACATAATATTTGAGTAGAAAAAAACTTGATGGAGATATGGGCAAATAAATGAAAAAAGTGCCAAAAAACGGGTTTTTTGGGCATATCTCAAAAACGGTTCTTAAGAAGAAAAAATGGTTGGCAGTTTTGGATTCTACTCCTCAAAATACATCGTAAAAGTTTTATGAGAAACCAGATCTCGAGATGAAGCCCAAATTTATAAACTAGTGTTATTGCATAAAAAAAAACGCATGTTTGCATATAAAAAAATCTCTTAGATGACCTTGAAAATTGATATCAAGATTAAAGGCAACTTCAGCTTATAGCTTTTACCTAAAACATTTATTACTATCTTACTTTGTTCTCGAGATATTGAGCTGGGAAAATTAAAATGGGGTGTGTGGCGTAAGATATAACATCTGCGCAAAGTTTGTAAAAATTTTTAGCCCAATCGCCTTTGGGACCTAAGATAACCACTTGTACAGCTAAAATCAAATCATATGAGGGGTAGTAGCCGATTAAAACTTGTTCCCCACAAAATATTTATTCGCATTCTCTGATGACATAATGATTCAATACGTTCCTTGTTGACGCACTTCAAAGTTCGAACTAAAGTTGTGATTTTTTTTAATACCGCTTTTAATTAAAATGCATTTTAGTTTTATAAACCAAAAGGTCACTGCAGTTTATTTGATATTTTTTGATGGTGTACAATGGCATTGCACTTATTCAGATGGAAATTTAATGTATTTATGTACATATTTACTTACTGCAATCATTGCAGTTTTCAACATCAACTACTTAGCATCATATAACAGAATTTTTTTTTATTATACTACGGGTATAGTAAAACTGCAGCGAGCTCTTGAATGGTTTTCCTTCCTCACTTTCCACTAGCTCATGCTGCGCAGCAAGAAATCGAGGTCGTTTGGTTAATGGCTGTGCGATGTTGTGCTCTGAATGAAAAATCCAAACTGTGGATGCAAATTTATAAAGGCTGAATGGAATGGCACAACAGCAATTTCAATATGAACGCAAAGTGCCGAATCAAAGTCAAATATGTGCGGCACTTTAGTTTGCAGAATAACAACATTTGCAATTAGTTTGATGCAAAAGTTGGCGTTAATAATGCCACGTTTTCTCATTAGAAGCTATGCATGTCGTTAGTGAAAACGTTAAGAAAGTCCTTCCTCAAATAAATTATGAATTCTATGAATGGCTGAAGTTTAATCAACCAAATGCGTTGCAGGTTTGTAAGCAAAATTTTCTTAATATTTTCAAATCGAAGATTAAAAGATTTAAGGAAATATTTTTCAACATCTCTAAATAGCACGATATGCATCGGTACATTTCTTAATAATTGCGCTTTATTCAGCGCTTATTTTTTTCACAGGAAATCAAAATCTAATTGATAGCAACTTCAACTTAAGAAAATTTTATATACTTAAAAAAGTACTAAATTAAATATTTTTTTTTTGAAACCGATAACCCAAAGATAATCCTACACCAAGATGTTCTTATTACGCTACTGTTATAATTTACGACACTCAGTAAATGAATAAAAATTCAAACTTGCACTCAAAATTTCATTATCATTCATTATCCTTTGAGCGCTTATGCGCACGTGGTGGGGTAGTGAATTTAAATTAAAGAAAAAAAAAACTGTTTATTAGAGAGTTTTTAAGCTATTGGCCATTTTTCGTCTTTTTTTTTATCTGTAGCTTAAAAACTCGTTCGCTTTTTTATGTTCAACTTCTTCATCATTTTGTGTGAAGCGTGGAGAAAACTGAATCTCTCTTCGGTTCGTCGTCAATTTCAATTTTTATGTGCTTTTTATTTCAAATTAAATTGAATTTTCAAAAAACTAATAATAATGAGATTTCGTTTATGTTCTTGAAAGTCTGTCAAGTAAAAGCGTGGGTTGGCAGTATTAAAAATTTCATTTACCAGAACTATCATTAGATTGCTAAAGAACCTATGCAATTTTGAAAGCTGCCCTTCTTTAGAAATAAATTTGAGCCATATATCATATATCTTCATATATTAATGTACATATGTTTTTAGCTCGTTTAATAATAGAACTCACATACAATGTACAATGCTTAGCAACATTGGTGACACCACTTGAAAGTTGTGGATGGTCTGAAAAAAGACTTTGCCGTAGCACTAAGTTCAAAGACAATTTTACTAAGTCCAAATAGAAGAAACAGAAGTGAATAGAAATAGAAAAAAGATAGCAAAGAATACAATGGAAATGGAGTTTTGAAAATTTTTTTCTCTAAGAAATTTCAGAAGCGTCGGAAGAGAAAGAGAATGAGCGGAACTCATTCCCAAGACATTGCTACCCAACAATTTTCTCATGTGCGAGTATCTTGCGAAATCCGAAAAACTACAGTGGTAGTGCTCTATAATATTGTCGTCTTCAAGGCACGATTGACAGGTTGGATCTGTAATGAAACCAATGCTATGTCCTGTCATTAATCCTCACAGTAGTCGTTGGCTCTTTTTTCCCAAATGAGGTGACATCAAGTGCGGAAACAATAGGATCTAAATATTTCTCGTTATGTAGGTGTCTATATTTGAATCGTATTGAATTCTAAAGAAGTTAATGGCTTGTGTGTCCAATTATTCAAAGCATTCCAGATGCAATTGCGGTCAATGCCATCAGTATGCTGCTCGCTCCACAGTAATATAAAATGAGCTGGGTTTTATCAGTTTGATCAAAAGATGATCGGTTTGGTCGAAAACCTGACTGTTATTTTCGGACAAGTGGCTCCATTTTCTCATAGACTTCGGCAAAAGGATTTTTATAAAAGTTGTTTTCTTAGAGAATTAAAAAAAATATTTCAAATCAAATTTTAGCTTTCACGTCGCTCGTATCTGGTTTCTGAGAGATCACAATTGATAGTTGCGGATATAGTTTTTGTAAAAGTCATTATAAGTTGAGATCTCCTGAATCGATACCATACCTATTTATGTGTATGTCATAAGAAAGATGATTTAATGAGCTACTATACTGCTAATGCTTTTCACAAAAGCTATCAGCAACTGCCGATGGTTATAAGTCTTAGTAATTAGATCCGAGCGGCCCTTTTTGCCCATTTTTCTTTCTTTTAATCCCCTATTACCCCAACAAAACAAAATTGGGCAAAGGGAGCTAAAATAAACCTGTTCCAAATTATAAAACCTGATTTTGACAGGCTTACACAGGCACATCTACAACTTTTTTATTGTTTTTATTTGAAGTCTCAGAAGTTTAGTGTCTGAGGCAAAGTTGCTCCTCATGAAAAGCTAAAAATTTTTCCATTTACTTTACGCCTCCAGTTTTATTCCCTTAATTTGCAGTCGTTTGTCCCGAATGTAAATTTTTTCAAAAAATTTGAATTAAATGCTCTTTAGTGGGGTGGTCTTGGATTCAAGCTCAGTGACCGCTAACTATACTGAGTTGATACCTCCAACAATAAGGTTTGATTTTTGCATGCAGTGTAATTAATGGATGCAATAATATGGTATTTGGAAACTTTTCTAAAAAGCTTTTAATATGACAGAAATTAAATATCCTCTATAGAAGGATACTCAATAGTTAAAGTGAAGCTTAGGTACATTCCTCTTATAGTAAATGGTTTGTGCAATAATTTTACTAATGAAGCTAAATCGACCCTTCTTCAATTTTCTGCTTAATAATTTATTACGATGAGTGAGACTCATTTACTGTGTTGTTTTTTTCTATTTTCTTTTTTAATTAGAGCCACATAAAATTGTGTGTTTTTTTTAATTATTTGGCCTTTTGTTTGTTATATTGCAGCAGCACTCCCCAAAGACCTGCATGATAAATTGGAGCATTGTCTGGCCATTTTCGCCATCAAAAATTTGTGTTAATATTTCAAGGCTCTTTTTATGCCGAAAAATTTGTCTATAGGTGTGAGTGTGATACATCAAAATGGAACTTGAGTTTTTTTTTTTGGTCGAAAATGGCTTGGTAACACAAAAAGGAAAGCAAAAGGTGCAAAATATCTGCATTCATTAAGTTTATTTGTATATTTTTCTTTCTTTTCAACAATAAGAGAAATTGGTGAGAACAAATCAGACCGCAAAAAAATAATAAAAGGAATAGAAAAAATTAAAATAAAAATTTAATATGTTCAATCAAAATTTTATTTAATTTAGTAAATGCGTGTATGACTGTTTTAATCTGCGCTCAGATTTGCCGCAAGAATATCATTCGCATTTGATTAGTGATGTTACTCTACTGTTCAATTTAATTAAATTTTAGCACTTTTCTTTTACACCTCAGAAATAGATTATTTAAATAGTAAATTTTTTAATATTAAATCCTTAATTATTGCTTTCGCTATTTCTTACCTCTCAAAGTATTAATTTAACGTATGTTTGAATTAATGTCTGTATTTAAAAGTTGACTATTATCCTTTATAGACTCTAAATTTTAGCACAAAACAAAAAAAAAATTCTTCCCTACTGTTTGTTTTCGTATTCCCTGATGTCGGTATTTCTAAGAAATTCATTTTCAATCTAAACGAAAATGGTTATAACAACGAAAAACGTCTTAAAGCAAAATGCTAAACTTTTTTTTTTGCTTAATCAGCTTAGCAACATAAATAATTAATTTCCCGAAACTGAAAATTCAATTATTTTCATAGACACAAATTGTCTGGAATGAGTTGTTTATGATAAACTTGTGTTTATTATCTCAAAATAAATATATGAAACGGGACGTCCATTAATTACGTGAGCTAAAATTGGGGGGGGGGGGGGTGTCTAAGAAAACCTCACTTCAACTTTTTAATGCATAGAATTTACATTAAAAATTATAATATAAATCTCACGGGAGGGGGGGAAAGGGGTCCCGCCAGATCTCACCAAGGGGAGAGGAGGGGGGTCTGAATTCTCAAAACAACACCTCACGTAATTAATGGACGTGCCCAAAGTGAAGCAAAATTGCTTATACCCTACACACATGTTATATTAATTTTCTTGATCAACGTAACTTTCTGTCAGGCTTCCATATGAAAACTTAATTTTTAATTATTGCTCGAGACTTTGAAAATAGCTTAAATTAGTTTATGAGCACGCCTACCGCCCATACAAATAAAATTACACAAAACGCTTTACTAAAAGATTTGTTTAAGGTAATGCAATCAAATTTCCCACAAGTACTAGAAATGCAGAAGCTGTGAACGCAAATTTCAACAAGAAGGCGTGACAATTCCCATTCAAATAAAAGCTTTAAAAGCTTATAAGATAATGCACTCAAATTTCACATAAATAAGTACTAGAAATGGATAGAATAAGCTTTATGTAGATGATAGAAGCTTTTGACTAGAGGACGTTGCACCTGCCAAGTTCAATATCGACACCTTTTGTAAAACCAGCACGTAGCGTGGTGGAAAAATTACGCTTTTTTAAAAATTTTAGACCAACATGAACATTGAACCGTGCGTCACGTCGTTCTCCGTGTTCGGAATGGATACTGCAGAACGACGGCTGAGGCCATAATTGGCATTACGCCGAAATAAATTGTTTTTATTGTTATTAACTTCAAATATTTCAAAATCGAAAGCAAGAGCAAAGATGACGACATTTTTAGATTCAGCTTGTGAAAAGAACACTAGAACTTTTCAACATATCTTGTGAGGAGTAATTTAATCCTTAAGATAAGAAGAAATTGATTTTAAGGATAAACTTTAAGATAAGCTGACTGCACTAAGGGGACATACATTAATCACGTGAAGAGTTCCTTTGAAAACTAGGACCCCCCCTCTCCCCTTGGTAAGATTTGGTAAGATCTGCCGGGACCCCTCCCCTTCCTGCCGTGTAATTTAAATTATAATTTTTAATGTAAATTCTATGCATTAAAAAGTTGACATGAGGTTTTCCTTGACCTCCTTCCCCCCTCTTGGTGAGATTTTGCCGGACTCGCACTTCCTTATTTTAACTCACGTAATTAATGGAAATCCCCTAACATACGCAGTGTAACAATTGTATACCTGGACTGAAGCCATAAAAAAGAAACGTAGTATTTTTTAAAATATCTCTTCTTTTTATTCAAAATATTCTCTTTCTGATTCAATTCATTTTCTACAGCGACTTACTAATGATTCAAATGCCTTCTCGAGCTCAATTTGTGCAAATGCTTTTAAAGTGAATGGTGAAGCTATTTGAATGGACTCAATGTTATTGAAAACGCATCCCTTCAATTTTATTTTAATTTTTGGGAATGGTGCGAGGTCACATGGTGCTAAATTAGATGTATATATTGAATGATTAACGAACAATGTACCAAACACTAATCGAAAGAGTCGCCATATTGCGAACAAATTCTGGCCAATGGTGTAAAACTTTTAAATAGAAAGCTTCAGTAACAGTTGTGACTAACTCGTAGTGGATGATGCCCACCCTTGCCATCGGAGAAAACAACGAACATTATTGGGATTTTTTACAGAACTTTTCGAGTTCTTATGGCTTTTTTGTTCAGCGATTGTCTGCCTTCCATAAATTTAACTCCACAAACTTTTAACACAATTATTGATGGCTGTTGTGCCAAGCTTTGCGTGATATTTAGGATTTCTTCAGAAAACTCCAAGCTTAACTCTGACTATGACCTGAAAATTTATATCACTTACGTTTGCATGGAATTGTCCTTATCGATTTTTTTTACACAAAAAGCAACCTTCTTTTTTTATAGAAGTGAACCTAACTAACTACATACACTTCATTCACAAAAAAACTTTTGTGGTTAAAAAACTTTTTTCTTAATTTTTTTTTTGTTGTTGTTTTTGTTTCAGCTTAGTCGCAATTTTATTACATGAAACTTAATGTTATTTTCTTTTCTTTTTCTTTTGCATGAGCACCTGAGTTATCTGGCGCATTTACAAACCTCCTGTTTAGCAGAAACTTCCGCTACTGTTTCCTTTGAGTTTCCTGTACTGTTGTCCTTTGTGTTTTTATATAAAATTTGAATAAAATATGCATGTATTCAAATTGTAGAAGGTGCAGTTGTGTGCCTATGTCTGTTTTATGTTGTTGCGTGTTTATAACGGCTTTTCGCACACACACCTAAGCACATAAAATATGAACATTAAATTAATACGAGTATTTTGTATTTTCTCCATCTAAGTCATACAAATTATAATGTTATTTTCTTGACAAAAAAATAAAAATGTAAATGTGAACAGTCAACTGTTTTACTTTTGCGATTTTCGCAATTTGTACTTATATGTCTTATTTTATGGCACTGGGAGTTGTAAAAATACTCATTCTTTTTCAATGAAGTGAAACATTGTCGCATATATTTTAAATTAATTACTGACACCTTATGCAAGTTATATAGTTTTAATATTATAAGAATGTACTACGGCGATAGTACACCGCAAACAAGATCACATCCTATTTGGAGAACATCCATATTGATTAACAAATTTACAATTTAAGAGTCGCTAAAACTAGAAAATTGTCGATGCTATCGAAAAATTAGACAAATGTTGCAAATTATCGATTATAGTGTTGGTAAACATCAGAAAAGCAGATGAAATTTCATATATTGAAAACAATCAAAGAATTCAACCAAATTCGTAAAAGTATCGTAAAACATCAGAATGCCGATGATAAATAGGAAAAAGTCGATAAGTATTTAATAAAATCGAAAAACATAGAAAAAGCAGATGTCGACAGATATTGAAAAGTGTTGAAAATAATGAAAACAGTTGATCAATATTCAAATATATATAAAATTTCGATGTAAGCAGAAAAGTCTCGAATAGTATGGATTAATATCGAAAAGTATCGTATAGCTAATTAAAATTCGAGCACGTCAAGCGGATCATCTAAATGGCCATAAATTGGCTTGACGTACGAGATCTTAAAATGTTCGTCTCATAAAATGCTTTTAAAAGCCGAGTGGCCCGATCATTCAGAAATTCAAAATAGCGGATCCAATATGGCGGCCGGAAGCCGGAGAAAAATCGAGTTTCCAGCAATAAAAGCACGAATTAAAAGCTTTGATTCTTTATATTTCGGAAATGGCACATACGATTTTCATAAAAATTTTAGAGATCATACCACTGAAAAACTCGTTGAAAGGCAGCAATTGGTATAAAATTCAATTTTATTTCACAAACGATTTCTGTGAGAAATTTCTTTCCGTGTAGTCTCTAACCAGCACACTCATACTTTTAATTTTCTGACCACTGCTCTACACTCATGTGTTCTTGCTTGATTTTTGGAATTGGCTTTTGGTTTATTGCTGCATTTTTTTTTGGCTATCGATATCAAATTTATGGTGGGATTTTTCCTATTGTTGTAATTGTTGTTTTTGTTGCATTTGCTGCTTTCAAAGTTTTGCCCATCTATGCGCTGTATTAAACTTGGGATTAGTGGTGTTAGAATAATTATTTAACAGCTGATTTTGGACTATGTCGGCTGAATAAAAAAGTTAAAATGCTGGTGCAGGAGAAAGAGGGGAAGCTCAAAAATACTAAGCATTTAGCAAAATTTTTGTTTTGTTCATGTAATTAAAAAGCGTACGGAAATCCCCTTGAAATGGTGAGAGGGCTTACCGTTTTGGAAAAAAACAAGAATATTTCGAAATTTATCATAGGGAACTCAAACAAATTTCTGAACGGAGTGTGAAAAAGAAATTCTCCCAAGCAAAGCTCAAAGGTATTGTTAAGAGAATTGAATTTTTTTTAATGAATTTTCCTGAATCAAAATAAAAATAATTTCAAAGCATGACAGTTTGTTTGTACTGGTAAAATATCAAAATCAATTTAACCATGCTACTTGCAAGTTTTCCTAAATAATGAATTTATCAAAAGATTGAAACAAATTGTGTAACAATTTTATGTCAAAAATGTTAAAATATCATTTGTAATAATTTCACAATTGACGTAACTGCATTCATTTTGCTATTGAGAATTTTATCAGCTGTTGCAATAGTAGTAAATTAACTGAATGTGTCAATTTTACGATTTTTTTTTTAATTTCCATCCAAGCTTGGGTTGTGACATTTCATTAAATGGATAAAATCACAAGTATCGATCTCAATTCCAATTAGACAGAACATATATCATGTGCGAGAACTTGCATGTGAGTCGCAGACTGCCTGCTGCCTTGAGTTGTTTTGCCCACAACAATTAACGGGTGATTTAATTTAGAGGAAACATTAAAGTTTAGTCAAGTACCCTAAAGGTTTACTGATTTATTTAAACAAGATTTTAACTTTACTGGTTTTTCTATAAAGAATAAACAGTTTTACAATAACGACTCGATTGCCTTCTTGGTGCTTACTAAAGATGAATGACATTGATTATAAGTACATGCTCTATTTCTAATTAGTTTAAATGCCAAGAAGTCACATGTAGTAGCATCTCAAGATAAAAATAACAAAAAAGCCGCAGTAGATAGTCATACCAGTTTCATTCATTGCTAAATGGAATCATCAGTGATCTTAGAGCTGAGCAGGAAAGTTGTAATGTCATATTAGTTACAGCAACAAAGACACACAACAGAAAAAAGAAATCAAATCTGAATATTCCATTATTCTTATGAGCCTTGCAATTTTGAATTTAATTCAATTGAAATGGCTGGAAATTTAATATAATACTCTTAAATTTTTAAAGCAAATGAAATGAAGCTGCTAAAGAAATTCGGCTTCTTTTTTGCTTAATATAGGGTGAAAAAATTTCAATTATGTTCTTTATTGACCACAAAAAATTGCAATTTTTTATTCATTACCAAATTGGTTGGCCAACTGGTATGCAATTGATGACAAATGGTTTTATTTATTGAAACCAATGAAAAGTATTCACGACATTGTTGTGATTGCTATAATACAGTGACGTGGCTAAAATATTTGAAAATATCATATTTCATTTAAATAATTCAACCACATCTTCAGTGGCCGTAACGAAATAAGACAATATCGTAAGTTCAATTAAAGGCCAAAAAACGATTTTGTCTTAACACTGAAAGATTGTCCGAAAAATGGAAATGTTGATCAGTTCAACTAACGTCATATTGCTCAAAACTTAGAGCAAATGTCATAACTTCCAAATAAGAAGATACACCATTACTCAAATAGTAATAGTGCAATGACTTCATGTGAAAATTTTTTCAAAAAGACTTTGGGCGTTTGGGCCATGATTCGGCTTAATTTTTACTTCTGATTTTAGCAGAAGTCTTTGTTCTAGAAATTGTTCTTAGTCTCCAGTTGAATTTCTTTATTTACATAGCCTCCTTTGACCTGATTGTGGATTTGGATTTCAGTTATGATGGTGGTGGATTTCTGAAGCTAGAAAATTAAAAAAGCAGAGTTTTCAGAGTTTTTCGAAATATTAAGTCTGAAATTACTGGCCAGCGGGAGAATTTTAACATCTTATAGTAAACCATTTCTTCTACTTAATCAATAATTGGTTTGATTCTAATGATAAAATTGATTTTTATAATGTTAACTTAATTTTAAATGATGTTTCAATTATAAATTTAAATAACCGCCACTGCTTTCAATAGAAAGAACACAAATTGAACTGAAACAAATTGAAACAAATGAAAGGCGTAAGCAAGTGGAAGAAGTAGTAAGATGATGCATCTCTCAATATAATGAAAATGTGGTCGATGGTGATGCAAACTTTTCGGGGGAGGTGGTAAGAACATATTTTTTCGCAGCGCTCATTTCACTGGGGACAAAAAAGTTTCGAGAATTAAATGAAATGTAAGAAAATGAATTTTCTATTTCAGATATTACAACGTTTATTTGCATGTAATCAGAGCTGGGTGCACGACAATACAACTGGGAGTTGGGTGCCACAAAAAACGAATGCAGTAAATTGTCGAAAATTGGCGCAATGTGCGCCAAACGAAAAACTTCTAAATTAAGACGCATAAAAATAAAAATAAAAAAGAAATCATTTCCAATGTTAAATACATAAATGTTAAAAGTGAAGGTGAATAGAAGAAAAAAAAAATTTGTAATTATGAATAAATAAAAAGATAATACTCAGAAAATATAATTAAAAATTGTGAAGAAAATTAATGATTGAAAGTTCGTATTAATAACGCGCGAGTTAAAAATGAAAGACGAACTTTGTGCACCATCAACATCCCCCACTGTGTTCATTAATTCCTCACGTCTTTTGCCTTAGTTTCCTTATCTTGTTGTTCATCATTATTTTATAGTGAAATCCTTCATTATTCATTCCACTCGCTTACTCGCGAAATGACCCACAATTTCCAAGTGAGTTACACAGCGCTTGGAATGTCGGATGAAAACAATACGAGTTATTCGATGCCCTCGGTGGCATCGTCAAGTCGGGCAGCACGAAATGTTAACTTTATTACGGAATCCAATGAGTTGGCTGCTGGCTATCCGCCGCTACAGTTGCCACAAACGCGGCGAACTTCCAAATCTTTCTTTCAGCGTCCACGTTCAATGTCAGTATGGAGCGATATCAGCAGAAGCAGCATGCGTCTGGATGAAAGGTAAATAAGTGATTTCTATGGCATTTTAATATTTATTCAAGGTCTTGTAAGAAAATAATCAATTGTTATCTCAGGATTTTCACATGATTGCATAGTTACAACATATTTTTTATGCACAAAAAATGTAAGTCCAAATTGAAAATTGTCTAATTAAATCATTGTGGGTGGATATTTGCATGGGGCAATCAAAATTAAATTTAACCCTTTGTAGCCTCGTTTGACGTTTCTGCAACAAACCTCAATAATCCCGCTAAAGTACATACTGAACATTATAGTTCATTCAAAACAGTGTCACACCTGCTGATCATACCACACCGAATTAATTAGTATCCAACAAAAAAAATTACAGGCGGTGTAGCCGTTTGATTTAAGTGAGTTTGCATATTGCGCATTGCTAAAACTGGCAAGTTTGAATTCGTGCAAATTTTGAATATTAAAAAAAAAAATACAAAAAGTTTATAAAACTGTATTGTTTTCCTCTAAACCTGTCGGTAAGTGAATTATGTTGTTCATTTATTGTTATCAATGCATATTTTTACTTTTTTTTATGTGAAAAACGTAACTTTTTATATTTGTAACAATTCTGTTACATTGAGTGACAATGGAAATATTAGTTGTAACGAGAATATTTGCGTACGATGTTTTTATATATTTCCAGGAGCGTCACTTCACCAAAACCTTGGGGGGGGGGGGGGGTGGGCAAGAATTATAATTCCACCACTATTAGATGGTTTTATTGAATTGTTGTATTGAATAATACCTAGTATCAGATCCTTGGGGGGGCCAATGCCCTTCCCAGCCCTACCGAATTGACGCCACTGTATATTTCCCATAATAAAATGTTATTACGAAAATAATTGTGAAAAGAAAGGTTGCAAAATTCAAGCAGGATTTGCAGAAAGTAATTTGGTATGTGCTGTTGTTATTTGCTTTGAAAATAGTACCGTAGAATGGCTTTCAATGATGAAAAAAAAAAATTGACATTTTCATTTTGCGAAAAATATCTCCTGACCTCAAATCTGTTTTAACAAGCATTAAACTCATGTCATTTCTCTCTCATATTAATACAAATCCACAATATAATTTTAAGCGTAAAAAACCTTGGGGTTTTTGAGAAAATCAGCCTTATTTTCTTTCATAAAAAGCGCTATAATTCCGCTAATTTTCAACAACTTTCAAAATTTCTTAAAGATTCTGGCAGAAAATCAGAAGTTCTATTAGAATCAAAAGACAAAAATTAATTAATTTTGATTTAGAAGAAAATGCGACTATTTTGAACTAATTTTCAGCGGTTTTTCAAGCTCTGATACTAAAACTTTAAATGGGCATAACTTCGTAAAAAATAATTTTCAATCAAAACGGAGGACGATATATTCCCTTAATTACTTTAAAAACAACATATTTAATCGGCAACAAATTCCGCAATTTGAAGTCACTCGGACTGCATGGTTTGATATGGATTTAGTCTATGTATATCTTGAATTCTAACAAAAGTTGGTGGAAGTGGAAAATAGGCGTGTCACTTTTCAACAATTGAAAAATTTTATTCTATTGTATATTACTAGATTACGATTTCTAAAAGATCAATAAATCAATAAAAGCACAGTTAATTTACTCTTAAAGCTGTAGAGGGCGTGGCAGCTCCCGCACAAGTAAAACTCTATTGAAATATGTGAGCAATTATACTGAAATTTGATGTATGAGTCTTATTTATGGAAATCTATCAATATCTATATCAAAATTGGACTGGATTGTACCAGTTGGTGTGTCACCGTCCTAAATTTTAAGACTACATACGGCAATTATAGCAAAAAATATAATAGGAAGTGTTGTCTTTATGGGCTACAATTGTGGCTGGCTTATCCCTATGCACGAGAGACTTCACGTAGCCCCATGAAAAAATAGTCTAGTGGGGTCGAATCGCATGAACTTGGTGGCCAATGGACTGCTCCAAGACGTGAGATTAATTTTTCACCAAACTCGCCGCCTCTCAATAGGTCCATGGTATCGCGTGCCGTGTGGCATTTGGCACTGTCTTGTTGAAACCACATGTCAACCAAGTGCAATTCTTTTATTTTTTGCAAAAAAAAGGTGGTAATTATTACACGGTACTTTACTCCAGTAACATTGGATTTTCATTATCTTTGAAAAATTACGCTCCAATGATGTCGCCGGCCCATAAAACGCAACAAATAGTGCGTTTTTCAGGGTGCCCTTGAATTATCTCTGGCTGCTTTTCAGACCAAATTCGGCAATTCTGTTTGTTGACGTACTCATTGAGCCAAAAATAAACTTCATCGGTGAAGAAAATTTTTCGATAAAAATTGTGCGAAATTCTTATATTTCTTGATTTAAATTTGTACACATTTGCGAACTTTCCCACGTGTACTAAAACAATTAATGTGCACTTCAATAATCAAACTTGAGATACTACTCAGTATTCAGATAATTACATTTTAATATGAGCATTTGGATGTTGCTCAAAGTGTTAACGAGCGCAAAATTAATTAAATTACAGACATTATGCAAAGAAAATTGAGGCAAAGTCAAGCATTTAAGTGAAGTGAAGAAAATTTGGCATCGAATTTTTTGATTTCATGAACATGGTTCAGTTACTCATTAAGTCAATATTCTGTAACATTTTAGCTGAAAGCTTTAAAAAAGATGCTTTGTTGATGATTAAGGGCAATAAATACCAGCAACCGATTTCACAAATAAAATATTTTTAAGTTATATATCAAACTTATGATGAAAATTTTCGCAAAGTCTACATAATGCTGACCAATGAGTATACTCTGCTTGATAAGTGGGAAGCGCTCTCAATAAAATGAGAACCGCTGCAATAAGTTAATTTACGTAACAATAGATATTTACTAGACATTCGGATGGAATCTTAATGGCTCTTGAGAAAAAAGAACTAAAGTATTAGCATATATACTTTTATAGAAACATAACAATAGAGGCAACAATATACCCATACTCCTAAATTGCGACATTGCGCGTTTGATTCGCTTGTAAGTGAGGTAACATGGCATTGGTTTGGCACTGCATTCTTTACATTTTCCTTTTTTATGCCAAAAAAAAAAATTACTTAAAAATCCATTAAATTTAATATGTTCTTTTTGGCTGAAGGCAATCACTTAATTTTCATCAGCTCTTTCGTTGCTGCAACACTCAATTTTTCGTTGAAATTTTGAGTTTACTGCCTTCAACGCCTCCAGTCACAATGAAACAGCTGGCATGCTGTAATTATTTTGTGAAGATTTTTGTAACAAATGGCATGGCATTTAAAGTGTGTGGGGAGCGGTAAAAAGAAACAAAATTTTCTTTCACTTTTATTCACAACTATTAACGTTGACTTTCAACAGAATCATCATTAACAATTTTATCGTTTTGATGGAAGGATTAATTTTTATTTACAAATAACAGTTTCATTCCATTCGTTTCAGTATTGCAAAGAAAAGTCTGTGAACGACAACAGCTTTATTTTTCCCACAATAATGAATATTCAAGCAGGACTGCAGTCTTTGGCATCGTATCCCATTGCTGCAGTTGGCAGCAGTTAAGTTTATAAATTATTTATTGTTGAAAGTTTATGAATTCCAACAAAAAAAAAAAATAGGAAATCATGGTCGTTAGTTGTACTTAAATTTAATATTATGGATTTTCTTCTTTTGACCAAATAAGATTTTTTGCTTGTTCGATTTAATTCTACAAGAATAAATTTTGTTTTGTTTTTCAAGAAAAATGTGTTAATTCTGATTTAACTAATTAAAAGATGTTTTGCGTCAGATAATACTTTAGTACCAGGAGACCAAACATAGTTCGGGTTTTCGTTTTAAGGCATAAAAAAAAAACCGAAAAATATGCAAAATGTAGAAAAAAAAATAGGAAAATATTTAATAATTTGAAAGCAATTGAAAAAAATCATCGAAACTGAAAACTGTTGGAAAGTGTGAAAAATGTTGAGAGCGTCGAAACACATGGAAAGGGCTGAAAAAGTTGAAAGAGCTTGAAAAAGTTGAAAGAGCTTGAAAAAGTTCTGAAACAGTTTAAAAAGGACGAAAGAGTCGAAAAAACATGGGGAAATTTTAAAAAAGTCGAAAGAAGTTGAAAAATATTAAAACAGTTGAAAGAGGGAATAAATTGCAAGAGGTTGAAAAAATCAAAAAAAATATGGAAAATGTTGAAAGAGATTTAAACAGTTGAAAAAGGCTGATAAAATGTTGAAAAAGGGTGAAAGAGGTTGAAAAACACGAAAAAATTTTAAAATCTCAAAAAAATTCGAAATCTTTAAAAATGTCCATAAAATATGGAAAATGCTGAAATAAATTGAATTACGACGTTGAATAAGTCGAAAAAACATTGACAAAAATATTGACAAACTTAAAAATATTTGAAAAATATTGAGAAAAGTTGAAAAGCCGAAAATAGTTGAAAATGTTGAAAGTGATGCAATAAGTGAAACATCTTGAAAAAAGTTGAAACATCTTGAAAAATATTGAAACAACTGAAAAAGGCTAAAATATTGATACAATATGAAAAAAGACGAAAAAAGTTGAATGAGGTTGAAAACTCGAAAACAATTGATCGAGGTTGATAAAAATTGAGAGAAGTTGTAACAGCTGAAAAAGGCTGTTAACGTTGATAAAATAGGTATGGAAAACATTAAAAAAAGTTGAAAAAGGTTGAAAAAGTCGTGTTGAAATCTTGAAACATTTTGGTAAATTCAATGAAGTTGAAAGGCGAAAGGAAAACGAGAAAATTTTGAAAAAAGTTGAAATAGTCAAATAATGACACCCTTACAACATTTGGTTAACATGAGAAGTGCCACGTCCACTGATCCAATCTCATCGAATCGCGTTTAATTTCAAAGTTAATAGTTGCCGACATCTCTATACCAAATTTTATTTGGATCACTCCAATAGTACACTATATATAACATTTAACGTTTTTGCATGCATTAAAGTTACCACTCCCGCAGGTACCATTGCGCCCACTTTTCGTTATGAGATATCTTATAGCAAGTGTATTTACCATATTAAATTTCATAACGACTGCATTGTTAATTCTCTTGTTATAACGTTTATAAATACATATATTGGGTTGTGTCACACCCTTCTTCACCCTAGCTTGTTATGACGACTGCTTTCAGTGGTATTATCTCTAAAATTTTTATAAAACTCGTGAGTGCCGTTATTGAGTTGTTTTGAATGAGAATTTTCAATTCTTAAACTGAAAAGGACTCGTATCTCTCTCGTAGAGACAAACATACCAAAATTATAAGAAAATCGGTATGGTTTCAAAATGATAATTTCACCTGAAGTATGTATACAAAAAAAAATCGCATACTCAATTAAATCAATTGACTTCCATACAAAAAAAAGTCCAACTATTTTATGAACACTTGAGTGGTAAAAAAAAAACCAATTAGGAAAAATACTGACAAAAGAAAGATTTCCAATAAATTTTCATTAACTTGAGCCCGAATGTGAAATCGATTACGTTGTGGATTCAAATCACGTAGCAATTTGGGGCTACTAATTACGCAATAATGTGGGAAAGGTTGCGAGAATTTAAGTTAAGCAACCGCTTATTAGGCTGTCAATTCAAACCACAACCACCCATTAACAGGAACACATTTTAACGAACACACACACACTAAGACACATTATGTTTATTTGTATTTGATAAATAAAGTCAAAATGAATGTTGTAATTGTCTCACATAAAAGTCACTAGCACTCACTGTTGGGTGAATGGTATCAAAGTTATGTTGTTCTCATAAGCGAACACTTATAAATGCGCGTATACAAGCACACTCATGTGTTATTATAACACACACATACACACACACAAGTAATATGATATTTGGTACTGCTACGACTACTTGAAAAGACCAATTAATAACTTGAAGAAACAACCTTAAGCATCGTCATCGTCATCCTCATCATCGTCATTTTTGCGCTACGTTCATCTTTGGATAACAAGAGCTGAAGCAGTCGCATCAGCAATTTTGTGAAGTTACAGTATTTGATACGTCACGTCGCAAGGCAACGTTAGTAGAAAATCTTAAAAGTCAACAGCATTTGTATAAACAGCTACAACAACAATACCTAATAGCAATGTTAATAATAGCAACAATAACATCGAGTACTTTATCATTAAGTGTTTTCCAAATGTTTAAGCAACCAACAATGTGGCAGCTGTTATCCTTACAATGACAACAACAACAAAAACAATACATACATAATAGCAACACTAGAGAACACTGATTTTTTTTTTATCACTAGGAAATGTTCTTGACTTACGTGACCTGAAACTAAGATATCAAAAGTAGGAAGGAGTAAACTGTTAAAGTTTCAAAAATGTAATAAAGTTTCATTGCTACCCCACATGAATATAAAATTTTGACTTTTTAGTGTGTATATCCAGAAAATCACTAGAAAAAGTAAATGCTACTAAGTGCTCAGTCCAGCGAGTCGGGTTGGGCGTTGGCACAATTTTTTTAATTCTAGAGTTACGCTATAGAAAAAACCATATAAAGGTCTTTCACAAATTATCAAACAGTGTTCCCTATTACTTGTGAAAACCACATAAGCTTCCTTCTTCGACAAAACAATAACTTTGCATGTTCAAATTACAACGAAAAACCTAAATTCCATTTTATTTATATTTATAGGCCTAAAACCAAAAAATGCGAAAGCAATAATTTACATACTATACCGCAAATTTTTTTGGGTTTTTCTTTCGATATTTGTAAGTAAATTTTTTTTGAGAACAACACTTACATGGTGTAAACCTGGTAATTTAGTTTTACTCCTTTTCGTGCTATGTGCCCACCGCGTTTTGTTTACTTTTTAAAAGCATAAATAAATACTCAGACTTGTAGAAAGTCAAAATGCTAAAATTAAGGTGAATAAATGAAATAGTTTTGCTAATATATTTCTTAAGTTAACCAATAAAAGATCTCTCGTTCGAGTGCTGCAAGTACAAATCCGAATTGAGAGAACTGGTTAGAGCACATCCTTTTTTAATATTTATAAAAATGGGTTAGACATCCAATGTTACCGTAGTTTTCAAGAAAAAGCACATTTGTACCTCCCCAATAAATTTCATCACATGTCACTGAATTCAATCTTAAAGCTACAAACTGCTTTTTGTAGCCTCAGCTCAGTCTAGTTTAAGTCTCATGTGGGTTAAACCGTTTCAAAAAAACCTAAACTCTTACCGTATCTTACGTCAGCTTCGGTTGAAATTATATATTCAGAACATCAACGATATAAAGCAGTGGGACAAAAAGGAACATTCTATCCGTCTGAGTGTCAACGTTGGATCTTGCTAGCATTATTATTGCTCCATTTACCACGACTCCATTCGGGAATTGTTTTGAGATCATAAGATAATTTGTCATTCCTGTGTTACCTTTTTCGCTCAAACAATACATAGCTTGAACACTTTTAAAGCAATATGGCTCACAGCTGTTGCTGTCATCTCCAAAAGAATATTACGAAAAGGGTTGCAGTTAAAATAGAGCCTTAGGGAGCTCTAGTAATGACGGAGTGTTCATTGAATGTCAAAAATCGTCTACCACAATAGGGGTAGAACATTCACTGTAGACGTTTGTTATCCAACGGTTGCAAGAATTACAGAAAAACAATGCACTATTATTGCCCTCTAAGTGTTCGAAAATAAGTAAGAGAGCAATAGGTCACCTACATAAGTAAATATCTAAAATGCTCTGTTGTGCAGGTTAAAGTAGGTAGGCGTGGCAGCCAGATTGAAAACGGGCTTCTCTACGAGAGTTCTCCCTTCCAGTCATCTCTAGATGGAAAGTAAGTTCCTCTGTAATGAGATTACTAGAACAGTAGAGTCAAAGTTGTTGGATAAAGCACTGAAACTTTGAAGGATAGTCGAGTGTTGTGTTCTAACCTTGAACCAGCAAAAAGTTTCACCGAATCTTACGACGGAGCATGTTGCCGTAGATTTGCCCGAAAGCATGTTTTACATCGCATGAGTATTAGCTATGGAATAGTGACATATGGAGATTATTAATATTTGTATTTCGATACGCTGGGACCTTTCATTTTGTGAGGTTTGATAAAAAAATACGTGAGCCAAAAAATGAAGGGGATGAGAGGGGAGTATATGGCGTTTCATCAAGGTCAAAGTTTAAAAATTTTGAGATTTTCATACAAATTAGCCCACTGCTGCCCATAGAGCGATAGATTGTATGACCGACCCTTAATAATATTGCATGCTCAACATTTTTTTCAAACACACTTACCCCCTCTCTCCACTCGTTTGGGGGGTTTGCATACAAAAGTGATGTTTTTATGAAATGTACTCCCAACGTTCCCAATGCTACCAGGGTGGCCCTAGAAGGTTCAAGTCTACGCCCAACCCCCCTTCATTTATTCTTCCCAATGTTTCTTCAGAATATACTAACCCCCTATCTCAACCCCTTAAGAGGTTCTCCATACAAAATTGAATTTCTTACGGAATTTGGCTCATTCCAACACTACTAAATGGTTGGATGTTATTATCGATCCCCATTAATTTTACACACCTATAAGTTTTTTATAAATTTACCCCTTTCCGCTCCCCCTTTAAAGGTTTTCTAAACAAAGGTTTCGAATTCGACCCAAGGGAATAAATTAAAGATCGTTCATCCCTTCGAGTTCAAAACCTTTGTTTAGGAAACATTTGATTTTATTTAGCACATCAAAAATTTACGGACCTACCTGGTCTGATTTCTAAATATAAACAAAAGCAGTTTTTTGCGAGCCTGTTGTATTTGCCATAATAAATTTTGTTTTACAGTGTACTGGATTTGACAACAACTTAATTCCCATATAACATGACAAAGCATTCATGTACTTTCCATTCCTGTCTTTTATAAAAAAACCCAGCCATCCAACAAAGATCATTTAAGTGGTTCCAAAATCCTAAATTTTTCAATTTCAGCTCCATCTTTTGGCTTCTGCTTCAATTTTTATCTTGCTACGCTGCTGTGTAAATGCATCAAAATTAACGTACATATATATTTTTTTCATCTTCTTTTTTCCAGGTGAGTGCTTTGGCAGCAAATTCATGAGTTGCAACTTTATTTAGATATCTACAAGTTTGAGGTTAAATAAAGACATCACTTTTGTATGTGGTGGTGCTGTTGAGTGTTCAATTCATTGTGGGCGGATAACAAAGTTCAAATTTTCCGAGTAAGTGCATTTCCTGTACGTACTATATGTTGGTATTTTTTTACTTTATTATTTCTAAATCCTCGCTTAGGCTGCGTGTCACTTTTGGCACTATCTCACGTTTTATGCAGTTTAAATGACGATATGCTTCTATGATAAAAAGATATTAAAATATCAGGACAACTGCATGCTCTACACCATTTAATGTGTAAGAAACGCGGGTGTGCTATTACCTTTATATGGTTTTTCACAGTTTTTGTTACTTTATATATTAACGATTTAAAATAAAAGTCAGAGCGTAAGGCAATTAATATTTTAATGTGTCCGCTTCCTCTATCCAAAGAAGCTTACAATTTCTTGCATACTTACAAAATTTATGGTGATATGACGTTGGAAAGATGCAACGCAGTTGAACTAAAGTTCAAGGTGTTGCATGCTACTTTTATTTTACCTTTTACGTTGAAGGAAAGTTTTGCTGCTACCGGAAAGCTTTTGTGTGACAATAAAAAAAAAAAAATTGTACAGCTTAGTTGTCTGTGTATCTTGTAAACTGATGCTGCATATGAATTTTTTTTAATGGAAAATTTCATGTGTTCCACCAATTGCTAAAATTTGCATATGCACTTGTATGATGAAAATGTTTACACTAAAAACAAACGATTCCACTGAATTGGCACATATGTGGGGGGGGGGGGGGGGTACAACTGGTGAGTTTTTTTTGTATTTTTGAATAAAACGAGTTTAAGGTTAAAGTTCTGCATTCTCAAAATGAACTCTCAGTTATAACCTTTTCACAACAATTGGTTATACCTTAGCTACTCATGTCTCTACTCAACTAGATTTGATCAAAAATGTCACTTGTATTCACCCATCGACCCCCTCCCCCCCCCCAAAAAAAAACCATACGTAAATGTAACCTTTTGTTGTGAACCCGGTCATTTCTCTGCAGTCTAAGGGACTACTTCAAGAATAGTCTTGAACTAGTTCTAAAAATAGTTTGTACGACTAAAAGCCTAAATTCACCATTTTGTTACATACCACTAAAAATAAAATACGATAGATGAAATATTTAAACGTTTAAAAAGATTTTAAACGTTTAAGAAAATCGTAGAACAAAAAACTGTCATAAAAGCTAACCATTCATCAAAATGACGAACTAGTAGCCTGTATATCAAAATACTTACCAAGTATGCACTACATGTAGCTAGGCGCAATAGTAAGAGCGAGAGAGGAGAATATCTGACTGATGATCGTCAAAATGACGAAGGTTAGTTGTCTTGTGTTAGATGTCATGTACTGGCGATTTTTTAATACTGTTCTGCTATGAATAGAAAATTGTGCTCGTAAGCATTACATATTCACCTTTATCACATCACTTTTAATTTTCAACGTTTTCATGCTACAATACATAACTGTAGCAAATACTTACCGCTATGTAGCCTCTCGAAATTGATATATTCAAATAAATTTTGTGCATTTTTCACTTAACTGTAGCAACTATGACAAAACAGGCTGCTTTCTACGAAGTCTCTCACACAACTACATATATTAAATTTTGTCAATATTTGAATGATACAAAAGCTGCAAGTATTGAAATTAAAAAGAGGATGCCATATCTCACGAACTTACGCTAATCCTTTGGCATTACTTTAGCTCACAAGTTTCTGAAATTTTATAATTGAAGAATCTTTTGTTTAATCCTTTGGTAAATGACATCGAGTTTTGAATACAACATCAGCTGTTGCCGATTGTGCAATGTTAATTGTAGTACTTTGTTCTTGAGACAATTGTTTCTGCAAATAATCCTCCAAATCCTTTAAGTCAGAATTTTTGAGAAGCGTATACATCATTTCACTAACTTGTACAAAATAAGAGAGTTGACAGTGCAAACATTAAAAAAAAAAAATCCTCTTCCACCATTTAAGACATGTAATTGAAGATTCGATGGAATACTCTGTTCTTCGAACATTTACCTTATTTGATGAGGATTGAATTTTAATTCGAATACTAAAACCAAGAATTTTAAGTATCACATAGGAAGGCTCCACTAAGATGCAAATCGGAGCTCTTAAGCAAATTAAGAGAAAACTTACCATACTATATGTAGTTAATAATAGCGACACTTTGAACTGAAGTTAAAAAAATATCACCAGACAGAATTAATTTTAGAAAAAAACCTTAAGTATATTACCTTAATGAATTCGTAAAACTGCAAAATGCACGACTTTATAACAACTAAAACCAAAATTCATTGCGAAACAGAGCAGTTAAAAAGTGCTAAACAGTTGCATGCTTTGGTGCTAAGATCTTTGTCGCTATAAGAAAAAAATTCAGTGCCACTTTTGAAAGAAAAATTGAAATTTTATTGGTACTAAATTGTGAAATAAAAGTCAATTGTCGAAGGTAACATGGCAGGTCAAGAAAACTTGAATGCAAATGGCAGTGTTCGTCGACATCATTCCAAAAATGTTCTATAATTGCTGATCGGTATACAGGGTTACTACTTAGAACAACACACATGTTTAAGTTGCTGGAACACTATCGAGTTACATTTTCAATATAAGGAGGTGATACTCTCAATTTATTTTACAAAGTGTTTAATTTGTTAATTTGCCAATGCAATAAATATATCATATTGATTTAATCAAGCAAAATAGAATTGGAATACTTATGTACGCTCTTGTAGTCAAAAAAAAGTTTTATAGCTTCTTTTAAAGGCTTTTTAGAGACATGTAGAGAGAACATATTTTATTTATATATTCTGTAAAGAGGTTTAAAAGAGTCACTTGGCGTATGAAGCATAAAGATATGTTCCCCTCTTTATTATCTATGAAGAAAATCGGTTGGGCATCATCCTGCGGCCTTAAAAATACACCTTACAAAGAGTTGCGAAAAAATGTCTAGCTTAGAGACTTTAAAGCTGTATTAAAATCTTTATATGTAAACTATAAACCTTTAATATATATAATTTAATTTTTTACAAAATTTCATTTTTACTAACAATTATATTATTCGATAACGTCGAATTATACCTTTCTTTAATTTGTCTTGTTAAAGCGCCTTAAAAAGACTAAAAATGAAAAATAATGTGCCCTCGTATAAGGACACATACGAGACATTAGTTAAGATGTCTCTTTATACTTCACATTACAAAGTGCTTATAAAGACATGAGGCGACATATCGCGTATTTGTCTTTATACTGTAGATATTGAAATCACTTGAAAGATATGCCGTTTCATGTATTTACTGGATTTTATTATGTACAGTATAGAGACACATACGAGACATTCCATGTATTGTTTTAAGAATCAGTCTATTATACGCTTTAAAATTGCATATTGTATACATATAATTTTCTCATCATGTTCTAGCAAGATATCAAAAAACTAAAACTTAGCTACAAATGCAAAGTATATTTTTAATTGCGATACCAAGCTATTTTAAAGACATCACTTTGTAAGTTAGCTTTCAGGTGGATTTGAGAAATGTGATGATTTCGAACTTATTGTTCTTGAAATCACAGGTCTTATTCCTTGTGATATACCGCTTGTTACATATAGAAGATGGAGAACATTTAATTTTTATCTTTTTTCAACTGCTCGCTCTCCTTTGTATTACATGGAAGCAGTACTGCTACACTGCACATTGCATTTTAACCAAAATTACACTGAATCGTGAAGGATTTACGGTTCCAATTTGTTCCAAATTTACATGCAGACTTGTAATATGTTGATTTTTGTTTCAAGTGTAAAACTTACATACATATATGTAACATATAATAGCGACAGCAAGTTCTTACTTCGTAATAAAGTTCGTATGAAATTAAAACGCTATCGTAAAGTTTGCAAAGCAACGTATGATTTTATGTGCATCCTTTATTAGCCAAATTGAAACACAAGTGTAATAAAATAAAATTTTGCAAGTTAAATGTTTTGCGTTTATTTCCTTTTGTTTTGCACATTGTGCTGAACATTTTTTTTTTTGAATAATCCTTTAGGTTTTATACTTAATCCGTGGAAATTATACTTTTTGTAGTTTAAACGAACACTTGTTGTTGTGTTACTCATTAAAACTTTGAAGAAAGTTTTAGCTAAATTGGGAAAAGGCATTAACTAAAAATAAAGTTTTATGTATAAAACCGATTACAAAGTTCAATAATCGCCTGCCAAAACCGATTGAGTAGTCATTGCAGAAGCGAAGAATTGGAATTGAAAAGTAATAATATCTTTTCAGATATGTTTGCAGCTATGTCGAGCGCTCAAAATAGTTAAGTAAAATTATTTCATGGTAAGAGAAACACTAGAACAATTTTTTAAAAAAAAAAAACTCTAGCTGTAGAAAGACCCTCTACACATTATATTCCTTTATCGCCTCCATATAGCAACGTTATTGAATCATATCATGTCATTTCAACGCTGCTTTGGGCTCGTAAGTTAAACTTTTTGTTTTATCTTAAACAATGCTTTTCTTCAACAATCCTCTATCTACATTTCTATCTATTTTAATGATATTCATTTATATTTTCATCAGTCCATCATTTTTTTTTGTTTTATTTATAAATCTCTACTTGTTAGATTATATTTATAAAGTTTGTTTTTGCAGAAGTTCGTATTTCTGTCTTGTCCTGTCCAAACCAGATCACAAGTAAAAGCATTGAATCTACAGCAAAACTTTGCGATGCGAAACTGCTGCTGCTGTTTGACCTTGAACTAGGGCTCATTTTGAAAAGCAGTTCAATCTACAGAAAATATCAAACGAAAAGCACAACACAAAACAGAATGGCCAATACGTTTCATGGTAGAAAATCAGCAGATAAATGAATAAAAATTGGCATTTATCCTTTTTATTTCTAATCTTGGCATTTTGTCTCTCAACGTGATAATGTCTGGTGTCACCTCCATTAAACCAGTGGACCACACAGCAGGACTTTTGCTCATTTTCTTTCGTTCTTTCTTTGTAATTTTTTTTGTTTATTTTCTTATCTTAATAGTTTTTTTTTGCTTTTTATGCTGAATTCTTCTTTTGTGCTACAACAATTTTCAATTTTCTTATATTGTGCTGCTCAAAGTGTTTCTCCCTAAAAATGGGTGGGATTCGAGAAGACCACGTGTTCATTTTGTTTGTTTGTTAGTTTCTCTTTTTTTTTCCGCTCTCTTGTTGATTGTATTGAGTTTCTCTTTTAGAGTAGCTAAGCTGTGCTATTTGATTTAACTGTTGTTGCCATAAAAAATTGTCTAGAGGAAAAATAAATCTTAATGGATTAATGAAGATACACTGAGAGAAAAATCTGAAGATTTTTAAACAGTTAAAAAAATTTGAAATTGCATATAAACAAAATATTGTTAGAATTTAAAATAACTAAAGTTTAAAATAAAAACGCTTGCTATTTGCATTTCAATAGAAAACATTTCAATAAAAACCAACATACAGAAAGAACTTTAATTTTGCATATAGAAGTTTGAAAATGGTAACGGTTCTTGTATTGTATTTTGCTTCTGTGGTGCAGTGGCAAAGCCTGTGTATATAAGCTTTAATTAAGTGCAGTTTGCACTAGTGGGCGTGATGCCTCCCATATATGTATGTATGTAAGTGAGAAACTTCAATTGTTATATTTTATGTCCTATCAGATTTAATTCTATATAAGCAAGCGTCAAAGCTACATGGAATTTGACGAAGTTGCATCAACGGGCGTGGCATCACCCATATTAACGAAATTTTGTAAATTTAAAGTGAACTATTGAAGCAATTGGTATGAAATTTGATGTGTATGGTGTTCTTGCTATAAGGTACGTCTGAATCTCAAAAGCCAGCGTAATGACAACTGTGGGCGTGGCAGCTCCCATATAAGCAAAATAGCTTGACTGACATGTTTAGCAAATTATTTGAGGAATTTTTCTAAAATTTGGTGTAAGAAAGTTGTTTATTAAAAGTTATATTTGGATCGAAATCGAGCTGGATTGTTCCAGTGGGTGTGTCACCGCACTAAATTGTAAGACTACTAACAGCAAATCTCGCAAATTATAGTAGACCAAATCCATTTGAAACCATGTAGTCGGACTAACTTCAAATCTCGGAACATGTTGTTTTTCAGAAGATATAAGGTTAAACATATTCTCCCGATTTGATTAAAAAACATTTTCTACGAAGTTATGCCCATTTTAAGTTTCAGCGTCAAAACTTGAAAAACCGTGGACAATTTTTTCAAAATAGTCGCATTCTCATCCAAATCAAAATAATTAATTTGTGTCTATTGATTCTCATATAACTCCTGATTCTCTGTCAGAATCTTTACGAAATTTTGAACATTGTTGAAAATTGGTGAAGTCATAGCGCGGTTTTTATGAAAAATAAATGGATTTTCTCAAAAATCCCTGATGTTTATACGCTTAAAATGTTGCTGTGGATTTGTATTAATATGAGAGAGAAAGGATTTGAGCTTAATAAGCGCTAAAAGACATTTGAGGTCAGGAGATTTTTTTTCCAAAATCGAAATGTCAACTTTTTTTTTTTTCTTCATCATTGCGAATCCATTCTACGGTACTATTTTCAAAGCAAATAACAAAAGCAACATTCCAAATAACTTTCTGCAAATCGTGCTTGCATTATAAATACATTTTGTTTAACCTTTTTTTTCGTAATAATTTTTTATCATGGGAAATATATAAAAACATTGTATGCACATATAACTTTTTCGCTGACAAAGTCAAGCGAACAAAACATTTAAAACCCACAAAAACCCACTCAGCGAAAAAGCTATATGTGTGTACAAAATTTTTCGGCTTCAAGAAACATCCAAAAAAAAAAAACGTTTCTTAAATCTTCCAGACAATAACAACACTTCGAAGATTAAGAGCAGTTCTTACTATGAATTTGAAAAAAGTTTTTATTTTGGTTTTATTTTCTTTAAAAATGCTTGTTGAAATATTACGGCCCATACTGTATTTATATTGGATTTAACTATGAGAATAATGATGTAAAATTAAAAAGCTTTGCATCTTCTCAGAGCAAAAAATCACAAATTTGCTCAAACATATTTTCTACTGCACTAGTACATGCGCATTGCAATAAGTTTTTAATGGAAACAAAGCTCATAATTTTTCCCCAACGCTTATTTCCATTACAATTTCATAATGGAAAGGGAAAGAGACGCGCGCAATTTGGTAAAGCTCAAAAAGTAGCAACAATGACAATATTTATTTAGAAAATTACAACTTAGATGGCGTTATTGTCCAAATAAACAATAGGTAGCTATGGAGAAATTACACTGACCGACAAAATATGAATTGCAAATGCATACATACATATATTATACATATGTACACAAAGTTAACAGAAGGTCAAGAGTGAACGAAACAAAATCTTATTAAGAAAACAAAGAAAATTTAACATGATTTCTCATCTGTTGTTCTGTGCTATATAACATATTATATATCGTTCTGTAGTACATATGTTTTGTAGAATTTAAAAACTTCGCATTTAAAACAGTGATTAAAAAACTAATTTGTCATTATTTTTGCAAAAGTTATTGCTGTTTAAAACACTGCCTACCATAGTTTTGCACAGCTAACACATGTCGTATACGTAATATTTAATTAATAAATTCAATGAATAACATTACGTATACGACAAACTAATTTTTTAAGCACTATTTTAAAGATGACGCTTTGAGATTTAAAAAATATATTTTAATTGAGAAAAATATTGCAATGTCGAAAAAATAGCATAACAAGGATATTTGGATATGAAGTTACAAGTAGTTTGCAAGTGAAAAAAAAATCTGTTCTTGAGTTGGTCCTCATATTTGCTGCTTCAATTTTTTTCTTTTTTTAATTCGTATGATAGCTAATAGCACCACTGGTTATCTGTTAGTTAAAAAAAAGACACTGGTTATCTGTTAGATAAAAAAAGACATAAATTAATGTTTGAAATTTGATTAAAAATTTAGCATCACAATATGAAGGATCTTGAAGAATCGATGGGAACGTTGATAGTTAGTGCTTTCTTTGCCATGCTAAGTTCTGTCAAAACTTGTGAATGGAGATTTCAATGCGACAGTAAAGTTTTCAACCCCCTTTTCTACGGAAATTTGACAAACAAATTTTTATTTCGACTTCATCCAAACAGAGAAGATATTGTCCAATCGGAAAACAATTTTGCAAATAAGGTACATACTTTTAATCGCTCTCCTTTACTTCGATTTGTTCAAAAGAAATATTTTTTACAAAAATGTGCTAAATTTGCGCACCTGGAACTGATTGCAGTGATGACCAAAATATATTTTTACAAATGTGTCAGACACCTTGGTGATTGCTTTGCGCTAAAATCATTTTCCTAATTTATTAGAAAGGAAATTAGAAAATGTTCCATAATATTGCGCAATTTTTTCAATTACAATAAAATCAGAAACAACTTTTGGAATCACTGATTAAAATTACTTCAGTAGTTTACAAAAAAATCATTCTTCAAAAAATTTATATCAACAATTTGTGTATTTTACTCACTGTGCATCGACTATATTTTGAAAATTTTGATTAATATCTTCTATGTATAGTGTGAAAGCAGCCTAAGTAAACTAAATATTTTGTTTCCTAACTTTATGCATTCATTCGTTTAAATTCACAAGCAACACCCTTGCTATGGAACAGCTGCGACAATCTTAAAAAAAAAAAATTAATGTCATCAGCAGCTCCACAAAATTTATAAGAATCCTAAACAGATACTGCAGTTTCACTCATCCATAACCACCTACTTAACTCACATGAGATACAGCTACCTGCAATTTGATTTATGTCACCATAAGTGGGTGAGTCAATGGGTGTAAGCGTTTAAGTCATACGATGATAGCAATTATCCTTGTCAAAGGAGGCACTGGTGTTTGTCATTTACATAGTAGGCTTTAAGTGTATTTTAAGCTATTTGGCATATTAAGAGCTTATGAGATAATGGTTTAAATTGACATTTAATAGACGAACTGAGTATTGGATATGCTGTTGACAGTGATGGCATTTGGGTTTTGTGAAAATGTACTAAATCGAAACCTGCAATCCAATTTTACTAAAATATACGAAATTTTTCCAAACACATTACTAACACAAAAAAAAAATTTTTCCTTTTATCATTTGTCATAATTATAAATTGTCCAAATGTACCAAAAATGTACTGAAAATGTGTTTAAGATTCGTCAAATGTACTAAAAACTGACGACAATTTTTCAGGATGCAAGTGTACCGAAAAAAGTAGATACCGAAAATGCCATCACTGCTTTAATAACTGTTTTGCATATGATAAAATGTATATATAACAAACATTTCTAGCTTTGATCAACAAATCTTATACCGCTCAGAATAAATTAAAATCTTTTTTTAACATCTGATCGATAAGCTATCGTTGATTTTCATCTCAACTAAGTACCTACTCATATCATGAATTAACGTCATGCAAATTTTTCACACTCGTAATTGTTGTAAATTTTTTGTTGTGGCAAATTATACGCCAACTAAATGAAGTCAATGAATTTCAAGGTGAAATATTGTAATTTGAAAAAAGTGGGCAATACAAAACTTACATCAGTCGGATAATTTGCAGTCAGATAAAAAACCTTCCATAGATACGAGCTAAAAGCTATAAGTGCGGAAATACGTTTCTAATTAGTTGTTATTTACTAGCTTAAAGGTTAATTTATGTAGGAATGCTTATGTGCTTTGTGATTAATTGATGGCTTTTTTGATTTTTTTTTTAATTTGCACTATGATCTCAAATTTCAAATACACACGCGCCTCTGTTACGTATTACATCCTTGATTCAGTTTGATATCTGTCTCACATCACGCGCGTGCTCAATCTAAAGATGTGATTTTTTTTTTGTGAATTTTTGGGAGATTTTCTTAAAATGTATTTACGTTTACATTCATTATACATTAAGAATAACAAAATTTATATATTTCATATTCTTAGTGTTAAGTGAACTTTGATTTTTGTCGTGGCATTCAATAAAATTTTAGCGAGCGTTTGAATGACCTTCACGCCATCAAGCAGTCAGCGACATGGGAGAAATACTACTCACTACCATCAGACTTTCTTTGAAAGAAGTACAAAGGTAAAGTTTTTATTATTTTGTCATTTTTTAATTTTTATAAATTTTATTTTAGATATATGATTGTTAAGATTTTATTTTCTCTCCGATAAAAAATCAAATAAATTAAACATAACGCAAGACGAAAATTTTCGATTTTAATTTTAAAATTGCAAAATTATTGCTTAAAACTTAAGAGAAGAAAAAAGGTACGCTGGGCCAACTTCACACACACAGTTTTGTATGATTTATAGTTTTTTGGAAGTTTCATGTAGCAAAATTTGAAATATTTTTTACGGCACATGATAGCACAAGTCGAGCAAAATACATCACAAAATTTTTTTTTTTTTGAAAATCGAAAAAAGCTGGGCCAACTTTACACATTTTTTTAAATGATTTTTCCATTAAATACTTGGAACTATTTTTTTTTTGCGATACGGCATATCAGAGCACAAGTCGAGCACATTATAGCACAACATCAATTGTTTGAAAAATAGAAAAATGCTGGGCTAACTTCACAAAATTCCAGGAATAATTTTATATCCTTTACGGCACATGGCAGCACATCCTGAGCACAAGACTACTTTTTTATAAGAAAAAAGAAATTTTTTTGCTTATAAAAATCGAATGCTGCGAATAATTTTTTTATAGGTACGGTACACAAGCTTAAGTTTTTGAAAAATTAAAAAATACTGGGCCAACTTCACGGACACCAGTCTTGAAGTAAGTGAGCGATATGTAAATACATACAATTTTAGCTCATTTAATAATATATTTACATAAGTATGTCATTTCAATGAATTGGATCATAATATCGTGATGCAAATTCTAAAGGTTCATATACAAATGCACATATGTATATTGTTAGCAACCACTTCATTATCGCTAGTTTAGTATCAGTATCTACACATTTTCATGAGAAATTTAAAAAATTTTCCCAAACATAAAAATGTCACATTCTGTGTTTGTTGTCATTATCATTTTGGCTGATGTTGTTTTTTCTGTTAATTGGCATAGTAACGTTTCTTAGCTAAGTTATTGTATATCTCTGCGTTAGCTAGAGCATAATAAAGATTAACTCCAAAAACGTAATACATCGCGAAAAATTAGTTTTCTTCAAGCCCCAGTTGCAATTGCGATTCGTTCAATTTAGTTATGCTTGTTATTTAATTTTGTAAACATAGGATTTTTTTTTTTTACTTATAAACACAAAGACATTTAAAAAAGAAGAAAATATCCACATATGAATTTTTGATAATTGGCTGGATTTTGTCAAATGTACTCATACTTGAAGTCTATTCTCTCCAGTTCTACAGATCCGATCAATATCGGATTTTTTTTATTTAATAGTCTATGACGTTAGCTTCTGCAATAAAGTAAAAAAAAAAATTTATACTGTCAAAAAATGAAAAATAATAACAATTTAATTGTTTAAATAGTTTTAATATGATGTTTCCCCAACTAGAATAAATTTAAAAAAATAACATTTTATTCCATATTCTTTTATCTACAAAACCCATTTTACAAAAAATTGGAGTCTCTGTTAGATCGAAAGTTATTAAATATTTTCGAGCGCAAGTCATGAATTCCAGAACAAATTTAAGTGTGCAGCGTGCGACGAGTCAAAACAAAGGAACGAGTATCTGACACTCGTTATTAAATTTTGATCGGATCAGTAGAACTGGAGATTATAGACTTCAAGTATGAGTACATTTGACAAAATCCAGCCAATTATCAAAAATCCATATGTGCATATTTTCGAAAAAAAAATTTTTTCAACAAAAACAAAAAACATGGGTCTAGTAATTTTATGTATATAAGCTGCAAAAAAAATTCGAAAGTCGAAAATGCTGTGCGATTTGGAAAAGAATGACCGATCTACAAACGCAACATTTTGCGTATTATTTGGAAAAAGTCTTTTAACAAAATATTTAGTAAGCATTTCAACTGTGAAATCAATTCTTCTGCAACATTATAATAATTAGTTTCGTTGTCATTATCGGCAACACATTGCAAATCAACTATTGGCGGTATTCATTTGTAATGCATTAGTTTTAGGCGGTAAAGCTATAGCGTATTCAATGTAATTTTACTAATTTGCTGGCATTATTTTAAACCCTGGCCGAAACTAATTCCGGCAACAGAACACTCTATTACATCAGAATATTACTTAAGATATTTAAGCCGTGTGTATCAAAGATGTTTGATAAAAACAAAATATTTTGTTCGCATCAGAATAACCGTACAGTATTGTCGGAATATGCACGGAACATGTGTAGCCACTGTAACCGCATATATCCGCATATATAATAAATGTTGTCAAAATTCTGGTGCTCAGGCCTGAAATATATTTTGAGTCCATGAAGCTCGTGTGCCAAAATTTCACCTGAATCAGACCATCGTAAGGCGTGTCAGTTGGTCGATTTGTGTGATTTTTGTCCATTTTCGAGACAATTTTATAGTTAGTATTATTGTTTTTGTTTAAAAAAAAAAATATCAAAATCGGGATATATTTGTGTTTATCATTTTCTACAGACTCAGTATAATTTTAGCCTTTTAACAAATTTTTTTTTTGTCTTTTTGGAAGGCCGTTAATTTCTCATTTTCAACTTGGCAACCGTGGCTCAGATGGTGGTTTCAGAAGCTTTGAACACATACCTTTATGCTGTCTGTAGTCTATATTTTGCATACCGCATGTAATCTTTAATAGCTTAAAAAGCTCTTCTAAGGAATATTTGCTAATTTTAGTCCATGAGTAGCGTACCTAGGGTGGTGCCGAGGCGCAAGGCTTGAGGGGGCCGCAAAATGATCGTGAAATATATCTGAATTTGCTAAGGTTTTTGAAAGTCAAAAATGAGGACCTTTTTTGTTTGTTTATTTAATGAAATTAAGTCGATGTAATAAATTTAAATATGTAGGTGAAAATTTTCACAGTATTAGTAAAATATATCTCATTTTGCTAGAAGTTTTTTTTTTTGCTTGTGAACATTTTTTTTTTGTGCTTGTGAAAACATTTTTTTTTTGTACTTAGGGGGCGGCATTTGAAGTCTTCGCCTCAGGCGCCAAAAATGCACGATACGCCTCTGGAGTCGTTTATTAAAAAAATTAGATCTATAGCGAGATCCATAGGTTACAAATTAAGATTTGACGAAGATGCAGTAGTGTTTTTGCAACTCTGAAGAAGTCCTTACAAAAGAATTTTTTTCGAAAAACTTTTTAATTAGATAAAAAAAAAATCATTTTCATTTAAAAGTTTTAGTTTGAAAAAATCTCCATATTTTTAAGTTTTTAAAGGGTAGAAAACACTGTAATACTCTAAACGGCTGCGACGTTTAAAAATAACCCTACTATACAATAGGTTAATTCATTTATTTTTCAATTGCGTTGGACTTTCTGCTGTTATCAATAGCCTGCCACAACAGCTGTGTGCACGCATTACTGTTTTGCTTGTTGTAGGTCAAAGCAAAAAAAAAAAAAAACAGAAAAGCTTCGCTCGTTAAGAGTGTACGTTCTCTTAATGAGAGCCAGAGCTTTTCAGAGAAAATAAGCTGTTAAAGGTTATATGACACAAATGAGTCGCTAACCGGAAACACACACACGTGCATATACAAACAATTGGATTGTAAGTTGCTCTCCCATGGACTTCCGTTCCATTATTCACCAAACCGGATGTAAAGTGAGCTGTCGACAGATAACAGACGCTGTTAACTGCATATTGACAACAAAGTCATCGGTGAGTTACCGAACTGTAAGCTCTCTGTAAATGCCAAGTCAGTTTGTTTTTATACGTGGTGCACTTTGCACGTGATTTTGTATTTTAACGGATTTTTCATTTAATTTTGTAAACCCAGGCAGAAGATTGGCAGATTTTTTTTCGTTGGATAAAAAATAGCAAAAAAAAAGAAAACAAAAAAAAAATCGACAGCGAAAACTTAAATTTTCATATACACGAAATTCAATTGGATACGATTCGGGGTTGTTTCAGAAAAATGGTTCGTTTTTTTTTTGCTGTCGCTGCACTATTACAATTGTAGATAATCGGTACGGAACGGTCTTCGGTTGCGCCGGCGCTTCTATCACGCGAACGATTTCGGTAATGAGAAAAGCAAGAAAGTGTCCGAAATGTTAATTTGATTAAGTTACACAAATTTGTAAAAAGTAACCGGTTTTTTTGTAACGATATAACGAAAATTAATCTAAAATCCAACAAATAAATAAAAAATAAGTGTAGTATAAAAATTAAGCAAAGTTATGTAAATATAAAGCAATGTAAATTAAAAAGAAAAACACAAAACCCGGTTTTAAGTTTGCGAAAACTTCTAATTTAATTTTGGTTTGAAAATGAAATGGTTCTCACTAAATCAAACACATATCCATTTCTAAAGTGAAATTTAAGATTTTAACAAAGAAAAAGGGAAAACGTAGAAAAATTATAACAATTAAATTTTTATGTAGAAGAAAAGTAAATTTAATAAATATATGAATAGAAAAACATAGAAAAATGTAATAATTAAAAATAGTTATGTACCAAAATAAAAAAGTTAATCTTGAAGGAATTTAACAAAGCAAACAAACGTCAGAGCGGCTCAACATAAAAATGGAGAAATATAATAATTTATGGACTGTTTGCTGTTTCTAGTGTGAATATTTTTATTATTCTTTTCCAAAGAGGACTGCACGCACACACGGCCATTTGTCGCTCGAACATAAGTCACATCCTTACGTTACTACATACGTATGTAGGTATGTGTGCGGTTATATACTCACCGTAAGATTGCACTCACTGACCCACACAAACTCGTGTGCCTGTTTGGATTGTCGTCGGTGGCATAAGGCATTCAGCGCCTGCCAGAATCTTAAATTATAACCGGAATGATATATACAGTGCTTGTAAAGTTGATTCGTTGTTCTTCTGAGACGACTTTTGTGACCCTTTTTCAAACTTAAAGATTTACTTACGTTCGTTTGTAGGTATGTGTGTGTGCACTCGTGTTCCTCGTAGAGTAACTGTACATACATATTAATATTCATATAAATAAATTTATGTATATATATACAAATTACGCGTGTGCTTGTGTGTGTGTAACTTAGTATGTCTTCTACAGCACATAAAAATATATAATAAAATAAACAAATAAAAGTTATAACAACACAAATAACAACCTAATAAATTAACATATATTTTATAAAGCATCCTTATGCAGCATTACAGGATAACAATGTAAACCGGTAAGTAGTACATTTTTTCATTCACTTTCTCACTTTCCATTGCGTACTTGTGTCCTTTTGGCACAAAAATACGACACAGGTGCGCTCGAAAACGAATCCAAATTTGTTCTGCGATATGTTGGTAGTTTTGTTTTATTTAATGTTTCATATAAATAAATTGTATGGGTAAATAAGCTCCAAGAAAGCAAAAATAATTGAGTTACAATTCAATATCAAACTTTCTGTTTTCTGCAATTTTTTTTTATTTCAGTGTGACGGTTGGGAGTTTACTGCTCATTTTTAGAGAAACATTTGAATATTTGTAGCTGTAACTATGTTCTTGCTTCACGGTCATTCTTTCGAAAATCACAAATCAATAATAATTTGAAATTTTAGAATCGTTCGAATTTTTTTTTTACAACTTCTAGACATAATATTATTTGATACTTATATCCGGAAAAAATTTTCTTTCCAAAATATTTGCATATGAATTTTCAATAAATTGCTGCATTTTCTCCAATATTCTCATACTTGAAGTGTATTATCTCTCTATTGTACTGGCCGAAACAATATCCTTTTTTGTTTTATTTTGCACTTTGTTATGTTAATATTCGTAATGTATTAAAAGAGTTTATTTTCTGTGTCAAAAAATGAGAAATAATAACAATTTATTTATTTAAATAAATTTAACATGCTAATTCCCCAACTTATTTTATATATTTTGCGAAAATACAATTTTGTCCTCTATTCTTATACATATCTAAAAAAAATGCATTTTATGAAAAAGTGGGGTCTTTATTTGATCGTCACGCAGTGCATGAAAAGTCGAAGTGCGCGGTGCACAGTGGCGGGAACTGATATTTCTCGTTGCAAAAATCATAACTTGTGAACGAATTGAGATGTCTCTATGATTTTTTTTGTTATGGAAAGCAAAATAATACAGCTTTATGCAAAAAATTTAATTAGAATTGACTATAGAGATCCTATGGTATTCATGGTCAAAGTTAGACTTTCTAATAGATGTATAAATTATGAATATGAAGTTCTCCATTTGAGTGTTTTGTTAGGAAAAAATTATTAAAACCATTAATTATGATTGCTTTGAACAAATCCATAGCTTATTAAAATTTTTAAAATTCAAAATTTTTTTCTATACTGAAGAAAAAAAATTTTACCAAAACTTTAAAAACACCGGAAATGCAAATCTTTTGATCTTCTAAACGAATTGAGGTATCTCAATTAATTATCTAATAAATCTAACATTTCCGCGGAATATATTTTTTTCAACTCTTTTTGAGTTCGGACATGCCTTAATGATGAAATCTTAGGATCTGAGTGCTGCTCCGAAATCTATGATGAACTTTTGAATATTTCATATATGATATGTATGATTTGATATGATATGATTTTTACAGGTAAGGAAAAAAAATCCTTAGAGCTTTGTTTTTTTAATTCCATATTTACTGTTTTTTTTAGTAATATTACATATGTACGTATGAAATACGTGCAACTCACGTATGACATTTAAAAAACATCCGATTTTGCACAAATTTTGACACATCAACGAACCTTGAAAGTTCATCCCCCAGCAAAAAGGGCAAAGGGCAAAGTTTGAAAAAACTCAATTTTTGCGAAAACAGTCGAATTATTTTTTTTTCAACAAAATATTAAATTTCAATTGAACTAACACCGGCTTGATATTGACCGCACTTTAAGAGTACTATGTATACTGCTTTGCTTGGACTTAAAGTCAAATCTTAATTTTTATGTCATTTTGATTGAAGCATTCTAAATTATTTAATTGCTATTTCAAATTGATTTTCTCTAAATTATTCCTTTGCAAAAAGGAGTATTGCCCTGCAAAACCGTCATATAATGAAATTTAAGCTATGTACATTGTTTCATTTTTAATTAACCAATTTCTCTTGGGACCTTTGTGATTAGATCATTGAAAAAGAATTCGCTAACATTACTTTATTAAATGCCATTCCTTTTGCAGCGTTTCGTATGTAGTGGAAGCATGCCCTGGGCGGCTTGTATGGTGCTGATTACACTTGCACTAAACAAATAAATTAAGTTTTCAAATGGAAAGAATTTTTTTTTCCTTTTTTTTTGAAGTGCTTACTACAGATAAATATATAATTTGAATATGAATGTTTTTTTTTAATTAAATTAAACTTTCTCTAACTTCAAAAATAAAATTAAAAATACAAACTTATGTGCGTTGTTTTCAATGAAACTGGAGATTGCAAAAAAAAAAAAACAAGAACTTGCAACATAAATTGGCTACAAAATTCAATCTGCGTAAAAGTTATGCCGCTATTCCGTTTATTAAATTATAAAAAATTGTTTATTTAACATCAAAATATATAGCAATTTAAGTAGCACTGCATTAAGAGTTTTTATCTCAATTTTTAAGAATTTATCATAATTTAATTTTTAAGAACACCATGTTATTAATTAATAAAAGAAAAAATAATGATGAATTTGATTTTCTTTTGATATGGAAGGAGCAGCATTGTTCATTTTATCGGGTCCAAACTGTAATATAGATTTCTTAAAGTGTCTTGACAATATATATACAAATTAACTCATTGCTAAATTACTTTTTCAAATGTTTGAAATTTTATAAAATAACTAAGTAGAACCATTTGTATATACATAAGTAGATTTAAACTTTCCCAAAGTGAGATTCCAAAAACATTCTTAAAAAGTAATTACTTTCAACTGATGAATATTTAATGTACGCCTCATTAAACACGAAACTTTAATTGCATTGTACAATAATTGATTTTTCTTTCCATGCCATTTAAAATGAATTGAATGCGGGTACGAGTGAAGTAAATTGAAATTAAACTTTTTCATTTAATTGTTTCAAATTTTGTTAGCCGTTTAACTTGAAAACAAACCACTAAATATATAAAAAAGGACTTATATATTAAACAAAACTAAAATGTCAATAAATTTTATTCTTTAACTACTCTTAAATTAATTATTGAGAAATCAAAAACATATGCATTTTTATTAAAACTAAGGGTAAATTGTAATGGTGCTATTTTTGACCTCGTCACAAATTGTATACCCTACACCTTCGTTAGCTTAATGTACATAGAAGACCAGGTCACGAAGACCAGGTCACTGTTATATGACTCCCTATAGAACTTATAACATTTGCCTTAAACATTTGTCACTATCTTACTTGCTATTTGTATTATTTATATAAAAATGCTTATATGAAAATGGTTTGTAACGCTTTGCTGCAAAATATACTGAATCGATTTTAATATTTTATTTTTTAAAACAACATAATTGTTCTTGTGAAGGTTATTGAATACTTATTTTTGTTTTATTTTTAAAAATTTTTATTTCTATGAATTTATTTTTTGCAAAACCTATCGCAAAAATTGTCGTTTTTGCTTGTGATGTTAAGACAGTCACTTCATTATGAAAATACCAACGGGACAAGCCGCGGGTACCATTAGTTGCAATATAAAGAATCACACATTTCTATGGCCACAAAGAATAACAATTTTAATTGATTTTTGATCAAATGCTGCTTTGCGTTGTAAACAGGTACTTGTGGTCACAAATGTGCAAGAACCAAGCCATTTTGTAGTTCAAATTAAACTACTTTTTGTTACTACTTTTTTAAATCTTTCAAATATTAACTGTTTTGAATAATATGACTTTAAATAATTTTCATATTTCATTTAAAATGATTTTGTTTTTGTCAAGATATTTTTTCCGCAAGGAATCAATAATTTCACAAAACTTTATCATCAGCATTACCTTCAGCATAAAATTCTTATGACAATTGTTGAATTGCAAGTTAAATTTTGTCATTCATATAAACAATCAAACCTACAAGTTTTCTTCATGAGAGCTCTGTTAGTGGGAGATATAGTAAAGTGAACTTCTTCAACAACCCATCAGGGTGTGTTATATTTATAAGGACATTCCATGAATGTCGTGGATCGTTAATTTGCAGCTTAGTTTTGGGTTTAAAGTTAACCCTTAATTTTTCAAATAAACTTTGGTTGACTTAGTCGTGTGTATAAAAAGAGTTTTAATCCTATTAAAATAAATTGTAATAAAAAAAAACAGCGTTAAATTACATAAACCTTAGGTAAAAAATTGTACAAGAGCGCCTTAAGTAATATTGAGCACACAATACAAATTAAGTCTGAGAGCTAATCGTTTATTCATGAATAAATAGATAAGTATTGTGTTGTGTATGTGTGTATATCTGTACGATATCTGTGTATGAAACAACGAATATACGTTTTTCAATTTACTCCATAGCTTATGTCAAATAAAGCCTAAAAATTTGTTTAATTTAATGCGTCTTAGAGCAGAATATGCTTATGTAAGTCTTTCAAGAAACTCTACTAAATATTTGTGTAAATACGTAATCAACCAACAACAAGGAAACACATCCAATATTATGTACATGAAAGTTCATAGACGGTAAAAGAATATAAACATAAAAATGTACCTATTAGGAATATAAAACTTTAGTGCTAAATTATTAATTACGCGCTTTTATAAAAGTTTGTGCTTGAACGGCAGCATCTGCTGAGTCAGTCTTGCTTTGTCTGAATGTGCAGTTGAAAGGAATATGTTAATTGTATAGCCAGAAGACGCTGATTAATTATATCATCATATTTGCATGACTTTACTAGATAACTTTCATATTTGGTAATATGTACCAAATCATACTTTGAACGAACTAAATATTTTGTTGTCGCAAGCATTAAATTGCTAACAATTATCAAATCAAGTATTTGGTGGAAGACATATTCCGCTATCAGAAACTTAGAAGTATTTAAGTATAAATTTAGGTGAACACCGATGGAAAATGATGATAGTTGAAACAGGACATGACATTAAAAACGATAATTGAAAATATCCATACATAAATAAATCCATATTTTTTAATATAATCACAATTTACATTTTGTATTAACGTTTCTATTTACATTATTATAAATTTCTTCAATTGTTTACCAAGTGTAGAGCATTTATGTAATTTATATCTGTGTGAAAACGAAAGCTAACTTAAGAAAGTCTAAATATAGTCTATTTTCTACTAGATCCGGCTGAAATTTCCCTTTAATTTTTAACTAATTATTTGTTTGACGCAACAAACTACGCCTTAATCTCCATTTCTGAGCGTTGTAATATCTATTGAAATTTGTATTTTTTAATCATTTTTTTTGCAGATGAGCCTACTAGGAAAGGCTCTAAAATTGACATTATATCTGAACTATGAATCATTATGAAACAATTAGCCTTTATTAGGGCCAAAATTGATTCAAAATGTATAAATTGGACTAATACGAGATGGTCTAACCAACATGTTGTATGTCGAGGGCAATCTGGCCTTTTTATGATGCTAATAGAACGCGATAAGTGATCTTATTAGACAAACAAACCCTGAGAATCTTTGTAGGTGTTATTATACAGAACACTATTTTATAGGCAAGCATGCCTCAAGACTAGGTCTTTTTGACGTAGGAGATCTTTGTAGAAGCTTTAAAGATCCTGACGTCGAAGAGTCTGTCTTTCATTGTCTTTGTGAATGCCCAGCGCTAACATATCGGCGATTTAAGCTATTCGGATTCCACTTCTTCGACTCTCTTGAAGATATCGCTCAAAAGTGTTCAAAATCCATTTTGAAGTTTATAAAAATTTGAAAATGGCTTGAATAGGTTGAAAACGAAATTATAAGCAGGGTATACAATGGGCACAACGCTATTCTGATGACTTGATGACAGTGAACTTCAACTTATTTTTCCTACTGGATGTTTTTTTTTTCCTGTAAAAGTATTTCTATAAATATTAATTATTTATACGAAACTTTTGAGAGTTGTTTTTAACATAACACATGTGTGTTCACTTTGTCATAAACTGATATCTGTGGCTGTGTGTGTCTAGTAAAGATTAAAATCTATTAACCTGTGGTTCAAAGCTGAACCATAAGAAAGAAAACCACTTCTTGAATTTGTAACTGACATTTACAAAATATAGAAAAACTTTGGCGGTTTTCGCATTTCATATTATTAAATACCGCATCATTATCTTCTAAAGTGCGCATATTATCTTCTAAAGTGCTAAGCTGGAAATGTATGTTCAAATTTGAGGTATATTTTTAAGTTTTTAATGAGAAACATAAATTGTATGAAATCTTTATTTTTTTTTAATTGGAGATTAAGGCACATTGGCTCCGGTTGATAATGATAAAGAATGTTGTTCAAGCGACGTACTCCTCTCCTCTAGCTCGGCAGGCTGTCAAAATTTTATCAAAATTCTGTACAACTTTTTCACAGTTAATTGCATTGCTAATGTGATTTTCGAAAAAATATGGACCCATAACGCAACCACACTAAAACTCAATACAGTAACCTGTTTTTGGTTTCATTGGCTTTTCAAATAACTCTCCAGGACTTTCTTCAGCCCAAATACGAAATAGTTTTTTTTGTTGACATAGCCGCCAATTTGAAAATGAGCCTTATCATTAATTTTCTTTGTAATCTAAATTTATTTGTTAAAAGAAATCTCTGAGTTAGGATAAATATAGTTTTGCACGAAACTCTTGAATTACATATTGAACTATAAGTTCAATTAAAACCATATATTAGTATTTAAGTAACATAAATATTTTTGTTATAAGTCTATAAATTGGGTTAATTCAAAACACATATGTTTCAGTTCGAAATTGAAAGCTTTTAGCCATTTTAATGTCCCAGCTGATAGAGTCCCAAAATAAACACGTGCATATATCACGAACAATATAATTAATTTCCCAACAAACACTAATTCATTAATCAATTTCTCTTACGTTACATTTTGTTGTTGTTTTTTTTGCCTTCATTACTGTTGTGACATTGACGATGTTGATTGTCACTATTGTTATTCAACGCTATCGATCTGCGGCAACTCATAAATAAAAGTTTCCCAAAATTATTATGGCTAAATAATACAATTATTTCTAATTGAGCAGACGAGTATGCAAGTGTAATAATGGACTCATTCCATAAGAACTACGTGTATATACGTAAACTTATATATTGAACAAATGTGAAAGAAAGTTCTTACATTTTTAGTACACGAAAAAAAAAAAAATATTAAAGAAAATTTCCGCCAACCTTGACCGCATGAGACCAAAAATAACGAAAATAAAAAAATTAAGACAAAAGAAAATACACAAATTACATATACAAAACCCGAGAAACACAGGAACTTTTAAAATGTCATCGCCAAATGAGAGACTCACACATACATATAAACGCGTCGCTGGCAAACAAGTTTTACTGTCAACCCTCAGGGTTCGGCGTCAAAGTACAAACGCTTGCTCATATGTTTCTAACTACTTAAACAAAATTCCTAAATACACTCACACCAAACCGACTATGGGTCGGAAGTGTAAAGAAAAAAAAAATCTATATGAGTGAAGTATTTTTATTCAGGCTTAGGAAATTTTAAGATTTTTCACTTCAACATTTAGTTATAAATTAGATTTGATGGAGGTCTTTGAGCAGAGAAAGAAATTCTTAAGAACATATCAAACTCAAAAATTCGAAAAAAATAGATGCCATGGCTTGAACCTTATGAGACTAGACTTGAAATTTTTTAAGTCAATAATAGTTTTGTGCAAAATGTTTTGAAGAAAATCCATCCATAATCTCATAATAATATTATTGTCAGATATTTTTATGTTCGTAAAAAAAACAAAAATTTTGGAAAAAAAAAATAAAAAGTAACGATATTCTCCAAAAATTTATATCTTTTGAACAGCTTGAAAAAAAATCTGAAAAAAAATTATGAAGGCTTAACTCAAGCAGCATAAGCAACGAAAAATCCAATGACAATTTTTGTTTGAGGTTTTGCAAAAACTTAATCCTTAAAAAAGGATATTTAATTTTAAAAAATAAATATAATATGAATTCAATAACCACCATTATTATATTTTGCGCCAAAGCGTTACAAACCATTCCCATACGAGTAATTTTATGTAAAAAGTATTGATTGATATCTTGAATAGTATGAACCTAAAATGCGAAACGTGACTTTTAAAAAGATTCCGGTCTATAATAAACTTTAATTAGCTGACATTTATTAGGTGCTAATAACACCGTACTATAAGCTTTCCTGTCTACATTTTTCTCTAAAGATAACTTGCGTGCTGTTACGTATATTTGTGGAAGACTTCTAGAGTGTACTAGCTATGGATTTAGTTCAGTGCTGTCTGCATTTCATTGCAAATGGAAAATCAAGCACTGCAGCTGCTGAGAAATAATTCCACTTGAAGATATCCCCTCTTCGTCTGTACACTGACGATCACGCCATCGATTCCAAACAAAGGGTATGTCCATTGTATAACAATTTCTTCAATTCACATGGAATATCAATTTCCATTGTCAAAAGCACCCTGGACTCGTTAAAAAGTTCCATTATATATTTTCTTGCTTTCAATCAATTAATTTCAATCACTATTGAACTATGATTTTGAGCTGATTCACATGAGCGACGATCAGCAATCCAGATTTCGTGATTTTTTTTTTTAACCATACGCTCCAAACTTTCAAATTGGAGAGTTGACAAACTTATGAATGTTAAGCTATTAGGAAGAGTGCAATCGTATTTTTCTAGCTTAGGAATGAACACTATCGTCACATCACGTTGTATGTATTTGTGAGAAAACCATGCTCTCAGTTTCTATATTGCATTATTGTATACATCATCGGGTTCAGAGGTCTCAAAGTTCTCAAAGGTGCTATCCTATTTCAATGAATACTCAGACTCTGTTTTTGGTTCAAAACATCACTGCTCTTAGCTTTCGACCACTAACTTTATGGAGCGTTTTCAGCTTACATATGTACATAGTCTTGCTGATGTTCTCTCTCTTTATATTTCATCACTGAAGTTGCTATAAGATTCCAGTTTTAAGTGCCCAACCTTCTTATTGTATTGGAATTTGAAGCATGTTGTAATTATATATCCGTGTTTTGTGAGCTCTATCTAAAAGTTTGCTGTACTGTTGGGAAAATTAACTTCACACAGAAAAGTGTACGCGGGTATATAGTTTCAGCTTTGTTGTTGATTTCCAGACTCACTTACCAAATACTCTCCTGTTCGTTATCTTATTAGCATTTATTTTGCCAAAATATCTATTAATGTTCGAAAATTCGCACAATAAATCGATAAGTTTTGATCTGCTCTACAACAATTTTTCTTATATAATTTTTTTAATAATTTTCGAGATAGTGAGGAAACATTATTTTTGGGCATTTTTCAGCAGTCAAATCTGAGCTAATCTAAGCTCTAATTAAATGGCAGGTTTATGAAACTGTAATCAAATAAAATAAATCTATCACATAATAAACTTTAACTCTTATCAAGAGCCTCCAAAAAAAAAGCTCATGAGCTCTTTTGAACTATTCGCGATAATTGCCATCGAATATCTGCAATGTTCTGAAATTTTATTCAATTTCGTTGAAATTTTGTCCCATTCCGCCAAATACATAAAATTGAATAATTTTTGTTGCGGTGATGAAAATCAAATCAAATCGATTGACACGTAACATTCACAAGGATACTGAAATGAGTTCATCCAGCGTGACAATCATCGGGTTGCAAGTTAAGGTATTCGCCCACATGACATTAACTAAACGCCCACTAGTAGTGTTATAAGAGCTCGTGAAAATTGCCATGGACAACACTCGCACAACATAATCAGCGGATTTACGCCTGATGTACATAGCGCACAAGAGCCAGGGGTCAATTATCGTTGTCATGTGTGTGTTGTTGTATCTTTGCGTGTGTGTGTGTGTGTGTGTGTGTTTGCGTGTTTGCATACATATGCTTATGCTTGGGTGGTGTGAATATACCCCGCAGTGGAAATGACGCCATTAAATATTTTCATTTGGAATTAATGCGATTTGAAAAATTGCTCATCTCTGGGGTGCGTTCACACCTGGGTGGACCTTAAAAGTTTTAAATAATGAGTGATTTTACATAAAAACTTTAATTCGCTGCATAAGTGAACTCAAGTTGGGATATCGAACTATAAGTTAAGTTGGTTATTTGTTAAATTTCAGTTAAAGTTTTCAAAGGTGAAAAATGTTTCTTTAAAAGCTTTAAAACAAGTTGCACTCTAATGCAAACGTATACCTATGGTTGTCTGCCTGTCAATGTAAGTACACATACATACAAACATATATACTATTGTGTGTAAGTTTTAACAGAAAATATTTTAAAAGTTTTTCTGTCGTTTTTGAGATTCAATTGAATCATTCATTCCATTTCGTTTCGTTTGACTTCGCAATCAGCCATCCATCATTTAATTAAATTTTATATATGAAATTGCATTCAAATTAGCCCAAAAATTTGAAATGTGGGCTTTTATTGTTGTGTGTTCCTTAAATTTCTGCGGGTTTTAGATTTTATTTTTTCATTTGCGTACGCATGTGTGCTGCATTTTTGTGGTATGGGTTTTTTTTTTTGAATATCCACAATTAAAGGTGTTTTTTATCTTTAAAGCCCTTATTTTTTTAACTTCACGCACCTGCATTTTTTCACATTAAAGTCAGAGAAATTAAGTTTAAATTAATTACTAGCGGCATAATTAAAAGTTATGTGGTAAATAAAAATTTAATGAAATCAAGGCTCAATACTATACAAATATTAATCTTAAGTAATCTCGAAAATTATTCAAAATTAGGTTTGCAGTAATTTTTCGACGTTTCGCCCTAATCTTGAATTACGCGCTTTGCAAAACCGTTTGGCTTGAAATTATCTCTTCAGCATTATCTCTTGAACATAAAAAATAAAACATCCTTGAAAAAAAGATCGAAAACTTTTTATCTCTGCATAAATGGCCCGATTTCAGTATTCTGTTGTATTTTGATTGCCTTATTTTGTTGTTCCTCGGAAGTTTTTTCAGAGCTTTCAACTATACTTAAGTGAAGTTTCCTTATACCCGCAAACAATAAGGTGGGGTGTGACATTAGCTTCAACGTATCACGCTCGATTGATTGTAAGTGCTGTGTCAGTTGTATGATGTTTTATCTTCAGTTAAAGAGAGTGCAGATGGCAGAAATTCTTAAGCGAAGAAAATTGTCGTCATTTATAAACTCGTGGGGACTGTCACACCCCCACTTTATTGACGACGCTTTTAAAGATTTGCTATAAAAACGGGTAGATGCCATTATATTAGACATGTAAAACAATGAAAGGACCAATGAGGCTTTCAGGCCGCCACACTACCCTTACCTAGCTCAGTCGAAAGTAACTTCATTGTGATTTACATATATTACAAAAAAAAAGCCCTTGAACTATCCCAAATAAAGGAGAAGTGCAAAGGAAAGGGTTCGAAATAGTTTTTTTTTTGTAAAGAATGTTCTGAAAGAAATTGACATAAAATTGATTTTGAGATACGACCTCACGTGCAGCCCAAGAGTTCTGTGGAGCATAGGTTCAGTCCTATGTCCCAGCTCAACATTTGCTGAACTTAATATGTGGCCACATGTTGTTTAATTTTAAAACTTTCGACTTGGTCTGTTTTGGCATCGAATTATAGTACATCCTTTCGTGTGGGAGTATTTACATATGTGAATTTTTTGTTGTAATTGATTATGTCACACATTTTCTGTTGCTCTTTATTATGCAGTGTTTTTGATGTTATGCGTTGAAAACCGTAAGCAAATCATTGTTTAATCAGCATCACAACCAATCATATCTCTATTATTATTATCGTTTTTCATTTAGTCACCAACGTTACCACACTTCTGCTCTTTCAAAACTTCATCGCTGTCATCATCATCATCTTTGATATTTGATATTTCACGTGAAAGTGAGAAAAAAATATGTGCGTTTCGCAATTTAATATATATTTTGCTGTTGTTATTGTTGGCTCATGTAATGTAGAATATACGCGTTATCTTATTTGCATTTGATCGCTTTTTGACATAACTGACACGTTTCAAAAAATGTGACAGTTTCTGGCAACAATGACGGGAGAAGAAAGTAGATTCCTCACGTTGTTTTTTCAAACACTAAAAATTATAGGTGATTACTGCAATGACAATGAATAATGGATTAAGCGATGACTTTTATAAATTTTTAAAAGTCTTCTTTTAAAAAATTTAGAGTGTAAATTGAAAAAGTATTGAAAATAAAATTTTTTAACACTATTTCAATCGTATAAAGTTTCAAATTACAGTTAAAAGTTCCGGGGTATTTGAAATTATTCAATATTATTTAATCATCTCATCCTCTTCTTCATCTTCACAACTCCTTCAGAAATCTCTGAAAGGAGCTGAATATCTGGCGGCCATAGCGCCAATAACACAGTGCCTCGTCGGCACTCCTACAACAGATCTTAACTTTACTCTGCTGAAGCTTAAGAGAGTTTGTGTCCATCGTAGGTTCAGTTAAGGTCACATGTTCAAGACGTCCCTTCCTTCCAGAACGGCGCCAAAGTCCACCCTTCTCCTGTTGGAAATTTGATGTTATAGGCAGAGTCGAAGTCAATTATCGGTGCTCGGTAATCACTTGCCGTAAGAAGGTGTGGCACTTCCAATTAATAAATAAATAAATACAATAAATAAAAATAGCAAAGTTGTCATTCAGTCGCAAAATGAGCGGAGTCGGACATGTGGGTGTGGCACCTACCATAAAATTTAAACTTTTATGTTGAGTATCATATCTTGAGTTTTTTTCAACTAATTGTAATGAAGCATTGTACAGGGTGGTTCACCTTGGGGTTTAAAAATTTAATAGCTTTTCGTTTATGTATTTTTTTTTTCCAGATTATAAAATATACAAAATGGAATTTTTTTTAAACTAAGTATGGAAAATAATTTCACTTAAACGACCGCCGTTTTCAGCTTCGCAATGATTGGCACGTTTTAGAGCATTTTCCATAACATCTTTCAAAATTTGTGGCTGTAACGTTCGAATTTTGGCAACAATGTTTGCCTTGATTTTAAGGATGGTCTCGGGCTTGTTCACATATACTCGCTCCTTCAAATAACCACAAAGAAAAATTAGTTGGGTGCTTACAAATCTGGCGAACGCGTCGGCCAATTCATTTCCGAATTTCTGGAAATTATTCGCTCTCCAAAAATTTGTCTTAAAAGTGCCATTGTGTCTCGGGCTCACACTGCAGCTGAAACTCCTGCTGAAACCACATCTCAGGTCTCTTTTCAAGAGCAGGACGTACAAAATTTCTGTCATAAACCGATGCTGCTCTCCACTTACGGTAACAGCACTTTCATCTTCATTTTCGAAGAAGTAAGGCCCAATGATATTTTTAGATGTAATGCCACACCATACTGTATACCTAATGGGTTGCAGTTGGTGTTGATGAATGGCTCTTGGATTTTCAGAGCCTCAGAACCTGCAGTTCTGCCATTCAAATGAAAATGAGCTTCATCACTCATAATCAGATTTTCAATAAAGTTGATTTCATTTCGAAGCTGAAAATGGGGGTCATTTAAGTGACATTATCTTCCATACTTAGTGTAAAAAAATTTCCTTTTGTATATTTTATAATTTGGAAAAAAAAAAAAATAAAAAAACGAAAAAGTTATTAAATTTTTAAGCCCCATGGTGACTTTTGGCACTATCTGTACAAGAATTTGATCATAGACGGTACTGTAGGCAAAAATTAATATTTTCTCTGAAGTTTGCTTTTGGATTTTAATAAAAAAGTTAGACCCCCTTTTGAAGTTTTCTATTACTATTCGATACTTTTCGATTTCATCAAATTTCGACTTTATCGATATTATTTCTTTTTTTTGAAATTTCCGATCCTTTTTGATACCATTTGATTCTTTTCGATTTTTAGCGACCGCATCGATTTTGTTCGCTTGCTTCTGACCTTTTTAACCCTCTTCGGCTTTCATTTTGTTTTTCGATATTCTTTCACTTTTTTGGATTTTTTGGATGCTTTAAGATTTTCACTTTTCCTATGTTTTTTCGAGTTTTATCGAACTTTTCGATACATTCAATGTTTTTTGATACTATTCGACTTCAAGGTTTTTCAATGTCGTTCGATACATTTTAACTTTTTTGATATTTTTCGATAGGCTTTATGTTTTAATCGTCCTTTTTTTTCAACTTTTATTAACTTTTAATACCATTCAACTTTCTTTGTCGATGTTTTCCGATACGATTCGAGTTTTTCTGACACTATTCGCATGTTATCAACTTTTCGATGCCATTTACTTCTTCAGTGTTTTCCAATACTGCGATGTTTTTCGAAACTTTTTGATATTTTGTAGCTTTAATTGAATTTTTCAATGTTTGCCGATATTATTCAATACTTTTCGACATTTTCGGTGGCATTCGCCTACTCTAGAACTTTTTGGTACCATTTGTCAAGTTGTTAAATGAAAATATATATAAAAAAGTATAAGAACTAATTGAGGCAAGATGTAAATTGTCATTGAATAAAATAAATACTTTCACTCCTATTATTGTGTTTTACGGAATGTTTTCTTTACCTAATGTTGCAAATATTTCTGAACTTAAAAAATTGCACTAGATCACTGTACAACAACACTATATGTTTTCGCAACATCAGTCCTTCAAAAAGTTGCAGCTTTAATGAAGTTTTCCACTTGTGTTTTCGTTCTTCCTTCCATCATCTCTTGACTTTGGTACTGTGGGCACTCTAAGACTCAACTGCGTATGTTAGTGCCAACATACGTCAAGCAGCTTAAGAACTCAAACAACCACAGCGCCATCTACACTTGGCGCTTTGTTGTAAGACAACTCAATATAACAATCGCTATGTGGCATAGACTGCGACATACAAGAGAGATGCGCTGTGGGTGTCTAAAGGCCTTTGAAGCCGGATGGATGAAAAAAGACTATGAGTATTCGCACATTTGCTTACAATTTTGTGTTAATACTGTGAGAGTCCTGTTTTTATGAGAAAAGTTATGACTACATTTTGCATGCAGCTTAAGAAACTCACTTAAGTATTTATGAAAAGTTTTTAATGCCCTCTCTTATTAGTAGTTTTGATTACACTTAGACGCCAGCCAGCCAACATTTCTTTACGCTTACGATGCGCTACTTTGAATGAGTGAAAGGATTAAGAAGAATTTTAATGATTCTCGTTATCTGAAGATGATGATAGCTAGTAAGAATCTTGTTAATTTGAAATTAGTTTATGTACATTAAAACTTAAAGTTGTTAATGTAACCAAAAATTCTGGCACTAGCATATTGAATATTAAGCTGAGTTGAAGTTTTAATGTTATAACTTTCTTTGTTTTTTTTTTGTTCACTGAGCGTAAATATTAAAGTTCAAATTTCGAGTGTAAAAAACGGCATTTAATGCATCTTAAAGCGTTAAGAAAAACATAATTAATGTGGTTTCATTACAACGCAATCTTAGAGCAACTTCCATATATTTGGTTTCGCGGCGACTTCTCGTGCACACTATACCCAAGCGTTAATAATGCAATGCTTTAAAAGCACTTAACCCTATTTGGCAGCTTTAATGCAACTGTAGTTTCCACATTTTTTTTTTCGTTTTTTTTTTGTACTTTAAGACATCTCACAACTCGCAGCGACAGCAGCATCCTTGGGTATGTGAAAAAAAAAAATTCAACATTATTGAAGATTTGTTGTTAGTGCGAAAGTTGCGTTGACTTCATTGCCTGCAGGAAACTCTGTCTCTCTTGTCATGGCATCGTATAAATTGCAAGAAAAAACTTTCTATGAATTTGATTAGGGTTACCAAATGGAAATAGCACTCTTTTCAGGCTCGGTAGATTAACTTTGGTGCGAGTGGGTAATTGATCGGGAGGGGGGGGGGGCGGAAATGTATATGTTAGGAAATAATTATATGTGTAGGAATTTTACTGGGGTAAAATTTATAAGATCAAGTGGCAAAAGTTGCCACTGTCATATTGTTAATAACAAGAAATTCATTACCAGGGCATTTCAGGCAACTAAAATTGAATATAATGCAGCTTAATATGCACTTAAAAAAGCACTTAAGCGTACGAAATATTTGTATATAAATAATTTTAAAAATAGTTTACTCATAACTATAGTCAGATTCACACTTTCACATATTAATTTTGAGCATTACACACTTTTCATAAAACAAAACATCATGATGTTGAAAATTCGTTTTCAATCCACTGTTTCATCGATTGCTGTTGAACATCCTTTTGTCATCATGTGATATTCAAAATTCATTTTCTCTCATATGATGCAAACATTTGTTTTAGAAAATGGATTTTTCGAACTCCTTGAAAAATTACACTGCTATTCAATTGTAAATTTTCATTCATGGAATGAAATAAACGATGTACAATATTAATTTTGCTACGGAATTAAAAAAATTTGATTCGCCATTCCATGAAGTGAAAACTATTTTAAATGTAAAATGCAATGAAGTTACGTTTTACAATTTAAAAATTTATTAGCTTGAAGCAGGCGTGAAATGTTCTATTATGAAATTAAACGCTCACTAACTATTCACTGTCAAATTAGAGCGCAACATAAGCGTCGAAAAATTAAACGACAATTTTTGTGTTTTGCAAAAACTTAATCCTTAAAAAAAGGATATTTTATTTAAAAAATTAAACAAAAAAGTATGCTATAACCTTCTCTAGCACTAATATGTTTTTTCAAGTAAGAAATTTTTAAAATCGGTTCAGTTTACTTTGCGCCTAAGCGTTACAAACCATTTCCATGTAAGAAAATTTATATAAATACACTGTGGAACACAATTTGTTTTTCTGACGCTGCGGGGTGAAAATATAGGCCAAAAGAAGAAACCATTTGGCTCAGTTGGTTCAAGTTGGCTCAAATTTTCGAGAAATGAACATTTGAATTTTGCACCCAGATTCATGTGTTTTTTTTTCATATATCTCGAAAGCAAACTGAGTTTTATTGCATCTGACATCTGGGGTTTTGTTCATCTCTTCAATATCTACAACTTTCACCAACAAATCAGATCTTTTGGATGCATTTTCGGCAAGTTAGAGCACAAAATTCTCATACAAAGTAACATTTTTTCGGTTAGAAAGGGTTTGTTTAAATGTTATATCATTTTAAAGGGGATAAACTGAGCTTTATAAATATGTTAATAAGACTGTAGACTAATAACAATTTTTTTTGGAAAAATAACGGTTTTTTGAAAAAAAATTGGTCCAAACTCCGGAAAAGTCGTAATATCTCGAAAACTACGAGCCGGATTTCAGAAATTTTGAGATCAATATTGCAACTTATTATATTACCTTCCATAAGCCAAATATTTTCTTATGTGATTTTAAATTCTAAGAATGAATATGAAATGAAAAAGTGACGCTCGGATCTGGTTTATAGGTATAGGTATATAAAATCCATATAAGTCAGAAATGGCTGCATTGATTTCCAAATTAGGGGTGTCATATGAAAGGTTAAAGTAACTCTGTGTAGGTAACAGGGCTGTGTTGAAGCATTGGCTGCTGCCTAGGAGCCCGCGGGACAAAAGGTGGCCCGCACCCCAAAAGTGATGACCTTTTTTTATTTTTTTGGTCAGCAATATTATAATTATTTCTTTGCTGTTCCTTTGAATCTGTTAGTCAAGAGAGAAAGTCAACTTAGAACTTTTCAACTTTTTTTTGTGCTGTAGAGTAGCAGTGGAGTATGAAAATATATTTGAAAAAATTATAAAAAAAATTGTTTGTGAGTAGTTCTGGTAGAGAGTTGTAAACAAACAAACTAAATTGCGCCTTAAAAAACTACCAATTTACCATGTCATTTCATCATATCTGGCAACCCAGTTAGTAAGTCAATATATGCATTGCAGTGATTTTCACTTTGTCTGTTACTTAGTTGGTTTGTCTTCCTATTATTGTAGTATCTTTGCAGGATATCGCTGCTTGTCAATCATGCTTACCAGATTTTGTTCTCGTTTGCTTTTCAATGGATTTTTTTTATCTATTGCACTCCAACATACGAATTTCCTCCTGCATTTATGTTGACACTTTTGTAGTTTCCATTTTTCTGCTATTCTACACCCACAATTGACACTTATCATTACTCGAAAATTCCACGCTGTTGTTATCTCTATCGCTAACTGAAAGCGTCCTCACGACGATGGAAAGTGCGATAAATTGAAAAATTGCAGCAAAGACAATTTTATTTTTTTTTTGTTCTGAAAGTTTCTGATTTAATTTTAGTAAAGTTGCTGGCAAAGAGTTGTTCTTTAAATTGAAGGAATTGCTCTTAGCAATAAAAATACTTGACAAAGAACAAATAGAAAGAATACAAGTACAGAGAGTTCGACAACAAAAAGTTTGCCAAGTGCTGTGCTACTTGTCACATGAAGTCCTTTCTTTTGAACACTTTGATAACGTTTATTATTCGTCCTTTTTATTTGTATTTAAAAAGTTTTATTCATTGCGGAAATATCTACCTTATGTGTTGATGGGGTAAATAAGTTTTCAGTTCTGCTTTAACACTATTTATTATGCATCTTCTTTACTCAGTAAAGGAATTTATTTTTGTTTTTTCTACTAAATATTTGCATTTAAGCTTGATGCGAAGTGCATAGCGTCATAAAGATGTCAAATAGTTTCCTAATAGTTGAAAAATTTTAGTTTACATCGAAAAAGTTCATATACAGGGTGTCCCATTTTAACTTAAACAGCTGAATAAGTCAAAAGTCAAGTTAGAGGTCAAAGTGACCCCTGTAGATCATTTTAAGATCGAATTCCCGCTTGGTGTAGAAATGCTAGTAATCATTGGCTGGACCGTTGCACAATCTTGCCTTAACTGGCTGCAGCTTCCTTCAGGGGTCACTTTAACCTCTAACATGAATACCTAACTGAACGCAGAATTTTATGCTTTTCCAGTATCCGAGGTCAAAAATAGGGGTTTCCATTTGAAAAACTAAAGTTGACCTTCAAATAACCTGGAAAATGTAGGTCAAAGTCATGGTTAAGGTCATGGCTAGATCAGCCCTTTGATACGCACCAACTTTTATTTGAAACATTTATTGAATGACTTGCAGTTTTTTAACTTATTCAGCTATGTAAGTTAAAATTGGACACCTGAACTTTTTTTGATGAGACATAACCACTGTTGAAAAACTGAAAAATGTTCAATAAGTCGAATAACCTCGAAAAAAAGTCGACTGATAATAACAAATGTCAAAAAAAAAATAAAAACGAAAAATATTGAAGTGTTAAAAAACATCGAACAGTTTTGAAAAATGTTGAAAAAGTCGAAAAAAGTTGAAACATTTGAAAATGTTGATTAAATCGAAAAATTATGAAATTTCGAAAGATTCTGGAAAAGGCAATATATGTAAAAAAAAGGCCGTAAAATTATGTGAATAACCAAATAAAGTCAAATAATACTGAAAATGGCTAAAATAAGTGTTACTTCTCAGCCAATTCACTCTAGAACCTCCCCCCCCCCCTTTTAAGAATTTTAATCGAGGAAAGGTAAAGTAAGTCTGGCCATATCTGTTTGATTTCAGACTGTATATAATTTAATATATTATATTACCATATATACAACTGTCTTCGTCGAGTTCTTATGATTTGGTGACCTAGAACCATTTCTAATGTCGAATTGCATACTATTGGCCCACATTTTTTCGAAAATGAGGTATATCAGGCGATAAAAAAATTTTTTTTTATAGTTTTCAGAATGCTTATTCATATAAGGAGGAGGCTGTTAAGCCGTGAATTGGAAGCAAAAGCCGTCCATGGCCGTTAATTTAAGATAAATATAATAATAATATTTTTATCTAGCTAAAAAAACGGTCCCAGATATTTTGGAACGTACATTGTAGTAAATGTCTAAACGTAAATGTTTCTTTTAGTGGTAAGGGGACGATGAGCAAAAAAAAAAAAAAATGTTATATAAATTCGACCTGATGAGGAAAAAAACTTTTAAAATAAATTCTTTTTTTTGCAGGCTATTAATTCTTCGATTTCAATCTGGCAACCATGGTTGTTTTCATTTTGCTGCGGTTTATATGTTCAGCTTCATTTTAAATAGAACTCGGTGTCACATTTTCAGTTTGTAATTTTTTTACGTATCATAAGAAAATTAAATCTACCGATAGGAAAACTTTAATTACAAAACTTATCACTTGCTTTTGTAAATATAAATATTTATCAAATCAGCATTACCGAATATGTTCCTGTTTTCATTTAGTTCAACTTTGTAATCCCAGCAATTGTTATGCAGCGCACAGTAAACATTTACAATTTGCACACAACTTTATGTTGTTTACCGTAATGTTCTAAGGAAACAGCGGTATTGGCTTATTAAAGTCCCAAAGGCATGCTTGAGAACATTTCGAGTTGACGACTGTGTCATATTGAATTTATGCTACGTAAACTGTGGTTTGGGATCTCCGTATGAAGTTAGTAGAAAATGCTTTATGCCTATAATGTACTTATCATCGTCGATGCCGAAGTAAACCTACGATTGTAAAACAAATACTCATTTTAAACTGTTTTCACAAGTTTAATATGACTACTGTTTCGATTTCAGCTCTTCTTCTTTTTGATATTTTTAAATAAAAGAATTAATTGCTATAAAGTACAAGAGAACTTTTGTTAAGATACTGTTCCCTTATGCTAACTTATGACATATCTCGTAAACCGTGCAAGAAATTGTGATGAAAAAACGTTTAATGGTATTAATAGTGTGCTATGAAATTTTTTTTTACAAAATTTGGTGTATACAGGGTGTCCCATTTTAACTTACACAGCTGAATAAGTCAAAAGTCAATTTAGATGTCAAAGTGACCTCTGAAGGTCATTTCAAGGTCGAATTGGCTGGAGCGCTGCACAATCTTGACTTAACTGGCTGCAGCATTTCTGCACCAAGCGGGAATTCCACCTTGAAATGACCTTCAGGGGTCACTTTGACAACTTACAAGAATACCTATCTGAACGTAGAATTTTGTGCTCTTCCGGAATCAGAGGTTAAAAAATAGGGGTTTCCATTTGAAAAACTAAAGTTGACATTCAAATAACCTTGAAAATGTAAGTCAAGGTCATAGCTAAGGTCATGGATGGATCAGCCCTTTGATACCCACCAACATTTATTTGAAACATTTTTTGAATGACTTGCAATTTTTTGACTTATTCAGCTGTGTAAGTTAATATGGGACACCCGGTAGTTGCCTATAAGCTCTGAAATTTAATGAATTTTGACGGTATTGCATTAGTAGGCGTGGCACACCCATATTAGCATAAACTTAGTAGCGCTATTTTAAGTGAACTATTGCAGCGATTGATATGAAATTTAATGTAAGTGGTTTACTTGCTTTAAACTATATCTGAATCACAAGCGGCCGAAATAGCATCAGTGGGCGTGGCACCTCACATACATGTAAAATACCTTATTCGAAAATTTGATGCAAGAGGTGTGTTTATGGAAAGATATTTTTGGATCAAAATATGACTGGATTGTACCAGTGGGTGGGTCGCCGCCCTAAATGTTAATGCTAATTGCGGCACATAACGCAAACTATATATTGTGCTAAAATTTGGTATCACGAATTTATTGCACCAAAATTATGCAGAATCGGAGAAGTGGACGTGGCATATTTAGATTTTTTAAACCTTTTAATTTTTTCCAGTATATCCCATATATATTTATTCGACTTTTTCAAACTCATTCAACCTAATAAGGAAATGCCAACTTATAAAATGACAAATTATTCTAGACGTTCAGGTGGGGTTTCAGAAATATGCAAGCGACTCATATTGCGTATACTTCAAAGACAATCCATAATTTTGTCAATAAATCAGAATTGATCGCTACTGTAATGTGATTCCTCCGTGAAACCGTTGGGTTGTTTTTCTGTTGAACTGCTTTGTTTTTGCAATAAATCATTAATTTTTAAGTACAATTCTGTTTAAATCACAACTTTTAATTGGAAACTTTTTTGTGAAAACTTCAATGTTTTGCATGCGACCAGCGACAAAAAAGTGGACTTTTTCCTTTCAAATACATGCACGCTCCATGTTTTTCCTGTATTTTGTACATAAACACTTATCCTTGTACATAATTTATACAGTTCAGGTCAGTAGCGCAAAAATACAATATTAATAAATTCAATAAAAAATTCAACGATGTGAACTTTTTTGTGCGTTGTTTGTTGGTGTTGGTATTGCTGAACAAGAGAGAGAGCGGCGGCGGGTGTACCTTTGTCATTGCATACAAAATTTCCTCAAGGCCTCTCACGTGTTGGTCATTCACAAGTAAAAAGGTATCACTGCATAATTTATGACTTGAGGGGGGGAATAGGTGTGTGGGTTGAAACATAAGCCAACAAGTCAGCGCATGGTTCTCCATCTGGGGCTGCTATAAAATTCTTAAAATGATAGTGTCGTTGCAACGTACGAGTTTTCGAAGCAAATGTAATGTGAAAATCCATTTTATGAGTTCAAAGTTGAAACGTGTTAAGACGTCAGCGTCGTGCGCCAAAGTAAAATTTTTATTTGCTGCATCCTCCGCCTGTATTCATTTTAATATTTTAATATTTTATTTTTTATTTATTATTTTATATTTATTATTTTTTATTTTATACAAATGAATTTTGTATAAATATCCTTACCGACTTAGATAAAATTAAAGTAATGAGAAAATATTATTTTAAAATATCTTTAAGGCGCTTATGCCAAATCTGCAATGCAAAATGTATTCAGGGAACAATTAAAGCACAGTAAATTAAAAAGTTGTGGAGGTTTATATATATGTATGTATAGCACAACAGAGTACCCACAAATTCGGTGGAAAAGACTTCTTTTAAATGAACACTTGAGTCTTTTTCGCTTTTGATGCGAATGCAGAGAGTATGGTATAAAATTTAAGGCCCATCAAAGATAATACTCTAACTAGTTTACACCAAGGTTGCCAATTTGGCTTACGATTCAATCCTTTCTCGTTCAGGGTCCTCTACAGAACGATGAACACATTTTGTTGTTTATTGCGTTGATGATAATAATTTAGTTAAATTTATTTAATCGGTGAAATCAAGCGGAGAGAATTCATCTAAGCAATGAAAACAAATACAAAAATTACACTAAAAAGGAAACGGCTGTAGTAAACGGCACAGTAAAAATTTTTCAAATCTGCAGGGACATAGGACAAGAAAACTTATAAAAAATTTTGATTTTTTTTATATAATACATACAAACAGTAAACTATGCTAGGTACATAGCGTTGGCTTAGAGTTAAAACTCACTAATTAAATTTTTGTTTACAAAACAACGTAAGTCTTCGTTGGTTGACAAATAAAAATCACTAGGTGCAAGTGTAGCAATAAAGCCAAATAGCATGAATTCTATGCTTATGCGTTTGATTTATGTTGTTTTGCCTTGTGAGCAATGATGTAGTTAACGAGTCTTAACCGACGATATGTTACTCTACAGCAACTTGTGATAATTATTGGTTTCTTCTTAAAATATTTTTGCAAATACTTAGAGACTTCTGCGGAATTGAAATCAGAACAGCAGGTGAGTAGAATTACTAAGGTCTTTCAAGCGTTGGCAAACGAACCTTGCAATTTACGAAAAAGATAAGAAAAATATTTCGATTGTTTTGTACTTCCACAAGCTTTTAACACTACTACACGTTTAAATCTTCACCTCAGTTATATCATCAACATATAGGGGAAGGCGTGGCAAAGCGGTATACGGGGTACGGGCAGTACAAAGGGTATATTTGTCCTTGCATTACAACGCCATCTAATGTAATTATAAGGAATTTGTGTTTGAGTAGTACATAACACTTTGCCCCACTTTCCCCTATATGAAGCATAATTTGCCAAACGTCCCAGGTAAAAAAAAAAAAATGTCCTATAAGGCTGAAGATTTGGCTAGTTGTTCTGTCAGATAGTACTTCTCACAGCAAAAATGTATATATTTGGACTAATATGGACTGAGATGGAGGGTTTCTTTTTCTTACAAAGTCTAATTTGCAAACGTTTGTAACTTTTTCCGGATTCATATAGGATTCAATAGGTTCAAAAATTGAGATCTAACTTTTAAAAACCAAAAAATTAATTTAATTTTTTTCAATCTTCGATACTTTTTTTAAAATAATTTTAAAATAAATCTCTTTTTTATCTTATAAGATCAGAAATTTTAGTATAGCATATTTATTAGAGTCTGAGGTATTGTTTCTGAAAGGTTTCAGATTACACGTTTTCAGAATAATATGAAAGTCCGTTTACGTAATAGAAAATGTTCAGAAACGTTTCAAATGAAATCAAAATGCGGACATTGAAACATTGTAGAAAGCTTTCAGATATGAAAATGAAAGATTACTGAAATTTAACTGGAACTTTCTAAGATTTCAACTGAAACAGAAATCTTTCAGTTGAAAGGCTTACAAAACGTTACATGATTACGTGCAGCCACTTCAGATTATCGTGCAGCTTTTACATAACTAATGCTGACAAGGAAAAACAAACGTGCCATTCACGTGGATTGACTTTGTGATACCAAATGACATCTGTTATTATAATTTATAATCTCTGCATCAAAAAGGTTGACGTGAGATCATAATGAACGCTAGCTCATAACAGGAGCTAAGTTCTAGGGTATTTGGTGGCGCTGCTTTTTATAAAAGGGTGGTATCAAAAGAAAACTATGTATTTTTTCGGTGTTTAGACTTCAGATTTTATTAAAGCATACAATTATTTTTTCTGCAAAACATCCAATACAAATGAGAACGCTTAGATTTTCATTAAGTACCACCAAACATTTGTAATTTTTCACTGTGCACGCAACAGGCAACTAATGATGGCGGCTGCATAAACAGCAAATGTGATGGTAACAATATTGTATGTAATAATAAACGAATCAACAAGAAAGAAAACACGAAGAAAAACAAAACCACGCAGATGGCAACCCTATTATATTTAAGCCTTTAATTTATCAATCTGTTGTTGGATTGTGGCTTATGATTATGAAGAGCGGAGGGGCTCTTGGTAACACAAAAGCAGCCATTACAACAAAACAAAAACAATGATTATCATAATAAGTCCTTAATAAAATTCATTTGTTGAAATTCTGCCAAAAAATTATTTTGCTGTTGTTGTATGTAGGTGTTGTGTTTTATGAGTTTTGCTTTATTTTGAATTCCTATTCATTAGAACAAAAAAGTTGTGCGGTCACACACGCTTGCGTATGTACTTTGTATGTGAATACTTTAATATATGAGCAACAGTGGGTTTAATTTAAAAAAAAAACAATGGTCAAGAGAAATAATTGTAGAGATTTTACTTGTGACTTTTTAAGAGAATTTTATGCACTATGTTAGACCAAAGAAAATAGCGTTACTTAAATAACAAAAAAAAAAAAATTTAATTATTTTTGCAAAATGTTTTTTTTTTATTTGTCTACCATTTATTTACTTTCGTTTCACTGTGCACCGCTTTGTTTTCCTTATCGTACAAATCGCACACTTTTACTTCCTTTTTTTTCTTATTTTTTCTGATACTCCTGAATAAAATGTTGTGGTTGACGTCATTATTCTTTCATTTGAAACTTTTTTGTTGTTCATATTCATCCGGTGTGCAAATTCAACACCGCAATTGAAGTTAAGTTAATATTTTTTCTCTGCTACTTTCAAATTCCGGAAGTTTTTATTTTGGCATTTTTGTCATTTTTAAAAATGCCACATGATATAGCAAATGTCATTTATATTCCTCATGTCAACCGTCACTCAAACACACACACTCACATGTCTTTTTCTTTACTTGATTCCATTGTTTGTCTCTTTTCAATCCAATCCTTCTTATTTTGATCTCATACCACTGCTTTGCTTTAGTCTTTGCTGCCATAGCAGAGCAGTTACATAGACGAAATCTCTCTCCGGCTTTAGTTTTATTTCAATTTCCGGTTCCCTTTAATAGTTTTGTTACAAATTTACTTCCGCTGTGTATTCTAAAGTCTTCCGTAGCGCTGGATTTTCTTTTTGTCTTGCATCGTCCTTTTTTTTCGCAAGGAAGTATAACGTGGATTGTTATGGATTGTTCACTTGAATCCCAATGGAAGAAGATTAAATTAATTTCAAAAGGATACGATTTTTCAGCTTATGGATAATTGAAATTTATAATATGAAGATAGTGGCTATTTTTATAATCATAGTGGACCTTGACGTGTATGTATTATATAGTACGTACAACAGCGTTTGAGAACATTAAAAGGACTTGCTTAAGAAAAAGAAAAAAAAATAATTTTTGACATTAAACTTTTCCAATTGATTGCTATTTTTCTCATCTATATGATTTTTATGACTTAAAGGAAAATAACGGTTTCAATTATGAATTGCTTGAATGATTTTCTATGGGTTGAACAAAATCAGATCTGAAAAAAATTATAAAAAATTTCTATTAAATGAGAAGACAACTGGAATAAATGATGCCTAGAATGAAAAGTCTTTGGTCTCACCTGGAAATATCAGTGATAGTATACAATACTAGTGTTACTCTTAGTTTTTTTATAATGAAATTTCTCTCTTAACGTCTCATTCTATCTTCTCTTTTCAAAAGAAATAATAAGAAACAATTGAAGGTGAGTGTGTACTTGGAACTTTGAAGCCAACAACAACAACACAGAGTTCAAGAAGCAGCATAAGCATCGAAAAATCAATCGACAAATTTCATGTAAAGTTTTGCAAAAAGTTAATCCCAAAAAAAGGATATTTAAATTTCCGTTTTATTTTGACTTTTTTTTTACTTTAAATGAATAGAAATGCAAATACATATTTAAATAGAATAAAAATAAAAATAAAAAAAGGTATGCGACTACCTTCGTTAATATAAATTTGTTGTTGTAAAAGAGATATTATTAAAATCGGTTCAGTATATTTTGCGCCAAAGCGTTACAAACCATTACCATACAAGCAAATTTATAAAAATTGTATGTACATATATATAGATATCATTTTTGGAACATGACTTTCCTTAGAATAATGAATAACTGTTTCATATTTTGGTGAGATTAAAATAGCAAAATTTGATAGGCATCAAAGTTAAATTTTTGTGATGATATTGATTTCTTAAAAAAACCTTGAAGTTTTAAAAGGATGTTGGACTTAGATAGTTGACTGAAATATTTAAGCTATCACACGATGATTCATGGCACTTTTGTCTGTCGTCATAGGAAGTTAGGTTACGTTCTGTAAGTAATACCGGCAATATTACATTCGAATGAGCATCCTGTGTTTCCTTCAGAAGAAAAGTGAAGAGAAAGATGAAGAGAAAAGCGAAGAGTAAAAGAAGAAGTGAAAAGTGAAGAATAAGTAATAGTGTGATCAATCAATCAATCAATCAATCAATCAAGACAAGAATTGAGACACGCTGAACCTCATAATAAGCTCATTGGGGGGGGGAGGTAATTGCTTGGTGTCTGCTCCATGCACTGCCGTAAGAGCAGCTCCCAATGTTTCATTTGTCGTTTCGTTCGATGAGCAAAAGAAGGCCTATTTTTTTAATTTCCAGGAGTAAGGACCCCACCGGACCTCTTAATAATTTGCTACGCCACTGTATCTGTAGATTCGAGAGTTTTAAGTACTTTGATGTTATATATAAGCAAATAAAACCCAAAGAACTTTTTCTAAACTTCATGTCAAATTACAGTCGGATAAACTCTTTGTAACCTCTTTGTAAATATTTGATGTGTGCACAATAATTCACCATATCCACCACAGTGGTGACATTTTTGGTACATAGCTATGACTCATTTTTAGTACATCCAGTACATTTTCATATGGGATACATACTTGGACTCTTTCTTAAAAGTATTTTGTTTTATTATCAAAACACCCCCAAAGAAAATTCGAACACCCCCGAAGAATATTCGAATGAACTTTTCTAGTAGATATATTTTTAAGTTTTTCCATGAAAATTTCAAAATTTCTTTGGGGTATATGGCCAAAATATATACGCTATACTAAAACAAATTCTGACTCAAAGTCCAGTACATTCCTGAAAATCCACAATGCCATTGCTGATTCACCACAAATTTTTGCACCTAACTGAATTGATGAGACCATAGACAAAATCCAATGTTTTATACAAAATGTAAAGTGTTGTCTGTCTTTAATTAAGTTTTCTAATTAGTTTAAACTCCACAGCTTTATTAAAACTATTAATTTTCTTGAATTGCATATCATAAGACTTGTTAGCTTCAAGTTAATGAATACCCTTGGCACAATTCTTAATTACTTTGTTCAACTCGTCAATTTTATGAAATTTTCGCTTTGCGCCTTTTTAATTCCCATCACAGGCATTAGCTAAGATAACTTAAATTAAGTAAAATTAAATATGAACGTCCTAGCAATACTTTCAAATAAAATGTAAAACAACATTGAAGCAAATATGTTTCTTAGAAGTTCAATGGCATACACTTTGCCAGTGTGTATGCTTAGCTGCTATGATTTGTTTTTCCATGAATACCTACATTGTTATCTTTATCTTTAAAACCTAAAAAACTTACGTTTTTTTTTTATTTACGTTAATAAACAACATCATTACGATAAAGAAAATGCTGAGCATTTCGTATTCACTAGTACCAAATAGTAATCCCTTATTTAAATGCTTAAACAGGTGCGGCATAAATTTGCTTACATAAACACACTACTAGGCTACCAAGGACCTTAAGGGTAAGTCAATCCCTTAATTTTTTTTTTATCCACATTACATGTTATGAAATTTAAAAATTTTACTTAATCTCACAAAACGGAGATTTACTTCGATTTAAACTCAGAAATTTTTCAGCAGCGGGTACAAAAAAATTTTAGAACAAAATTTGAGTAAATTAATTTTACGCCTCTTTTGCTTTTTCTTCTGTGCTTTCGTTGTGCCATTTAAGCGCAAATTGAAACACAAACGCCATCCTGCGTTACAAGTACCTTTTGCCGCCTGGAGGAGGTGGTGGGTCCAATTATCCCACCACATTTAGCGAGAGTTTATGCTGTGACGTTTGATTTTTTTTGTGTCGCACGAAACTTAAAAATTCAAATATTCTCGCGTCGGCAATATCAAATTTTAAGTGGTTTCTTCGTAAATTGATGACTGCAGGTTCTTTATTTACGTTTTGTGGAGCTGAAGCAGCTTCATCCATCCAACCATACTGCTGTTGCGAGTTTGTGTTCATCCCCAAATACCCTTATTGTGTAATATACATAATTTAGAGCCCGCTTCTTTTTGCCCAGAAAAATCACTTAAAAGCGCGCAACTCATTCAATTTATTCAAATACTTAATTATCCTTGAAGATGAAAATTTTCATGTAATGTTAATGCCCTCAAATTTAAAATTTTTGGAAAAATTACAAATAAAATGGCACATAACTTCAAGCGGAGATTATTGAGAGTGTAAAGAAATCTTTAAACGTTTGATATCATACACTTCAAGTGCAATGCGCTATATATCGTGCCTAATGTAGGATTTAATATGGCCCTTCATCAATAAATTATTCGGCGCTGACAGACAGATAAATCAACAGGATTTTAGCATTATTGACAGGCCAGCAAAGGACACACTACGGTGTTGTAGGTAGGTAACGCATGAAAATTGCAAATTATTTACGAATCAATTAATTTCACATTTGACAAACCTGCGATAACTGAATCCACTGAGCTTATGTGGATTTGGCAAGTGGAACCGATATGGTTGCCAACATATCAAATTTATGAATGTAAGCGACTCATCACTGTTTCGCACATCATCATTAAGTCATTGTACGAATCCTGTGAAACGGTGCAAAATTTTGAATTTATCAAGCAGAAAAATAGCAAATATCAGAATGAGCACTCGGACTTGTAGGTACTGACAATATCGCTATTTCAAAAAAAGAGTTCAGGAATGGTAAGGTTTCGATTCCGAATCGGTGGGTGGAAATTTTCAAAAGTCTGTTTGTCGGAAATTATGAATACAACGAAATCGCTAAATTGAGTAAATTTGTTCTTGGCCATGAAAAAGACAGCACAAAAATTCGGCTCCAAATTGAAATATTGAAAGCAATGTACATAATTTGAAATACTTCGGTAATAGGATCAGGCCCGGACAAGTTTGGTAATGCGTGGAGCCAGGTAATCGAACCAGGCAAACGTTATCAGTGTTCCTAATGCGATACTAATGATAATATTTATATTCAGCCCCAATCAGGCTACCTGATACAATCCTGATACCAAACTTTGTATCAATCCTGATTAGATTTCTGATGCATAGTATTTTGAGAAATATGGTGCGCGCCTTCAATAAAAAATTCATATTTACCAAAGTGATGTGGGGAATTTCGATATGCAATCAGCTACTTTCACCTGATCTGACTAGCCTGCATTGTTCTTGATTTGACTAAGCTGATCAGGGTTGTGAAGGTTTTTAAAGGGCTTTGCATCAAATAGCATAAGAGGCTAGTTAGCTTCGGTCCTTAGCAGAATTGTCCAGATCCGTTCATGATCAGTTGATCAGGACTAGACGATATTTCAAAGGGCTGCAATATGTTTAATTTTTTCTACATATCTGATTCGAAATTCCTTAATATATTTCGACCTTTTCGATCATGATAAGATTCACACATGGCTGTCCGTAATAGGGTCCGCCGTCAGGATCGGAGCTGATTATGGCAGGGCTTGCCTGATAGGAACTCTTACTCGGCAAGATTTAATTCTGCTCTCGACAAATTTCGGAAATCTCTCTCTAAGTATTGATATAATTCGCTTTTTTTAAAAAGTGTCCTTAAAAATAATCCTTTTTTTGTGGCTAGTTCTTATATATGTATGTACATAAAAGCATTTTGTAAGATCATCCAAAGTAACCCAGCACAAATCTTTCAGTTGTATGCATGTTATTTAGAAGGCTCACCATTACGTAGTGCTGACAGCCTGAGGGATCATTAATGATGGTTTGAGTTATCATGGTATCATTTTTACCATTATAGATAAAGTGATAGCAACTCAAGCTAAACATCTTCTTTTAATATTTTAAAAACAAATATCTCAAAAACAAAATGTGAGTAATTTTTTTAAAAAAATCATTTTCCTTTAAAAATACTGTACTTTAATTTATTTTTACAAACAGATTGAAAAGTGTTGTAAAAAAAAATTATAGTTAGCAAACTTAACTTTAGTTTGACAATGAAATGAAGTCGACAGTATGACAGTATCTCTAAAACAACATTCCAAACTTTTTTCAACTGCGATTTTTGATGCAGGACCTTTAAATCATTTAGGCGACAGATTTTTTTTCTTAAAAAACTTGTCGACTAGTGTTACTGAATGCATTGTAAAGCAGTAAATGTGGGTTGCATATTATTAAAAATAATAATTTTAATGAGTTTTATTTTTATAACTGTAGTGAAATGTATTACACTCACTCGCTTTCAGCTTACTATTCGAAATGATGCTGGAAAACAAACTATCGCAATTATACGTTTCTTTGCATACATTTTCCTTTACTGCTATGAATATTTGTTAATCCTTTTTGATATTTGCTGAAAATGACATGCAAATGAGGAACATATGATTATACAAAGCGGCTGCTCCTGATGTTGCATTTTTAGAATATTCTTGTGTTTTTTTAATACGATCCTATGGGATATATACAAATTGCGACAGCGTGATTCATAAAATATTCAAATTTATTTTTATAGAATTGAAAAAAAGAAAAAGATATACAAAGGAATTGTATTAATAAGATGGAACCAACTAAATTTTGGATATTTTTTTTTTGTAAACATTGGGATTAAATTTATAGTAGATAGTTGCGATAGATGATGAAATATAGTTCAGAATATGACTTAACTTTTGTACAATATTTGATAAAGTTTTGTCTATATCATGACTTACATTAAGTTCAATTCTTCGAAATTTTAGAATGTATGAGGCATTATTGAATTTGTTCATAAGTGATTTGAATCTACTATTTATTGCATATCGATTCTATATCCAGCCAACTACTTTTGCAAACATTAATGTTGCGTCAAACAGATCCAACACTAAATGATTGATGTCAGTATTTATTTGACAGAGTATAGCATACAAAAAGTCAAAGTTAAAGAAAATAATTTTTTGCTCTTTCGATAATTTTATATGGCTTCGTAGACAATAACTTTATTACATTTACTTGTAAATGTTTGTCATCATGATCAAACTTGTTATCTTAACTTCCAAAGTTTTTACAATAATGTCTTTTTAACATCGTTTTTATTTTATCGAAAAAAAAAAAATTAAAATCAAAGAAAAGAAAAGAACAAAACAAAACATTTTCGTTGACAAACTTTTAATACTCCATTCAAAGGACACTTGATCCTTATCTTATCTGCTATTTTAAATTGCTCTTTAGTGGTGCATTGTTGGGAATGAGTCAACATCTCAGTATTTTATCATTTAAATATTTAATGCATTTTTGTGTATTTGTTGTTTGTTGTTTGTGCAAAAACATTTGAGCAAACGACAATGATTTTTTTTTTGTCTGTGCTTGCGTGTTGCATTGTCAGTGATGCCATCGAGTTGTTAGAGTAAATTTGTTAAACTTTTTTAGAATTTCGCTTTGCGTCATTTATTTACGAGCAAAATGGGAGCAATTTGTATTACTTTTGAGTACAAAAATAAAAAAAAACTACAATATTAGTGGAAAAATTGCGATATCGTTTGCGTTTGTAGCTGCTATCAGAGCTATGTATGTAGTGCAGCGGGTTGGGAAATGAGTCGCTATAAATGTTTTCTTAATTTAACTTATACAGCTTTACTGTTGCGTTTCTTTGTTGTCAACCACAGCAGTTGGTAAATAAAATGTTAAGGTTACCCTTAAAGTTTCTAAGCTCTATCATCGTTCCCTATTTAATTCTATACATCGATGATAGAGTCAATGTCCTTCGTTCTATATGGCTTCGTTATTGTGCTTTTGTTTTACACTATAAAATTTGCTGTTGCTAGAGATATTACTTTTAAATTGTTTGTAAGAACAAACTCTTATAGCTTCTTTTAAAAACCATTGAGAAAGACAACATATTATATTTATAAATTCTTTGTAAGGGCTTATAAAAGCCATTTGGCGTATGCAGTACAAAGACATGTGCTCATATGTTTTGTCCTTGAAAATACGCAATAAAGTATCTTTCTGAAGTCTTTAAAAGATAACGTACAAAAATAGAAACAGGCAAGTGCCTTGTTCATAAAATTTTCGGCTGAAGAAATGTATTTTTTTTCTCTGGCCCCACTGTTTTTTCAAAAAATCCTTAATGTATTAGTGCTGAACTTTTCCCGCACATAAACAAACAGTAGTTGGTAATGTGCAAAAACTTTCTTTTGAACCTTTGTTTTGTGTCGGTAGTCTCTTGTTTTGATTAACACGCTTTTTATCAATGTGGATTCTTTTTGTAAGTAAATTTTCTAGTTAATTATAAAACACTCTGCAAAACATTCTTATCAATTAACCTTAACGGTTTCAGCGCCATTTACAAAATTCCAAGAATTATCTTTTCTAAACATTTGACCTCATCTGAGTTTTTGTTTTTGTTTTCCTTCAAATTAAAATTTTAAATGAGACGCTTGTATACCACTTCCACTTTTGTTGACAAGGAACTGTATGACGGTATTTGGCATTATTATTTTTTCCAACTGACCCTACCTAACCTACATCCTGTGAGCAAACCTTTTCGTGTCAAATACAAAAAAAAAAAACAATAACAACGGCAGTTACACACATACATATGTTACATGCCCTTTGCTTACGATTCAAGTGTGGTACACTCTCATGCGTTGACACTGAAAGCAAACACTTGAGCTGAGCCTGTGGTTGTGTTTTGTGGAGAAACAACTACCCAGTTGGAAAACGTACAAATTATGACTGTAATGTTTATTGCATATAAAAATTTTCTCAGTAAAAAAAAGGAATGGAAATTTATACCGAAATGGTTAGTACATAAGTTAATACGTAAGTGGACTAGTTTGTTTAAAAGTGATCGTACAGGTCTTAAAGTCGGTTACGTGAAGGACTTCCAAAAATTGCATCAACATCAAAAACCCTTATAAAAATGCAGGATATGGTTTTGAAAGATATTTGATTGTCCAAGAGAGGTTTAGTAGAAACCCTAGTCATTTCAATAGGCATAGGCACAGTGGGAAATATTTTAAGTGAAGATTTGAGTTTCATATATCTGGATGCTGTATTTGATAACAATGCAACAAAAACATCACTAAAATCAGTGAATTAAATAAGGAATTGTTTTATCAATCATCCAATTCGCCAGACTTAGCACCCTCTGACTTCTGGCTTTTCTCACGCGCCTCAAACATAGAGTTAATTACTGCCATAGAGAAGTATTTTCCTGATCTTCCGGAAAACCACAACAGTGGTCAATATATTGAATTATCTCTCGTTGGAACAAATGTATTGAAGTTGACGAAAATTATTTAATTTTAATAACTATAAATAATGTTTTTTTCATTTCCGTTCCGCGAACTTCTTGAAAAACTTAGTAGTACTTTTAAAAACTGTTAAATTTTAACATGTTTTTTTTAAGCAAACATTTCGAATTTATCAAAGAATACTGATAAAAAATATTGAGACAATTTTTTAATGTACTATACAATAGACTCTAGACTTTTCACACACGCATGTCCCGTTGTTTTTTTCATAATGAAATAACTCTCTTAACATCTTCTCTCTTCAAAAGTAACAAAAAAAAGAGAGTTTGTTCTATGAACTTCGAAGCCAAATACCAACGATAAAAATGAGAAGAAAAAGAAAACAACAATAACAACACAGTTTCCAAGAAGCAGCATAAGCAACGAAAAATCAAACTAAAATTTTTGTTTGTGGTTTTGCAAAAACTTAACTATAGAAAAAAGGATATTTAACTTAAAAAACTAAAAAAATTAGTTTGCTATAACCTTCTTTAGCAGAAATATGAATTTTTAAAAAAGAAATTATTAAACTCGGTTCAATATATTTTGCGCCAAGACGTTACAAACCATTGCCTTATAAGCAAAGTTTATATAAGTAGTATAAATAAACATGCTAAAAAATTATAATTTTTTTTGTTTTATTCTAAAATGCTCGTGTTTCCTAATGGGATATGTAACTTCAAGTGCATATATCATGATGCTCGTTGATGTGTGTTGATGACAACGCTATAGTGCATACGCTTTTCTGGGCTTTTAGTACTTGATCATTTGAAGTGCAGTGACAGCAGAACGCACACCACACTTCACGGCTTTCATAGCTCAAATGTAAATTTGTCATTGCTCATATACCCAACTAAGCTTGGAAAATTATTACGCTTCATACAACAATTGTTGGACTTGAGTAATAACTTTAGTGTTTTATTTTAATAAATGAAAAAGAATTTAATAATTTTTTTAAGAACTAATAGGGACGGTTTTAACTTTGATTTGACTTTATATATTCAATGTCATTTGCATTTGATTTACGCAAAAATGTTAACAACAAATCATATGATATTTGGTATTCTAAATATCTACAATATTATTTACATAAAATTATAGCTTATGCAAAAAAACAAATTGGATTCCAAAAGCTTTATAGAATATGATTTGAAGTGAGCAAAACGTGACCTTCTGTACAACTCAAGAATAAAATGAAGAATGCACTTTACGTGCTCAATGATTTTGAAGTCGCTCTGAATTCTTTGCTGCTGTACTGTATTGTGCTACTGCACTAAAGTGCACAGCACGTTTTTGAATGTTATATCTATTCATATTGTAGTCTTTGGCGGAAGCTTTGAACAAATTGCCTTAGTAGTTGCATGGATAAGAAAAAATCGTTCAAGTGAGCGCATGGATTTGCTTGGTATATAACCTTTAAGCATTTTGTTCGGCCGCAATCAAAACCATTCGAGACCAAATGCTGCCTAAGGATTGAACAAGCCTGCTGTCATTAGCTTGTTAAATAATAAATATTTAAGAAAAATCGATTACGACAACATTCACTTGCTTGTGTCATGGATGTGTCTTCATAAAAAGGAGTAATAATTCATCGCTATTTTATATCCCATTTGCATTTTGCATAAGTACAGCAAAAAACAAAAAATTATTCACATGAACTCTACTTATGTATAAATGGTGCTTAAGCAGGGATACAGGGTAGCGCAGAAATACTTTTATTGCTCGAATTCGCCACCATATATTTATGCCAATAAACTCTCTCAGCTCTGTGGAACATTGTAAATCCATAATGCGCTTAACATCATTCTGATTTCATAAAATTGATCAATAAAAAAAAAAATTGCAACACTTGCAAAATTGAAATGAAATGTCACTGTTGTTCTTGTTACGAAAATAAACTCTCGCTATAAATCATGAGAAAAATGAAGAAGAGAAAAAAAAAATAGAAAATTGAATAATTCAGCTGATTACTCCCACGCTTTACGTTTATCTCGTTTAAATTCACATGAATAAATTATGAATTGTCGTATGCAACATTTAGGTATTTGCAGCAGCAACGTATCGCTGCTACTTTCATTTTACTGCAATTACAGTGTGCCCTCGAGAATTGCGTTCACATATGTTGATACAAACAACGTTGCCACTATGAAAACAAAACAATTCTTTGCAAAATCGCATAGCAAAACAATAAACAGCGTATAAAAAATAAAAAAATTTACTCAGCCAGCTTTTTTTTTTAAGCTCACATAAGCCTCGGAAACGTTCCTAAGACCCTTTTCTTATAAAATTTCATAGGTTTTTTTTTACTTTCCCAGCAAAATATTCAGTATAAGATTACCAGAATATTAGCTCTGTTGTCAAGGTGCCAATTTTTATTAGCAATTTTAAGAGCTAGTTTGTAATAAAATACTAAAAATAATAATAAAAATAAAATTCTCAAAATATAAAAAATATATCAATTTTTTGACCATTTTAATTGATTGTCTTAAAACATTTCAAAACAGGCCCTATAGTAAAGGGTCATTTTTAGAAAATTGATTTTCAAATTGACAACACTTTCTTTTGACAGCCAATTTAAGAGCTGATAACGGATGATTTGTGCTAAGCAGCTTTTGCCGTGCAAATTGTGGAAGTTTGCAACATAAATTCACTTTTAATTTACTCAAAACTCAAATGATTCTTTGCAATTTTGACATTAATTGCACCCAAGTTATTTGACACCATTAATTGTCTTCGTCTATTTCGGTACAGAGCGAGATTCGATAGTCTAAAATAACTGATATCGGCAATCATTAGCCTTTGAAATGAAAGTTTAACCTAATTTTCCTATTAGAACTTGGTGGCTCTGAGTTGCAAATTCTGCTATCAAGTGGACGAATACTATACCCGTCTTGAATTTTAAATTTCTGACCTTGGATTCGTATTCAGCGACCCAGAAACCTCCGTATACCAAATTTGATGCCAATCGGTTGACTTTCAAAAATTTGGCCCCCACGCCAGCTTTTTAGGAACTACAATTTGAGTTAAGAAACGGCTCGATCGGTTGAGAATTTTTATTTTTACAAGCTTTTTTTTTCTAGAAACTCGATTTTTCTCCGAAATTTGAATTTCAGACGGCCTTTAGGCCTTTAGCAGATTTTTTTGAGACGAACATTTTAAGACCTCGTACATCTTGATCGGTTTAGCAAATTTTTGGCCGCGAAAGTGATCCGCTTGTCGTGAAACGTCCCATACATGATGTTCGAAATATTTCTGCAATATATAGCTATATTTTTTTCTTCTTGAGAATGACATCCTGCATTTTGAATTTGAGAAATGATGTAGGACATTTGAATTTACCAATTCAATACCTTTATTAGTGAAAGATTTTTGCAAAGAAATTTTTCAGAATCTCCCTTTGTCCGAGACATGCAAAAATTCAGACCTTCCACTCAGTGGCGTTACTTCACCAAAACCTTGGGGTGTGGGTGAGAATTATAATTACTCCACTCTCAGATGGTTTTATTGAATTGATGTATTGAATAATAACTAGCATCAGATCCTTTTGGGGGGGGGGGCAATGCGCTCCCCAACCCTACCGAATTAACGCCACTGCTTTTACTAGATCGAGAACTTGAATTTTTCATTAGGTTTCATTAGGATTGAATGGTTTTTATTAAGGGTTACAAATACTTTTACGAAAAGCACTTAATTATTTGTTTAAAATCCTGCTAAAACTTATCAGGTGTTTCTTTGATTGCGATTTCTTTTCATATTTTATGCACAAAGAAATGTGTCCTCCTACGCATTTATATGTGTTGTATGTATCAATACACATTTAATTACACGCCATTAACTAATATTTTATAATTAAAACTTAATTTCTCACTTGATTGTGAGAAATGTTAAGTCAAGGACAGGTGCCAACATTTAATTCAAATAGAAAATTCAGATATTCGAGCTGTTACTGTTCCCATGCGAAAATGCAGACCATATATTGAAAATGAAAAGAGAGAGGGAGAGAGAGAGAGAGGAACCAGAGCACAAATGAGGAAATATTTATCTATTTAAATGCTCATTCTCCCTTTCTTCTTTGCGCTTCCTTTCCTTTCGCCATCCATATTCATTTTGCTTGAAAATGTACGAATTTTTATTTACTCAAAATTGACATAAAATAAAATGACAGAACGTGAGAAGGAAACGGAAGGCAGTAGTGACTACAAAAACAACAACGAAGTAGAAGCGAACATTGCAAAAGTTGCCAACATGACGCAAATAAAAGGAGGCAGAGTTACAGGGAATTTGTGCGCTTCAAGTTCGTTTAACATTTCAGCTGCTGTTGCAGTTACAATACCATCGCTGGAGTGGATTATGGTTTGGTAACATTTCCCCTGTTTGGACAGCATTGAAGTTTATTTGTACACGTCGCTGTCAATACGAATACCAACGAACCAGTGACAGTAACACATACATACATACATAGATGTTGTTGCCATTTTAATATTTTTTTTTTGTTCTTCTTCGTTTTTATTCATTTGGCGATTATCAACTTTTAGTGTTACTTCGTTTCGTGCGCTTTTTATGGACAAAAAAAAAGCGTAAGTGCATTATTAAATTTAAAGGTATAAAGTAAAATGTTCTTGTCGCTATTAAATTTAAAGCATTTATACGATGCTTTCCGATGTACCCACGGCTTGGCTGTGCAACACTAGAAAAAAAAAAGTTTCCCACAGAATTATTTGATGAGAGAAGATTACTTACAGTCAAAAGTAATCGGCGAAAAGTAATCGGCCTAGGAGAGAAACATTACTTTTTTGATCAATATTTATTTTTTATTTCAACATAACTCTCTTTAGCTCGACTTCCAATGTTACTCCATTTTATTGATGCCTTCTCATTGATATGATTTGTACTCGAAGGATTCCTCAGTTCGTACAATAAACTCCTTAATCTCTTTCCATCTAGCAATTTCTTCAAATTTGATAGTAAATGGCATGAAAGTCCTACTGGTTAGAGTTGAAGATCGCCAAGTATTCCTTTGAAATGGTAACATGTGGCCTGCAGATTAGTGGACTGTATTAATTCAAAGAAGAAGATAGCGATTCTCTCCGATAGCCAAGCCGCTATCGAAACGTTGAGCGCGACACATATTAATTCGAAGTTAGTAGAACAATGCAGGAAAGAACTTGCCAGACTGGGACGCGTATTCGACATTACTCCTGGCCATAAGAATATTGAAAAAATTGAAAAATCTGACGATATAGCAAGGCGTCTTAATGAAACCGCTGCGCATCGAGTTTACACTCTGATCTGGCACTACCTTAAGATAATATCCTGTTTACCATAAAAATTCTAAAAAATTCAAATAAATGATTTCATTATAAATGTCATCTAAGCTAAAAATACACAATCCTCTGTGTGCAAAAATTATTTTCTTCAATGCAACTTGAGCATATGACCTCTTTTTTTGACATTTCCATTGAAATATATACATAAATTGTATTTATTTTTAGTTCAACTGTGAAGATTCTGCTTCTCTTCATACCATCATTTTGTTAACGCCCGACAACATTAATTGTCCTGAAGTGGAATTTCAAACCAAATACGCTAGTGACGTGTTGAAGTTTTTCTAATTTAGCATACACAACTGTACCACAGTGATGGTTCATTTGTATGTCAATTGTTGCAACTAAATAATTTATTTAATATTTGAAAATCTGGAAAAACGGAAACGTTTCAGTTTACATTTCATTCAATTACGACTTTACTAATACGTGCACCAGTAAAAGCAGCAGCAAGAGAATGCTGAATTTATAAGGTTCATTTCATGGAGTATTCATATTCAATGACACACATTTCCCCCGCTGGCTGCAGTCACAGCCATTGCACTACAATAGCAACCATTTTTACAATTTTTTTCTACTGCTCGGATCATTTTTCTTGCTAATACCTACATTTGACTCCTAATTGTTGAGCTCTGTGCATATTTCGCACTTAATTGGACACATAAATTCCACTTATTATGTTCATGGAACTACTGGCAGTGACGTTAACGAATAATTTTGTTTTTAACTTCTTTGCTTTCGTTTCATTCATCCCACAGGCCATGGCCATGCAATTAGTATGGTATGTACCAGTAACAGTGTTTGTTTGCAAAATTCAGCACTAAAAATAGTTGGTAATTAAATTTTGTATCTCTTTTATTGCTGCGAATATCAAAATTATATTATGCTCTGAAAAATTTTAAATAATTGTAAAAGGCTTGGACGAGATGGACAAAAGCAGTTTTAATTAAACTGAAACCTAGAATATATATTTTTTGTAGAATGAAATTAATTTAACGATGACATACAGACTATGCATAAAGAGTAAAAATATGTATTTTAAACCCAGATTGGGATCTCAATACCTTTAATTTTTTCTGAATTTTGACAAATTTTCAACACAGACAGAAATTCTTGCCAACAACCATTGTCTTGAATCGGAGTTTAAATAATTTTCAGGATTCGCGAATGGTAGTAGTGCAGAGCTGAGTTTATTTTGTACACATGAAAGTAAAAGAACTGATGTCTACCACCAAAATTGGAGGGTATCACATCAAGTTTGTCTGCTGAAGTTAAATATCTTAGTTTGATGTAAATTTAATAAAATTTCATAGAATCATTGTCTTAAGTGGGCTGTGAATAGTCATTTACAAGTCGTCATTTATATAAAATTTGATTTTTTATTGAAGATTCATTTTGATCTCTCTTAGTGTTATCTTCTTTAAATGGGACAACCCAATTTTAAACATGATTATTTGGGGAACTGTGTAAATGGGAAACTCTTTAATAGAAACCAAAATTTTGGCCCCTTGGAGATCCCAGTTATCCAGGTTTCCCTGTATTTTAAAAATGTGTTTGTTTAAGGAACACCCTAAATAAAAGTTATTTGTATAGCCTTAACATAAAAAACATATGGTGTAGATTCCATGTGAATCGATTGACCGGCCTTCGTAAAAATTATATTTTAAAAATATGTTTGTATTAGAGCCACCCTAAATATGCACCCTCAATAAAATTTTTATAGTGTACGCAATTTCCGTTAATATAACAGAAACGTGGAGCAAATTCCATGTGAATCGAGTAAGTGGTCTTTGTGAAAATGCTTCTTATTTCAAAAATATGTTTGTATGAGGGCTATCCTAAATAAAAAATTTAAGACCTTAGCTAGTTCTCTTAATATAAAAGTCACGTGTTGTAAATTCTATGTGAATCGATTGACCGGTTTTCGCGAAAATTATATTTTAAAAATATTTTTGTATGAGGTTCACCCTAAATATGCATCCTAAGCAAAATTTTTTCAGCCTAAGCTATGACTCTTAATATAAAAGATACGCCGTGAAAATTCCAAATGAAGCGATTAACTAGTCTTTGTCATAATGCTATTTTAAAAATATGTTTGTATGAGGGCCACCCTAAATATGCACTTAAACGAAATAAAAACTATCCTTTGCGGACGTCTATTAATTACGTGAAGTGTTTTTTTGAAAATTCGGACCCCCTTCCCCTCCCATTGGTGAGATCTGGCGGGACCCCTCCCCTCCCACCCGTGAGATTTTAGTTATAATTATTAATGTAAATTCTATGCATTAAAAAGTTGACGTGAGGTTTTCCTTGATCCCCTCCCACCCTTGGTGAGATTTTTCCGGACCCCCTCCCCCCTATTTTAACTCACGCAATTAATGGACGTCCCCTTTGTCCAAAGTTAGCCCAAATTACAGACATAAACCAAATTTTATACAAATTGGTTGAATAGTTTCATAGTTTATCCCGGACAAACATCGTGACACAAGATTTTTATATAGTAAGATAGCGGCCCAAGTGCTCAGTTTTTAGGGACCTCCATACTACACCAGCATGCTCCGAACAATAGAATGTCGCCATATTTTATCGTTCCAGCATACTTTGCTAGAAAACATCATTTGCATTTTAACTAAGCAAAGAAGAACTCAATATTTCAATATTCCGAATGAACATCCCAATTAACCCATTTAATTGAGTTTCCACTGAATTTGCCTTTGATTTTGCTTCACATCAATTGCAGTAAATTTAAATTGTTGCCTTTTAAATGTAAAGATTCTATTTGAATAAATGCAAACAACCGTTGTTTTTGCATAACAAAAAGGATACAACAAAAGCTTTCTTCACTCGATACCATCTAATATACTTTCATTTCTCTTACAAAATTTATCTACTGTTCAAGTTTTCTTTTATTTATGCATAGAACACATTATTTATATCCTGTCAAGTGCATTTGGTCAGTTAACATACTCCTATCACATTCACCACATGTTTGAATGTATGAGTCATGTGCTGCTACGTATAATATTTCTTTGAACATTTTTTTTTCTTAACCTTTGCATGGAAGCTTAAAACAATTTATTTGAATGCTCTATAGTAAAATAATCACTCGTACATAATGCAATTTGTGAAATACAATAAATCAATTAATTAATTTAAAGCTTCCATATTATTAGCTTAAAATGTATATAAAGACAAATCGAAAACAGTAATTGAATAGTGAATATTGGCATTGCGAAGCATATTTGGCATAGTAGAATTTAAATGCAAAAGGACATATTTAGAAGGAAGGATAACTGATTGAATAAAAAAGACAATTTGATCAATAACGAATGTTTTCAATGGCTTAGATTCTTAAGCTATTTTTGATTAGCAACACCTCTGCAATTTGTGAAAAATTCAAATCAATTCAAAAGATATAAATAAAAATTATTTTTCATCAGTTTTTAGGCTAAATAAACTTTTATTTTAAAACTTTTTCTCTGAAAAATGTTGAATAACACAATACATATAAATAAAATTATTTGTTTTGTTTGTGGATTTTGTAGTCAAAAATACTTTAAAAGCACACGGTACAAAAAAAAAAAAAAAAAAAAAACAATTTTTTTTTCACTCGTCTTTAGGGCGACAAAAAAGTTTTTGTTGTCAATTTTTCGCAATGAAAAATGGTACATAATACAAACAAGGGTACATACTCAAAAAAACATCAACATAGTCATCTGAGGATAAGAACACCAATACCATCTAGTCCATAGATGGGCAAAATTTTCGAAGCAGGAGCTACTTATAACAACAGGAAAAAATCCCGACATAAATTTAATCCCGATAACAAAAAAAAATTCTGCAATAAATTAAAAGCCATCCACTCACCACTGGTGGTGATTGTATGTGTTTGTTGTTTTGGTGATTTTTCTTAAGACAAATGACAAAAGACCTAAAAAATCTTTCGTAAGAATACGCTGTAGATAGCTTTTCGAAATGTTCAAATTTTTGACTTTGATGCCAAATTGATGTTCCTGGACTTTCAGCAGTACTCTCACGAGCTGCTTCAATGTTTTGTATTAAACGATTTGTGGAAGGACTAATTGATACAGTCTTCCAGAATTTTGTAATTTATCTATTCACAGTTGATGAAGTTAAATCACTACGACGACCATATTTTCTACAAAAATTGGGAACTTAAGCTGCCAAATGATCATCATTCTTAAAATATTTGCATGACAACAAAAGTACGCTGCACTAAAGTACCACAATGTTAACAAAATATTATAAATATATGTACATAGTCTTTTAAATTTTTCAAAGAATTAATAAAGTAAAATAATATTCACAATTTTCAACGAAACAAATATAACATATCCTATCCCTAAAGGTTAACTTTTATAGCTATTCTTATTGTTTAGTATACTGACAACGCTTCTCTTTTACACTTCCTTGCAAAATTATAGCCATAGCGCCATAAAACATTTTCGACCATCGTTCCGTTCTGAAAAGAGAGATTGGCGCCTGTGAGGTAAAGCAACCGATTGTGTAAATCCCAGTGACCGCACCAGTTCAAATCACCACCACTACCTGTTTGTTTGTCTTCAGTTCTTTACGGGCACTTGAACTTGCTGGACCGCCAAACTTGAAAAACCGAAACCCCCCTCCCACCCACTTGCTTTATGCGCGCTCAGTGACCAGCATATCCTGTATTTAGTGTTGCTTTTTTTTTTGTTTATTTCTTTGTTATTCTTTTCCGTTTCGGTTTTGCTGCTACTTTTAGCTTCTTTCTAACTAACGTCCTTCCTTTCCCATTTCCCAGTATCTACTGACCCCTTTGAATCGATGAATGCAATCGTCAGCCCTGTAGTGGTACCTACAGCCTTAACAATGGGAGAAAATGTGAAAATGTTTTTCTTTTTGGTTTTGTAATTATTTATTATGCCAGCAGAATAGAAAGGAGGAGGATTTTTCGCTAGTTGTTGAACTTTATATTGCCGTTTTTGTTGTTGTTGTTGTTGCTGCTACTGTTGTTTTTTATAGTTTTTATGGCTATATCTCTATTATTTGTTGGCTTAAGCTGCTGGAGTGAAGAACTTGAGCAAATTGACATTTTCACAGTTGAACTCACTTGAGGTTTGACCCAATTATTTTTTATTCCAAATGAAAATTTATCAATGCAGAGCCAGAAGAAGTGAGTCGAACAATACGTTTGAGGATTTGGTATGAAAAGTTTTGTTAGCTCAGCAAAATCAACTAAAAATGTCAACTAAATATTTTGACAAATGGGAAAGCATCGATTGAGGAGGTTGATTTATAGTATGTATAGTACATGTATGTGAATGGTTTAAAAATAGCAAGAATTTATGAAACTATGTAGTGGGAAGACAGCATCATGTGTTACGATTTATTTTTAGTTATTTAGGAGAACCCAATAAATGAAAATCAGTCAATCCCTTTCAATGCGCTAAAACTTGTCGCAAATATGTAAAATGAAAAGATAAACAACCATTAATTTACGGAATTTCACAAAAATTTTTTCAAACTTTCGAAGTTAGACTTTTTGGAGTAATTTTAGGCATGAATGAAACAAACTGTCTAACTATAATGCACAGTTACATACATCGTTACTCAAGGGACCTTGATGGTACCCTGAACAATACAAGTAACAGCATTGTGATAACGATGTCTTGGGTAAATGTTGAAAACGCTTTGAATAGGTTGAACAAGTCGAAAAAATTTATAATGAAAAACTACCTATATATATGCATATAATTAAAAAAGTCGAACAAATACATATGAGACATAGTAAAAAATTTTGGTCCCTCGGAGATCCCAGTTATCCAGGTTTCACTAGTAGTAACCACATTAGTTTTACTTTGATCCAATAATGAAAAATTATATTGTGAAAAACATTAAGTTTTCCACAAATTTTTGAACTTTGCGTCAGTGTAAAGAAAATTTGTAAGACTTAGCACTGGAATATTACAGTTAAACTTGAGAAAAGGCTTAATCGATTTTTAACGAGTTAGATAGACAGACGTTAAATTAAAGTAATAAAAAAAAGCACATCAACATCCTGAAAATACATAAAATGCTGTCAAATTACATTAGGAATAGAACGCGATTGTGCAATATATGATAAAACGCAGAAAATTATGCAGCGATTTATTTATGCTATGAAAGAGCGCATCAAAATTAATAGCCGAAAATAAAAGAAATAATGACACTCACTTTGTCGTTTCGTTCTTCCCGCGAATACAATTCTGTTCTGAGTGAAGTTTCGTTCGTAAAGTTTTATGAAAGCGATTTTTCTGGTTATTTTATTCATTTTAAACGTCGCAGTCACAATTGTATCCATTAATTGCACTAGCAGACAGAGTTTTTAATGCTGTTAGAAAGTTAAATGGAATTAAGAAACGACAACGATGGTGGTGAACCATTTAATTAACAACTGACTTGAATTAATTTCGGTTTAATTTTTTATATTTTTTCGCTAAGTTGTGAAAAATAAATTTAATCAGATTGTAGGCTTTCAAAAGATTTAATTTCATTTAAATCCAATGTAAGATTAAGTTTTTTATTACTTACCAACCAACAGTAGCTGACATTCTGTAAAGGCAAGAAATATACAATAATTACGTGAACAGTAGGCGGCGATTAAGGCGAAACGTTTACATTTTGCAGCTTTTTTGTTTTGATTGTTTCCCATAGATATCACTCACTACGCATTACTCTAATGATGACATTTTATTATACATATGAACATTAAATGTTTACCTTAAGAAATCGACTGTCCTTAAGTTGATTTCATTAAAAACATATTTCCAGCAAGCCTTTCAAATAGGATTATTTTCCATGGTACATTAGTGATAATAATGCTTTGTAGTATCGAAACAATGACAGATTTTCATATAAAAAACACAGTGTAGTATACCCTAACGTAGTTAATTATTGAATCTTCTTATTGTAATGAGTGATAAAAAATACTGCAGAAAGTAACTTGATATGTTGGAATTTTTCCATCGATTGCTACAAACAAAACATTGTTTTTTTGTAAAATTTTTCTTAAGAATCTTTTGGACATCCCTAGACATGTCGAAAATCAATTTCCTAATTTCTTCATTGAATCGAGTGCAAAAGTTGAATGCTCTAAGCCCTGTGTACCATAAATGTATCTTAATTTTCAGTCAATGAATAGTTTCATTGTATAGCATCGAAATGGAATACTTTCACTGCATTTCCATAAAAACGACAGATTTTCATTTTTTTAAACACAAGTAAGTTTAGTATAATATCAGGTAATCCACAAGGATGCTGCTCCTGTTCACTTACATAAAAAATTAATGATATTGAATAAAAAAACTCTCATATTCTTTTGTACGCGGATGGCATGCATGAATATACAGAAACGTAAAAGAAAATGGTGAAATTTTTTAACTACAATTTGATTTGAAATCCTTTGAAGTTTGTTGCTCTGAAAATAGCTAACATCTTTATCCTTATTAATACCAAACTGTGACTTTTCCCATGAGGAAGTCTGAAAATTTGAAATTCTGATTAAAAATTTAAAGCTACGATTACTTTAAGTGCCGATTAAGTAAAAGCGCTTAGTATACCAAAATATAAATATTTTTCTTGAAAGTATAACATTTAATACGTTTTGCTCTCAGAGGTTTAAATTCGATAGTCTTTAGAAATTGGACTCCTTATAAGAAACATTAATTATTTTATTTTATAATTATTCATTTGATACACTCTTCATATTTAGTATATGCTTGCTGCCAATTCTGTCTTTCTCATTCTGCATACATAGAAAATAAATAAAAACACTCCGAGTTTTGAAATGAAAAATCATTTTAATGAGACAAAAAAAAATTTTAGGGTGTTTCAAAATAATTTTTTTTTAGCATCAAGCCATAGGAATATTTGAAAATAGCCATTTCCGAGCTCAATCTATCAACTGGTGCAAAAAAAAATTTATTTTGAACCACCTTACATTTTTTTTTTCTTATCAACCGATGAGAAATGTTCGGCAATGGATTTTGGATATACCTTAGAGCGGCTCCGGACCTTGCAAAGCACCAAAATGGGTCGAAAACGGTACTTTCCAAAGTCCGGAGCCACCCTTAGTGATGTCCAAAATTATTTTTCGAACTTACCCAATCGATTGGGACAAAAAAAAATTGGTCAAAAACTGTGCTTTCCAGGGTCCGGAGATACTAAAAATGATGGTCAAAATCCATTTTCGATCTCTTTCCATCGGTTGATTGGTGCATAGCATTTTTTTTTCGAAAATGAACCGAAATCGGGCATTTTTCGGGCTCGGGACCACCACTGAAAAATAATTGACAGTGGCTATGAATCAACGTAAAAATAATCCATTGCGAAATAGTAGTTATGGACAATGGAAAAGTAATTTCTTATGCATAATAGTTATGAATCAACGTAAATAATATATATTGAAAAATAATAATAGTTACATACATATGTCCCTGATCGTAACAAATTAATATATAAAGTTTTCTTTTCAAGTGCCTAACTTTTTAGTTTCGATCTTTTAATGTAAAAAGTGAAAATAATCCACATTGTGAATACCACTTTTCAAGTACCTACACTTTAATGTAGAGATAGTAACTTGTTTATTCACTATTAAATTAAATTTAAAACCACAACTATGGCAATACACAAGAAGTGCAAATAATAACATCAATCCAGTCGAAATAGCCATCACAGTATGTCATTTGGGTGTTAATTTAATCCAACTTAATTTGATTAAAATGAAGTTATCTTCGTAATTTCTCTCAAAGCTTCTTATTTATATCATCCTTATCTTGTATTAGGATGTAGTGTTGTAGCTAGCTCTGCTTCTTCTTCTTCGTTATTCAATTAACAGTCATTCATTGAACAACCAACTGACTTTTCAGTTTCTTGTCCTTGCAAAGTTTTTCCTCTCATTGCTTTCATTCTCTGTGTGTATTTCTTGTTCTAACAACTTTTTCTGGCTCTGTGGTGTGAGGTTCATTCTGAGGTAAAATTTATGCTTTCTCTCTATCTCTCTTCTCATGCTTGAAGGGAGGGTGTGCGTTTACCTTCAAGCTATATATATATATATTTCTTATATAAACTTGGTCATTACCAGAAGGCGCGCTGAGCTGTAAATTGTCTAAAGTGTTAAATTTTGTTTATTAGGCCGAAAGCCTAGGGAATGTCGCAATTTATATTTGTAACAGAATTAATGATTTCGTTTACCTTAAGATCTTAAATTTTTGTTTGCATTTCATCGTCAAGAGTTGATTTGTGTGTGTAAATGCTTAATCAATCTAATGGAAAATAATTGAGTAAACTGGGGAAACTTAAAAGCATAAAACCGTTCAAACAGCCGTTGGCCATCATCAAGACTGTGTTCTGATAGAAGAAAATAGAAAGATGAAAAATTGATGCTCCAAAGTGCGTTGGTCTATCAAAATAAATCATAAATTTCCTATTAATAAATGAATTTCGTTCATTAACTACTTCATTGATTTTAAGAACAGCGTAGAATCAGTGGCCTTTGAAACATCTTAGAAAACTCGGGATGATATGAATTTACGGAGCATCAATTAATTTGTGAAAATATTCAAAAAATACTACTATTTAATTCTCTTTTTTAATGTAAATTGTTTGCCCGTGGTATCAAAAGTGATAAGTTTTTTGTACTTAGCAATCTCAATGACATGAGAAGAGACAATAAGTAAATTTAATTCCCAACATAACTTTGAAAAATATAAATTAAACAAAATTTATTAAAAGTTTTTTAAATTTTTCTTTTTATAACATTAAAAATTAAGTTTTTTATTCTATTCCCTGTAGTTTTTGAGATATGCCGTTTCAAAAAATGTTAAAGAATGACGATATAATATCAAAGGGGCTGTCAAGTTGAAAGCAGGAGTTCTTCTCAAAATAAAATAATTTTTCCTTTGAATGGTAAAATGTTAATGACTTTTTTTTTGTAGGTCAGCAATATTAAAAACCATACTATATGTAATCGTTGTAAATAAAATTTCTGTCAGAACTGTCTCTGAAATTACATTATAAATGGTCACCGCAGGTCTGTAGTACAATATATCAATTCAAGTTCCCGATACGACCTAACAACAGAGATAACAAACTGTAGGTAGGAAAGGTTTAATTGAAAAGATGGCGTTAAACTGACGTCGTGAAAAGTTTTTAAGAGAAAGGATATGCTAAAGCATACCTTAAGTATGTTAAAAAAAATTATGATAAATGGAATCATACGAAAGACTTTAATAAAATTTTATTTCAATAAAATGGCATTGAACTGCCATTTGCAAGACAAATTTGGATTCGTTTCAAGTGCCATACCATATTCAACCCTTCATACTCTAAATAAATTTAATTTTTACTTTTCAGGACCACTTTTTAATTACAAATATTTCGCTTATTTTTTTTAAAAAAAAGGAACCAATTACAACAAAACTAAACTGCGGCTTTAAAATAACAAGGATTTTAAACAAAAGGACCAGAATTATGACTAGAGACTCTTTTCAATGTTGCGGACCAACTTTTTTTGTGTAAAAAAATAAAGTTATTTTATAAAAAGTAGTTTTTAAAGAAAACAAAAACTGTATATACAACAAAGAAATGAAATGGTAAAGGCTTTAATAAATTAAATAAAAACCGACATAAAAGTGAATCAATAATTCAATGTCAATTACAAGTGTAATATTAAGTAAATAAATTTAATTAAAATAGTGATACCTATTTAAGTTCAATTAGTGAAAATATACACAGTTTCTTAAGTGACATTACAAAAAAAAAAATAGTAAATTTTTCTAACAAATTTAAGTAAAATGCTATAAAATCATTTTTCAAGTGATTAATAACAAAAACCTGCGTGATTTAAAAATATTATAAAAATAATAATAATAATTAAAATAATAATAATAATATTAGTATTAATTAAAAAAAAGCTACAGGTAAAAAAAGATAAAACTGAAAGTTTTTGGGAGACCTTATACCACAACTAAACACTACTTTCTGTAGATTTTTTTGTTAGACTGTACACTTGAACAAAAAAAAATAAATATTAATTCAATGTGATTATCTTTTCGTTAACGTAATATTACTTGTTGTGTCTTTAAATGTTTTGCTTTCTGTTTAAAAGAAAATAATAATCGTTTTTCATATAATTCATGATAAAAACCAAAAAAACTTTAAAAAATTCTTAGTAAATGCTCGTACAAAACGTTAAAGTAAAAACTCTTAAAATATTTTTCTTACACTGAAAAAAAACAAGACTTTAAATAATAATTTTGCTTATAATATAAACGTAAATTAATTTATTTTATTTTTTTTTCTGAAATGCCAATTTGCGTTCTCAACAACAATCTCCCTGGAAGGACTTCCACAAAAACTTCCAAGGTAGCCGATTGGTTTTTCATTGTAAGTCCTTTAAGTTTGTTTAAATTTTTGATTTTTTTTTTTATAACACTCTAATAAAATTCTAATCTAAGCCAATTCAATTCATTCCTCAGAAGCTGTTGCATGCTTTCTTTATCTCTACGTACTATATATCTTATTTTAATATTTCATCTCTTCTAAAACCTTATCTCAATCAATACTGCATTATCACGTTGCTATTTATATTTGTTTTCTTTTCAATTTATTTCTTTCCCCTTCCCCCCTTTAACTACAAAAATCTTACTCGTAAATCACTTTCAATTGAAATTAAATTAAAATATCAATTTTTCATTCATACGTCATCATCGCAATTCGCACGCATTTCAGTATGCAACTCAATTCTGTTGTTTTGCTGAATTAACGGAAAAAATATCGAGTTTAATTTTTCAAAAGTTTTTGTTATCCTTTTTCTTTATTACCAAAAAGTAATATTTCATATATTAGGGTACCCTTTGGAATGAGCTCTTTTCTCAAATTTATATGATAAGTTTTTAGTAAATATTAAGGGTGTACCAAAATTCACAGCTGAAGTAATTTTTACAAAAAAACACAGATTTTTAATTTAAAATATATATATAGCGTATATGTATAGCGTATCGGTTTAAGGAGGCAGGGGCAGTCAGAAGTTTAAAGAAATGATTTTTTTTGCATTTTCTTAAAGTATGATATCCATAAAATATATTCTGATAATTTGAAGTCAATCCGACAATTACTTTTGGAGTTATTCGGCAATAACCAAAGGGCTCTTGGTAGTAAGAGTACGGAAATTCATGTGTTTCTCGTCGTTTTTCTCAAAACTATGTTTTCGGAACTGGTGGCCACTGGAACTCGAAAACCGCTCAATAGATTACAATAAAATTTACACAGTTTTTGAAAAACCTATTCCCTGATCGAAAGATTTTTTTTTTTTCAAATCGATTTTTTATGAACAATTAATTGTTAATTTTTGTCCCGAAAATCTGGAGGTAAATTTCCTGAGGCCGCCATTTTGTTGATTTAAAAAAAAACCATCAGTCAAGCACTAGATTATTTATTTAAATAACTATGTTTTCTTATCCGATTGATTATAGATAATTTTCCAAGGATATGTGATGGTCACCGCTAGGCACTCTGTATGGGACAGGGCTCAACACAGCCAGCTATAACTTTTTTTATTGAAAATTTATTTTTTTTAAACTTTCTTCAAGTGAAGTTGAAACGTAATGTAAAAATTCCACATTATCACTTTTATTAAATAAATAAAATTAATACAAAAAAAAAAATTATTAAAATGCTCTATTTTTCATGCCTCTGACTGCCCCCTTAATACTTTTCAAGGCTTTTTAGCCACATACGCACTCTTATGTTGAAATGTGTGTGACTTTTGTAAATAATTCGGTCACTTTCCTCTTTCGAGGCCTGGGTGGGCGTGAGAGTGTTGGCATAAGTCTTAGACTTCAGAAAACTCCAACGAAAAAGATCAACGGTGCGACACGGCGTTAAGCTGCATGATCTGCGTGGACAATTTGATCAGTAGGCTTTATCTCTTGAATCAATTCAATTGAAATCTTTGGTAAGAAAACGTTGTAGAGAGCTTCTCGAAATATCTAAATCTGGAGCACGGTACCGAGTTGACGTTCTTGGACACTCAGTAACCAGGATTGTCAAAGTTTGTGATTTTTTTGGTGAAAACATAACATGTTCATATGACGAACTTTGAAGAAAAATGTCATTTGATTATAATGAGAACCGGCACAAAAAAGACATGTCGTTTTAAACGTTGGACCATGCTCTATAGAACCCACCCTAATATCATATGCGCACAATTGAAAACGAGGATTTCACCAAAAAAATCACGAATTTTGTTAAAGAAAGTTCAAAAAAAAAATCATTGATGACACTCAAAATTCTTCTCTTAAAGATAAAAGAAACTTTTCTCGACCTTGAGTAACCTTTAAATATTCGAAGATGAAAAATTTCTTCGATGCGGAGTATCTTCTATATGTATACAAAAAAGGTTTCATGAATACATTACATATTACAGAAAAAAGACAATTTTCAAAAAAAGGAAATTATAAGCACCCTAATATGTTATGTACAGGAATTATGAACTCAATATTAAATATCAAAGTACAAAGAAAATTTTTATTGCCCTGTGCTACATCATTTCCGTTTAGTTATTCAACATGTGAAGATATATTTTTAAGTATGTCAATCTCAAAGCTATTAAAGCTATATTTGCCATTAAAATACTTTAAGAATATTTCATTATATAGAAATGTTTCTTCATTATTTTTATCAATCAATGACTTTCTAGCGATAAAAATTGTATCCTAAAGATTTTTACTAAATCATTTATTTCTATCAAAGTATCAAACTTAACCCCAATGCAATGTGAAATAAACTATGGCAAATTAATTTGGTTCCTTTTATAAAAAAAAACAAACTCCAGGGGATCTTGAAAAATCGTCAACTGAGGGGAATTTCTGCGGCTCATCACGGCTACAAAGGGAGGCTGAAATTTGATTAGTTAGCCACGTGAAATGAATGTTGAGCTAAAAATTTCTACACCCTACACCATTACAAACCGAGTTTATATATGAGTGGTTATTTGCCTAAAGTTTCTATGCTCCCAGGCCTATACGAATGAAAATTTACCTATAAAAAGTTTTTTTGAACTTCCATCGGGCATATTGCTCTAATATATAGAAAAAATCTTGTTATCTCGTTTTGTTGTTTTCTCACACTCGTATCTCATTCCAATTGTTTTTAGAATTTAAGTGCAAGGATCTTTGAACTAAGGGCCCACTCAAAACTTTTAAGCTTTAAATATGGTAATCCCGGTCAGGCAATATGCTTCTTATAGAGTTGTTGGGGCAGATTCAACTTTTCAAAACCTAGATAGGTACGGTGATTATCCGTGTTTTATTTTGGGGACAATTCTGTATTTCAACAACGTCTTACTGAAAGTTTTTAAATACAAATGTTGTGTGTTTACTTTTTGTCATTCTTGTATATGGGGTAAAATTTTCCGATCTTGTTCAAATTTCGATTATTCGTAGATCTAGTAGAGATGAATTAAATTCCGATAGGATTTAGCTACAACGTCATTAATTACAAAAATACAAAGGCAATTGATAATTTTCGTAATTTTTTCAACGAACGTTGAGTATTCAGTATCTTGATTTCATTTATAAATAAGAAGTTTTTTTGATTAATTCCACAAGATTTTTTCGTGATCTTTACGAAAAAAATCAAAATTCAACATAACTGTACCATAGTCCTTGTAGACCGACCATACCATTTCAAAGGTGTTATTCGTTTGTACTTGTTCTTTCATTGTTATTAAAATTAATTCAACATCAACTCCAACGCACCACACCACACGATTACCAAAATAAATGCCAGCAAGATAATTCCATAAAGCCATTTAAGTGGTTTTCTTTACACAAAAAATTTGAGAGTTTCCCGGAAAATCATGAACACAAAACATCAATTTATAGAAAAAATAACATACAATAAAAGCAGAGAAAAAACATTACAGCACAACACAAAAAACAACAAAATGAAGATAGAACAAACAGATGAAGCGCATGAATGGTGAACGTGTCTAAATATCTTATCCATGTCCGCAATCAACTAACCAACTTTCCCAATGAAAGTAAAACACAAAAAAAAAAAAAAACAAAAAACCGTCTTGTTTCAAGATGTTCGCAGGAAGTTCTTCACGCAAAAACTCGTTGAACAAGAGGGAAACAACAACAACAACAATAACATTTACAATGTACCTACTGGATAAAACCAAATTGCCATTGGCCAAACTTTGTATAACAGACCAAAATTGTGCGTGTACATGGTAAAGAAATAATGGAAACATGGCAAACGGTCTGTCTGTCTGTTGAGTTGTTGATATTGATATTGGGGCAACTACAAATTGACTGCTTGCAAATTCATATGTATATTTTTGTAAATAATAATGAACTTTAAGAAAACAAAACTCTTTTTGATTTTTAAGGTCTTAAGAATTCTAAATGTTATGCATTTTATTTTTATGGTATCATAAGGATCCCATGTTCCACAATTGATGAGTTTATAATGAAGCACAAATCTCTGCAATTACGCAGCAAAACTTTTCCATAGTTTCGTAACCTCTCATCAATTTTTCTAATTGAAATTCAAAAATAATTCGAGCAATTCTCTAAAAGTTTTTATATTAAAAAACAATCCGTAATGTTTTCTAAATGGAATATTTTAAAAGAATAACAGATGTGTGACATAAAAAGCAGAGTGAATCAAAATTTTGATCTGGTATCCACGAGGTTTTGATGTGAATTTACTTAATTTAGAGCTGCGATTGCACTCATCTTTTTCCAAATGATTTCATTTTCAACTTTCTTTCAATTTTTATTTAAATAGTAATTTTTATTTAAATTTAAATAAGAAATCTATACTCAATTTGTTGTTAACTAGTTCTACAAATTGCTAAAAGTTCATTTATATTAAATGTTAAAATAATACGTTATATAACTTGGAAAGTAATCGTTTAACACAATTTACATTTATCGATTGCTGTAAGCAAAGTTTTTGCTGCGTATTGTATCAGCACAATATAGAAAATGCATATAGTTTGCCAGAGTAATTGGCTATTAACAGAAAAAACTCTGCTGGTAGAAATGCTGCATTGTTCGTAAAAACTTTTTCTCCTTTATGGGAAATCTCCACTTCTTTGCGTGTTACACTTTCAGTTAGTTAGAGTGCACAATTGAATGACTTTTTTGTTGTGTAAAAAGTTCCAGTTTCACAATATCTTGTTAAAGATTTATTGCCGTAAAGCTTTGTTTTGGAAATGGTGAATGATTTTTTTTTACCATTGACTCTTATCTTTTAACAAAGTTTTAGCATCACATGTAGATAAATCAAAGAACAAAAATTGCAATAGATGCTTGACATCATTAACATAACTAGAGTTTTATTCTGGAGGGATAGTCTTATGTTTAGATTTTATTATTCAACGTTTGATAAATTGACGGACTTATTATTTAAGGAAGGGCTACAGTCGATTTGACTGCTGCTAGAATATGCAATAATATTTGAGAAGTTGGCAAAAAGAACAGCACATGCCCAGTTGCTAAAAATCTGCAGAAATCGCAGAAAACTATTAAGGGGGCAGTGGCAGTCAGAGGCATGAAAAATGTAGCATTTTCAATAATTTTTTGTTGGTATTAATTTAATTTATTTAATAAAAGTGATAATATGACATCATCACATTATGTTTCAACTTGACTTGACGAAAGTTTAAAAAAAAAAAACTTAAAAATTAAAAAATTTATAGCTGGCTGTGTTGAATCCTGTCCCATACAGAGTGCTTGCGGTGACTATCATAAATCCTTGGAAAATCATCTAAAATCAATCGGATAACAAAAATGAATTATTTAAATAAATAATCTAGTGTCTGATCGATGTTTTTTTTTTTTAAATCAACAAAATGGCGGTCTCAGGAAATTTACCTCCAGATTTTCTGGACAAAAATTAACAATTCATAAAAAATCGATATTTAAAAAGAAAATCCTTCGATCAGGAACTAGCTTTTTATGTTTTTCAAAAACTGTGTATATTTCATTTTAATCTATCCAGCAGTTTTCGAGTTACAGAGGTCACCAGTTCCTAAAAAATAGTTTTGAGCAAAATGACGAGAAATACATGAATTTCCGTACTCTTACTACCGACAGCCCTTTAGTTATTGCCGAATAACTTCAAATAGTCGGTAATAGTCGGATTGACTTCAATTTTTCAGGATATAATTCAAATATATTATACTTTAAGAAAATGTAAAAAAAATCGATTTCTTTAAGATTCTGACTGCCCCTGCCTCCTTAATGTCTCTTAATTGGAGTTGGAAAGACCTGTTCTGTGCATGCCTACTTTCTAAAAGTAGGTGTAATATGTCTAGAATTTACTATTGTACTTCACCAAGTTCGTAGGAGGGCTGGGTTTCAGATTATTTTCCTTAATATTTGTTAATTTAGACTCTAAATTTTAGAGCTTTTATCGACTATTCCACACTTTTCGGCCTTAGAAATCTTAGTTGAAACTATTCGATTATTTGACTTTTCGATACCTTCCGATTTTCATAGATTTAAGCAAAACAATTTGATACTTTTAGCTTCAATCGAATTTTTCAAAGTTTTTGTAAACTGTTCGATACTTTTCGACATTTTTTGATACAATTTGATTCGTTCAACTTTTTTGATGCTTCTCGATACTTTTTAATTTTATTAGGGCTTCCGACGTTTTTCAAAACTCTTGGCTGCTTTAACATTTCAACTGGCATCGACTTTTTTTGGTGCTATCTTATAGTTTTAAATATAAATCAACTTTTTTCATGTTGTCGATACTTTTTGGCTTTTCTAATGTATTAATACTATTCGATACTTTACCACCTGCCAGTTTTTCGCAACTATTGAATACTTTTAGATTTTTATCAATTTTTTGAAGTTATTCGATATCATTCAACTGGTTTCGATTATTTTTAAAGAAATCGATACTTTTCAACAGCTTCGATGTTTTCATCATCGTCATTAACATGACCGATATTCTTGTAAAATCACAAAGTGATCAATGCTTCTTATAGGTGACATATATTTAGAGATTTGTGATTTTATTTTAGGTCACGATCAACTTTCACTTTTTTTCTACAGTTAACGCATTAATTCAAAATCTATTTAAGATGTTTCCAAAATTTAAAGAATATTCCTCAAATAACTGTTGAAAATTTATTATCAATTTATGAAGCCATCATTATATAATTTCTAACACAAATTATATAAATTTGTATACACAAAAATTGAATACTTAAAGAGGAAGTCGAGCCAATTTTACTTTTAAGTTTCAAGTGTATTCTAAGGAAGACATTTCATTACTGCAATTTCCACACGAAGTAGCGTGTGCGCTTTGTTAACGAGCTCACAAGAAGAAGATGGGAAGGAAGTATTCCTTTCGAATGAAGGCAGAAACAAAGCGCCTGCTGGATGAACAATGAGCGCTCGCTCTCAAGTTTAATATAAAGTCTTTTGTCATACCAAAATTTGTGGATATCTATATCTATGTAGGTACTTATTGTTAGATAGAGAAATGCATTTTTGAAATACAATTGAAAAACTTGCACATGTACGATAAAACATAATTGCCTATCTATGAAAAATTACCCGTCGCCGTTTATTATTGTGAAGAAAACGTTAGATTAACGAATATATTGGATATGGAACAAAATATGACACATTTACAATAATAAAAATCGAACTGCCAAATTGACAGCCAATAAAAGCAGATGAAAAAAGATGACTCTGTGATAATGAAGGTGCCAGAGTTTCGTAGTAAATTCTCAAAATGTTCGCGAAGTGTTTGCAGATGCCAGCTAACGATGCTTGAGATTTGTGAGTATATCGTGCAAATTATATTCTTTAACAGGTTTTGATATTGAAGATCTAAGTCTTGTGAAAATTTTAAAATAACTTTAAAGAAAAAATAAATATTCTCATAATTAAATTAAGTTTTTTTTTATGGCAACACATTCCAGCGTTCGAGCTCTTAAAAAGAAAAGACGAAAATGTGAGAACTTAGTTAGGTTCACTGCAAAACTTTAAAATTGAATTTCCTTAAAAAAAAAATACTCAACTTTTCTGTGAAAAATCCATTCGATATAACAGCAAATGTATTCTCTAAAGAAAAACAATAAAAACACCTAATTGACATATCAACACCAAAGATTTTTTTAGCTTCGAGGCTATTTTTCTTTTTTTTTTTTTTGTTTTATTTTCTGACTTTTTTTATGAAACATCTATCCAATCATTTTAGAACCCAACCCCACCGCTGTGTGCTTTAGTGGCCTAATTCAGTCCTTTCGCTTATTTTGTTGTTTTTTGCTGTTGTAGAAAAAGACATCAACTGGTTTTATGGTGATGCGTAACAATAATTTTAATGGCCAATCCAAACCATGTGACATGCAGAGGCCCAACTGAAACCACACATAAAAGATAAAATGATTCAAATGGAACATTTGCGGTAAAAGGATTTCATTCATATGCGAAGAAAATGTTTCGCTTTAGATTGTATGGGCGATAAAGTCAAGGTCATTTTTGTAAATGGATTGCGAACATCAATGTTTAGTTTCATTTCGTTATTCTATGTAGAAATAACACAAACAAAAATTTTTATTGATTTATGTGCCAAACATTTCAAAGTAATCCGCTGGGACTATCCAGCATGAAATGTTGCCAATACCTGTTTTTGATATTTAAGGTGCGAGCTCAGACTTAATAGGAACACTTTTGTTTGGTGTTTCTGTTTTTCCTATTCCTCATAAGGAGAAAGCTCAAACCATATACAATTTTGTAGGAAATCTGATTTCATCCTGTTTCCGCTGGGCTTTTGATTGTATGTATTAAATTAGGTGTAGCGAAAAATAAAAAAAATTAATTGATACATGAAATTGAAAAACATTAAGTTAGTCAGTTAAGCTATACAGCTTTATTTCAAAAAGTTTAATTTTAAATTGTTTCTATTCAAGATCTGAAAACTAGAGGCTCAGCATATTATGGAGGCTCCGCGATGACTAAATGGTTACTTTTTTTGTTCTTTTTTTACGCATCAAAGAACATGGGAAGAGGTAATGATCGGAGGTCAACTAAGACTATCTATGAATTATTTCTTACTGAATAAATTTTTGATATGCGAGGTAGAGGTACACTGCCAAATTTTGTACGTAACGTACTAGAAATGTTACTTTCCAAATATTACTTTCCCTCATATATATTTCTGAGAGATTCCAGACTTAACGTTTCCTGAGCGGTTCAAATGAAATCTTTCAGACTCGCTGTAAGAGAAGTCTTTTCGATGTAATCGTTCTGAAGTGTTTCTGAAAGTTTCGGAATGAAATCTAAATAATGTTTTATGATTCGATATTACTTTTTTGTTATCTGCATTGTATATTTACGACATAATATATAGGTACCATCATCGCAAGTAACGTGGATAAATAGAACAAAAAAAAAAAAAATCGGCCAATGCGGCAACAAAAGTTTCTTTTTTCATCCACCTTAATCTTACAAGATAACGTTTCAGAAATATTTCAAATGAAACCAAAAGGCAATCATATCGATACATTGCAGAGAGCTTTTTGAAATGGAAATGAAAGATTTTTGAAACGTAACTGAAACTTTGCAAGATTTCATGTGAACAATTTCTGAAAAGTTTATGAAGCGTTACATGCTGAGTGGAAATATACAGAGGCCCATATATATTTTGAATTTCGAGTATATCACTTTTGAATTCAAACTTGTTTTTTGCTTAAAATGTTGCACAGCTGGTAACGACACATTTTAAGATCATCTGGATTCTTAGAACCTTCTTGATAGTATTCTTTTTCAATGTATTCTCATCCAATTTCATCGACATTTGAGAATTTTTTAGTACGCTGCTTCGTCTGAATTTTCAATACCTTATGACTTTTCATTGCTCTCGTTTTTATCAAGTTTTATCGGCTTTTCGAGACCAGGTTTGAAATTTTTGATGATTCCCAAAGGGGCGTGACACCATATCTCACAAACCATAAGAGATTTTGGATAGACGGATTACATTCATACGTGTCATAGACTTTACCAAAAGAAGGCGGCCTGGTGCGAACACTTTGAATGCCGCCCCCTAAAAAAAGGTCCTAATTTTTGCCCTTCAAAAACCCTCACAAATTGAGATATATTTCATGATTGAACCAAAATTAGACGGAATTGGAAAAGTGAGCGTGTCAAGATTTTTATTTATTCGGTTTTTTTTTACAATTCCTTCAATTTCTTTTAACATGTTTCATTTATTTTCAACTTTTTCCAATGTAGAACTTTTTGACCAAAATTTCTTAAGCTCTCTGCGAACATCAGCCATTTAAGAATTTTACCAAATAGATTTGAGATTTAACTTCGACAGTCGACCATTTAAAAAAATTCAAGGCATTTTATCTCAGCAAGTGTAGATAGCACTGCACGCATCATAAAGCATTCCACTAGAAACTATAGTTATTTTTTTTTTTGATTTCTTGAATGTGTGATACTGTATGTGTGTATGTGCGAGTATAAGTATGAAAGTGTTTATTGGCAAAATTTCAAACTACTAAATGAAAAGCAACGCCAAGCCACAAAAGTATTTTTAATCCAAAAAATCTATTTTGAAATATTTTGCTGTTTGCCAAATCAAGTGCCTTTGTGTGGAAAATATATTTGTTGTCTTTATTAGAGAATGACATTCATGGCGGAACAGCAAACACTCATTCACACATATAAAAACAAACAAACATACATATGTTCATATGTGTGTGTGTATTATACACAAGTTGGTGTTTGTCTTGCTACAAAAAAAAAAGCAAAACGAACAGATAGAATTTCTTTTCTTGCTGTCATGATGTTTACTTTTATTATTTCCATGAAAAGCGAAAGAAAAAGGACACGCAGTCCCAAATGCGTTATGAAATGAACGACAAATGACAGAACAGCAAATCCGACAAAAATCAATGAAACCATTTTACATATATGCTATATACACTACAGACCAACAGTGAATCTGAATTTGTTTAACATATTTTCTGGTTTTTATTTAACTCGATACATTGAAGTTCTTTAGAAATGAATTTGATTTAAAAAACACAGAGCAAATAATTCTATAAACCTTTTGTGACCCTTTTGGTTTAGGTCTGTTTGTTTAAAAAATGGTGTTAAATTATGATTTTTTTTTCTTCGTTTTATTCGTAAAATGGTGAAAAAAAAGTTCAGCTTAAAATTCAATTTGTAACAAAGATAAAAAAAAAGAAAATTTAAAGCGATTTTACAATTTTAGTTTCCATACTTTCTTTACAAATTTTTATTGCATTCGTGTAAATTATGTCATAGATTGATTATGACTATGACTATTACCTACAGGATATATGTACATTGTTGTAAACTTAAAATTCCATCAATGCTTTTGACACACATGTCCACAATGAATCCATTTAACCTGGTAAATGTAGCATATATTTCAGCTATGATCATAAGCTAATCATCAGACGAATTTATATGATTCGTTGAAAAATCCGACAAGAGTTTTGAAAGATAATGAAAACTCGATTCTTAAAAATTTTGATTTGATTTTCGAAACATTTGCTGGGATTCCTTTAAATTGACTAGGACTTCATACTTTTTCCAATAAAACAGTTATTATAGATAATTTTTCAAAGCTTTCATGCTAAAAGGAAGCATAATTATTCAACCATTAAATTTTGTAATACTGGACATTTTTGCTACTTAATAAATTCAACAAGATAAATGAGTATTGCGGCTTTAATTGTATGAGCTATGAACAAAAAACGGCTCGCTCATTACGTTCCTGCTGAGTGATGACAACTTAAACATTAATTTTAATTTAGGCGAAACATTTGCTAGTCCATCCGTTAAAGCATAGCGCTGTGTCTCTCTCTCTCTCTCTGTTTAAAGGACTCACTACCCATCTCTACGATATATATTCACTCGCTGAACTTGTAAGCGACTTTACCACATTCATCTAAGGCAACTGGAAATGCGTGACAAAAGGCTTCAATCGTTTAATGCCACTCTGTCAAAATGCTTTGTATGAGATTTATATTCGGTAATTAGTAATGTTTTCCCCCCTTCGCAACAGTGTGGTTGATGTTGCAGAACAATAACTCTTGTGTATGATGTACGAACGTAGAATCTGTTGAAAAGATTTCCTAAAGTTCAAACCAAAACTCATTGTCAGTTAAGGATTAGTGTGGTAGCTTAATGTTCTACTTAGTTTCCAATAAAAAGATTACGTTATGTTCGTTTTACGAAAATTAGTCAGAATTTTGCTTTTGTGCATTGACGAGTGAAACCTACAGCAAATTTGATAATTTAGTTGACAGTTGGGTTTGAAATACAAATTTCAGTCAACAGAAGCAGTCAAAAGATTGTGTAAATTTGGCAAGAAAATAATTTTTTACTTCAGTGCTTGAACCACGGTCTTAAATCTGAAAGCTTAAGGTTTAAGCAGGGTAATTACTGCTTGACATCAGGTATATTCTAATCCCTTAACACAGGTTTTTGTACGTTTCTTAATTATATGAATTTTTGATGGCATTTGGCTTGGTTGTTCAATAGAAGGGAAGTAAAAAGAAACAGAGAATTCAATTGATGCACCCCAAAATTTGTTTGAACATCAAAAATACGAAAATTACAATTTGAAATTTCAAAATCGGTGAATATTTTCTGGTTACCCCAGGCGTTCTTTTTACTTCAAAATAATTGGTCGCGTTGGACTTGGATCTTTTGCTGAGTTAGGTACGGTCATTGTCATTGTCATTGTCATTGTCACTGTCATTGTCATTGTCATTGTCATTGTCATTGACATTGTCAATGTCATTGTCATTGTCATTGTCATTGTCATTGTCATTGTCATTGTCATTTTCATTGTCATTGTCATTGTCATTGTCATTGTCATTGTCATTGTCATTGTCATTGTTATTGTCATTGTCATTGTCATTGTCATTGTCATTGTCATTGTCATTGTTATTGTTATTGTCATTGTCACATTGTCAATGTTATTATTGTTGTCACTGTCATTTTCATTGTAAATGACACTGGAACCAAAATTGATACCGTTACCATGTTTCTCTCAAACGAAAAATATAAAATTCAAAAGTGAATTTATTTAATCAATATCTGAAATATTTTTTTTGTTACATATACTTTTTTATTGCTTATCTTTTATGGATATGTCAGTGTATTTGATACATTTTCATAAATTTTTACTGCATGTTCTTAAATTAAATATTTATTAAATTTTCTATGAGAAAAATGGTGTAACATTTCAAAATTCAAACATACAAATATATTCGGAAATCTCCCAAAAATTTGAAAAATCGCATGAAAAAAAAAAACATTTAATTCATATAAATCGCAATTTTTTTCTGTAAAAACGCATTCAATTTTTCCCATCAAAAATTTACATTTTTATTGCTTGCGCTGCTAAATCGCTTCAATGAAAATGAAACAACTAAAATACATATATCTGTAACACTGATGATTTGCAAAATAAACGAAACAAAAAAAAAAAAAAAAATTGTATAAAACCTAAATAAATTAATTTGGCACACTGAAAAAAATATAAAAAAACACAATAAAATGGAAAAATTGAAAAATCAACAACACCAAAAAAAAAATAAAAATAAACAAAACGTGCGAATGTCAACAAACAATTACCGCTGCTTCTCTACTACACTAACACAAAAACGACGCGTATACTTTTGCACACGCACATAAACACACCTTCACAAATACTCTTCAATCACTTTCGATACTGAAATAACAACAACAAAAGAATGTCAATGTTCTTCTTCCGCTTACATAATCTTCAGCGCGCCGAGGAAAGCAAACGAAAACGTCGCGTCGAACGCCAACGTCAACAGCAGCGTCAAAGGCGTGGTGCCAAAGTCTTCCGATGCGTCAGCGATTCGGCAGGACATCTAACATTGGCGCCGTCACGTCTTTTTGAAAGGACACCGATGAGTCCTTCCGACAGTTTGGACGAAATCGCTTTGCAGATCCCAAGGTAAGTAAACAAAAGTGAATTCGCAAAAGTGAATACCGGCATTTCCGCTAGATGACTATATGTAGCACACCTTCATAAATCAAAGTAAATGTAAAAGTTAAATTTAAAACAGCAAAGGATATAATTGGTCACGTTATTTAATTGCATAGCATTATTAGTAATTGGTTTTCTCCAGGAAGTGTAAGACAATTTAACATTCAGATCATTTTAATTTAAGTCAAAGTTAAGAACTCGTTGTATTTAAATGTGCGTATTAATAAATTTACCAGCTGCGTTAAGGATACGTAAGTTACATGAGCAGGAGTTACATTTGTTTAGTAAAGCTCTAACTTGATGGGCAAATTCTTCGAATAGATTTTGATTAAGCAAATCCAAAAATATAAGAAAAGTTTAAACATTATGATATGCATTACATGTAATTTTTTCGCCACTGGCAAGTTTTGGACAGAATAACTCTTTTTGTCTGTGGGAAATATGTTGAAAATCCATTGAACTCTTATTAATAAGAGTACAGTATTGCAAAAAAAAAAACATTTTTAAAAACTTAGAAACTAAATTCCGAATCCGACGAGCCCAATTGACACCTTAGAAAAATTAGTCCATTTGAATCCATTTTCTATATCAACGGCATGGATTTAAGTGGATAGCAGAACATATTTAGTTCACACAGAAAAAAGAATCCTTAGATGAAAACTACGAGTTGCCATTTCAAATTTTATAAAATAATTATGACGTCCATCAGCTGCGTCAATTGATTTCAATGAATGTCACATACAAAAAATTAATTGGGAAGCCAAATATCAAATGGAACTAATTTATTCACACTCATCTTTGGCCCCCTTCTACCTTAATTAAATGACGTAATATTTATGTATTTTGAATTAAGTGAAAGTACTGATTGTTTGACTATTTTCAGTTGGGCTATGTAAAATCGCTGGTAAAACCGCAAACAATAGATATTTTGGAAATCAACATAGCTCGTGTTATTTCAGTTATTCGACCCAAAACGGTTCAAAATTTAAATAATCGAATGCGACTCTTACATCTAGCTGTAATGAAAATATGCTGGAAATTATTCTTGAAAAATAATTTTCATAAAATTATGTGAATTCATTGATATTTTATTTCCATTTCAGATTCTTTCACTCTTAAAAACTCGTCGATCACTATGAATGTCCTGAAAAAATCAAATAATTCGTAACAAAACCTAGCCGTAGCCCTACAGCAAATGCGTCATTGCCAAAAAAAAAAAACCCAAAAATAAAAGTCAAAACAATAGAACAGGGTTTTAATTTAAATTCCTGTTCATGAAAACTTTTCAACAACATGAGAAACAACAGAAACATTTGAAAAGTTTGCTATTCCCAACTAAACAAATACTGAGGAACGAACAACAATAAAAAACTGAGGAAAAAAATGAAAGCAAACAAATGCATTCACTGCCTGAATATGCAACTACATGTGAACAAATGCACAATAGAAACTTTGGTCAACATATGAACTTTTAGATTCGGGAAATTAAAAAAAAACGCTTTAATTTCTTTCTTAAATCAAAAAGAAAAAGGTATAATGCCTGCGGTTAAATTGTAACCACTTTAAGTTGATCCTTCTTAACTCATTTAAAGCAAATAATAAGAATTCTATGTTTTATTCAATTTTAATAAAAATTGGTTGTACTAAACAAGTTAAAGCTTATAATTGAATAATACCCTTAAAAGATTTCTTTGAATATAACAAATGTATTAAATTAAATATTTATTGAAGCCAAACATATAATGTTACAAGCAAAATTTATTACAATTTGTTCAAATGAAATATTTTTGACGCAAATAAATATTAAATTCTATATCATCCTTTTCTCAATGTTGTTAGAGCGCCTCCTCTTGCCAGTACTGATTCGATGGGATGTGGCTATTGTTCCTTAACTAAAGTCATACTCATGACAAGCAGTGATTGAATTTCAAAAAAGTTAGGAATTTTTGTTTATTCATTTTAGTGTGATTCGCGAAGTATGGGGTTAACACATTTTAAGGATCATGAGCGCTTAGGGGTCTTCGCACCGAAGACTGAGGACTTTTACCCAAACAAACGCTGAAAAAAATTTTTTTTTACGCCATTTTTGACATAGGGCTCAACCATCTTTTATGGTAATATATGCAACATTAAACGAACTTGAAGGACTCATCACTACTGAGCATCACAATTGGTCTTTAAATTATATCCGCCGTTTTATTAACAAGCTACCTTTAACCTAACTAAAAAATAATTTTTAAAGATGACACACCACTTTTCAGCCACTTTAAAACTCATCATTCTGTATAACTGAAATATGAATAACGAGAAAACATATCTGGGTTGCTGCTTCAAATGTTTTGCTTTTTACTTTGAACATTTAATTAAAATTCTCAATTGTTTTTGTAATTTCAATGAAACACTAAATGTAGCCTAAATATTTATTCACATAGCTATGGAAACAAAGAAATAAGAACGCCGCTTTCGGTAATGGTGAAAAAGTCAACAGGACTCAATGTAAAAAAATGAAAAAAAAGGACAAAAGGCCTACGAAATAAGCCTGAACTACTATACTTGGTTGTACCATAGCAAAAACAAAATTAAAACTGAAAAATGTCAGCGCTCAACTGCACACAGAATTGAGGTTGTTTTTTATTCTGTGAGCACCGAAACGTCATCGCAATTCACAATTTTAACTGTGTAAAATGGTTGACATTTCACAAAGACAATTCGCAGAAATTTGTTTTTGTTGATGACAAAGGCAAAACTAAAAGGTAAATTAAATATTAAAGCAATTAAACTGCAGACTTAGGATAAGTTTTGCTGATCTGCTGCAGTTGACGACTGAAATTGGGACTGAGCTCGAAAACGTAGTCAGAAAATTGAAACTAAAACGAAAATTTGAAATGAAACTGCTGTTCTGCCCGAGCCATGTAAGGTGTGTTGTCTTTTGGGTACAAAAAGGAACCACAGACAAAGAGTTTAAGCTCTCATCATTTTGTGCATAAAGTGCTGCAGTTTTTTTTTTTTTTTGGGGCAGTACTTAAAATGTATCAGGTGTAATTAGACATGATATAGCTGATATTCATACACACATACTCGTGTGTATATAATATAATATTAATAATAAATAATAATATTTAATACATATGTTACCGGCCCAACCAGATTTAGGGAAGAACTTTTCTTTTCATCCAACTTTTTTGTCGTCCAACTATTTTGTCGTCAATCAATTTTGTTGCTCATCTTTTTGTTGTTAAATTTTTTGCCGTTAAAATTTTTTGCAGTCCAAATTATTTTGTTGTTCAACTTTTTTCCGAGCAACTCTTTGCCGTCTATTTTTTTTGTCGCTTAACTTTTTTGCGTTTAACTTATTGTCGTCCAACTTTTTCGTGATCCAACAATTTGTTCGGCCTTTCGTCAGCGATGTGTTCAATTAAGTTTGAAAAGACCTGTATTAATTTTTGACTAAACTCCATGGATGAGTACATTACAAATTTTTACGATTCTTATGGCGGCCTAGGTCATTTTAAAATTTGTTTCTGCGCTCCTTTGCTGAAATTTTTCTGAAATGAAAAGTATTTGATCTGTTCAGTCAGAATTTGTCTGTTATTGCGAGAGGAGAGCTTCTGTTTATAAAAATTAACAATTGATTTTCATTCAATTTTAGAATTCCAACTCAAAAAGATATGATTTATAAAGAACTAGTTTCTACTGAATTGATTGATTTTTTGTTTAGGAAAAACTAGTTCATTTTATGCTAAAATGATTCATACAAACACGCTTCGGAAGAACTATTTCGTCCTAGGAAATATAGTTTGCCCTAAAACCTAGTTAGGCCGGAAACACATGCAAAGACTAAGAACTTAAAATAATAATGAATGATCAGATATATGGTCAATATAAACTTTTTTGAAGAAAACCTTCTGCAACAAGGACTTTTCATCTCTTAAAATTGAGTTGATTTATCTGAGCCTGAAAATATGCATTTTCCAAGAATAAATCATTTCATCAACGCTTCTTTGCTGCAAGCATTTGGATGAATTAACGAAAGCAATCTTAATATTGTGAAAACATTCAATATCCACCATTTCTTCAGAGTGTATTAATTTTTCTTCCAATGTTCCATTCATTTTCCTTACAGAGTGCGTTTGGTAGACTTTTCCAACTCATTAGTCAAGCTATCTTTCTATTTAATATCTAACGACTTATCTTTTAATTTATCTAAAACTACGCCAACAATTCTGCAAATTCTGTCGTTATAGTCAGTTCGAATAAACATTTATGCTCTCACATCTCAATGTGTAAACAAGGCCAAGAGATTTGAAAATCTGTGGAAGAAAGTTAATATCACAAGCGCAATACACTCATAGAAAAATGCTTAGTTAAGTTAAATTTATTTTGTATAAGAAATCAAATTAATACAAAATTGTATAAGGGTTCCAGGGTTAACTTGGGAAGAAAATTCAAAAAGACATAGTGAATGTATGTTAGAGGATGCTCTTTCATGCACAATAGTGAAATGAGGGATAGCTAATTTCAAGCGTGGTCGTACCAGCAATACAGATGTTAATATGAAAGTCGTCCAAAAAGCGCTACTTCTCAAGAAAAGGTTGACCAAGTACAGTATATGATGATGAAACACCGCCAATTAACTGAGCATAAATTTGCTGAGGCCATATGCATTTCACGCGGTTCAATACATGAGATCTTGACTAATATTTTGGGTATGAAAAAGTTAATGGTAAGATGGGTGCCGCTTTTGCTAGCTTTAGAGCATAAAACATTTGAAAAAAAAAAACATTTTAATTGTCTTAAACGGAATTAAACTGCTTGAGTTCGATAGTTTGCTACTATGGACCGAACTTAAACTTACCACTATAATCCTGAACTGCAACAATAAAGATCTGAGTGGAATCAGCTCGGCTATTCTGCTTCAAAGCAGGCAAAGGGTTCAAAATCTTCTCAAAATGGTATTAGTTTTTTTTGGGATGCCAAAGGAATTTTGTTGATCTACCACCATACTGGTAGAATAATAACAGAAGAATATTACAGTAAACTTTTTTTTCAGCTGAACACAAAAATTTGTGAGAAAAGGCCTAGCTTTAGCGAAGAAAAATATCATCTTTCATCATGGCAATGCACGTGTTCACAAATGGCTCTGGCTCTAAGCTGATCGATTTGAAGTACGAATTGTTGCAATATTCACCCTATTTTCCATAACTGGGTTTCTCTGTTTTCTTTTTATTTCCACATCTCAAGAAATTTCTGCGTAGAAAGCGTTTTTTGAAGAAACATTTGCAGCCGTAGGTGGTTATTTTGAATTCCTTTCAGAAAATCACTTAAGTGATGTAATACATAACTTGAAGAATCGCTGGAAAAAGTGCATTGAAGTTAAGAAGGAGATTATATTGAAGAATAAAACAAATATCTAAACCAAACTAATAATCTTTCATTTGTAAGCCCAAAACTTACTGACTAGACTATAAAATATTTATTCCCCTTAAATATTGTCAAAACATTAGGGGTATTATTTTCGAATAAGTTTTTTCTATGAGTGTATATATAATTAGTATTTGTGTCGTGTTTTCCTGAAAAACGTCTTACATTTAATGATTTTTTTGTAAGCATTCATTTAGCTTCAATGTCCAATCAAGTGCACTTCGGGAAACACCTAAGGCAAAGGAGAGTGCAGCATGGCAGGAGCAGCTTTAACATTGTCAACACGACTTTGCGTTTGCTATACCAACAAGACATAAAAGTTAAAATGCAACTGGTGCTAAAGTTTCTGCTATGAAATATTTTAATTTTTTACTATTCAGTTTTTGTGTTGCAGCTCTAATTGAATTTGCTGGAACTTTGTTTATTTTTTCAAAAATGCACTGTTAATTAACTGCATTCGTTTCGTGAAGACTTGTAGAAAATAGCTGTATTTCATGGTAGCGTTTCTTGGTACTATGTTTATGCAATCACGCCTTTGTGCTCTTAATTTATTGTTTATTTTGAAATATAGTGATATCATTATTTGAGTGTAACAACAGTTTTCAAATGAGTTAAAGGTCATAATTTTTAACTTTCGGATTATGTGAAATCGAGAATAATGTCTAAACATTTTGCTATCTAGCTTTTGTTCTCTAAAAAAACATTTGCAGTACCTTCATCACTTTCACATAATCCATTAATTTTTACAATTTAAGGAAACAAAATAGCGCTTTCCAACCTCAAATAAATTAAATTATGTCGCATTTGATATTTAGATGGCGTTGTTTTATTTATGTTCTCCATAGATTTGGAAGAAAGTGAAATAACAAAATTTCCATTAGCGAGATTCCTTCATTGCTTTTGTATTTGAAAAACAAATTGTCTGTCCGTTTCTGCTAAAAATAACAAAACGTACAGCAATAACAACAAAGTGGCATTTTATTTAGCTGTGGGAATCTTTCAATCCCCACCCATTAGCATCAAATCATGGACTTGAATTTGCTATTAAAAACCAGTGTGGTGGATTAAAGCAATTTGAGCTGTTTAACCCAGAAAACAAAAACTTTACCAACAAATCTTTTAGTCAGTTTTGCTACCACTCGGCTTGTGTACTTGGGTGCCCTCTTCATCGAAAGCCACCTTTTTCTCAGGGCTCTGTTTTCACACTTCCATTAACTCGTACCGCAGCAGTCAGGCAATAAATGCTTAACGACGTATGATACTTCTTTTTATTTTGCAATTTTTACTCAGCAATGGGGTTATGGAAAATTCCACAAAAGATGAACAATGTTTTTAAGGCTAAAATAATGTTTCTTCAGAGAAAATAAAGTGAGGACAATTTGCAACCTCAATAAATATTTTCTCTGGCTATATGATGGAGAAATAATTTCCCCTGGTTTTTTTTTATATTTTATTCGACATTTTTTATTCATTACTTTTCAAAAGATATGTGTACATATATTGTGATAAAACGTTGCCAAATAGGCTAAATAATGTCCATGGCAAAATAGTTTACAAGTCTGATTATGACCTAGTCATTTTTTAATTTTTTTAATTTTTCATTAATTTTTTACTCCACCGAATTTGCTTGCTTTTATACAAAAAACTCTTCCACATCTGATATCATAATCGAATAATAATTAAAAAAAGTGTCATATAGCCTTTCTAGAAATTCGTCAGCTTTTTTGTTTGGCCTTTTACTCCCACTATGGCAGTACCACACACAGTTTTCCTATCCTAAATTTCTGCGTGTTTATATGTTAATGTGTTTGAGTTTGTGTTAATGCGGAATTCCTGATATTCATTGACAATGAGTGGCTTCGTTGTTGTTGTTGTTGTTGTTGTTGCTTTTAGTTTTATCACTCAACTAGATGGTTTCATTTTGCTAAATTGTTCCATCCTTTGCAGTATCCCCCCTACTGCCAGTGGGTCATCAAGCGCTCTACTCATTGGGAGCATTTAAGGAGCTAAACCTGCACATACGTGTTATGTTGTTCTGTTGTTGTTTTATGTTGTTAATGTGGAATTTCCCGCTGTCAAGTGAAATTATGGAAACGTTTACATTATCATAATGGTCATACACTTGAATTGTTAGGAAATGTGGGAGTACGAGCACGACGAGTACGAGTATAAGTGCGTATCATTGTAAGTGTGTTGCATAAATACTTTTATTATTTTTTCCCTAAGAGTGAAGTTAAATGTTTCAATTAATTTTAACTTTGCTTGCAGCAAAGATTTTTTTTTTACTCCCAAGAGTATCAATTTCAAATCTGCTTTCAAGGCCTGACGATTTCGGGTTGTCAAAGGATGCGATTGCGTATGTAACTCATGCCTAGTGAGCGGTAAAGTTAGCGGTAAACTCAAAGAAATGAGAATTAACCTACAAGTTTACAACTTCAGTTTTTGTACCAGCGATAATTGATAGTCCTTAAGGAATCTTACTAATCTAATGGTTTCACTCAAAAACTACATTATACTGTAAGGGTCATTAAAAGAAATCAGTCTGATTACGGTTAGATCGGTGTTAGTTCTATTCAAGAATGCACTTGAGTGCCCATTATTGTTTCCCAATCGGCATGCAATGTTTCGTATACTTTCCAGAAATCTTTCAGATGAAATCTTACAAAGTTTTCAGAACTTCAGAAAACTTCCTATTAAAAGTTTTTTTTCCCACGAGTTAATAGATTGCGCTCGGAAATGGCTATTTTCGACCTTTTCCTATCAATTGGTGCAAAAAAAATTGTATTATGAACCACCCTAAATTTTTTTTTTTGCTCCAGCCGATAAGAAATGGTCGGCAATGGCTATTGCACATACCTTAGGGCGACTCCGGACCTTGGAAAGCACCAAAAGGGTCGAAAACGATACTTTACAAGGTCCGGAGCCAACCAAAGTGATGTCCAAAATTATTTTTCCAACTTTCCCAATCGATTAGAGCAAAAAAAAAAATTTTTTCGAAAATAGGTCAAAAACGGTACTTTCTAGGGTTCAGAGATACTCCAAATGATGTTCAAAATCCATTTTCGACCTCTGTCCATCGATTGGTGCATAACTTTTTTTTTCGAAAATGAACCGAAATTGTGCATTTTTGGGACTCGAAACCACCTCTGCTGGTGGCAAAACTCCAAGTTCGACCTCTCCCTATCGATTTGTGTATAAAAAATTTTTAAATTTGGACGAAAATCAGACATTTTTGGTACTCAGAGCCACCATTGAATAATAATTGACAATGGAAAAACAACTTCTTATGCATAACAGTTATTAATCAACGTAAAAAATATTTATTGAAAAATAATAATTATCGACAATTACTAATAATTAAAAAGCTGTTTTTAAAAATATTTCTTAAAATTGGGCAATTTTTTCAATCACAAAAAACCAAATAATAGTTATTTTGGGTCCCTGTTAAAAAAAAACACATTTAAAGTACGTTACGATACCGAGTGGGTTTGGTTTTCCGCTTCACGCACTTGATAGGAAATGGATGTCGAGAGGGATAAGTCCAGTCATTAGACAATTGGCAAATAGTGATAGATGAAAAATGTCTTGTTTAAGAAAAACCATTTATTAATTTGTAATCTATAAAAAAAATCTCAGACTGTAAGTTCAAATAAAAATTATTTTCAATTTTAATTTGATTTTCTTTTCAATTCAATTTTATCAAAAAAATTTTATTTATTTTTTGTTAAAAGAAAATATTTTCCATTTGTCAAAGAAGTGGTATTTTGTAAGTAAATATTTTTCCTTTTAATTTTGTACATATGCTCTTAACTTTTTTTCTCATTTCAGCTAAGCAACTTTGCTTACATTGGCAAAATTTTTAAAGTTAAAAAGCAAAATTATGCCTCAACGCATTATAATGCTCACCGCATTGGTAGCGATTATACTTTTGATATCAAAATGTCAATGATGTCAAACTCATGTTAATCGATCTCTATTGTGTGATGCATTTTGACAACTTTACAAATTCAATAAAATGTTAAACTTTAATACGCGTATATTTGTTATCATTTTTGTAAGGGTTTTTTTACTTCACACCTCTCCTCTAGCTAAGATTGGCCTAGTGAAATTGTGACATTTAATTCGCTCAATTGACTTGATTTTTGTGTTGCACGTGCAACAATGACAACGTCAACAGCAAATAACACGCAAGCGACAGCAGCAGCAAAACGGATACAACAAAATTGCATTAGATTCGTTTGTTGGCTTTAACCATTTTTCTGAAGTTGTTAGTTAGTTCGTGCCAATGTGCGCGCAGGCTGCCCGCATGAAATTCCGTCCGGTATGGGTGGCATTCGCTTTTTAGATGGACGGACTTGATATACAAACTCATGAATAAAGCATATCTTTGCATTAGGCGGGTGGGTGTGTGAGTGAGTGCTGTTCTATGATGTTGGTATTCTAACAGTTTCACGCATATTATGTACAGTGGTGCAAGTGGTTAAAATCTTTCATTAGAACTTATTTCAAAGGATGCAACAATGTTAAATGCTAACATCAAAATTGCTGGACATTCTGCAAGATTTTTTCGATAGATAACGCTTTCATTATCTACTAAATTTGCGTTGAAAATTTTTATTGCTAGAGCATTGCCTTTATTTGACTATGCCATCCAAGGTAATGGTTTTGACGGATTTCAAATTTTTACACAGCTCATTAATTTATAGATAGAAGATTTTGCTTCATAAATTCTATTCCATATAAAGGTATATTTCTTCAGTTACTGCCTTTTGTTTTTATATCAACTACAGAAAGTATTTTCAATACTGTGTTATAATTACAGCGACCATCTGCCCTTTACTTTCAAGGACATTCCTCTATTTTTTTGTTACAACATTTCTTCTGTCACTCCTAATTAAAAAGTTAATTGGATGACAAAACTAAGTTTGGTATAAATAATTTTGATTATTCTCGCCAAGGTACCTATTGATTTTTTTTCTTTTAATTTATGCAAAAAGTTTTTAAGCAAAATACATAATATTATTTTGTTCTTCATTTTGCTTTAAAAAATATGGTCGTCGTATCTAAAATAAACAAATATTTGTTAGCCAGTGAGTTCGAAATGATATCGTAATTTTCTGTGAAAAGAGAAGTTTTTTTTTTGCTCTGTATACCTTTGCCCTTGAATATCAATAAGACTTTGGAGCCCACATAAATGACGCGCAAACTCTTTTGTGTAATGTTTTCGATTTTGTAATTTTATTTGAGTTTAATTTCCATCAGTTTAATAGGATGCGAAAGGTTAAAAAAATTATTTTTTTTTTTCGACCATGAATTACTGAAAAGTCTATCTGATAACGGAAATCAGCTATAGTAAAATAGATATATCCTTGTGGAAGTCCAAAAAATGCTTCAGAAGATAATACTTTACTTTAACTACTTGTGAACTATTGTAAAAAGTGAATAAAGCATTAATTTTTTAATATCAAATGGTGTGTTTTTAAATAGAAAAAATAAAAATAAAATTAATTAACATTAAAATTGAGATACATTGAATGCTGTCTACTTAAGAGACAAATTTTTGACAAAACTACAAAATTTTCTTTTTATTTACTGATCTCAAATTTTTGATAACTGTAGGGTTGCTCAGTCTGAGACCTGTTCTGCGCTATCATGTTTACACATTTTTGTTTTTGTAATGGTTATATTGAATTTTTTTTGTCTAACCTTTGCAACGCATATTTGCTTCCGAATTCGATTTCAGCACTAGCAAAAGCATAAACGTAATTAACTCTTAGCTGTAATAAAGTCACTTATAACAATTGAAAATTCTACATGGATTTGCCACACTGTTGTCAACTGTTCATTGTGCGAATAATTAAGGTTTTATTGCTTTTCCGACATAAATGGTAGCTTTAATGGCATATAATTTATTCCTTCATTAATGCAATGAAATATTTTGCAAAAAAGAAAAAAATAATTTGCAATTTTTATATGAAATATATTTAATGGGCAGAAGCATTTTACCTAAGCAATTTAATAGAGATAAATTTATTGAAATTTTATGATTACTTTTACTAAATTATGCATTTAATTCTCTTAATTGCAGGTAATTATTTTGGCGTTTTTTTTGGCCATACATGGATTTTATATGCAATAATTTATAGCACATTCATGGTAAGTTTTAACAAATTGTTGCTTTGGTAATAATTTGGAAACCATGCTTTTTAAAAAAAATTATTTAGCTTGAAATATGATTGTTTAAAAAGAAATACAGCTTAAGCTGCTAGTACATATCAACAAGTTACGCTCTGCGTCAGGTTAACGTGATAAATATTCTATGGTAATTAAAATAACTCTGTATATAATTAAATTTTAATGCTATTTAAACTAAAAAAAAAAGATTTTTTATTCCGCATCCACTGGGGCTTGAACCTGGACAATACGTGTTGCTGGATGCGTAGTTTAACGCTATCAGACAAGCCTATTGTTTTTTTTGGCTGGTAAAAAATATCAATCGAAAAATCAATTTTATAGTTTTAGCGTCTTGAAAACTAACAGTAAGCTCAGTTGATTAATATGCGCATCTGATAATATTGGCATAAAAGTGGAAACCTAAGTTCAAATCTGATTGATGAAAGATAAAAAAATAAAGTTCTCTTTAAGGTTCTAAGAAACGCAATTCAATTGAGTTCCAATTAGGAAATGAAAAAAAGAAAAAAAGGGGTTAATTTTTTGAGAAGATTTTGTGGGTAACCACATTCTATGTCATGAACACAAAGCTCAGAAAATTTTAACCTGAGGTTTTTTTGTGAATGTAAAAAAACCTTATCATCATTTTCGTAACTTCAATTTTTTATTACTCGGAAATTTGTTGTATTTTAGCATTTTTAAACAAAAAAAAAAACACACGTTTTAAGCGATATACATAAATAAAATTATGAGATAATTGAATTCCTTTAAGCCACCATTACACGCCCAACGCAAGAGTACGCTTAATATTTTTTGGCTCTAACCTTGAAATCGTCGACAACATGGTGAACAGCTGTGCACTTCAGCATATTGTCCCATTAATATCACAGGCATACAAATAAAAAACTCCCAGCTGGAAAATTTAAAAAATTAGTAACAAGAAGTTCACATATGTTGAAAGGATTTTATCGAGACCTACTGCTCTGTGAGCAGATAAACAACAAAAGCTATTTCTTTCATAATCATAAACTTTAAAGTACCGCACGTAGTTGTGTGCGGCAGTGTGTCATAGTATACAATGTTTGTTAGCCATTGTGCTACAATTTCCTACTGGGGATATACATAGCATGTAGGTGACAACACACGCTGTTACGCAGGACATTGTTTATTGTGTATTACAATAGCAATAAACATATGTTCATAAGAAGCCATAAAGTACATGAAAGACAGTAAATGTACATACAATCATGCGGATCTCTTACCCCAGAACATATGGGGATAAGGCACATGTTTAAAGGTAGTAGGTTGAGTTGCTTATTTCTTGAAGGTCATTGTCAGATGACGACAATATTGTCGCAACGGGTCCTAAATAAGTATGAAATAGTAATACATCTAATGAAAACCATTTATTAAATATCGACTCCGATGTTATTCATTGGGTAGACAATACTATTATTTCATGACATGACCGGTTATTTTACTATGTATATACACGAAGATTGCTACGTCATTGCAGACTTGTTGTATTTATTTATTTTCATGTAAAAGAAAAGTGTTCAGAATGATTTGAATTTTATATTGAAAGGATACGTAATCAGCAGTAAATTATTATTAATGAACATCAGACAACTAAATGGCTCTCTTTCAATAACAGTTTATATGTAAAAGGATACGCTTTAACACAATTTTTTTATATATGTACATACTTAATTTAACCTTAAACTTTTGTATTTACAAAATATCAGAGAAAAGTTTGTTATACAAGAGATTTTGTTACTTTGACCTATGATAACAATGCGATGGAGCTGTACAGACAATGTGGAGGATGTGTGCGAAATGTCACAACTGATAGAAACCCATGAACTGTTAAAGCTATTGAAATGTATACACGAAAATTTGTAACAAAATGTGTATGAAAATTACTTGAATAAATTTAGTTTTTTTGAAAAATAACGATAAAATATTTTATGTAAATCGTAAATCGAAAATTTTCTACTACAATTTGTGTAAAAAAAATTATAATTGAAATCGTAAACAATTCCTGTGGTTTGCTTAACAAACCTATCGTAAATGAAGTTTCGATTATTAATTGAAAGAGTTGCCGGTTTAAGCATGTTTTCGAAGCCGCTTTTTTGTCCTTTCTTTTCCATTTGACTTGCTTGTCATCGACGTTGTTGACAAAATCAAAAGCTTTCTCTTACAATCTGAAGAAACGCTCGAAATGGAAACCGTGACTCATTCGAAAATTATCCTGAAGCACTTAACGAACCAATAAAAAACCAAGATTCATTTATTTATCCAAGATTCATTTGTTTTCGAACTCGCTTTCGAAGACGCTTCCTACTTTTGATTTTCTTTTTCACTTTTAATGAGCTATTTATTTGCGTATCTTATGCTGGACGGTAAAAGCTGTATCTCAGTGGAAGTGAGTTTCGAGAAAATTTATGTTTTATTCTTGGCATACCTGCAAGAGATAGAGAAAATTCTCTTAGGAAAAAGTTCATTAGACGCTTAATTTATTTAGCTATCCATTGCTATAAGAATAAAGTATAGTAGTTCCATCGCAATAAGCGTTAATGACAAAGTTTACTTATACGAAAATTTTAATTTTTATCGAAACTTTTGCCGATTGGGATATAACTTCAGAAACCTTCTACTCTTACACTTGTCAAAATGTTGAAAATGTGTTGACAAGGATCACATGTATTGCATACCAACAAAGCAACATATATTGTTTATCTTTTTTCAAACATCATATGTATCTGTGTAATAAAATGGATATGCTGCTGTATTCCTTAAGTTTTATGACATAGCGTGGAGAAAGTTAAGAAGGCATTAAAAATGTTGAACCTGTGCGCACTTACTTAAACAAAGAACAAAAATTATTAAAATGTTTAATGTTCCTTTAGACAATGCTTTACTTTACTTAGAAATTTATCAGCATCGCATTATTTTTATTTTTGTCTGTGTATTTATTATGCTCAACAGGTCGTATGAGTGATATTCACTGATGTCCGGTTTATTTGTCGTTTACATTTTTCCATGTTCCCTTTTTTTCATATTTACTTAAATTTATTTTCTTTCCAAAACATAATTTTATAAACACTATAAAACCATAGAACAATTAAATTCCTCATCTCCTTGCCATTTTCTTATAATAAATTCGAACAGCTGATACAAGGCTGCATACGAGCATGATTTTTGGAGATGGGCTGAAAGAAAAATTAATAGATTTTCAAGTAAATCTGTTAAAGAGCAAAAGCTAATCTCGCTGTTTACGCCAGTGCATTTCAATTTAACTAACTCGTACAGGATCCGAATTGAGCTACATTAATTTAAGTAACATAAAAGCTTCATATTAACCGAAAAGCAATTCAGTTTTAACAAATATTATACGAAATATAGTTTTCCACAAGAAGAGTTAATCATGCAAGTTCAACCTTTTTCAAGACATTCTGGGTCAAAGGTAAAGATTCATGATTTATAAAAGTTCACTGCATATCGAGCAATAATTTTTAATAGACAAAAAATGTGGTATGCGATTTTTTCTTTAGTTAAGGCATCACATGTTGCTGTCTTTTTTGTTGCCCAACAACTACTCGTTTCTAATAAAAACAAATCGTTTGTTTATTTCCATTGTCTTAAATTCTCACGAGATGTTATTCTTCAAATGGCTTTTTTTACACTTACTGTTTCGGTTTATTTTACTTTATCAGCTTTTAGGCTGAAAACTAAATCTCTAAGTTATTGGAAACACGTCAGCCTTTCATACGCAAGAAAGGGTTTCAAATTATTTAATCCAACCTAATATCCAGCAATTGTTTGCCTTACAGTTTTTGTTTTCGAAGTGTTGAATGTCGATGAATGAAAAAACTTTTTTTTTTATTATCTCTTTCGCTTCTTTACGTTACCACTTTGTTTGCTCAGCTCTTCTGATAAAACAAAAAACTTTTCGTAGCTCGACGGTTTTTGTTTAGAAAAAAATTTCGTAACTTCTTCCTTTAAGTGTGGAATTCAAATGAATATTCAAGCAAGATAGAGAAACAATATGAAAACAAAAGAGATGGCAAAGTGTAAAGAATAATTTCGTGCGTATGTAGTAGTTGTTGCAGTTGTTGCCGCTCATGCTGTTTTGTGGCTGTTTCCTTTGTAACAATGTAGTAGTGTCGCACTATTGACGCTGCGGTTTTTGTCACATTTGTGGCTGCCGTTGCATTAATTTTGTGTAAATGTGCTACAGATTAAGTTCGTGTCTATGTAAGTTTTAATACCGAAAATAGTTTTAACCCATTTTGAAATGGTATTTATTTATAACAATGATTAAAGGGATTGCTCATTAGATATAAATATATAATAATAATAGAGTTCAGCTACTACAGCTATTAGCCATCTTAGCTAGTAGGCTTGAAGCTATAAATATAGAAGCTTAATAATAAACATCGACTTAATCCATGTGTTTAAATGAATTAGTTATTGTCTAACTGAGACCACCGTCAGTAAGTTGGTTTAGTGTCGCATCAAGGACTTCACTTTATATCTTTGTGGCTACGAATACTTGCAAGGACTGTACCTGAAATAAGAAAGCTTTCTATCTTCCTCGATTCTCGACAAGATTTTTTCAATTTTGTGACCCGAGTGATTTGCTTTCGGTGATTATTATAGAAATGATCTTATGAGAAAACAAACTTTAAAGTTGTATGATACATAATAAAAGTTTGAGAATGTATAATGAATGTATCGAACTCGGTTCTTTGCCAATGCCGATATTTCACTTGAGTTTCCTTTTGTATGTTCAAAAGGATATGCCCGGAATGATGAATTCTTCAAATATTGATTTAAAATGGGTTAAAATACTCAACGTCAACAATTTGTGTGCAAAGTGCAAAGTTAACAAAAGCAGTTACGTTTTCTACTTATATAAAAGGAAAACTTTTCCATAATTACTTTATTCCTAAGAACAACAACAATCAATAGGAAAATAGAGAAAAGAAGCTTAGCAATAGAATACAAATTGAATGTGTTTTGAGCACACAAAGTTGGTTTATTTTATTTCTACCTCAGTAGTGATTGATTTTTCTGCAGTTTTTTTGTTGTTTTCTACAATTAAGAAACATACAAGGATAAAAGCGGGTAAAGTACGTGAAAACATAGTTTTTAAAATACTCACTTTGTTTAGGTGCACAAAAATTCATTGAAAGAGACCCGGTATTACAAGAGTGGTGATAAATACCGTGGTGCATTTCCTATGTCATTTGGTGGAATTCCTATGCAAACATGTCAACATAGAGCATATCGAACTCTAAGATAATAATCTGATAGACAAACGAACTTATGTTCAATGTAATGATAGACCAAACCACACTTTGATATAGTTAATTAAAGCTACCTCAATGTCAACAAAAGCAACAAATGTTGACTCTCTGCTAATGCAAGGGCTTCAATTCCATTAACATGAAAATGCAACGCAGTCTTAATTTATCTTCTTTAGATAAAAGAATGCTGGTATGGGAGATAGTACTTATTGGTCGGCCTTACAGACCTTATCATAGCAAGAAGTGCTGTCCTCATCAATTATTTCAATTCACTCAGCGAATTACTATGTAGTCGCTGTTTCAACGGGGATATTTCCAACATGCTGCAGTCTGTTTCCAAGGATGGCTATATATTTATAGTTTTGATAGAAGATTAGAAACGATTTTAAATGACAGCAAATTTGGACTGTACAGGCGTTTAAAGGATACTTTGTAGTACCAAAATCCACTATTCCGCATATCGGGACAGATCGTTTTGGACAATTATTTGACTTAGAGAGTATTTTTGCTTCGAGATCAATTTTGCTCCAACAATTACACGTTCGAAAATTTGCGTTTTGGTATAGATTCGAGGGATCAGAACATATTCAAAGATATAAATTTGCAAAAAAAGACATAATTTCAGAATATAAACATTAAAAATTCATTGCACAGTTTTCGCAAAATGACAATTTATGTAAAATTTTGAGTTTTCCGTTTATAAAAACCGTTATTTTTCTAAAAAAATGTACAACTCTCGCATAATTTATGATTCTCAGAAGAAATTTCAATTTCTTTGCTTTAAAATGATGTATCATTTGTACCAATTTTTTCATATTAACCCATTTTTTCCGGAATAAAAAAAAAAATTAATTCGTAAAATTTTTTTCAAAACTAAATATTTATGGACAACTACAACTACAGCGACGTGAACAACAACAACAACAGCAACAACAACAACAACAAATACAACAAATACAACAACAGCAACAAATACAACACCAAAAACAATGATAACAACAACAAAAATCAAGCCGCGGTTGAAGGCCGCCCACCTCCACCCTCACTTATTGTTATCGACCATCAGCCCAATCCACTCCTATGCGAAAAAATGCAACATCTGTCATTCATATTGTTTTAAAAAGTGTTTTGAACTTTGTGGAGATTAAGAAAAAAAGGCAGCATATGAATGGCACACTCACGAGCGAACTCAAAATAATCTCTGAACGAAGTCGTACTAATGCAATTCTATCTTTTGTCTTCCAGACGAATGGATTATTTCTTCCATCCCTTAATGCGACTGGCGAGCACATTATGAGGTCAACGGCTACTAAACTGTCTTAGAAATGCTTTATTTGTTTTGATTTTCAGACCGTTTCTATCCAACTCGAATATGGCCAAGTTCCAAAAACTTCTATGGGGCTGTTAGCTCGAGTTCAACTTCGTGTGGTGAAAATAATTAGAGATGAAGATATTTTCACTACAGTCGACTCTGTTGAGCTTCAGTGTAACTTAAAGAATTCAACTCTTTTCAAGAAATACTATGAGATGTGCTTGAGAGAAAGTCGTGAGCTGGTTTCGTCTGTCAGGATTCCCTCTTGCAGTACTCTTCTCCGTCCCTTCGCTTAAGCGTCTAAGCTGTATTCAAAAGATCATCACACGATCGTATTAATATATTCTTTAGCCGCACGATAAGGCTGTAGGACAATCTTCCTGTGAATGCTTTTCCTGACAGCTGTGTAAACTCAAAAAGATGTTCACTAATAAATCAATATTCCTCTAAACTATCTCTTTTCCTGCAAACTAACAAGGTATACTACATTTATAGAAAGCATTTCCTGAACGCTGGCTTATGTCTTATAGTCTTTCCAAAGAGTTTTGAAGGAAGGAACAAAGACTAATAACATATAATAATAATAGGTTTCTCCAAATCAAAAAAATACAGTTTTGGTTGTGAAACGCTGTATACATTACATCCTCAGACATAAGTAACTTTAATAATTATAACAATACATTCAGAACGGTACCATAAGGTTCAGGATATTTGTATGATTTGAAGATACTAAGTTAATTCCATGTTCGGAAGCAAAAACATAAAAAAACTCCAGAACACGTGTTGATCGATAGCAAATTCCTCTTATGCTTTCTTCCGCTCGTGCTGTTTTGTGACTATTTCCTTTGTAACAATATAGTTGCGACACTATTGACGCTGGGGTTTTTGTCGCATTTGTCAAAACTTGCGCGGAAATGAGCATTCTGTGGAAGAAGTGAAAAACCCCTTTTCCTGAAAGAAAATACGTAAACCTTATATTTTGGGTATTCTGCTTAATTGCTTAGAGTTTCTGTAAATTGAAAGAAAATAAGTACCATTGAGTAGAACAGAAAATAGCTAAGAAATAAAAAATAAAATATAATTTTTTATAATTTTATTATTTCACATAAAATTTTATACAAAATATTGCTAGAATATGTCAAAGCATAAAGGTAAAGTTCAACTGTATAATGAAGAAACGGCACAAGTTCACGCCAATAATTTTATTTTTTTTTTCAATAGTTGCTCTAAATACCGTTTAAGATTTTCTCTTTTAATATTCTAAATATAAGCATGTTATGGCCATTCCTCCATGTCCAGTTAGACAATTAATTAACATTTATACTCTTATAGAGTTCGATACAGGCTGCACCCTTTGGCATTTCAAATATGATTGATTATTTGCCTTGGTAAATATTCGGTTAGGTGAGCAGTGAAACAAAATATTAAAATTGACAAGACAAAGCATATTATATGGAAGTCATCATCATCAACATCATAATGGCAAAACTTCATATGCTGCTGCTGTGGAAAGGAGAGTTCAATGTCTAACCATTTAATGTCAATGAATTGCTTATAAATTCTGACAATATACATTTATTTCATCAGCATGGTTTTTTCGTTAAGCCTTAAATGGAGAAGATGAAATTTGTCCTTTTGTGTTAAATATTATAACAAGGTTGGTATTTTTGAAACTCGATGTCACTGGCACATATTTAGACAACAATCAATCATTTTTAATAGCTATGAGTAATAGTTAAGAGGAAAACATAACCGTTCCAATAAGAACAATATAAATTAAATTTCGATTATAATAATGACTGAAATGTTAGTCCCTTGATATGTTACCATTACATTATTTAACATGGGGTTCTTATTTATTTAGTGCTATTAGGTTCAAATGGCTATTTTTTTTTTTTTTTTTTGATATTTAAATTAATGAATACCATGGCCATGGTTACAGCAAGTAAGCCTGCAAATTCTTGTTGAAATAAAAAATGAGAGCATGAAAATTTTAAGGGCATAATACAATACACAATACTGCGGCAAGGCCGTAACTAATGGCAAGGAGGCGCCAGGATTTCAGGCCTCGTGTAGTAGGGAAATTAAAAAAAAAAATTCAAACTCTTTACAACTGTTTTTTTCTTTTCTGAAAGACCTTTTCCAACCCCAACTTATTCCTTAAGAGTCATCGATTTTTCATTTTAAAAATTTTGCGAACAAAAAATACTTCTAGAGTTCATATCTACTCAAGCAGCTATTGGGAGTCGCTGTCGTGTTTGCAACTGCAGAGCCAACAAGAGATGAACATCACAAAAGTACTAGAAAAAAGTTTTTTTTTTTAATTATTATAAGATACTTCTTAGGGGACCTTCTTAAATGTGACTATGGTAACCACATTAATCCCGCCATTTTCAATGATATGGGCAAAAAAATGCCCAAAATAAAATAAAAAAACCCAATCGAAAAAAAAACCTCCAGCTTAACACTTCAAGAGTAAAAAATGAAACAAAAAATTAAAATTGTAAAAATATTAATAAAATTAACGGGGTACGAATTATCGGGATTTCACTGTATTACAAAAAACTATGCCACTTAATATCATTTCTTGCACACTCAAATAGACGTATGAGTGACTTTAATGCAAAAAACTTTCCACTATTTTTCAATTGTAGTAGAATTACTGCGCAACTTTTTTTGTTCTTGTTGAAAATAATTGCAATCAAATAACTTTGAGTGTCACTAATATAAGAGGATTCCTGCTGTCTTCATTCTGCAGGACATTCAGTAACTGCATGCCAACTTAGCACACGTGCGCCAACAAACTTTTTCCTCTTTGCGTAATCGATTAAAAAGCCATTGTATCGAATATCCTCTTCTTATTGAGCTGACAATGCAACACTTTTGTTGTATGTTTGAGTTCTTTGTTGATAAACAATCAATATTTATTTTTTCTCTTTACTTTTTAAAGTTTTTTTTTTTATTGTTTCGAAGACAATTCACTTTTACTAATCTTTTAGAATATTATTTTTTTTGTTTATGGAGGACATTTTTGCAGACGCTGGACTTTGTGGGTTTTTCTTTCACTTAAGCTTTATCTTATTTTTAAAATTATTATTCTATTAAACTCGTATTAAACAAAAACAATCTAGCAATTTAATAGAGCATGTTACTTTTTCTTTTTTGTGAGCTTGTGACCTCGCTTTTTTTCACTTGAAAACGGCTAGAAAAATGAGTTTCTCGGACAAAATGGTATATCATTTAAAAAATAAAACAAACAGATTAAACAAACTCTATGTTTCGAATAAACTACTAGTTTTTTTTTTAATTTTTACATATTTTTATATTTGCCTTATCTCAATAACTACTTAAGGACCGTTGAAAATTTTATAAAATATATAGTATGTTCAAATTTGAGGTATCTTTTTATATTATAAATAAAAGAAATATTGTGTATGTAATTTTTATTTATTTTTATTGAAAATTACAGCACATTAAATTCGGTTAATGGTAAAAAAAGTATGTTGTACAAGTGACCTCCTCTGCTAGCTTGGCGGGTTTCGATCTTTTACCAAAATTCTGAATAACTTTTTTGCATAATGATGTTTCAAAAAGTTATATTTGCTAGATTATGTTATCTTTGAGGTGTTTAACAGTTTGAGGACTATCCGCATAAATTTAATCTTCAAGAAACCTCAAAAGAGGAAATCCGATGGTGTTCAATTGCATGATCTTGGTGGCAAATTCCAATAATTTCTTTGATAAAATTCTCATTTTCTTCTTGTTTTTCTTTGGGTCAATTAAAGAATTGCTAATATTTTAAAAATGAAAACACAGTAACCGGAATGTATTTATTTCATATCTGTAAATATATCGGTGAAATCTAGTATAGTATAATATATAGTATATTGCGAAATCATTTTTTTCCAAGGTCTTGTTAATTTTTATTGAATTGCATGCAACCAGTGACCAATTCCAAAGCCATAACGACAAATTATCCTCACCACTAATGCAATCTTCATGTTAAATGTATTTTCATTCAACATGCAATGTAAATTCTCTTAGGTTTGGATGTAATAAAACTGTTATATTTTTACAATTGAATATTAAATAATTTCATTGAAATCACAGTCAACATAGGAAACACCGATTTCATGTGAGTTTACAAATCACTAAATGGGTCATTTCAGAAGATATTTACCCCTTTATATTAGTTTAGCTCAAATCAACAGGGTGCGGCGTTCAATTATAAATTGTTTTAAGTAACAATGTAAAAAATGTGATTTTTACATATTTCTTGTTTATTAATTATTTGACAGAAACGCACAGTCTTTTCAAAAAATGCTCACGGTAGAAACAATGGCGTCTTCTCGAAAAACTCCTAATAAAAATTTAATTTTTTTTACATATTTTCTTAATTGTTCATAGAAATCATGATAAAAATTTCCAAATGGTCGGTAGAATAGTTTTCAAGGTATGATGATTGTGCTCAAAGCAAAAAGGAACAAAAAGGAGGTGAAAACACTACAAGTTATTTGATTTTTAAGGTGTCGTAACTCGAAAAATTTTTATTTAATTTTCATGAAAATAATTAATTTTAAAGGTATTATGTTTTACTTATAGAAATAGTTTAAAATAGAAAATTTTACTAATATCAGATTAAAACTGTCATATTAGACCAACTATCCAAAAATGACATTTCAGTCTTTGACGAACATTTTTTTTTTTGTAGATCTCTATAACTTTCAAAATCTTAAAATAAATTCCACGCGATGAAACCCCACGTCACTAAGCTACCGGTTTTTAATAAATTTCTAAACGGCAATGAACAAAACTTTTTGATTTTTTTTATTAAGGTCAAATTTTAAAATTTTCAAAAATAATTACGACCATTCGAAATGCCACTAAAAATCTATCAAAAGCACTTGGACTAAGATTTTTGCAGTTAATTAAGGAAACAAATTATCTACACGAAACAGAGAGTGTTAACCAAAAAATCAAATTATCAGTACCACCCCCCCCCCCCTACTTTAGACAGTTTTTTTAAAAACAGAAAAATATTTTGGGATATATTTTCCATTTAATAGGATAACATTTTGCCCGAATTTGAGGACAATCGTTCTGAGAACGTTCGCGCTCTTTGATTGATTTGAAAATCAGCTTTCGATGCTGCCTTGAAAAGAAGTACTCACCTCGCATTTCATTTTGAATTTTCGTTATAGATAAGATATATTCAAATATTATCAAAAGAAATATCAGCAAAATTTCCCTTTTAACAGCAAAATGGCTAATAAAAAAATCTGCGAAGGAGAAGTTATTATTTTATTTAAATAAATTTCCTAAATTTTAATAGCTTTTCTACAGAAGATTATAAAGGCTTTGTTATCAGGCCAACACTGAGTATACCCTCTCATAGACACCAGTGTCGTACATTCGCCAAGGTTGAAAAATTTTACGCTTTGGCAAATGTGCGGCTTTACAGTTTCCTCAATGAAAAATTAATTACTAACGTGTAATTTGAAGCAGATAAAGTTGGCGTTTTTAAGTATCTAAGTTTTTCCAAGCAACTTCAATGTAATGTTTCATCCAAAAAAACTCAGTTCTTTGAAATGACAATAAGAACTTTGACAATTGACTTAATGAGAAACTACAACATGACAAAGGATTCAGTTGCGCGTAACATTAATTGAAGTCTTGCAGTTTGGGTGGTCAAATATATAGATACCTGCATCCGCATTTAAAAAATGTAACAGAAAACTTTAAACAGTGGAAGTGAAAAAGCGCGGAGTGGGCTAACACAAAAGCTTAAGTTGCACTTAGCCATTTAATAACAGTGCAAAAGCTTAATTGAAATACAAAACTGTTAATTGAGCTTTTCAACACATCGAAACTTTAGGGAAAAAATGTAAAGGCTTTTTTTCGTTTTCACACAAAAGCTCAACAAGTTACTCTTACAAAAGGCTATTCAAGAGTACAAGAGAGAGAGCAGCAAAAAACTCGTTAAACTTCATTATAACAGTTCTTATGTGCATGTAGTGAATATGACGCTATGCGCAGGAAGTTAACCTCAAAGCAGCCATTTTTGTTTGGCTCTTGAGCGCCAAAAAAAAACCGTAGCACATGTCATTCACTTGGCGCTTTTATGACCAACAGCTGCGGCAATAACAAAATCAACAATAAAACTCAGCTGGCTGCTGGTTTTTTGGCCAAAATAATGGAACAGCTGTGTGTCAAATAAAAATCGTATTCATCGTGTATCCTTTGTATTAACATCGTATGCAGCTGGCTGTCGTCGGTCTCTGTTTGTACGGCCACATCGTTTATTTGTGCTACATACGTGTGCGTTTGTATAACAGTTTTTTTTACCGCTCTGCTCTTTTCACATTCGTATCATCGTGTATTTTTAGTCGTTATCCAAATGCCGACGCGTACATAAGATGCAAAACGAATTGAACGCGACGTCCTGTCGCTGAGGCAGGCAGGACATTCTTAGTGTGTGTGTGTGTGCGTGAGTGTGCAGAGCTTAAATTGCATTTAACGGTTTAGCGATAAAAATTTTAAATTTGAATGCAACGATCGCAGAAAAATAAAAAAAAAAACACACGCGAATCGGTCAATTAATGAACATACGTCACTTTGAAAAATGTTGTAAAAAATGCGTAATAAAAATAGCGGTTCATCGAAAAAGCAATATGAAATACAATTTAAATCATAAAGTGTATACCTAACGCATAAATTTGTGTGTTATTAAAAATATAAATATGTGCACATCTCTAGTTGTGATAAAACTCGCGGGATTGTGGCTTGAGTAGTTAATTTATATGATTACATTTAATCAAAAACAAAAGTGATGTAAAACAAAAAGTCTGTGAAAACTAATAAAAGTAAAGCTGCATTTATAGTTTTTTTTATATTACAAATAAGGAATACTTAAATCAAAACAATTTTTTCGGTTTTCAAAAATTGCTTATTAATTCCTCGCTTGTAAGCTCTTAAACTTTTTTCGTTGCCAATCGTTGAAATCACCCCCAAAATATCCATAGTAATTATGCTTTTAGTAATTTCTCCTAAATCATTCTATCCAAACTTATGATCAAAAGAGATGATCCGTATAATTATTTTAGTTTGAAAAACTTTTTAAAAAACTATCGAATTTTTTTTTGTAGTTATAAATGTTTGCACCTAAAGTGCCTTCCAATTTTGTACTATTGATTTTTTGTATGAAAAAAAAAGAACTGCAACGAAACAACGTCAAAATTTCATGTCCTTGAAAATGTTGTTGAGAAGATAATAAAAAAAATCTAATCAATGGTCCGCAAAATATAAAACTTCTAAATTTTTTTTGAATGCAATTTTGAAGTTAGTATAAAAGTTATATACTACCATAAATGGTCTTTTTAATAATTTATCCATATCAAATATGAAGAGTTTATGTTGACCAATAACAATCAGCTCAATTTGAGCATTGCTATCCGACCACAAAATTGATTAACTCGAGAATGCAAAATTTTTGACGGCTTGTGGTCTCAGTGAATTTGCCTTACCCATTGGTTTTATCATATTGCTGTTGCATTAGTTACGAAAATTACCGTAAAAAATGTATACATAACATGACCGACTAATTATAATCTAATTTTAATTTAGTAACCTTTTTTTTCTATGTTTCACTCAAACACACAGTTGATAAAATATTCAACGTCAAGTAGAAAATTGCCCAGCTTCATTCGTGGCGTTGACGGAATTTTTATTGTATTCGAAATTAAAAATTTATTTTTATGAGGAACATTTGTTGACTTTGCAGTTAATAAATCTGCCGCATTTTATTTTTGTTTTTTAATGTTTCAATGAACTCTACAATTGTGTTATGTAAATATGTATATGCTTTTTTTGGATCATAACAGTAACGTTATTTTAAGACATGGACAACCGTATCAGCGTCCGACTAAAATTCCATGTTACTTTTTTCATATACTAGAGTTCGGTTGAAATTCAACCATTATAACAAAAAAATAAAAAATGCTTTTTGGTATTAAAAAGCTGATATAAAAAAATTAATTTTTGCTATCGTTGCCAAAAATAAAATTCATGGCATTATTGGGCTCTATCCCTATCTCTATTCCATCCTTAGAATTCAATATACATAAGTATCTCCATATCAATTTCATCAAAACCAGTACATTAGCTTAGCTGTGAAAATATATTTTTATATTGGGGGCATGGCATCAAAAAAAATTTTAGAGCTCAATCTATCTCCGTATCGAATTCCAACAAAATCGGTCCATTAGTTTAGCAGAGAAAATATTTGTTTCTGTTAGAGGCCTGGATCCGCCTACTCAAAACCAATCTCTTTAATCAGGACTCAATCTGACATCATGAAAAATTTCATCAAAATCGGTAACGAGTTGTAAGTTGAATAGCCTTGACAATTCATTCACGATAGTGCCAGCTTTTGTGCAAAAAATTATGGTTTCTATAGAAAACGAATTCTAAAATGTTTCTTTTATACATACATTTTATTTGTTGGAATTTGTGTTTAAAATTTAAATTTTGTTTTTCGCGCGAAATTCGTATTCTAATTACATTAAGAACTCAAACGAAAAATGCAGATTATATTCAGATTTAAATTTGTTCGCGTCTGAATTCTTAAATATCAGAATTTTGAATCATTCGCGTTTAAAGCTGACTGAATTTAAATTATTTAAATTATGAAATATCTTAATTATAAATATCTGAATTACGATTATCTGAATTTTCAATAACTGAATAAGATAACATAAACATTATTTAAACATAAAACCATAAAATACATCACGTTGTTATGTAGTACTATCACCCGAAACAAATAGTGCGCCAAAGAGTAAGACGTCTAAAGTTTTATTTTGAAATATAAAAAGAAGAAAATTAGAGGAAAATGAAAAAATTTAAAATCGTAAGCGCAAAATTAAAAAGGATCTTTTTATAAGAAAGTATTCGATCTTCTTATTTCATGATTTTCGAACTTATTACACATTTAAATTTCAATGAATATGATATTTTTGGAAGAGATTAAAATGAAATATTCATAGTTGACAGCTATAAATTTCATACATGGATATAAACTCTGCCTTCCTTCTTTCCTTGAAATTCGAACGTGTAAACAATAACCAAAACTTTTTTTTCCAAAATTTTTAAAAGAAATGAAAAGAAGATTCTATTAGCAAAAATTTAATAAAAAAAAAATTTAATAGTCTACCTATTAAAAGAATTGAATTTACGCGGATGAACATTAAAAATTAACGAGGGCCAACAAAGCTGACAGTAACTACAAGCTATATACATACATACAATATCTGTAACAGTCATACTGGCCGGAGCCAGTAACGTTGACGTTGTGCCGAAAATTTAATTAGCAACTTGAGTAATAGGCTTCTTTCTGAATCGTTGTCGTAGTTAAGTTAAGGCGACCAACCAACAGTCAAACGCACACACACAATTTTTTTGGTATGGCGTGCAAAAATACAAAACAAAATTTCGAATTTTTTCATTTCATTTTATATCGCATTTTACCAAAATGTTATAAGAATTATTATCGAAAAATTTGTGTGTGTGTGTATGCATGGATATTTTCTATGAAAATACACATGGGTTTGTCATCTCATAAAAATGCACTTATACTGACGATGGTGTTGGTGTTGGTGTAGCTGTGTTTGTGTATGTACGTTGTAATCCTCTAAATGTAGATAATCTTAATTTTCATGAAACAATAAGCGTAAAGACCACTGCATACCAGCAAAAACGAAAGACATAAAGTGACAGCCATAAGTGTGTTGCCATCGTCCATGTTCAAGTCAAAACGGAAATTAAATGACAACCACAGATAAATTCGTTTATTCTACATCGATTTCTCACAGCTCATGCGAGTATTTTGCCACTTGCTGCATTCTGTTTCACACATGCAAACATACATACACACGAGCAGATGTATGTGTTCACGTATATTTATATGCTAACTCACTCCTAATGCAAACATCAGTGTCACTTGCTGCCGTCGTTTCTATCTGTTAGTTCGTTTTTTATGTTTTTAATATTAAAAGTGAATGTATTAAAATAAAAAAAAAATTCATTCAAGTGTCATGAAAGCTACAATATGTCTGACGCTTATTTTTTCTGTCTGTGTGAGCTTAAGAAACCACATTAAATATTATTTAAAAGTTAATTATAATTGAAATGTACATATCCGTATTAACCTTAGAGCACTAAGTTTATATTTATCTTTAATCTATATCTATATATTTATTTAAAATTGCTTATAAGGAAATGGTTTGTAACGGTTTGGTGCCAAATATACTGAACCGATTTTAATTATTTCTTTCTTTAAACAACATATTTGTGTTAGAGAAGGTTATTGCTTGCTTATTTTTTTTTTCATTTTTAAATATCTTTTTTTTTTAAGGATGAAGCTTTTACAAAACCTCACACAAAAATTGTCGTTTGATTTTTCGTTGTTTACGCTGCTTTTTGAATTCTGTGTTGTTGTTGTTGTGTTTTTCTTCTTATGTGTACCTTTTGCATTTGGCTTCGAAGTTCAAAGAACAAACTCTCTTTCCTTTATATATATACATAGCTATTTCGCTGACTATACTTCTGTGGGTTTTGAATGTTTAGTTTGCTTGAATATGCCAGCGAAATAGCTATATATGCGTCATTATTTTTATATATTTCCTATGATAAATTGTTATTACGAAAATAACGGTAAAACAAGTATGCAGAATGCAAGCACTAATTGCAGAAAGTAATTTGAAATGTTGTTGTTGTTATTTGCATTGAAAATAGTACCGTATAGTGGGTTGGCAATGATGAAAAAAAAAATTAACATTTTGATTTTGGGGAAAAAAATCCCCTGACTTCAAATGTGTGTTAACATGCATTAAACTCATGTCATTTCTCTCTCATATTAATACAATCCACAATAAAATTTTAAGCGTAAAAAAAATTGGGATTTTTGAGAAAATCAGCCTTGTTTTTTTTCATAAATAGAGCTATAACTCCGCCAATTTTCAACAATTTTAAAAATTTCTTAAAGATTCTGACAGAAAATCAGAAGTTCTATTAGAATCAAAAAACAAACAAATAAATTATTTTGATTTGGATGAAAATGCGACTATTTTGAACCAATTTTCAGCGGTTCTTCTTCAAAAAATATTTTTCAATCAAATCGGGGGACGCTATATTCCTTTAATTACTTTGAAAAACAACAACATATTTAATCGACAACTAATTCCGCATTTTGAAGTCACTTCGACTTCAACACTTCAAAAATTTTCCATCCAAATAACTTGCCACTCAAAGGTATTGCTTATGTATTTTGTTCATACTTCAAGCAACAAATAGCAACTACAACAAACATTAGCTCAACAAGTCCATTGTAAAATTTAACAGAAATAACAACCCTTACTATCACATTGACTTCCCACTCATACATCGATACAATCATACAGACCTTCATGGCATCAATACTGACTAACACAAAACCGAATATATATGTATGTACATAAAATGAAAAACCCATTCTTGTGGCTTGTTGCATGTTGTCGCCGCCTTAGAAATCAGGCTGCTTTACTTCATCGTGTTAAATAGACCGGAAGCAATCGATTGCCGTGAAATGGGCAATTTGTTGCTTGCTTTGGATCATAACTGTCACCATCATCAATATCAAAAGCAACATCAGCAACAACATTACTGACAACATCAACAGAGTATTATCATCTTGTAAATCATTAGCACAAAGCCGCAATATGACAAAGTTCCTTAAAAATTTGACACAAAAATATAAATTGCGGCATTGGGGCGACAACAACAATAACAACAACAACAGCAAAACTTCTTTGAGTAAATTTATCACTTGGTTGGAGTTCATTCTGCCAGTCATTTACGAAGGGACAATTTTGCTTTAAATTTGCTCTTTAGAAATTTCAAGTTGTTCTACTGCTTTAAGGTGATACGAGAAAAAAAGGTAGTGCCACGTGCGATTCCATTGCTAAATGTGGTAACCAAATTATGTCATAATTCATATCAATTGTGTTGCTATGGAAAAAATAATTATATGCAAAGGGTCATCCCATATTTTCCGCCTTATTAATGTACCTTTTTTCAGGGTCAATTAAATCATTCAAGCTTGGATGAACTCTTTTGAACGAATTATTCTTAAATTATCATACTTGTTGTTAGTCATCACAACTTCATATTTGCTATAAATTTAAATGCTTCATTTGAAGATGAACTCATAAAAATTTCAGTTTTATAATACTCGACTTTAATATTTCAATATCAAAATTACGCGTTTAAATTGCAGCATTACGAGATAAAAGAGTGCAGTGTAAATTGCTGAGGGTTGGCTCTTAGAACCCATTAAATATTTACGAAAGTTAAGTGGCACAGCAATGGCAACAACAATGCTGCACAAAAAAACAAAAAAGCAATGCTTCCACAAAGTAATCGAATAGATTAAAATGTTAAAACGTTATGCTATAAAAGCTTTTAATGCGTTCCAAATACGCGTGTTGAGGCATGGCGATGACAGACAAAAAGGCAGCTAAATACTGACAATATTAACCTAGATCAAGGCAAGATATGAGTGTACAAATCAACAAAAAAAAAAAAAAAACAACAAAAATATCCCTTAGACTGGTTTTTTTTTTTTGTTGAAAAATCATCATCATTATTTTCGATATGCAGCTATTACCACATATTCATGGAATGGTCTGAGTTCAAATCCTTGCATAAATTAATCAAAACTGGTCCGATGAGGTTATGTATATGAATATGTATATATGTGGTAATAGCCGAAACATATGTCACCAATTAAAAATTTTTCCATTTGTTGTCACTGTCATGATTGTTCAAAAAGCATTGAACGATTTGTGAAATTTCACATGAATATCGGTTTCTGCTAATGACTGTAAAATTCAATCAAAATTAAGTTCAGTTAATTAATAATATCAGTCGACTAATAGCAAATAAAATTATTTACTGTTCAAACATACCACAAACAAAAAAAGATTTTAATTGCAAGCACTTATTAAGCTTAGTATTTACAAATGTATTGATAAAATATCACTAAGACATAGAACAGAAAATGTAACTGCCTGCTTCCGCCATTGTGAAATTCGCGAGCTAGCTGTGCATTACAAAAGCACCATTAAAGATAGTAAAGCGCAGTTTACTTTTTACTGTACATCATAAACAAACGATTGACGTTTCGGAACAAATGACATTGTAACATTATAAAGAGTTGCGTTTATAATGTGGTCAGGGCCGGATTAACGCCTACGCCAACAACGCCAAATCGAAATATAACTTAATTTGGTTTTTGAAATGAAGACCTTTTTTTTTTGCTTGTGAAAATTATAACGATAATTCTGCCTTATAAGGGGCGGCAATTTAAGTTTGCGTAGGGGCGGAAATTTTCGTAATCCGGTCCTGGATGTGGTGCACATTTGCTCAGTTTTGTATTGTTTGACAATTTTCGTTTCTGTCGAAGACAATGATGCTGAATTCTTTAATTGAAATGTGAAGTCAGTTCTTCAGCGCGGTTGTAAAACACAAATCTTCACCAAGCCATCATCATTGTTGAATTGCTCACGAGTTTCCGACAAGATCGGACTTCCTTTCAAATCATACGGCGAAAATAGAAATATGTTGAGGGAATAATTAACTAAATTTAGTTAACGAGCTTTGTAGTGAAACCCTTAGAGTAGCATTTTATGCTACCGCATTAATCGCTAGTGATCGCGCATGCTGTATGAACTATTGCGAGTTGCTATGCGCCATGAGGAAATGTAGAACAGTTGTTAACATTTTGTCACATTCATTTAATTTGCAAATTCTTAGTTAATCTTCAGTTAGTTTTAACCCTAAGAAAAATTATTAAAAACTCTTATTTCTTTAAATGGGCGTGTCACCGCCTCTAGTGTGAAAAAATGCTGCCACAACTGAGCCGCTACATCGATTTTGATGAAATTTCATATAGAGATAGATTGGTTCCTGAGTAAAGATATTTATTTTTAATAAGCAGTTGAGCAAACGTATTTGTTTTAAAGTAGACGGTGCCACGCCCCCAATAGGAAATTATAATTTTACAGCTACATAAATTAAGGGACAGATATTAATGAAATTTGGTATGGAGTTAAATTGAATCTTGAAAAATGGTATTTTTTTAAGTAGGTTATGCAACGCCCCTAAATTGAAAATATGTTTTCTAAGCTAAGGTAATCGACTAGGATTATCATAAGACCTGCTTGGAGAAGTAGCACATCTGAAAAAATTAAAAATTTTTGTAAAAAAGTTCTAGTTTTCCTAAGTTCAGCAAAAAAATTTGGTGAGCAAAAAAAAAAAGGTCCTCACTTTTAGTCCTCTACATGGCGCACAAGTTTAAATATAAATACTATTTTTGGTAAGATTCTCACTTTTGGTTGAAGAGTTCAAAAGTAGCAAATTTCACCGAATAGTAGCAAAGTAGCAAAACAACGCAAATGTGCTACTAAATTATGTCATCTGATAACCCTATAATCGACTGATTTTGATGAAATATGGTATGCTTACCATGATACATGATACCATGAAATTTTTTTTTTGGAAACGATAACAAAAAAAACGCTCTTTTTTATATCAGTTTTTTTAATACCAAAAAATATTAGTCGTTTTTCTTTTATCACTATAGTGTTTGAATTTCTACCATTGCGCGATTTCAAGTCATTATAATTGCATAGGAAGTTAAAGCTGCCACGCTTTGGACCACGTTGAAAATCAAAATTTTTTGTAGTTATAAAATTTCTCTTGCAAAGCTATTTTCTTTGACGTCAATCATCTCTATATATATTTTATTCGAAATGAAAGCAGTTTGGCAGCTCATACAAATTTGCTTAAACTGAAGATAAACTGAAAAAAAAAAAAAATGTAAATCAAATCATTTTCGCATTGCTATGGATTTATTTACGTATCCAAATGTGACTGACTTGTGAGAACATAAAAAATATGCATCTGGTCTGGACATTTTTTTTTTTTGAGTTGAATTGTATGCAGCTCAAAATATTCAAATTTTATTCAAATCGAAAATAATTTAACAAAATCCAGCAAGTTTTCATAACAACAACGTCATGGCATTTTGATTTGAGCGGCCGCTATTGTTATTGTTGTTGTTATTTGCGTTGCTTTTGTTCTCCAACTGATGAAAAAAAAAACGCTTTCATTTGCATCTTTATGGATTTTTCTACTTTATGGATTTCAAACCGATTATGTTAGTTGTTGTTTTTATTGTAGCAGAAGGGATCAAAACACTTCTGATGGATTTGTAGTCCTTTGCACTTGTTGGTTTCTATGTTTTTGACTTAAGTCAAGCGTTAAAATCCCTATGTAGAAAATTTACAATCGTATTTTTTCTTGTTTCTCTTCTTGAATTGTTTTTAAAAAGTGAAACTTTTAATGAATGAATTTAAAATATTTCAAGTATTAAAATTTATTTATAGAAAATCAATTATGCGTTTTCAATACACTTTAACTTTTCAATTGTTTGCGGTACTCCTCAACTTTAGTAAGTTTTTTCGAAGCAATTCGATATGTTACGGCTTTAGTCGGGCATTTCAATCGTCTTAGATGATTTTTATAAAAAAAAAATTGTTTTCACAAAAGTGCAAGTAATACACGTTTAAATACTACTTAACTAAAAGTGTTTCACTTTCAAAAGTGAATTGCTTCATTTTACGAAAAAATAAAATATTGAAAAATTTTGCTGTTTGTGCATGATAGCGTTTTATTTCACAGACAGCCAGATCATTATGCAGATTACAAAAAAAAATAAAACTGAAGTGCGCCTGCCACCAAGTTGATTTCAATGTAGATGTCACCTTTCAGCCACATAAATTGCACAATCACCTGACAACTTTTTTTAAAACGAGGTTAAATATGATGGATTAGTTTTATCAACATAAGTAGATACAAATATATTTACAAATTTGTGTATGTACATATGTATGTATGTGTATGTACGATTATATAAAACAAATTTGTATTCGGATTTTATTTAATAAATTTTATTTAATATACGAAACTGAGTATTTTATGAGCAACATTTTTTCAAATATTTATTCATTTATTATACACCACTCACATTCATTTAATTTATGAGATTTCTTATACATAGTCTTTTTAAGCGCATAAAGCCTTTGAATAGCAATAACCATTAATTTTCCTTAGTCCTACGAACATCGCTTTAACTCAAGTTTATTTAACCCATTTCGCTTCTTTTTTTTATCAATTTAATTTAAAAGTATTTATGAAAATACTAAAACCAGCAAAGATTTACTCATAAAATCAATGATTGACTATCTATAATGTTATGTGTGTGTGTGCGTGCCTGTGTGTCTGTTTATCCTTTATGTTGTACGAGTAGTTGTTTGAAGTTTGTTCGAATCTCAAGTCAAACTTTGCCAATGATTTATCATCCTTGTTGGTCTTTCTACTTCGCAGCAACGCACAAAACTCCCCAATGGCAGCAAAGTCCTTGAGATTATTTTCTATAGAAAATTTTTTATTTTATTTTCTTAAAACATTACCCGTATCAAGAATTCATCATAGTAATCGGCCTATAAGTTATTGTAATATTCTTACCTGTCTCCTTAGATTTTTCTCTTGTCTTCTAATCCATAGCGTATTTGTTGTGGAGTTTTTATACTTTCACTTTCGTAGTCGTTCGGATCTCGTATGGCGCTGTTGCGGTTGCTGTTGCTACCGCTGTCACTTTCTATTTAATCTTTGACAGTTGAAAATAACTGTGGCAGATGAAATCATAAAAAGAGGTTTTGTTTTACTTTGGCTTTATACAATCGCATTTGCATAAATTTTTATAGATTTCAACAATTGCTCGCAACAGTTTTCCCATGTGGTATTTTTTTGTATTGAGTAAAAATTTTGTCAAGGTAATTTGAATAAATCATTAAGTCATTACAATCATTTTTAGTTTTCGTCGGATACAACATTTGAAAACAGTAACTAAAATGAGCTGTGTACAGTAACACAAATATAATGATTCATTTGAATGGGTTTATTAAGGAGCTTCAAGTATTCAATATGACTGGCGTGATATATAAAATTTGTGCATAATTCAACACTAACATCAGTAATAATTTTCTCAATAAATTTTCATTAACCAAATAGTTCACTAACCTTTTTTGATAGAATATCCCGCAGCTAAGAACTGTGACACCAAGTTACTACATTTAATTTCACATCTACTCGCAGTTTGTGTAGTTTTTATCACGTTTTAGAAATTACATATTTCTACCATGTAATCCTATATTAGTTTATTCATTTATGTATGTGCGTAGTGTCCATGTGTGCGCTTATGTCCTTCATATGCTATAATGTCCTTTGCCCATATATTTATAAAGCTTAGGAAATAAGTTAAATGGTCACTACAAGTTGTGGCACCTTTTGTCGCAACATCGTTTTCAATGAGACATTTACACTCGGCTCCAATAAATTTGTTGATTTTATCTTGATGAAACAAACATTTTAACATAGCATACGCTTGTCGGTAACAATAGTAGGTGGGAATAAGCCACATAATTACAAGGGTTTTCACTATGTGTTTTATTTGGAAGTCTTGTAAATAAATTTCACTTTAATGCATATAATTTATATTGAAATATTGTGGCATTGCATATAATTTATATTGAAATATTGTGGCATGGAAAATTGTTCAACAGTGGGTTTTTACATTATTGATTTTAACATACCTTTTTAAATAAGAAAATCATTCATTTTCCATAATGACAACGTACAGTAAAAAATTTCCCAAAAATTAAACCAAAGCGAGTAGGTACTGCCATCAGCTGAATTAGTTTTTGGTGATGCTCAGAATTAATTTTACACTTGTTCTCATAAATCCAAAATTTATTTTTGACCATTCCGCATTGATTGATGCCAAACATTTGTTTAAGAAAATTGTCTACTGCAGCCAATTAATCGATTCTTAGTACAATTCCTTGAGTTGAAATTAAATTTTTGAATCTAAATTTTTGTATATCAAACTGAAAGGAGTCTATTATTTCGAAAGAAATATTTATAACTTGATATAAATAAAGTTCCTTGTATAGTGAAGATTTTTAAAAAAAACTCAATGACATCAGCCGTCCAGTGTCCTTAAATTCATAAAGTTTTTAAATATTTTTTGAATTTTCGCTAAAGAATGATGCCACTTTAGTGTAGGCGCCTTTTATTTCCTTCGAACAATTCCGTTTTGATTGATACTCAGCAGCATTCTCTCTCTCCCTTTGATTGAACAATAAATTATTTTTATGCTTTTTGTTACGTTTAACCAATGAATGAATGCTGTTGTATCTTTGCGATACTTAATCCAATTTAAGCTTACAATAAATGTCAACTTCAGTTGCGTAAAAGCAAATGAAAAAGCGAATTTATTAAATTACGATAAGTTGTGAAGAAAGTGACAAGGCATTTAATCGATTGGCCTGTACAGCATTTCTCAGTTAAGCTCTTTTTCCTATTATCCTTTTACTCACAAAATGTGTTGTAGGCGCACCTGTATCTATGAGTATATAAGTATTATATATAACTATGCATACATATATGTAAATGTGAAAGCATGATAAGTGATTAATTAATAATCTTTTCGAATTCATTAAAATTTAATTAAAATAAATCATTTAACTTGCAAGTAAGCGCCTTTTAAATTAATCCGCAGATATGTATGTGCGATTGTTAAGTACTTAAGCTTAAAATTTCAAAGGCACAGAATGAGATAGGGTAAATTGGGGTAAATTGCATTTAGCCAATTTTGGTACGAAAACGACTAAGGCCCGTGCCGGGGTAAATTTGACAAAAATGACGGTGATGTAGTTTTTGTTTCAAAACTTTTTCGAGGTTTGATACCGCCGAATAGTCAATGTTTACAAAACAATAACAATTTTTAAAATTCATTAATAGTTTAAGGAAATATAGATCTTTAAAAATTAAGTGTCAAATGTACCCCACTTTCCCCTAATTCCTCTTTTGTTTTCAAGTGCGAATTTAAAACAATGTGCCCATGCATGTGCGACGAACTGAATGCATTCTCTTATTAGATAAACGAATAGCTTTGAAATTATAGCTTAAAGATTGCGTTTCACACCAACACTCTTGGACTATTCGATTTCCTTATTAGTTCTCAGAATCACTTAATAGCCCCGACCTACTTAACTTCAAAAATTTTTAGTTTGATTTCATCTCCGCCTTTAATGCAGTAACCAGTAGTCATGGATTTATTTAGGTCAGAACATCTATCTTACTCTATAACTACACATTGCTCTAAGAGAAATCTACAGGTATTCCCAGGCCGGTATTTACCTTAGAGGCACACTAGGCCAGTGCCTAGGGCGGCAAGAATTTAGGGGCGGTAAATATTGGGAACTTCTTTTAATTTATTTAAGTTTATTTAATTGGAGTTACACAGGGAGAAAAAAGTGGGAATACTTGGAACGTCGGCCCTTAAACTACCTAAAAAAATGTGGACAAGCAAAAAAAAAAAAGTCCTCACTTTTGATATTAAAAAATATTTTTTCCATATTTACCAGTAAAGAGGGGCGGCAAATTTCTAAATCCGGGCCTGGGTATTCCACTGCTTAGAAAAGAACATAAGAGTAGTCTCACTTGTTTTCTTTGTCTCCTCACGGAACATACATATGTACGTATTTCGTACTCTGGCGAACGTTTCCGCGATAATTTAGGACTGCCGCTTTTCTTCTACCTTCAGGATTCCACTTAAATGCTTGCCGGCTGAATTCAGTTGCTGATTTCCATAACGTGAGCCCAATCGATTTTCACTTTCGCCGTTTAATTTGATTGGAAATGGGATCTTGACAGCATCTGGTGAGCGATTCGACATTGAAAATGGTTTTAAGTCACAGGTTAATTGTGAAGCAGGATGCAGTTAGGATAGGTTTTGGTGATGGAAATAGCCTCACATAGACCACAGGTCCATAGTGTTACCACAAACTCTCTGCTGAAGTCATATTTTTTCTCGCTATACAGCCCAGAAGCTTGACAGCCAGTACATATCACAAATTCAACATTGTTCTATAAGTTCTCTTTAATACAACTCTTAAAGTTTGTTTTTGGCAAAGAGCAATAAATTATTAACAACTTAAATAACCCATAGAAGTTCTGACACATTTTGATTAATCAATACACATTTTAAACAGACTTTTTCAACCTTATTTCAAACCGTGCAGCGCATTAAAAATCATCAAAAATAATTGCAAAAAAAAAATAAAAATAAAATAAAATCCTATTAGTGTGCGTACGTCTGTGTTGGTATATGAGAAATTACAAGCTATAAATTTTGATCCAAAGCGTTTTGTGTTTTTTGGATTCGCCTTAGAAAACGCGTTGTATCTTCATCTAGGAGTATACCGCCGCCGCCTCACCGATAGCAGCCGGTTTCGCATAGCTATGAAATTTTAACGCAATGAAGCAACAAAACTCTAAACAAAAACAACAACAAATCACCACAAAATTGAGAAAATCAAAATAAAAACATAAAAAAAAATAAGCAAGTCACCTTAACGTCATTCATCAACATCGGTTATATCGAACGTTCTGAAGCGTCAAGCTTATACTACGTCACGTAACGTCGCGACGAAAAGCACGTTAATTTATGATTTGTTCGAATTTCCTGCAAAAAAAAAAACATATTTGATTTTTGTTTTTGTTCTCTTTTATTTTATTCGTTTTTATCTATGCGAATTAATAAGCAATTTTTGCCTTCAGCTGCTGCTGCCGCATCTCAAATTTCGTGTTCATGTAAATTTTAAAATGGTTATTATTAATTAATTATTCAGCAGTTTTACGGAATATTTTTGCGTACCCGCCTTCGAAACCACCGATCCAATCCATCCACCTCACTGTATCCCACCTTTTCCCAAGCTACCTCAATTCACTATTTTTATTGAGTGAGAAGCACAAACCCTGCAAAAAAAAAAATCAATGGATAATTTATTGTGCAATATGTCGGGTACCAGTCGATACTCGTCTTACAACTGTCTGACATCGTGGGACTCCTACGACAGGATTCCAAGGTATGTATGTAAAAGCAGTAAACTTTATTACAGGAAAATAGCAAATATTTCGAAACGCTCGAAAGGGAAAGGCAACAGTTACAAGTACTGAGAAAATACATAATCGATTTGCTATATTTACGCTCTATATACATACATAGATATATAAGAAATCCCTTATTTTAGTGGATTAAAATGATCGAATTTTAGTATTTATAGCGTTTTCAAGTTTGAGGTATCTTTTTAAATTTTAAATAAGAGACATAAATTTTATGAAATCTTTGTTTAATTTTATCGAAAATTAAATTACAGTAGCACCGTTTAACAATGAAAATGAATGTCGTTCAACTGACTTACTCGGCTAGCTCGGCAGGCTGTCAATTTTTCCCGAAATTTTGAAAATTTTTTTTGCATAATGATTGGTTCAATTAATGATATTTGCTCGATGATATTGTTTTTGATATTTTGGACAGTTTCAGGATTATCCGCATAAACTTTACTTTTCCAAAAACTAAATAAGAAGAAATCCAATAGTATCAAAATCACATGTTCTTGGTTGCCAATTCACTTCTGTTCCTCGAGAAATTATTCGATTATTAAACTACTCTTTCAAAAGATCGTTTGATTCCGTTGCTGTGTGACATGTTGCTCCATCGTGTTGAAACTATATATTATGCACGTTCCAGTTGACTCCACAAAAAGTGTCTAATCATCTCTCGATATCACGCTGTCTTCACAGTAATTGCGTTGCCATTTTGAAAATCCTAAATCTGAATAACTTTCATCACATTAATATATATGTAAGTTTTAATAATGATAGCACGTTTTTCACTCATGTTGCGTTTTATTTTAACTAACCGGAATGTATTTTGCTTCATACTTAAAAAAACATTGGAGTGATCTAGTATCCGAAAAAATAATGGCGACAAAAATAAAAAGATATCTCAAGTTTAAACACCTTTTTTATGAAATTTATTAACTATTCCAAAAACTCACTTGCAGTTTAAGCATTGCGCATTGCCAAAAAAATTTTTATTTTCCACTTAACATCAATTATTTTGCAAAATTACCAGCGAGAATTGACCTTTTCATAAATGTCAAGTTTAGGTCCTTAACCTCTTTTAACCGATTGTTCCATTAAATTTTTTAATTCATAATTGAGGTCAAAAAAGTACTTCACAAGGTACCGGATTTTTCATCCCAAATTCAATTACAATTTTTCCCATATATGAAGTCAAAACAACTCCTTAGGAGGGGGGCCTTGAACACCCCCGGTGTCTTTCGAAATAAATTTTCATCCATTTGCCATCGATGTGTCGATTAAAGTGACTAAATCACTCCCTAACAATGTCTTGTTTTCTCCCGGTGTTTTCCAAAATCCATTTTTGTCGATTGGCGTAATAAATTTTTTTTTTCAAAAAATTTGCATAAAACGGGCTAAAGTGGATTTATCATATTTTATACAAAAAACATTTTTTTTTTGTTTTTCATTGTCTTTATAAATTGAAATTTGAACTGATTTTCACTCATAATTAGTCATTATTAGCGAAAAGCCTAATTGATCTAAATGATTTTAATTCCATTCATTTATGATCTGCTAGCGAAATTATATATCGATTTTTGATGCCATTGACATGACCATATCCATATTAAATATTTTTCATTGTTGCAAATGTTTCAACAGAATTTGTTGTTTTCGTAATCTAAGTGACGAAGTGTAAACTTAAATTAATGAAAATTGCTAACAGCAAAATTCATTGCATACATAAAGGCGTACGAGCTAAAGTGCTTGTGAGCAGCAATGAAATGAGGCAATGAGGATATCGCTTTTACTCGCAAGCACTTTTGCCGGCCATTTAAAGTGCAGAAAAAGCATTTTGTTAAATTTTAGAATATATAGGAACCGAGTTCAAAATGTACGAAAAATATTTTGGGAGGAAATTTTCCACTTTTAATACAATTTTTTATTTAAGCCGATATCACAGTGCGTTGGGGATATTATCAACTCAATGATTTTGGAATTGAGAATACAAAAAATTAAATTGAGTTTAAGTTATAAAGTTTATAAACAGCATAAGACAATAACACTACAATTTATCCGTAGGAAAATATGTCTGCGCACCACTGTGCAGCAGTTAAAAAACACTCAGGATCCTTTATAACAAAGCATCTTTTTGACTGTTGCCGTGTTTAATATGGCTGCCTGATAAAGCCCACTAACTCATAAAATCTTCAACAACAAACAAAGTATAAAAAATGTACAATATTTTTATTACATAATTGTAAAATACGAATTTTATTAGCTTACTTGCAAGATTTTTATTTTGATGGCAAAATGTTTATTCAACAGATACTTAGTATGTATCTTCGGTATATCATGGAAAATTGTTTATTTACAAATGACAAGCATTTCTTTGATCTTTTAATTGGCATACTCTAATTTAGCGAAAACCATCGTCAACTTAAAACTTTAATTGATTTTTATTTCTTTTAAATTTAATATTCTAAAATTTCAAAGAAACCGATGGCTCACATTCAATTCTGCAAAACAGTGACTTTAATGAAATCTTTTAAAAATGTTCTTTACTTATTTGTTTACTTTTTCAACACAAAAGTGGGTAGAGTAGAGTGTCGCAACTCCCGCTCTTTATTTAAAGTCTACAAAGCTAAATGCCAAAAAAATCAATAAACTGGCAAGTAAGAGTAAATATAAATTGAGTTTTTAAGCGTAATTCAATTTAAGGCATCAATTTGCGACTTCGTTGGCTAAAGAAAATACAATATTTAATTGTGCGAACATAAAGTACTGCGACAGATTTGTGACAGTGGATACGATTGTCTCAAGATTGACATTTTATTTTAACTTTGATTTATATTGAAATTAAAAATTTATGAACAATTAAATTAATAAACAAATACTTTTTTGAACAATTAAATAAATAATAAACTGAGCTATGCAGAAACTATATTGGCAATTGATTATGAAGTAATTTATAACAATCCAGATAATCTACAAGTTGAAAGTTCATTAGACTCTTCATAACTTGGGAAAGTGCTGGTCTTGTCTTTTTTGTGAATTATTTCGAAGATAGCTACATTCCAACATGATGAAAAGTGTTGAGGTGCACTTTCTTAACACATTTTAAAGAGCATTTATTCTTTTAATAATGATTGAAATGCAGGAAGCTGGTTATATGTTGAATTTTATATAAATATTGGTGTCTATTAGTCTAATACTCAAACAACTTGGTCCACCGTAAAAGCTATCATACTTTTATTCGCTTAAGCGTTAAAGCATAAATTGAATAACCTTGTTCATTTCCACCAAATATCGTAACAATTTCTTTTATAACTCTCGGGACACTCAGCATTTATACTTTGGGCGGTGTCATCTCCCTGAAAAAAGTTTTTACACAAATTATTTATACATATATAATTTTATTGCTTCTCTTATAATACACAATCATTCGGAGTTTCATTAAATTGAATAAAGTCATTATGAATATAAAAGCACAAGCGTAAAACAACACGCCCTTAATTAGTATGTAGTAGTAGTAATAAGGAAAAAAGTTCATTATATCGAAACCTAAAACTTTTTCTGACGCTTCAAACTATGAAGGACAAGATGACGTACATCATTCTTGTTAATATTTTTGATGCATTTAAACTTGGAAACTATAAGAATCTTGTATGTACATATGCACTAATGGAGCTGTTGCATGTACAGGTAGTTCAAATGTGAAAATTCGTCAACCAAATTCGACACAATTAGCAAATGAAAGACAATGCTCCAGCTAAAATAAGTTTAAAATTACAGTCACCAGTTTCAAGAAGAAAAGGTAGAGTAAAGCTTCATGTCATGTAATTGCCAACAGCAAACCACTGTTGTTATTCTCTGAACCTTGCAATAAGTAATAAGAATCACAAGAAATAAGTTCGCATATTGAATAAAGTTAATTGCTTAAATCATGCAATTGGTACAATTCCTTATCACATGAATGCACAAACTGCGGTGAAGAGTCACTTTGTCTTAATAACGCAGCACTAATTATGTAACACAACTTTGATTTCATTTGTCAGTGGTTTGGTTGCAAATATTAATTATATCATTATAATTGATGTTGTTGGTTTGGCTGATAATGTAATTGAAATTGTATTCCTTTGTTAACGAAATTATTGAAATGACTCATATATAGTAATTGTTATAACGGTTTCTGATAAGTGGTAAGGTTAGAGTTGCCATTTGGTTGGAATAATTAAAAAAGTTTTGAGAATCAGCACTGAGTTTCTAAGTTGTGTTAAATGCACAGTTTTAAATCTATATAGTAAATCAGCGACCCCGTATAAGAAATTTGGTACAAATCAGTTGATTTTTAAAATATACGTCCGCCATATTGAATTCGCCATCTTCAGTTTGGCCTCGAATTGGTGATCAGTGACCCCCAAGATCCCCGTATGTTCTTAACAGTTAACTTTCAAAAATTCAGCCGTCATATTGCATTTTTGACCGCCATATTGGATACGCCATGTTGAACTTTGTCAACCTAAGCCACCAGATCTTTAGAGGCGTCCATCAGCTACAATTTAAGCAAGGATATTACTCGAATTTTTATTCTTACAAGCTTTTTTTTGCTGGGCACTCCATTTTTCGTTTTGCTTCCGGCCGCCATATTCAAGTTCGAAAAACCCGTTCTCATATGAAAACTCTTGAGCATATAAATATTTTGAAATACTAATAAGGTTTTTTCGCTGCGCTCATTTTTGGGCAGACCTCTGTCCCGGTTGACCTGGAATGTCCTACATACTATATTTGTATACTTTAAGCAAGACTTGCCGTAAGTCCTTCACACCTTGGGCCATACCATGATATGGCCCATAGATAGTTTGTATTTTAAATTTCGAAGCCAAATACAAACGGTACAATTGATAAAAAAAATAACAATAGCAACACGAATATTAAGAAGCAGCATAAGCATCAGCAACAAAAAATCAAACTATAATTTTTGTATGAAAATTGGATATTTAACATTAAGAAATAAAAAAAATAAGTATGCAATAGCCTTTTTCAGCATAAATATATTGTTTTAAAAATGAAATTATTAAAATTGGCACAATATATCTTGTGCCAAAGCGTTACAAACCGTTTTAAAATAAATAAATAAAAATATGTTTTTGCACTTTCAAACAAATCAAGCTCAACATTTCTGGCACCCATTTCGTAATATCATTTGTCATATTTCATCGGGCTGCTTTTTCGATAATGTGCACACAATACATCCTATCGACGTCATAATCTAAGATAATCTTAAGGAATTCGCACAACACTAAACTTAACTTAACTTAAAAGCCAATGCAAGATATAATCGCATTTGTAGTGGTTATTACGTATAATTACAAAGTGGCACAAACACAAAATTTACTAAATATAAAAAAAAAATTTTGGCAAATTTAATTTTGTACTGAGAATACACCACCTATCACAAAACATCTCTTTAATTTGAAAATTTTTAGAAAATTTATACTACAGTGCCCTAAAGGAAAATTATTATATTGAGTTATGTATAGATATCCTCTTAATGTCAGTCTTGTCATGTACCAAACGCTAATGAGATATTTAGTAAACCGAAGAAACCATCTTAAGCTACTTATTCCCAACGAACTCGCCAGTCGCTTAGATTGTTTGTGAGTTTGTATGCGTTTGTCTCGTCGGTCTTCATCATTATCACATTTAGTTTATATCGTAGTTTAAGCTCTTCATCAAGTTAAATTATCGAAGTCATTAGGACTACACTGTGACCAAACCCACATCTTCAATCACATTGGGTTTGCATGTTTCACTGTCATTTACTAGACACCTACCTGACTGCTACTCCACTTCTTTTCCATTCGCATCTATCCATCCATTCAACTAGAAGACGCTCATTATGAAAGTGAATAAACTTAATGCTCTGTTCATATAAGCGAGCTAAATAAAGTTTTCCATTAAGTTTTTAAAAGCATCCATAAACGAACGTTTAAGTGTGCGTGCTCAGAGATGACTTTATTAGATGAGAGCACTATCTACCACACTTCACTACACCATCGACAGCAGCAGCAGTCGATTCATAAGTTTTCTCATTTTCCTGCTAGCATTTTGTTTGCTGAGAATACTCTTCATAATACGATAGTTTAATAAAGTATTTTAAATGTCGAAAACTTTACTGCAATAATTCTTGATGAATTGCGTCTCATTGCATCGAAACAGAAAGTCAAAAAGTTTTTTTTTTATGCTTTTTGCGCCGGATGTGAAATATTTTAATTATTCGAATAATAATTATGTTTTTGTAAAACTGTTTAAATGAACTTTGAAAGTTATTGAATTTGGCGAACAATAAAATACTATGGGTCATCATATTTTTTGGGGGAGTGAAAATCGCAATAAACAAAAATTAAATGTAGCGTTATGTTACAAAAGAAAAGGAAAATATAACAAAGAAGAAGTAAGAAAAAAAAAATAAATTTAATGAAAATAATTTCTGCAACAAAGAATTTTTAAAAGAAAAAATTCTTAAAACGAAAAACAGGAAACAAAGACATAGGCTTAGTGGCGTGATGCAACTTGAACTATAGAACTTAACTTTTTTTTAATGAACAATATATCTAAGGGCCTCTTCATGTATCACGATTTGTCTCGTTTTGTCTCTAATTTGCATGCCTAAAAATATGCTTGTACTATTTTTATATATGTAATTAATTATTCATTAGGCACATTCATTTGTTTTCTTTTAAAATATAATAGCATATTTTTAGGCTTGAAAATTAAATCGAGATTATAGAGAGACGCTTCATATGTAACGAAAAATAAAAAATGGTTTTAAAATTCTTAATTAACTTTTTTTTAATAAAATTAAAAACGTTTACTCTGAATAAGTCTTGCATTATCCATTTCGTGGTTTGGTAAGCGCAGCCCTGTAATTTAGCAGCTGTCACACGTAGATATCATCCATTTGTTTAGTTAATAGTTAGCTATTTATCATAATATATCGCTCAACTATCTAAGAATAATACATAATTTTCTACAAATACATATTGTGAATTCACATTTCACACGTTAAGAGGAGGTTATGCTTGTTTTCATTGTCCAACTGAGTGAACCGTTTCCCACACACAGATTTAACTCTTTCGCCCCTGAGTTTTTTCTCAAAATTGGTTGGGTTTATTTCAAAGCTGCTATCAAATTACTAAATAAGATTTACAAAAAATATGTATGGCATACTGGAAATGTCCTTGATCCTTACCTTTGTCCTGCCATAGATCTATATTATTATCTACGCATTAAATGCAAACTATTTACTATTGACAAATACATATCACTAGGAGTAGCAACAGCACCAGGAGTAACAGCAGCGCTAGGAGTAATAGCATAGTCAGCAGTGCTATGCTCATTATTAGACTCATCATCTTCACTGTTACCGTTGGACGGTGCAAAGCTGGATTCTGAAGCATACAGTCGCTGTCATCGAAGTCGCCGTCGTCATTGTCTTTGGGCAGTATTTCGACCATTTCGCTATATTGGGATAAATAAATCCCACTTAAAAAGTTTATTGGGATTCTATATCCCATTGGAGAATAAGTTGGATTTTGATCAAAAACTGTCGGCACTAAACTTTTTTTGTTTCTAAATCTCTTAACTATTGTTTGTTTTCTTTTTAATTTCACTAGAACTGCATTAAACAAAATAGCATGCGCAATTGCCAAAAAAAACCCTTAATTGCTATGATCAACTCACTGTAACGCTTTCATGGCAGACAAGCGGAATTATGTTATAAAATCATGTTATAGTAAATACTTCAATCTCAAATTGGACTTTTTGATATTTGAAATTGCATTAGTAATAATAAAAATATAATTCATTGAACTTTGCTGGGATGTATGATCCCAGTAGGGGCGAAATGGTTAAAGAAAGTTCATCTAATATAGATGTTTTTACAAAGCACTAGGTCAAGGTAACATCCCAGTCGTAACATTAGAAGGTAATTCCACTTTTATGGCATCACTAATTTCTTCTTTTCGAAAGCATTTGGGAAGTAGATAAAATTATTGCCGAATGGCTTCAGTGCTTGCTTAGTGGTGAGTAGAGGCGTACCGTGCATATCGGGTGCCCAGGGCAAAAAAAAATTATTTGCCGCCCTTACCGAAAAAAATGTTCGTGGTTTTTAACAAACATTTTATTTACCTCACCAAAAAAAAAAAAAACCATAACTTTTCACATTCAAAAACTCTAGCAAAATGAGATATATTTGACGACCATTTTGCACAGCCCCTCGGCCCCCTCCCCCACCCCCTAGGTACGCTACTGCGTGTATGATTGGTTGACTCCACTACTGCCTTCGATAACATCAATAGAAACGCACTGGAAACAAAAAAATTTTGCTACCAGGATTGCAAAGTGACTGGAATTGATCCGGCCAAGCCCGGAATTTATGTTAACGTCGGGGCTTTAAAGGAATTTAAAATTAGCTTACAAAAAAAAAATGCTCATCAACTTTTCCCAGAAACAAATTTTAGTTTGTACCATTGGAGATAAATATATTTTATTTTGAGAATGCCGAGAAATGTTAACTTTTAATTTTGCAACCCTGGTTCCTACCAAACTTCCTTACATCATTACGGTGAACTACGAGACCTTTAGATTCTGCATCGCGCACAACAACTATCTCTCACCGTCAATCTGAACAATTGCAAAGGTCAAGCGGAGTTGCTTGATGTTCCCGTTGTTATTTCTAATTGTGCAGGCCATTGTGCTTAGCCGCAGTTTCGCTGGGATCATAGCATATAATGAAACTTTTGGGTTCATCTGGTAGATCTGACCTATGTCGATAATATTACACTGTTTTCATCAAAATCTTTCGATATGCCAAACCAAACCTTACACGACTCAGCGATCAATCAGCCACTGTTGGACTACGTATTAATACTGTTAACTCTGTAGTTATATGAAAAGGAATACTTTAACATATACGGGAACATCATGAGCATCAATATATCGTTTTACTACTTTGGTAGTGATCTAAACAGCGCAGTATGTAGCTGTGCAAAAACAAAAAACGCGAACTGTCTTCAACAGATCGCCCTTCGTCAATGGTGAATATAGGAAAAAAATTTTGAAAATAAAAAGTGAGAACCTTTTTTTTTTTTTGCAACTCTAATCCCCCTATGTAACTTTCACCATCACTAATGCATTATCACACTTAAAAAAATTATCAAAGTTCCCAATATTTGCCCTATATACTTGCCGCCTAAGTCTCTGGCCTAGTGTGACTGTAAGGTAGATCCGGGCCTGCTTATCAATATGTAAGTCAAACATACTCCCAACGCTAACCAACTAACGGCGAACATATTATCCCAACGGGATCGTGTAAATCGCCTATAATGTGCATATATTTCTATATAACCGCTCAACCGTTTGATGAAATGTCAATATCTCTGATTCGAAACAAAAATCAGATTTTAAAAATATTTTAATACGACTTAAAGCTCCTTTCACCTTTTCCATTAAAAAAAAATCAATTTTTTTTTAACTTTTTTAAATTTCTTTGCTTTTGATACATTTCTTTTATTTTTTTTTTTTTAACAAAGTAAATTCCTGTAGCTTTTTTTACTACGATGTATAATTTTTCACTTCCCTACATATCTCTATGATTTGTTGTCGGCTGCTTGGCGCTGTTCCTAAAAGTAATTTGATATTAATGATTTGGTTTTATTTTACATCCCCACTTGCTGTCAATTCACTTTAACATACGAGTACTCGTAATTCGCTCATACCATTATTTTGCCAATATATAGACCAAACAGAGATGAAAAAAAATAAACTCACTCCACTTAAGGCAAAAACATATCCTTGTCACAAGGCTTTAAAAGCAAAGTTATTTCAGTAGTTACCTACATACATATACGAGTAGTACAGACATCGCATTGTAGCAACAACGTAATACAATGAATCCCTGCGGAAAATTTTAAAATTTTGTTATCTGACGTTAATGTAAAATAATAAAATACAAAAGAATGAAAACAAACAAAAAAAGAAGAATAAATCTCTGTATAAAAGGTGGATTTATCTCACCTATTTTTTTTGCACAGACAGCCAACATTTTCACTGTTTATTGAAATAACATTTCCGCTTTTTTTTCTTTTTTCTGTGTTTTTTTTTTTTTTTGAGGGTTAATGTAATTCCGGTGTTTTCATCATTCGATTACGTACGTTTACATCCATCAATGTTGGCAATTTGTTACTTTGTTTTAAAGCATTTTGTGCCTTTTAGCAAAGCTTGAAAGCTTTTTTACACCCTTTAGATTGTTCTTTTTTTTCTGTTGCTTTTCTGTTGTTCAATTTTGGCTTTTACAGCTTTGGAATTTTTTTTTATCTCTTTTGGTTTAAATAGAGTTCCGGCTTTTTCACATTCAGTTTTTTTCCATTTTACTGTATGTACTTTTATTTGAAATTTTGCTTTAGTAAAGTAAATTGCTATCATTATGAAATTTGTAATCATTAATTAGTTATTGACAAGTCTTTAAGAAAACGGAATATGCTTATGAACTCCGCTTTCAACTTAAAGATATCTTTTGAGCGAAAAATTAACAGTTTTGCATTAAACTTATCGGTTCGGGGCTTCCAGCATAGCTCATTTTAGAAACCTATTTGGTACATTCAGACATTCCACTTAAGCTCTTCCAAAACACTGAAGCAATATATAATGACCTCTTATCACTCAGTTAAGTTACTCTGAAACATATATATATCAAAAATCCAAAACTTTAAATTGTATTTACAATATTTTCGAATTGAGGTATGAACCCAGAATGTTTCTAGAAATATAAATATTTTTAAATCAATAAAGATTTTGATTTATTGCATTGCTAATGACTAAATGATTAATTTATTTTCTGTTAGTGAACAAAAAACCATTAATCACTGAATCAAATATTCAATGTATCTGATTAAAGAAAAAACTACAACAACACAATGTTTTTTAATAATATGTTCTATATAAATAAAATGGAAGTAGTCGAGAGAAATTTATCATAACATAAATTATACTCTGTCATGACTTGGAATTGGGGAAAAAATTATTATCGTTGATTTATTATTCTGAAGCAGATCTGGTTAAGTGACTTGTACTTTTTTCAGTACATTTGAGTCGTGAAAAATCGTCGTCATTATATTCGACAAGTTTTTAGTACATTCGGTACATTTGACGCATTTTTAGTACTTTTTCGGAACATTTTCAGTTCACTTGGACTATTTATAAAAATAACCTTTTTTGTTTTGATTTTTTTTTTAGGAAAATTTAGCTGAAGTATGCGTAGAAGAAAACTGAAGTAAACTTTGCTGAGCTTTTTTTTTTTGTTCGTAAAATGTTTAAAATTTTGTTTGAATTTTATTAATTTAATCGAAACTTGAAATGTACTTTTTTAATGACGAATGTACTTTTTCGTCTTGAACGTGAAAATGAATGAAAACGTTTATTAAAAAAAGAAGTATTTAGTTGACAAAACACCACTAATGACGCGAATTTCGTTTTTATAGAGAGAAAATGATTGTATTGAGATTTGGTCAGAATTTACCAACAGGGCCACTTTTAAATATTTTATTTCTTAATGAAATTTTATTATTTAGATAGTGGTATGCGCAAGAAATTAAAATGTGAAATGATTTTTTTTCTTCTTGTTGGACAAAATTTTTTCAAACGCCAACTCCACAAGAGTTTTAACCACCGCCATCGTGTTCAGCACGGGGGGTGACAAATATTTTACCGGTGGAAGACGCGGCATATGCGATTCCCCCATTTGAGGGAGGTGGAGGTGGTCTGGTTGCTGCATCAATTATTTGTATTTTTCTTTTTTTTTTTTTTCGACTCACCGAATCCACTATAAGCCCATTGTGCAGAATTACAAATATACATATAAATAAAAATTACATCAAGAGCGATCCATTTTTTTTTTCTCAACGGAATATTGTACATTAATATTTTTAACATTTATATAATTTTTTTCGTTTTTCGATCATTACCATTTAATAAATAAACATGTTTTAAACATTGAAAAATACATTATTTAATACATTTATTTATACTCTATTTCAATACGAATCGAACACCGTTAAATTTATAAAAATCGTCACATCCGTTCAAAAGTTATAAGTTTTTGAAAAAATTTTGTCCCCGAATTTCTATTGCCAATATCTAACAAAAAAAAAAATCATTTTACATGTTAATTTCTAGAGCATACCACTATCTAAATAACAAAATTTCATTAAAAAATAAAATTTTTTTTTTAAAAGTGGCCCAGTTGCCAAATTCTGCCCCAGTAATTAAAAAATTATAGTTATAATTGATTAAGGCGAAATGAATATTTAATATATGTATGTAGGTCAACATACCACAAATTTCACCAAAATGTACAATATTTATTAGGTCATACATTTTTTGATTTTATAAAGTTGGCATAGCTGGCGTATAGGACGCGCTAAATGATCCAACATTTTTGTCCGACAAAATGTTTTACGCTTTTTATGTATAAAAAACTATTGATTAAAATAAAATATAACATATAGGTCATAAATGTATTTATCTCGTAAAATTCATGACTTTGTGATGGCTTGAAAAGAAAAAGCCCCACCATCATACTTGGCTACGTTCAAAATTTGTCCGACTCGAGGTGAATATCACATACAAAAAGTTGGAGCAGTGTGGTCATGAATAATTTTACAAAATATTTTCAAAATCTATCAACAAAAACATTTATTTAAAAGAAAAATTCTATTTTGTCTGTATTTGATTTTTTTTTTTAGTTCAATGAATAAATCATGAACATCCTTTGTATATAGAAAGATTCAAAGAATCAGTGTGTGTTTTGTTTCTAACCAATCATTGATCTCTGCGTAGTATTGAAATTAATTTATAGAAATATCTAACCAACTGTAACTTATCTTTCTCAATTCACTAATCCTTCAAAGTCTTAAGTTTCAAGTCTTTAAGCGTATGCAGCAAAATTAACATTTTCAGTATTGTTTACTGGTAGCTAATGTCTTTTGAACATATTTATTAACCCTTCATTTGATTTATTTTCATCTCCTTCTCATTACACTTGTAAATGTTGTGAACAGTTGTTGAACATTGAGCAACATCAGACGCACAAATATTTATGCACGTACACTGTGAAAAGATTAAAGATTAAATTTCAAATGAATCAAATAGTAGTTATAATAAAAATAATAGAGTTTAGCTACTACAGCTATTAGTCTTCTAGCAAAAAAGCTTAAAACCATGTTAAATGCTGAGTTTTATAAATGAAACCCAGGGAAAATTGTCTAAGTTTTGTTATTTTTTTTTTTTCAAATATTTTTTCTAAACTTATATTAAATGTAACAATTTCTAAATAAAACATTTTAAAAATTGTTACTTAAACCAACCAAAATTTGCTCCAAGTGCACACAGTTACATGTGTAAGTCTGTGTTTTCACCAAATAAAAATAAATTTATTATTAATCCACTAGTGACCAATCATGTGATTCCGCAAACACAACTGCAATTTATTACCCACAGCCTCTGAACTTGGCATCCAAATGGCACCAAAGAGCGACGCTTCATGGGGGTCAATGTCACATTGTGGACTCTGCTATACAACTAAAAAATATACATACACTTACGAATATTCGAACATACCCAGGGAAGCTTTTTACTCATGCGAGCTCATATTCTGCAGTTAAGCGATAGTTTGCTCCTAGAAAATGGGGGGATAATGACTCGCCAAATCGATACGCGTTTAAATCAGACAATTGCGGTTGAAGTCAAAATATATGTATGTTTTATATCATTTTTGAATAATATCGTATCGTAATGAATTGAAATATATGAAACTTACGATTTGCCTAAAAGTATGCAAAATAAATTTAATTATAAAAATTTTTGCCTGATAAATTTCGCAATCTTCCAAGTGTTCGCTGGGCAAACGTATAAAGCTACACATACACAGCGAGCAATAACTCAACGAATCCATTGTTCGCGCGCATTTTCCTTTTAACATTTGTAAGAAAGAATCTACCATATAATATTCGAAAAATGTTTCCCTTTGTTTATCACTTAAAATCATCCCTTTGTTCTGGGTTAGCGAGTGATGACTGTGCGTAAAATTAAGGTTAAGGCTGCGGTTTGACTTAAATTTGACTTTTTCTTACTCATCGTATCAACATGAGCGATACGATTTATTTGATGAAAATTTATGAAATAAAGAAAGTTCATCTCGTATGAATTGTCGACCGAACTTTGAACTTTGCACTGTTGTTGGTCACATATTCGTATGTAATGCGCTAAAATTAAATGTAATTGAATTGCATCAGAGGTCAAATTCTGGGCACTTCTTCATCACTCAGAAGCGCAAAGGTTATTTCGGCAATTAAAGATGAATATGACAACAAATGCACATGCTTAAATTAACAGCATATATGTAGGTACCTATCAAGTGCTTTGTTTTTTCTACATTTTTTTTTTGTCACCTATGTATTATCACTTTTTTCTCCTAAGCTATAAATTTTCAGTAAAAATAATACTGAGCATAAAGTTTGTAGAATTGATCAAAAAATTCAGAAAAAAAATTTTTCTTTTGTGTGTGTTTGCTTTTTGTTCTTGTTTTTTCCAATTTTTCATTCATATAGCTTTTTCGATAACATTATTTCATATTATGCATTCTGAAGTAACGTTTATGTAGAAGTCATCTACAATTTTTGTATTTTTTATTTAAGTTCAAAAACATGTGCAACAAAAAACTAACAAGCTACCTAAATTGCTATAGGGCTTCAAGGTAATTTTACCTTTTGTTTTTTTTGTTCAAATAACAAAAAAAGTCAGGTAACAATTGTTATTATGCAGTTTTTTCATAAGATTTGCTAAATGCTCAAAATGTTGAAGTACCACCAACAGTTCCAAGTGCTCTAACGATTTGAGTTCTGTGCAGAAGGCAAGTAGGTACTTACCACACAGTTGCTTTAGTAAATTTTTAAATGTCCCATTTCTGTTTCACCACGCACAATTTCTATATCAAAAAATACTGAGGGGCATTTTCTGCACGTTTTGCTAAACTTTTTCAAAATTTTTTAAAAAAATGGCGACGAGTTTAAGGAAGGAACAATATAAATAATATATGCATAATACAAATATTTAGACAATGAATAAATCTAACTTTTTTTTATTTTTTCTCTATCATTACAGGGTCCGCGTTGAATACTATGTCAATGAAAATACATTCAAAGAAAGACTGCAACTTTATTTCATTAAGAATCAGAGATCAAGTAAGTTAATCATATTAAAATAGACTTAAGTTAAATTAAGTAATTGAAATTTTTTATTCTACAAACATACATTCTACATCCAAGATGGCGGACGTATTTTTTAAAACTCAATCGATTTGTACCAAATTAGTTATACGGGTGTTTTTGAGGTCGCCGACTACGAATCTGAAACTATATATCAAAAATTTTCAAAATCAAAATGGTGGATTCAATATAGCACCAATTAGCACCAATTTTGGTATACGGGCGTTTCTGGGGTCGCTGAATACGTATCCAAGGTCAGAAATTTAAAATTCAAGACAGTAGACCCAAATTCGCGGAACCTCAATAACCTAATTCACCATATTGGGTCCGCCATCTTGAATTTTAAATTTTTGACCTTGGATACGTGTTCAGCAACCCCAGAGACCCACGTATACCAAATTTTGTGCTAATCGGTTGATTTTTAAAAAATACGACCGCCATATTGAATCCACCATTTTGATTTTGAAATATAGTTTCAGATTCGTAATCGGTGACATCAAAAAACCCCTGCATAGCAAATTTGTTAAAAATCGGTTGATTTTTTAAAAATACGTCCGCCATCTCGGATCGGCCATCTTGATTGTGTCAAATCTGACCTCGGATTCGTGATCAGTGACCACCAAGACTCCCGTATACCAATTTTAGTGCAAATCGGTTGACTTTCAAAAATTTGGCTACCTTATTGAATATGACCGCCATATTGGACCCGCCTTCTTGGATGCTGTCAACCTACCACGAAAGCTTTTTCGGAGCTACAATTTGAGCCAAGAAACGACCCGATCGGTTGTGAATTTTTATTTTTACAAACTTCTATTGCTGGACACTCGACTTTTCTCCGGCCGCCATATTGGATCCGCCATTTTGAATTTCTGAACGGGCCACACAGCTTTAAGAAGATTTCCATGAGGCGAACATTTTAAGACTTCGTACGTCTTGATCGGTCCAGCCAATTTTTTCCGTGAATTTGATCCACTTGACGTGAAACGTCCCATATACAGGGTGTCCCATTTTAACTTACACAGCTGAATAAGTCAAAAAATTCCAAGTCATTCAAAAAATGTTTCAAATAAAAGTTGGTGGGTGTCAAAGAGCTGATCTAGCCATGGCCTTTACCTACATTTTCAAGGTTATTTGAAGGTCAACTTTAGTTTTTCAAATCGAATCCCCTATTTTTGACCTCGGATTCCGGACGAGCACAAAATTCTACTTTCAGATAGGTATTCATGTTAGAGGTCAAAGTGACCCCTGAAGGTCATTTCATGGTCGAATGACTACTAGATTTTCTGCGCCAAGCGGGAATTAGACCTTAAAATGACCTTCAGGGGTCACTTTGACCTCTAACTTGATTTTTGACTTATTCAGCTGTGTAAGTTAAAATGGGGCACCCGGTATACATACATTAAAGCCAAATACCTTTGTTGGTATTAATCAAGATTTAAAGCGTTCAAGGAAACAAAATAATTTTAGAAGAAAATCTTAATTTGAATGCAAATTAAGTACATAAATAAACAAATACGAAGATTTACATGAGAGTTCTGATAAATATTTGTTGCATAAATTAGATGCGAGTATTTTAAGAACGCACTACTAGATTGATTTGATTGTTTTGTATTTTGTTTACTCAGTCAATTATGCACTGACGTTGATGGAGAAAACAAAAAAAAATTTATAATGAAATGCGTAAACCACGACCTGCCGTCAAATACTCGTAATTATGAAAATCAACATTTGCATTCCAACACCTGTAGCCACAAAGCTACCCAGTAGGCAAAAGTAGTAGTGAATATCTCTATTAAGTGTTATCTTCCTTGAATCACTGAGTTGTCAACCAGCGTTTTTTTTTTTTAATAAAACGCTGCATACATGTAAGGAGTTTCCTGTTGCCGTTCTATCTTATTCTATTTGCGCAGAGCTAGCCGACCTACTTCTGGAAAGCTATTGTTTGTTCATTTCTCTACTGGGTACATTAAAACACACACACGTACGCTCGAGTCAACACACAAAAACACAGTACATACTATGCAAACAGACTCCTCAAAGTATGCAAACAAAAAGTCAAACACACAGATATACATACATTCACACAGCCACAAAAACAACCACTTCATAATTAATGCAAAAACAACAAAATCGAAATACATACATAAGTTTATCTATAAGGTTATTCAAATAGATGGACAGAATGAAAGGCAAATGGCGAGGCAGCTTAGAGCAATCAATAAATTGGCCGCAACTCAAATAAGTTGAATAAAATTTGCGGCTCAGCGCCAAGTTGCAAAGCTGTAAAATAATACATTAATTTAAGAAAATGCGATGAAATTGAAAATAATAAGTCAAACAAATAAATCATTCAAGAAGCTTTATTTGGTGAGACTTCTGATTTTACAAATAAAAAAAGTTTATCTCAAAATTCTGAAAGGATGAGCAAAAGAACTGAGTCACTTAGATACATCAATCATCTCAAGTTCGCTTTCATATAATTTCGCTTTGAATCTAAAGACATCTTTTTAATATGAGGTGATCTTGAATTTCCACTTTTCCTAAAAGCAACTAAAAAAACATCTTGTTTACTGAGCAGGAATGATATATTCTACAGCTCTGAATAAGAACTATAAATATTTTGGTCTTAATCAGCACCTAGAGACAACTGAAATAATAAAAAGTGTGCAATTAGGGATTGTTTTGCTTGTTTTCCATTAAGTGAGGATTACCCGATTAAACAAAAGGTGTTTTTTTTTTGTGTTCATATAAAATTACTTAAATATAATATATAGCACTTATTTTGAAAAGAAGTAATTTATTATTTCGACGACCCCTTCGATTATAGTGCCAAATTTTAAAATTTCTTTTTCAGCATTTAATAGCATATCCTTTTCTCAGTTTAAATTGATTTACTTAGCACCTTGCACGATTTGCATAAGGACATCGTCGATTTGTTCAGAAATTGATTTCTTGCCAATTGATTAATGTACCTATAAACCTTTTACTTTTTAATAAAGAGTAGAGTGTCGATAATTCGTAATCGCAAGGGTCCAAGATTTTTAGAATAGTTTTGTTCAGTTTTTCAACAACACAGTCCTTTTTTTTGCTTACTCGGACCAGGACGTGTGTTTGTAATTGATTTATGGTCGATGACTCTAAATCATATTATGATACATTAAAAAGTCATCTAAAGTGAGATGTTCGGCTTGCGGCATGTTAGATTATATTAGCGTATAGGGTATTTCATGTGAAGCGGACAACAAAAAAATGACACCCTGAAATTCGTTCACATTCGTCCTAATTTTACTTCTAGATGGTGTGAACCAGAGAACTGCAATGAGCATTTTTGGCATTCATGACTCTGTTGAAACTTTCAGCTGATTCACTCAGTTCACGCTCATAAAAAATTTTTTGAAACGTGCTGTCTCATTCTGTCTCATGGCGAAGTCTATAAATGCGAGTGTGTTTCACAGTCTCTTCTAGTGAATGCTGTTTCATTTCGTTTCCTTTCTTATGAGTATATGAGTGTTGCGTGAACTACTCATGAAACACGATTGTATAAAAAAATTTGTGTATTTTTTTTTAAAATATGAGGAAAGGTCGAAAGTGGATTTTGGACATCACTTGGACTATCTCCGGACCCTGAAAAGGATCGTTTCTGAACCAATTTCGGAAAATTTTTTTCTCTCCCATCGATGGAGAATGGTCGAAAATTAATTTTGAACATCACTTGGAGTACCTCCGGACCCTGGAAAGGAACGTTTTTGACCCATTTTCGGAAATTTTTTTTTTGTTCCAATCGATTGGGTAAGTTTGAAAAATAATTTTGGACATCACTTAGGGTGGCTCCGGACCTTGGACGGTACCGTTTTCGACCCTTTTGGTGCTTTCCAAGGTCTGGAGCTGCCCTAAGGTATGTTCAAAAGCCATTGTCGACCATTCGTTATCGATTGGAGCAAAAAAAAAATTTAGGGTGGTACAAAAAAAAATTTTTTGCACCAGCTGATAGATTAAGCTCAGAAATGGCTATTTTCGATCTATCGATTGGTCCGGAGCCATCCTAAGTGATGTCCAAAATTATCATTCAAACTTACACACTCGATTGGGACAAAAGAAAATTTTCCAAAAAAATTTCAAATTGAGATCTACATTAATTTAGGTATGATATCAAAATGAAAATTTCACCTTGATATCACAAGTAATTAAATTACAAGTAAATGTTTATTACTTGTTGACAAAATATTAATTTTCTTTCTTGTTTCCATATCTTTACAGGCTTACGAATACGAATCGCAGATTTGTTTTTTAAGTTACTAGCGTGTGTTCTGTATATACTACGTGTGATAACGGATACGAATCCAACCTTTGCAACATGGTGGGCATAATATTGTGCTTTGCTCGTATATTGTAGTGGATAATCATCACATTATATTGTGTTTTTTTTTTTATTCTTTTATCGTACATAGCTATGGCTGCTCGTCCAGTAATAAAACACAGTTCCTGGTTTCGGCAGAGCTAACAGAGGAGGAATTTCAGGAAAATCCAATTATTAATTGGGAAGCAATCTTGTGGGTGAATCGACCGACGGTACTTTGGGCAGTGCAACTGATATTGGCCTTAGTATCGTTAACGGAAGCAGTTCTGCTCACATATCTAGGTTATAAGGTAAGGAGTATTTTAATGTCTCACGTTTTACTGTGATTTTTTTACCCATAAAAGTTTGAAAATATTTGTTAAAAATTTAAGATAAAAATGTTTAAGAGCTTAGAAACTGTGCCTGAGTTCGATTTTCACTCTTTTTACTTTGCAAAGTTTGTTGAATTGTCATACAAAAAGCGTTTTTGATTCAACGGAATTTGATTAACAACACTAGACGTGTCCAAATGATTTAAAATCTTATATCAAGGCTTTAAGCCTCTAACTTTTGGAGCATTCTAAAAAAAAAGCAAATTTTCTTTTTTATGTTCCTGAAGCTGGTAGCGAACTTTTTCATAAGGGTAATTTTACTTGAGCATACAAAGCACGTAGAAGAACACACGAACACATATCCATTTTACATATTCAAATATACAAATATATGTGCAATGCATTCTGCTCCATCGCCAAATGTTGAGCCTTTATTGTTGTATAATTTTTTGATTCAAAGGTTTAAATTTAAATTTTCAATATTTTTTTTAGTGTCAAGTTAAAAATTTTTTTTTATCCAATTGAAAAAAAAAATAATAAGGGCGCCATGTCTGGCGTGGCTAAAAATTTAATATCTCAACTAAATCGAAATTTTCCAAAAATCAGTTGTGCTTGACTTAGCAAAACTTTCAAAAATGCCATCCTCTGAGATCACATTTTGGCGTTGATACACTTTATTTGGTTTCTTGCGAATTTAAAAGAAAAAAAAATTAAAAATTTTGAAATTTACATTTTAGCCAATTTTGTAATTTAACTCTATAAATATCAGTTACCCTATAAAAGAGTTAAGTATTTTCTTTTCAAACACCAAATAATCTCTTACATATCATATTCCCACAAATGTTTTCGTAGAGTACAGCAATTTCACAATTTTTCGATGAAATAATTTAATTTTGTATGTGCCCTTGATATTGTCTATAACTACAGATAATTTTATGTTATAATGTGCACGTGGAAGAAAATACATTTCTATTACTTTCGCTTTTATCAAAACACAATCTTGTTCACAAACTAAGTGTCCTTTAATAGCTGTTGTGCTTTTGATGCGATAGCTATCTTTGTTACAACAAAAATGCATCTACGGACATGGGTAAATTTCAGACAATTCTCTAGGTAAAATTAATTTTTATAAATGTCTTTAATGGAAATTGTACAGTAAACTACGTAAAATAATGATATATGATATTAAATTATTCTACAATATATCATTGTTATCTGATAAAAATAACCAAATCATAATGTTTTTAAATGACAACTTTTTTATCATAACTGAAAATGTACTTAATATGAAAGTTTTCATTCAGTACGTTAGTTAACAACATATATGTAATGGCTTAAGAAAATAATGTTGACTCGTTTTATTAAAATTTAAATTATATACTCCTATGATCATAATCTTGCCATCCTTCATTGCATTTGAAGACAGACTGGGACGCGGTAAGAGAGTAATGTTATTGTGTCGAGTTCGATTCTTTACTGGACCAAATTTTTTTTTCTTTTAAATTTTCAAAGTATTATTTTCGAATTTGTACTTCCATTTTTTCCTGAGTGTCAATAAGTTCAGAATTTGTGACTACACAGGCATGTTTTAAGAGTATAGTGCTTTAAAGAATTTGTCTTTTTTCTATTTCTTTTATAGGGAAACATTTGGCAACAAATACTCTCATTTCACTTCATTTTAGAATTAGTCACGACGATACCCTTCGCACTAACGGTAAGTACTTTCAGTTTATAGTTACATCGATTTGAAGAAAATCTTTTTGTGTTATAATTCATTGCAGATATTATGGCCGCCTTTAAGACATCTATTTATACCAATATTTCTCAATTGCTGGCTAGCAAAGCGTTCGTTGGAGAATATGTTCGTAAGTAAAACGTTTAAATATAATACAAATACACTTCAGAAAAATATGTGTAGGATAAGCTAAAATTATAAAAATATTTTAGAAGAGTTTCGCTAAGGAAATTTCTAATGCTCAATCGAGTTTTAATGATAGTTGCATTCTCTTATACTTTACCTCTCGTTTATTTTTTTTAATTAATTTTTTTTTTTATTTTTCTAGAACGATCTGCATCGCGCCATGCAAAAGTCTCAATCTGCCTTATCACAACAGTTGACCATTCTGTCTGCCACACTGTTGTGTTTAGTGTTCACGAGGTGAGTAGCCAATTTAAGCCTTTGAATGTTAGAAAATTAAAATGTCAGCAGCAGCATCTTTTAACACAACAACAAAAAATTATAAAAGCAATCACTTAATTATGCAAACAACACATGGTCACACATAAAATCTTTCATATGTGTGCATTTTTGGGGTGGTACTTAAAATATGTTTATATTTTAACTCAAATGATAACCACTCACTAGAAACCTTAAATTAAAATAAAAAAAAAAGTCACTACAAAATTTCAACAACAGAGGTTGTAAAAACTTAATTCTAGAAGAAAAGGATATATGATATAATGGATATATGATATTTGAGGATATATGATATTTAAAAAAATAATTATGCAATAACCTTCCTTAGTAGAAGTATGTTCTTCTAAAAAAGAACTTATTAATATCGGCTCAGTGAATTTTGCGTCAAAGCGTTACAAACCATTTCCATACATGCAATTTTATATAAATATAATTTTATATATACTAGTTCTCAGAGGACGCTTACCTTTAAATTCGAAAAAAGTTTTTCAAGAATCACTCTGGTGTGCATGTACTAGATATTTTTCATACCCAACGAGAAATACTTCTGATAAGCTTCCATAGAAGCTGGAAGCCATTGTTTTTGTCGCTGCATATCCTTTTTAGCACAGCGTGTCATTGCATTCATAGAAGCAACAATATCTTTAAAAATTTTAACGAAACTTTTATAAAATCTAAATAGTTCTACATAAAATAAACCTTTGTGATTGCTGAGACTTGTGAATTTATACTTCCATGCTTCTTAGCTAGTCCCTTGGAAGGAGCTACCATTACTTCCTATTGGGTATTAATGAATGCAAAAATGTGTGTACTGTTCGAGTACACTAAATTTACTTAATCACAATTTATTTAATTGCTCTTGATATTGCTGTCGTTGCGTCCTATTGCTGTGATTGTTGCTGTTGCTGCTGTATGTGTTATTGCTCTTGATTATTTCCTTAATATCCTTAATGTTGTTGTTGCAGTGTTTGTGGCATTCAGCATTTTCAGCGTGCCGGTCATCGTCACTTGAATCTTTTCCAAAGTACCTACTATGTGGTCGTGACATTTTCAACGGTCGGGTATGGCGACTTTGTGCCCGACATCTGGCCTTCGCAGCTCTATATGGTGATCATGATTTGTGTTGCTTTAATTGTGCTGCCAACACAGGTGAGTTAATGCATTAAATTATGTTAAATATAAGATTAAATAAGAAGGTTAGAGATACTTTTACTATTTTTGTTAAAAAAAATAATTCATTAAGTTCTAGTTCGAAATTTATATAACGCTATTCTTATCGCTTTCCTGTCAGTTTTTGATTTAGATTTAGATAAGACAAATTTAGATTAAAAAATGAAGCCATTACAACTTTTTATATTAGCTCTTTTGTTCGCTATTCATATGATTTATGAGATTTATTTAATTTCATGCTGAATCAGTAAGTGCATAGGATAATATAAAAAAGTTCGGATAACACAATTTTTGTTAGAAATATTAATATCAGACATCATCGCAATCCCTCATAGATCCTATATATATTATAGAACTATTATGTAGCTAATTAAGAACTAGAAGCGATAAAAATATTACTAAGATATAATAATTAAATAATGATGAAATGATATCTTACTGTAGATCAGAAGATGAGTTCTCTTTAGGCAATGAGCTGCAAATAGATCATGTTCTAGGATCTTTTGAGAAGAAAATCTTAGTCGTTACAATATACATATTTCATCCTATATACTAAGGAGTATGAAGAAGTTTGATAATCAATGAATATCAGTTAACTTACCACCTAAGAGAATCTTCAATATACATACAACCACTAGGTTCAAGAAGAAAAGACGAAATATTTTTAATAGCAGTTAGTCGCTAACCAGTTCTCGTCCTTTAAAAAACTGGAAGGAACCCACCGTAGACTTAGGAAGATGAATGAAATCTTTAAATTACATCATGGTTTGACATTTACTGAATAGGTAGCCATATAAACTGAAAACAGTCATGGTCATAACGAATGTATAAATTAGGAAAATATGCAATTTTCTAATGTGTTTTAAGGACGCTTGTATTAAAACTTATATTTAGATTATCTTTGTTTTTTAATTTTTCAACTTACGGTAGAAAATATCAGATATGATTTACATTTTTTTGTTCTCTACTTGGAGCAAGAACAATCACCAAAAGGATAGAAAACATTAAATAAACATGTGATGCAACGTGGAAGTGCCAGCGAGCATGCATGCAAATCACTCTTACAGGCGAAATTTAGTAGAAACTTATGTTAAGGAGATAAAAGTTTTTAGTAACTTTTTTTTATTGTTTTTTTTTATTTTTTTTGTTCTAAAACAACACTGCAACTTATGAGTAGAGAAAAAATTTAATAACCCTAATGGATGTTACCCATAATGTTTGCATTAAAATAGAAAAAAAAAAATTCATTCTGGTGAAGGTACCACAAGGTTATGAATAAGCTATTAGACGTTTTCTTGTCTAAAATTTGTCTACATCAAATTTTCGATGAAAGATGAAGTTGGTAGATATGCTTATTCATAGTAACTCTATAAAATGAAAATCTTTCTTAGGATAATTTTTTTTTTTTGCTATGAAATCAAATTCATCAAACTGAAAACATTTGCATTTTGAACAGAACAACAATTGGTACAATTAAATTAAGTAAACACATAAAATAAAAGAGATAACTCCCACAGGTAATTTAATTGTTAACTTCCCATAATATGGTAATATACATGGGTACGGATATGATACTCTTTTTCATCAAACTTAAACTCAATTTCAGATTTGTTTGCTATCCCACATTTTATGTATTTCTATCCAACAGTTCGAACAATTGGCCTTTACGTGGATGGAGCGTCAAAAGTTGGGCGGTAGCTACTCCTCACATCGTGCACAAAGTGAAAAACACGTCGTTGTGTGTTCGACCACCCTGCATGCGGATACAATTATGGACTTCCTGAATGAGTTCTACGCACATCCGCTGCTGCAAGACTACTACGTGGTGCTCTTAAGTCCAATGGAATTGGACACAACAATGCGAATGATACTGCAGGTGCCAATATGGGCACAACGTGTTATTTATATTCAGGTGAGTTTGAGCGTTGAAGGGAAGAGTCTGAGGGTTTTGAAAAAAATATTGCTGCTGCAACTGTGAAACTGTGAATGGATTGTGCAATTTAATTGAACAGGGCTATGCACACAATAAGTGTGAAAAATGCGAAATAAAATTATATTTATCGTTTATCGATTCAATTGAAATTACACACTTTACAGATTTGAAGTTTGATTAAAGGAAATTCTATTTCAGAAAAATATATTGTTGGCTCCAACAATAGCACTATTGCAATATTGGCTAAGTGTGTTGTGCTGTAATGGCACCAGCTGTCAACTCATTTATTAGCTTTTTATAAAGTTTTATTTAAAAGCCAATTCTACTCTTTAAAAACGCTTTCAAAGCTTGTGTCAGACTTAATATATATTAGCATTGCTTCAAAATATTTTCTACTACCAGATAGCTAACCTTAATAAATACTCCTTAAAAGCTAACCATTCGTCTTTTTGACGAACACAACGAAATTTTTTGTACTTTTATATATGGAGTGGCATACTTTTTTAAAGTTAAATGATGATGATACTAATATTTTCTTGCATATATAGTGACAACATTTATATAAAATTTTAGAAACTAGAAGAATAATTTAGAAATAATTTTTTTTTTTTGGCACCATTTTGATTTTCGGCACTTCTTTAAATTTAGATCATTAGCACTAAAAATAAAATTCAATCCTTAAACATACAAACTCATTTTAAACATTTATAAAAACGTATAGCAAAAAACTTACATAAAAGCTAACCAATCGTCAAAATGACGAACAAATAGCCTAATTATCAAAATACAGAATACTCATCCAGCAAACATTCCGACTCTTTTTATATTCGTATATGAGTCATTACGATAGACTTTTACATTCTTTATGAGTACATAAAAGAGTCTGGCAAGGGCACACAAAAATGAGTCCAAAATTAGACTCATATTAGAGTCTGAAGTATGAAAGTACTCTGACTCCTTTCGGAGACATATGAGTAATAATTGTATGTGACTCATAATATATGTGGCTCATTGTTGCTGTTTAACAGTAAAGACTTTTCGGTAAAATTTACCTCAAGAACGATTAACTCCGAACATTTTGAACTTATCACACTTGACTTCAAAGGAGTCAATTTATGTACTAATATTAATGGCACACTAGAAATAAAACAATAGTAACAGTTTCAGTTAATCTTTCATATTTCAATTATTTCTGTATATTCTGCTTTTCCCATTATTCTCATGAAATTCAGAATATATCCGGGAAAGTGCCATAATGGCGGCATTTTTGTTACTCTTTTGAAGTTAAGAATTTATGAGTGATTAGAGAATACGAAAAGACTAGTTCTAAGAGACCATCCATTAATTACGTGAGTCAAAATAGGGAGGAGGGAGTCCGGTAAAATCTCACCAAATATCAACAAGGGGGAGGAGGGGGCCAAGGAAAACCTCACGTCAACTTTTTAATGCAGAGAATTTACATTATTATAGCAGATTATCATATCAATTATTTAAAAATTTAAATTTAAGTCTTACGGGAGCGAGGGGAGGGGTCCCGCCAGATATTACCAAATCTCACCAAGGGGAGGGAGGGTGCGAATTTAAAAAAAAGACACCTCACTTAATTAATGGACGGCCCCTAAGATCATGCTTTCATCAAAAATATGGATCATTTCAGATTCAGAAATTTTGAATGCTCAGAAATTTTGAATGCTCAGAAAATTGTTTGAAGTAACGACGACTGTACATTACCATCAAAAGCGGTGACGACTGAGTTGGTTAGAGCGAGAACGGTGAATATCTGACTAATGTTCGTCAAAATGACGAAGGTTAGATTTTTAGGTTAAGCTTGATTTAAAAGCATTTATGCACCCAAAATAAATGTTAAGAACGGGCATAGCTTCGTTCTTATTTTCTTTAGTTATTAAGTATACGTTAATGGAAAGATTCAAGCTAATCAAAAGCACAACTTTCTTCGCTGGCGAGAAATATTACTCCTCTGAAACCAAATGATTTGTAAGCAAAATTCGAATAAAAATTTCTAATGTAACTTACGCACATCCTTCTGTATAAATAATAAATGAAATAACAAAAGATCATATATTTAGTATTATATATGATTTCATTTATTATCTCTAATGGGCTAAGGAAACACGTTCACATCAATTGAACTTTTCTATTTCTCACGTTCTCTTGAATTTTCTATTTCAATGTAATCATATGAGAAATCCATTTTATATTTGCATTTTCCTTAAGCTTTTTAACTACACAGAGAATATATTATATTTGTCATTCCATTTGTAATACATAGGGGACGTATCGACTCCTAAATTGGTATAGCAATGCCCATCCAGTTCCCTTTCTATCTTTCAGTCTTTCGTTCTGTCTCTCTATCTGTAGAAATCTCTATTACAAAAAAAAAACAAAGCAAGCTATGATTGAATTATAGCACGTAGAATCGAAAACGTTACAGACACGCCTACCGCCCACACAAATGAAACATGCAAAACGCTATTATGCAACCAAATTTCATATCAAATGCCATATCTCGAAACACAGCTCGACATAAAGTGCGCATATTTTGACGAAAACGCGCGTGGTATCTCCCCTCCATAAATGCAAAAAATTTTAAATCGCTATGCTGACAGAGTGATTTGAAGAAATTTCACACAAATCCTAAAAATAATTCGTGCTATCACCAGACGAAAAGTAGGTACATTTTGACTCATACGCTCAAATGCAGCGTATTTTAGATTTGGCAAGACTAAAAATGTCCGCCTTACTCTACTTCTTATTTTATTTATTTTCTGATTTATTTGTCTGAATTTGCACTTTTCTCATAAAATATTGCAGGGATCCTGTTTAAAGGATGGTGATCTAGCACGCGCCAGAATGAATGAAGCCGAAGCGTGCTTCATTTTAGCGGCACGAAATTACGCTGACAAGACTGCCGCCGATGAACACACGATATTACGTTCCTGGGCGGTGAAGGACTTTGCGCCGAATGTGCCGCAATACGTGCAGATATTTCGGTAAGTTAACAGTTGAGTTGGCTGCTGTGAATATTTTAGTTGAGTTTCATAAATGCAGCGCAAATGTGTTTGAAATTAACATATGTATAACCCACCACGCAAGGGTTAGATACGTTAAATTCAGAATTTCTTGCTTTTCACAGGAAAAAGATTATATTTTTCTATGAAAAGTTCTTATTTTTCTAAAAGCATATGGGTTTGCTCATCTAACAATGTTTTTTTGTACTAACAAAATATAAAATTCCATACATTATTCGCTTTATGTTTTCTTCTTTTCACATGTGATTCTTATCGTATCATCTCATCCACTGTCTGTCATGGCTTAAATGACAACATTTCAACCTTGCTTAACAACAACACCATTAATAAAAAAAAAACCGTTGAACTCCATCCAGTCCGGAGCATAAGCTGCACGTAAAATTCGCTGAGCACGTGGTTTGCGAGGACGAGTTCAAATACGCGCTTTTGGCCAACAACTGCACATGTCCTGGTGCCAGCACGTTAGTGACTCTACTGCTGCATACGTCACGCGGCCAGTAAGTATACGAGTGCTAATTGTTGTTTTTATTGTTAAGAAAAAAAAAATGTTGAAATTCTAGGAAAATGCTTTTTGTGACTATTGCCGTTGTTACTATTAAGATTAATTTGTTTTTTTTTCGTGTGTTATTTGCAAAATTAATTTAACGGAAGTGCACACACGCACAGTAAATTTGTGTTTAAGTTGGATGACTTCGTTCTCTAGGGAGTTTTAGCTGAATAGTTGCGAGTTCTAGCGCCAAGCTGTTATATGCTGTTGAAATGAATTCATTAACAAGTACGCAAGGGATGCGGAATTAGCAATAAAAATTGCAGTTATTTAAAGAATGCTTGTATGCACGTCACCGCCTTAAGTAATTATTAATTAAAAATTGCTGAACATCCAAAGCGTGTCAGAACAAACTATTGCCTTTAAAAATGTTTAAGCATATCCTTAGGATGCAAATATCTTTGAGCCTGAAAATATGCCAAAGATTTTTCGAAATGTTTAATAAGAAAAGAGGACATCCATTAATTACGTGAGGTGTTATTTTGACCCCTCGGACCCCTCCCTCCCCTTGGTGAGATTTAGTGAAATCTGGCGGGACCCCAACCTCTCCCTCCCGTGAGACTTAAATTAAAATTTTTAATGTAAATTCTATGCATTCAAAAGTTGACGTGAGGTTTTCCTTTACCCCCTCCCCCCCTTAGTGAGATTTGTTGAGATTTTGCCGGACCCTCTCCCCCCTATTTAAACTCACGTAATTAATGAACGTCGCCAAATGCTATTGCTAGCGAAGCCGGTGTTGCATATATGCAACATTAGTATATATACATAATAACATAATAATTATAAAACATAATCTCTGTGTAGTAACGTTGGCATTTCGTGCCACTTCGCATCATCACTTTACACATCCCAAAATCCCTATTAAAATGAGGAATGTTTCACATCAAATTACAAAATCTGATATGTAAATAACAAAATTATTGATATGAGGATCATTTTGCCGTAATCCCAGATTCGTAATTGACGACCTTAGAAACCCTTTTATAACAAATTTGGTATTAATCGGTTGATTTTGAAAGAATTCGTCCGTCATCTAGTGTTCGCAATTTTTATTTTGTCGTGATTTCATTATAAGTGACCTCCAAGACCCCTGTATACTTTGACTTTCCGAAATTCAGCCACCACATTGGATCCGCCATGTTGGATTTTGTCAACCTACCACGTCAAATTCTTAGAGGCGTTCATCAGCCACATCTTGAGCCAAGATATGATCCGATCGGTTGCGTCTTTAAATTTATGCTTTTTATAAGTAAAGAACCAGTCAGAGAAGCGACAGACAAATATAAATTTATATGCTCTTAAACGCAGCAATAAAAACGTCTGCCTTAGGCATTTATCTGTTTTTGTGTATAGACAAATTTTTTTTAAATTAAAGGCAGACGCAATAAAAATTGTGATGATACCTCTTTTACAGTTTTAAAAGGCTCTTAATTAAAAAAGCAAAGACATCGCAATGACAGAGATTGTTCGTGCTATTTATATCAGTAAGAACTTCTTGTTTTTCAACCACTGCCGCATAATAAAATCATATATCCCCTAATTTTCAGCATTGTTCAAATATTTAAATTTAGCTTGATCAGTGATTTTTATAATGATACATAATACAAATCGATCGTCAACAGGCCCGAATTTAGAAATTTGCCGCCGTTCATAAATTGCCGCCCCCCTTTTCACTGGTGAATATGAAAAAAAAAATTTTTAATATTAAAAGTGAGGACCTTTTTTTTCGCTTGCCAACATTTTGTTAGGTATATTCCCAATTTTTTCTTTCTGTGTAACTCTCACCATCACACAAATGTAAAAAATAATTTAAAATAATTTTCCAAAACTTGCCGCTCCTAAATTCGTGCCGCCCTAGGCACTGGCCTAGTGTGCCTCTAAGGTAAATCCGGGCCTGATCGTCAACAACACAATTTTTTAATAATTTCAATAATTGCAGTCCCATTGCCAATCATGCCAAATAAGCTACCAATAAATCCTTCAAATGTATGCAACATTACAAGGAGAAAAAGCTTATAAAATAAAATAGCTTATATTTTTGGAATATTTTACAATGCTTCTTGTTCTGAGTTTATTTTAAAATGAATTATTAGAGAAAGAATTATTGAATTTGAAAGTCTAAAACTAAAATCGAATTATAGAAATTTTGACATAAATCGCTTTGCATTCATTAAATAATTAATATTTACTCAAGCTACTCTAAAATTTCCCTGCAAACAAACCTTGAGGACTTCATGTGATACAAACTTACAACTGTACAAACTTTATTTATGTATTTGTGAATGAATAATTAAATATATTAAACGCCCATTCCCTTAAGATGCTCACGTGAATAATTATTTAAGAAACTTTTATTAAGTAGCCAGTTAGCAATATCGATGTCATATATTTCGTCATTTATTCTTGCTGTTTTCGGCCGTAATGAACATGGTACTTAATAAAAACATGTCCTTGCCAAACTTGAATTCATTCACCTAAGGTATGGTTTCATGGAAAGAGTAGAAGGTATAAATTATACTTTGCTGTCGAGTCTACTAAATAAATAATTAGATCATGCAATGAATTGTAATACAATAAAAACACATACTTACTTATGTATGTATGTACTATATGTGCATATTAATCTCTTTCCTCATAAGAAAAGTTGTCACACAAGAACTTTTCGTAAATTTATGCGCCACTTAGGAAATTTCTGCGGAAAAAATCAAAATAAAAATTACAGAAAATATAGGGGGAGGTATTTTATGTTTTTAAAAAGTTTTCAAAAAAAATGCTTTTAAAGTTTATTTTCTAGCTAGAAAATAAACCTTCAGAATTAAGCTATTTATTATTTAAGTAAACGATTAACATAAGTCAATATATAAGACTTAATAAATTACTTTGATTTACTTTTATTTACAGAGAGGGTCAACAGTCCTGTGAGGAATGGCATCGACTTTATGGCAAATGTTCGGGTAACGAAATTTATCACATAGTACTTGGTGATAGTCGATTCTTTGGTGAATACGAGGGAAAGAGTTTCACCTACGCCAGCTTTCATTCGCATCGAAAGTAAGTGAATTTAACAATTAATTGACGATTAAAATAAACAGCAATTCGAAATGGAAACACTCACATTATAATAAATTGAAATAATGAGAATTACTTAATGGTACTGTAATGCTTTAACCTAATGGGGAATTTGATTTTATCACATAGCACATAGGAAAAAATAGTTTACGTAGCTATTCAATATTTAAAGACAGCAGAAAATCGTTACTAATTTTCTGTTCGATTTTGATTTATGAGCTCGCTTTGTGTACACCAACTCAGGTCAACTGTTTTACTTTTGCTATATTTATTTATCTTATTAAGCAACCCCACTGCTGTCGATACCAGGCCGGAAATTTAGGTCAAGTCCTTAATTAATATTTGATCAAATGTAATTTACTATCAATTTTCACGCTACAAACACACGATTTCATATAAGCGGATTGACGTAAAACAATCACTAAACACATACAATGCATTAATAACAATTACATACAAAAGCAGAAAATTCGTACGAATATAAAGCGCACTTTGGTGGCAGTATGGCATTAATTGCAAAATTATATAAATTATTTATAATATTGTTGCCTGTATCATAAAGCTTAGTCTGCCGATTGCTGCTGTTAACTGATTTTTCTATGAAACATCAATGTATGTGATGATGACAATGTTCCAAAAATACTGTTTTTTTTTTTAAATCAAAAAAAATCATTCTGTCACTACTACAACTATATTATAATTTCTAAATTGCATAATTTTCTTCTATCTCTCACTCTCTCTTTCCACACAGATATGGCGTCGCCTTAGTTGGTGTGCGCCCAGCTGAACTACCAGAGTTCTATGAGGATACGATATTGCTCAATCCTGGACCACGACACATCATGAAGAAGGATGACACTTGCTACTACATGAGCATAACCAAGGAGGAGAATTCAGCGTTTGTCGTTAATCAAAACCAAAATCAAAATGCGGATTTAGCGACGGGTAAAGATGGTGGTACGTATTACAATATCCTTGTATTCCTGCTAACATACATGCTTATATACTTTGTTTGCTTAAATTGTGACGCAAGAATTGAGAATTTAAATCGATAAAAAAAAAACACAAAATTAGAATGAATCAAGTTTGTCAAAAACCGCTTTTACTATGTGTGCGTTTTGATTGAATGTGTGTTTGTTTATCCTTAAATTTTACTCATTTTCTTCGATTACGTATTTTTTTTTTTATAGTTTTACTTCATTTAGCTCTTTTTTTAATCGATTTCATTAGCAAGTTCTTAAAAAAAAAAACAAAGTTTTAAATTAACTTCTTAAATAAAATTGTTTAGTTTTTCTTTTTATACGTCTGACAGTCAGTAAACTTTATAATTTTGTATGGTATAAAACAAAAAATGTAAATTGATTATTTTGCACCAGTATGCTGAGATGAAAACTGAACAACAATATTTACTTATTTTGTGTTAAGTAAAATAATGCAAACCTCATTTGTTGTTAATGATAAAAGCATTGAGCCAAAGCAGAATATTTAAGCAATTTTTTTTTTTCATTTCAAACACTAAACAATAACAGTTTTTACAATTAACTTTCTAGTTTTTCTAATAATTTTTAATTTGGTATAATTTATAGAATATCTAGAAAACTTAAAGGAATTACGATTTTAGCTAAATATTCGTATTGCAAAAATGTACTGGTTGAAGGTCTTTTGGGCGGGAAATGTATAAAATTTTTTCTTCTATAGACCACCATGCAGTCTACTTCTAATATATATGTTATTTTTCAGAGGATATAAAGAGACCCATATTTCCCCGATTTGATTAAAAAACATTTTTTACGAAGTTATGCTCATTTAAAGTTTTAGCGTCAAAACTTGAAAAACCGCTGAAAATTTTTTCCAAATAGTCGCATTTTCTTTCAAATTAAAATAATTAATTTTTGTCTTTTGATTCTAATAGAAATTCTGATTCTCTGTCAGAATCTTTAAGAAATTTTGAAAATTGTTGAAAATTGGTGGAGCTATAGCGCTTTTTATGAAAAAAAAAACAAGGCTGATTTTCTCAAAAAACCCCAGATGTTTTTAAGCTTGAAATTTTACTGTGGATTTGTATTAATATGAGAGAAAAATGACATAAGTTTAATGCACGTTATAAGACATTTTAGGTCAGGAAATTTTTTTTTCCAAAATCGAAATGTCAAATTTTTTTTTTTTCATCATTGTCAAGCCACTCTACGGTACTATTTTCAAAGAAAATAACAAAAGTAACATTTCAAATTACTTTCTGCAAATCGTGCTTGCATTCTGCATACTTTTGTTTTACCGTTATTTTCGTAATAACTTTTTATCATAAAAACATTGTAAGCACATATAGCTTTTTCGCTGGCTGTACTTCTGTGGGTTTTCAATATTTTGTTTGCTTGACTTAGTTATTTAAATTTTTATTAAAATGTATTTTTTTCCACCACACTAACCATATTGAATTTAACAAAATTTACTTACAAAGCTCTCTGTGTAGCGCTTTGAAGCTTATGCTTGTATGGCCATGCCCACTTTTGGTCTGATGCTTGCCCATTCCTCTTTTTGTATTTTTGTGAAATATGGTTTTATTACTTTAAACTACCCGAAGACAGACCATTGTTTGGTTTTTCATTTTGATTCAATGATAAGAAATGAGGAAAATCTGAAATAGGTTGAATAAGTCGAAAAAATTTGAAAAATATTGAATAAAATTTAAAGAATCCAAGATGTCAAAAATCGTTTGAAAAATGCTGAAATGAAGAGAGGTTGCAAAAATCCATAAAGTATGAAAAATGTTGAAAAATCGGAAAATTTTGAAAGGGTATCGTCAGCTGAAAGAACTTGATAAATGTCGAAAAAGTTTAAAAAATTGGAAAATGTTGGGGAAAATGTGACAAATTGGAAAATGCTAAAACAGTTAAAGAAGTCTTAGTCGAAAATAATATTGCAAAGATTTGAACGAGGTTGAAAAACTCAAAAATAAGTTGAAAGACATTGAAAAATGTAAAAACAATTAAAATCGCTGAAAAATTTTAAAAAGTATTTAGTATAATGAAAAAAGTTGAAAAAGATTGAAAGAATCTAAAAATGTTGTAAGATATTGAAAAAGTCAAAAAGCATTGAAAGGAAGTCAAAAAAATGTTGAAAAATTAAATTCAATTAAAGTCGAAAAGTATTGGAAAAATTTTAAAGCTGGTGAAAGAGTCCAAAAAATGTTGAATGGGGCTGAAGAGAAATTTTGAAATAGTTAGCAAGAGGTATAAAGAATCGAAGAAATACGAAAATTGTACGAAAAATTCAAAAAGAAGTGAAAAAGTCGACCCGACATGCCCACTTTTCCGATTCCGCCTACTTTTGGTTTAATAAATTATTCGTCATCCGCATACAAAGTTTTACCGCAATATTTTGTATAGTTTGCAATTTATGCTATAATTAGTCTTAAAATTTAGGGCGGTGGCACACCCACTGGTACAATCCAATTCAAATTTGATTCAGAAATAGCTTTTCATTAACAACATTCTTACAACGAATTTTAGTATGATTGCTCACATATTTTTATATATATGCCATCTAAGGTAATTTGCTTGTATGGCAGGTGCCACGCCCACTGATTCTATTCATTCCGCTTTTGATTCAGATATTCCTTATAGGAAGTAAAACTAAATGTCATACCAATTACTACAATAGTTCACTTTTTTGTTGATATGGGAGGTGTCACGCCCACTGATCTAATACCATGGAATTCCATTTAGTTTCAAAACTTAAAGTAACCGACAATTAAGTATCCCCGAGTTTCATCAAAATCACTGCAACTTTTTCCGAAATAAATTTGACATATACATATATATATAGCGGTAGGCGTGTTTTTTTTTTTTTTTTGTTTCAATATATTCATTAAGATTTCGTTGTTCATCGTTCTTTCGGTTTCATTTCTTGGAAACCTTCTGTACGGCGTAATATTGGCTTATTTGACCAAAATACTTTTAATTTAAATATTTTACCCTATCAGCTTTAGTTCAACTTTTCTGTTCTGCTAACTCTGTTGCATATGGTACTTTGGACTGCTATAGTATTGACAACTTGAAAATATAAAATGAATTTACTAATTGTCTTAATGTGGGATATTTAGATGAGCGTATCCGGGCACTTGTTGGTAGTATTGTGTAACACTAAATATGGCATAAACTTGATATCACCGCTTTTTTTTCCAATTTAATTTAAAGAACTTACTCTCACGTACAAAACAAAAAAGAAAAATTCGGTTGCTTAGTGATGATTAACTTTTTGTTTGTTGAAAATACTACTTTTACACTTTCGAAAAAAGAATCAAATAATATTTTATTACCAACTTAAAATCATAAAGTCAACTTTATTTGTCAAAAAAAAAAAAAAATATCTAATTGGTATTGCATTTAGTTAAAACAACAACAATAAACAACAACACCACAGTGAATGTGACATCAACAACAACAACAGCTCACATGGCCCCAGTGCCATCGGTATGTGTGCGTGTGCCCCACAGTCCCAGTTATGATTCTGGTGCTGGTACCCCAATCGAAAGGCATCCGTCAGACGGTGACTTCACAACACTATTTGTGCGTGAGTGTGACATAAGTACCAATTATTTTCCACCACTCCCCCCCTCCCCATTTTACATTTAACACGCCCCTGTCCCAAATGTATTTAATAAGCCCCATTTACTTTCATTTCATTTCGATTGTTTTTTTTTTATTTCAATAACGGCAACAGTAGTTGCCAATTTGTTTACATTTCCTCTGCATGTTGACCATTTTTCCCCAACTGTTCGGACCTGGCCTTAACTAGTAATTGATTCTTTTATAGCCGCTTGCACGATATCGAAATGGTGCTGCATGTTGCATGTCGCTTGAACCACTAATTGTTATTGTTATTCACATTGCCGCTATATTGTTGTTGGCTATATCCGTATGTTATGGCATATTAATTATGTGCGCTTAGACGTGATTCCCGTTGTGGACAGAAAGAAAAAATCAATGATTTGTGGCATAGAAAGCATGCGATGTTAACACCTCGTAATACACATAAAGCCACTTTCTTATGACCAAAGCCATGCCGTGAGAGTATGGAGCTTGGGGGCAAGTGAAGGAAATTTTTATATATATTGACGTTTTGTAAAAACCTTTTCTTTTCCGCAACGTTTTCAAACTTGTTGAGCAAAAAAGTTCCTCGCCTTTCAATATCTAACTGATGGGCAAATGAATAATGGAAAAACGTGTGTCGTCACGAATGTGCGAAATCGTTTTAAACGCGTGAGTCTGGGGCGATTAGCGCCATTCGTCCCACCCAAGATGCGGCCTCTCTAAAAAGATATAGTAAATGCAAACAACTACCAAGAGCTTGTGTGTGAAACCACTAATCGAATTATCAACATTTTTTGTGACTTGCAAAATTTAAAGTATGGCGTTAAGTCATGCGACGTGAAGTACTACCTAGTAAAGGAAATCAATATACATAAGTACATAACTGAAAACATTCAAATCTGTGCAAAAACGAGCTTATGTGACGTGATGGCGATCAAATGGATACATTTCCACTTTGCCTTTGACACGGTACGCTTGAAACAAGATCAAGATTGATAAAATTGTCAACCAAATCTGACAATGCACAATTATTATATAGTGTCTTGAGATTCCAAATACATAATCCACGAAATCGAATCTGCTTATTTACTCGTTTTATGGCCATTTTAAGGTTTTACTTTGGTCGACATGGTTCGCTTCAAGCAAAGTCAAGATCGGTAAAATTTTTTTAACCAAATCTGACAATGCACAATTATTATTTAGTATTCGAAGATTCCAAAAACATGATCTGCAAAATCGTACCTAATTTAGTTCTTCTACTATTCGAAAGATTTCGTGGTAAATTCGAAGAGCAAGTATTCAATATCATGGAAATAGACTTCCATTCTTATACTTAATATTGGTGCCACCATTTCCGAAATTCAAAATTTTAGTGAAATTTCAATAGAATACAAATTCGATTTTGTTTTTTGTAGCAAAATATTTTTCAGCTAAATTAATCATTATAACCATTTGGCCAAAACAGACAATAACAAATAAATTGCATTGTATACATATGTACATAGGTATGTACCAACAATTATTTTTTTGAAATGTGTCATTTTTGGTACGGATGTGCGATTTGTCCAAAACATACAATTCACATAGATTTTGTTTTTCACGCTTACATTTTCGTTGATTGAATTTTAAATTTTACCATTGATTATAATTGATTTATTTACAAAATTTAATAAACACAAAATCTATTCATGGCAGAAAATATTATTTATTCGTTATGAAGCAGGATTAAATGAAAATTTCATGAAGTAGTGCAATTTGTGAACCAAGCTAAACCTATGGCGGATGCAGAAAATTCAAATTATCAAATGGAAAATTGTGTTATCTTGAGTTTAAAAAACCAAACTTTACATTTGAGCTTTATGTCGGAAGATCAAATTTTCATCCGTGGAGCAATAAAAAGATATTTCTTAAGGAAGATTACGATTTTTTGCTATATAATAAATTTAACTCGCCTTAGGTCCAGAACTTACAGTTATTATGTGTTTTGTACTTTTTGATCCTTTTCGCGCTCATATCATGAATGCTTATGATTACACATACTTTATTACTAAACTATTTATTTCTTTAACTTTAAATCAGAGCTTAGGAAATTCCATGTAATGTACCATGTTGTTGGCATATAAGTAAAAAGTGACGATGAGCTTGAATCTGCCACAAGATTTTGGCCTACATGTCAGCGTATCGCGATATCGGTAAATTCACATGTAATTGACAACGCTCTTCTACGACTTTTTTATTTCAAATCTGAGGGATTTGATATTTGAAGCAAAGTTGTTGTTGGATAAGAACTTAATTAGAAGGCATTTAAACACATTTTACAAATCAATTTTCGTTAATGAAAATCTTCATTAAGTATTTCCATGTTCAATATACTTACTATATACATTTTTAAGTAAATCAAGTGTATAGAATATGCAAAAGAATATCTAAATATATTCGATCCATTGAGTGTAACTATTCAGATTAAAGTATTTATTTAATTATAACATGGTATATTTAGGCGGAGAGCCCGCTGTGGAAAAGTCGAGTGTATAAGATTACAGGATAAAATTTACGGGAAATATAGTAATGCATTTTAGTGAAATTAACAAACTACGGTTGCCTTACCAAAATCTGTCCCGATAGCCGAAAATGGCCGAATTTTAGCCAATTTTGTTCTTTTAATCAAAACTGTAGTATATTATAGTTGGAAATGTATGCCAAATGATAGAACTCAAAGAGCCCTAAACATAATATATGGGGTTGCATTGTTGAATCCTATCCTAAGCATAGATTGCCACACATTTAAGAAAAATCGGACCTAAAAACGGGTGGCAAGCCATGTTTAAGACAGAATTTGGTAAAACAATTTTATATATTCTTTTGAGATTCTTCGAGCTCCATCGTTTGGCAAACATTTGAAGCATTAATATATATTAATAAAAATTACCCAAAAAACCGGTGGCAACCCATTTTTGAGACAGGTTTTGACAATACAACCACAGGTATTATATTTAAGCCTCTTCGAGTTATATCATTTAGCATACATTTCGAGCTGAAATATACTACAAATTTAATTAAACCAACAAAATTGTGCAAAATTCAGTCATTTTCAGGCATCGGGACGGGCTTTGGCAAGGCAACCCTGGTTGGTTAGTTTCACCAAAAAGCACTTGACTTTTCTACAGCGGGCTCTTGGGATATATGCTATATATAGCCTTTTTTTGAAAGTATAGAACACATAAAGCGACCTTATCAAAATGGCTTATGTTTGAAACATAATACAGTGCTACAAAACCAAAAAATAAAAATTTACCTTAACATTATATGGTATGTCCTATATGTAGGTCTAGACGAACTAAAACGAGTGACATTTAAGAAATTTACAAAACACTCTAAAAATCGAATTTTATTTCTAAAATTCGCCATTTTCATGTAATAAGTGAATAAAAGAACTTTAAATATATATATATATATGGTCTTGAAAAAATCAAAAATTAACAGCCAATGGCTTTTCAAAAATTATAATTTTTATACGTTTTCATCAACTTTATTCAAAGTTTTTTATAATATGCGATTTAAAAGACTTCTTGAAATAAAATTGGTTCTTTTAGTTTCAGAGGCGATTTCTTTAACCCGCGCTGAAAGTCTTTTTGCAAAAGACTGATAACATTGGCTCGCTTACATTTGTTTATGTATGATATTTTTTATTATATTATATTCCATTTTATTATTATAACATAACATAACATATTTCTTTCATATTCAGTAGAGTTAATAGTGACTTATTTTTAGTAGCAATGATATTTTTAGAAATGTGCATCTCGTATGTATTAAGATTTAGATCTATTTTTATAGTTTCATTCAATTTTGTATATTTGTAACAGTTTTTCGAACATATGTTTTGTATTTTTTGCTTTTTTCATAAAATAGCAACCGATAATCCTACAGCTGTGATAATACCAGATTCAAAGCAGAATCTCAAGGATACAACGGTGACATCGACTAATGCAACGTTAACACCAACCGCAACGACAACAACAACATTAACAGCCACAACGATACCATATGGGTTTAGTGGCAGTGCTGGGATTGGTGGTGGAACAGGTGGCGGTGGAGGTGGTGGTGGTGGTCTAAGCGTTGGCAACGCTGGTTGCAATACACTGACGACAGGGAATCATTTGGATGTACCACAAGCGGGAAATCCAAATTTACTCAGTCCGGATATTTTAAATCAACGAAGAGGTGAGTGATATATTTGTGATGATGATGATGATGATGATGATGATGATGAGAAATACCTGTGAATAGAAATGATGTTAATTTAATTTAAGCTGGTTTGTGGTAACCCCCTCACAAAGTTATTTATTTGTTCTGGTTGACACGTTTTTAAGTTATTTAGTCCCCCGACTTTAATTGAAATATAATTTTGTGCCTTGAATAATTTTTTATATTGAAGGACATTGCTTGAACTTTGCTTCATGTGTGTTGAAAACGCTATTAAAGTGATGTCCTTTTGTATGTCACTTTTATCATAAAACAAAGTTTTATCAACTTTTTCTGCTATCGTTATGCGGCAGCCTTGGTAAGGGCAATTCAAGTGTTCATCATGAAAGTTTTACTTGCTCGCTGAACTGTACGATTAGACAGCTGACGAAAAACAATTTGGGACGCATGCAGTCAGACATGTTTTCCTTTCGCTTGTGACATTTTAACAACAAGCAAATGACTTATGTACAGTATTTGCTTGTGAGTTTCTGATTGCATGTACTTAACAACAAAAAAGTTTATTTGCAACAATTCAAATGACTTTAATTTTAACAGTGCGAAAGAGTTGGACAGAAGACGAACGTGTAGAATGTGTTACGTTGATTAATTTTGATGCAAGCTGTACAACTTTTTTACTGTCAGTAGCAACTATAAGCCACGTTAAAATTGGAACATTTGAATCTTGTACCTTAAAAGTTTTTTTATAATTTATACTTCAAATATGTTATGGAATCTTTGTGAATAGTTCTTCACTAAAATTGCCAATACAAAATTGTCCGATAATTCATGAAACATCATTGCACGATGAGAAAAAGACTACATTTTTTGGCTGACGTTTTCTCCAAAAGCTTCAATGGGTCATTCTTCTTCTTTAGAGCTGGTGAGACAGTCAATGGTTAACGATATTGATCTATATTGGCACATTTGGTGTTACCATAAAAACAAAAAAAGATACTGGTACCAACAACCGAAATACTACACTGCACTTTCAACAATAAACTTTTGCGTCAGAAGTTCCAGGGAGGTGTGGTGTGAAAAAAACGACGATATTGACTGGTCACTAAGATCACCGAACTTGACTTCACTGAACTGTTTTTTTTTTTTTGTGAATATTTTTGATGAGTTGCGCTTATGCCAACAAGCGGAAGAATATAGGAGAGCTCAAAAAACAAGATTCGGGCCAAAATGGCGTGAGACGTTGGCTCACTTTTGTCTCATCTATAACGACGGCAACTTAATCGATATTGTTTTCCAAAATTAATGGAAATAAATTGTAAAGGAGTAGGCTTATATAAAAACACAACTTTCCAGAACTGTTGAGAATTGTCAAACCTATTCAATACATTCATTTACCAGTTTCATGGTTCACACGTTAAATCCAGGTTTTGAAAACTATCTAAAGAACAAATCGTTTCCATATTTCTTTTTATTAGTATATGTATCATATTTTGCTCGCAATCTTCAGCTGAAATTTCAAATGTAAATGTTATTAACTGAAATTAATTGAAACTGACTTGTCAACCATTTTCTACTCTACTTTTTTCAGGAAGTCGACGACCATCAATTCTTCCTGTGCCGGATATGTTCACCTCCTCTTCGTTTAGCATAACAGGCAATGATGACGGTGAAGAGGGTGATGAAAGTGAAGATGAAATTGATGATGATGTGCCATGGCGGTCTCCATCTGAGAAAATTGCGTACGTATTAAGCTGCATGAGCAATTGCCTTACTTTATTTTTTATATAAAACCTTTAACTCTACCCAAAAGGATCTAATTTTATTATTTAATTTGTTCTTTCCATTTTCCTCAGAGTGTTCAAGAAATATTATTTTTTGATAACAAATCACAGATTTCTTTAGTTTTTTTTTTTTTTTTATTTAATTTCTTAAATGAAGCAAGAAATTTTGAATGTCGTTGTGTGACATCACCCTTACCCAGTTCGGTATCCTTTCCACTCCTTTGTATAGATGTCAGATGTTTCAACTTCATTTACAATAGAGTATTTTAATTTTTTGTTGTTGTGCTTTATATCTTCGTTCATCGTTTTTCACATCCTTCTATCCCAAGTCCCTAAGCAATGACTGCACAATGTGGAGCAACTTAACGAAGCAATGTCTTGTTCTTTTGCATTTTACGCGCGAACGAAGGACTCATCCTGCAATAGAATAGATTGGCAACAAAAGCGCAACATTTAGTTAATGTCTTATTTAACCAAGTTAACAGCAGAGTGTGGGCAACATATTGTCGCTGTCTTTTTCACGACCTTAACCTTAACTTGCTCTATCTATCTTGTTTTGGCTCATTATCACACTTTCAGTTATACTCGTAGCAACTTTAATTAATTCAATTATACAGCATTGGCAACTCTGGTGCTTGTGCAGCTAAACGTGCAGTCCAAATGTAGAGAGTCGTAAAAGAAAATTAAAAACGTAGTGTTAAATGTTGTCCTTCTCGTAGTTAGTACTGTACGTGCAGTGGCCAGAGTTGCAGCCACATCGCATTTAATTACCCATTGAAATGAATTTAAATTATTGTTTCATTTATAATTATTTGTCTTGTTGTTTTGGATTTGAATTTATATTGCATATTTTTCTTATCACAGCTTTTTAAAATGAACAATAATTTGATTCATCATAAAAGCGTTTGTATAATTTTGCTTTTAAAGATTTTTGTAATGTTTTTTTTTTGTATGAAAAGATTACAAATTGATGTGAATATATAGTTTTAAGAAAGAAAATCTGTAATATCCGTGGTAAAAATTTGGTAATTTGTTTTTACCATTCGAAACCGTTTGGTTCATTTTTGTGAAGTGATGAAGTTGGACGCGCCTCTGGCATCTTTTCGTAAATTCTTGATGTACTAAATAAACCGAGGGACAGTGATGATCCTTAACGTCGTTATATCGACTATCCACTTCTTTGTTTGGTTTGAATGAAAATCGGCTTTTGACAGTATCTAAGGAACATTTCAACATTGGAAATGATCCTAGGCCAAATAAAATCCTTATTCATAATATAATAAAAATGAAATGAAACTTGGACACAATACCTTCGGTAAGAGAATCAAAGTCGCCAAGTTCGAAGAGAGAAGGTAGAGCGAGAACACATTTGACCTGCTATACCAAAACACTCAGGCTATAAATTTGGAAAAACCTAACCAATTTATTGGTGGCTATATAAAGTAAAGTTATTTGTTATACGTAGCACAGGATATTTATATTTTAAATGGTGTCATTATATGCCTTTGTGCGATGAGATATCATGCCATATATGTATTTCGTGTATATAAATACAGGCGAATTTTTCTTGTAAAATAGAGCTTTCGTTTGTCTGTCCAAACAGAAAGAAATTGCATTTGAACTGAATACTTTAGGCTCACTTCACATATCTTTTATTAATCTTAATCCATATAGAAAATACAATACATACATATAAAATTGCTTCTATGAAAATGGTTTGTAACGCTTTGGCGCAAAACATACTCAACCGAATTTAATAATTTATTTTTTAAAACAACAAATTTGTGCTCAAGAAGGTTATTGCATATTTTTTTTCTTATTTTTGAAGCAAAATATCTTTTTTTAGGAATAATTTTTTGTAAAACCCCACACAAAAATTGTCTTTCGATTTTTCGTTGCTGATACTTATGTTCTCAGCTCCCTGAATTTTGAACTATGTTGTTATTGTTGTTTCTTTTTTCTATTCATTTGTATCGTTTGTATTTGGCTTTTAAAAAGAGAATATAGAATGTGATGCTAAAAGAGTAATTTCATTATGAAAACAAACAACGGGACGTACTATGTACTACTACATACATATATGTATGTTATTTAAAATGTATTCTACTGTTTCGGCTCAAAATTTTTAGTAACGAGTCACTCGAACCGCTTAAGTGGCCTGAGTTATTCAGGGCAAACTGTTAATATCCTTGGACTATCCTTTCCTATGTAAAATCATGCGCTGATTTCAAAAACTATTTAAAAATTTCTGTCGAAACTTTTTCATAACATAAATTTATTATAAGTATACAAATTTATTTTAGGTTCTTATTTCCAAATAAATTGATTTTGGTAACAATTGAAATAATCGAAATTTTTCATTGCTTCAAATACTTGTCCTGTTAATTTCTACAACTAAAAATTTTGTTAGTTAACGTTCAATTAATTTTCTTTCCTACATTTTGTTTTATTTTCTGCTGTATTGTATTGTGAGCAGGATTTTGCTACATTAATTGAAATCATTTGCATATTTCATCTTTAAAATTATCCCTTCTATACTTCAACAAGGCCTTCATTCATTGGCGATTTAAATTTTTTTGGCTTTCTTTTTACTTAAGTTGTAACGAATGAATTACTTTGCTTTGATTGAAGCGCAATCAAGGGTAACTAACCAGTTCTATCGTCTTTTGGCTCTCTATCTCTCATACTTCATCTGTTAGCTGTTAATTTTTTGCTTTTCTTACTTTCGCAATTTTCGATATTACCATTCTTATTTCACTGGGCTTTCTTTCTTCGTAATGCAATATTATCATAGCTGTTTGGGCGGTCATTTTCCTCAGTCACGCACCTATTCCCTTATTATGAGTTCATCCGAAGACTCAAACCTTCGCTGCAGCAGTCGACTACCTAACGACGCTCCACGTTTTCGCTCAATGAAAAAAAGTTACAGTTGTGACAGTGAATGTGCTCGCGACCGTGACCGCGACCGCACCCAAAAAACAGTGAGCCACTGTAGAGATTGTGCAATAGAAACCGTAACAGCAACACCACATGGTGCTCATCTTTCAATTGCAAATGTTGCTGCCCCTGGAGTCTACTGCAGTAGCTCATGCTCATCATCTGCCATGGTGGCCTCATCAACTGCGGCAACAATTACAACAACTACATCTGCTGCACCCGGAGCAACAGCTGCATTTTCGAGCAGTTCTGGTGACGCTAGGAAAGCGGCACGCCCAATTTGGGCAGCAGACTACTCACGGTAAGTGCTGATAGCGGCGAGTGCTGCAGTTGCCGACGACAGTTTCTGCTTTTGTTCACCTGATATGAAGAAACAAGGCTCATTCCATGAAATAGTGTCATGCGCATACAAATATTGAAATAATCAATTAAATAATATATATTAAAGAAACAATACAAGACACATAATACAAAATGTTAATGCAGTCCAAAAAGTTCCATTTTATTCTGGAGATAGTTAATTTACCCTTAATCACAAGAACAAGCTTTCTGGTAGATAAACAAATTTGTATTAAGCGTCGAGATGTAAAAAAAAAAATATAAATTATTATATATTATGAAAAAACTAGTGCATTTGTTTGTGGAATGAGCCATAAAATTTTGCAGTTCACACTCATCACACATCAACCCAACGGCTCCGTTGAGCTTCGCTTTTATTGACAAATGTTGGATGCCATACAGCCTGGAATGAATTTTTTTTTAATGTATTATTTTAAAATGTTCGCTTTTGTTTTAACTTCATTATTGCGTTTAACTTTAATTGTTACTTTGTACGCCTCCAGACTCAAATTGAATTTGGAATTGAAATCTGAATTGATTTTAATAGCAAAACGAGGTACAATTGGTAAAACATCAAGTTGTCACTTGTAATTAAAACAGAATGAAAGTTTGTCTCGAATTAATACCCCAACGTCTAATTATCCTTGTATGTATTGTCAAGTAAAACAAACTTATTTTTAGCGCTCAGTTTGCAGAGAAGATGCAAGAAACATACAGAGTTATCGTAGCAAAAAAAAAGTTTTCGTTTTTCGTTTGATAAATTAATCGCCTAAAGCACAGATGAGTAAAAGACGCTAGGAAAGCGGCACGCCCAATTTGGGCAGCATTTGGGTATTTTTAATACCGGTATGAATAAGTTCAGAGAGATTTTGAAGAGATTTGAAATTTTCTTAAACTGGATCTTAATACTGATCTCCCAGCAGATCGTCCAGCTAAAATAAAATTTTCCGATAATATGATGCACCTAAAGCGCAGAATGTGAACTTCTGATGAATAAAATGGAGTAATATTCTCCGATTCAATAATATTCAAGTCAATTGCACGTGACAAAAGATGTGGCAGCGATATAACAACGAGTACATCCACGAACTATTTTGACCAACAGTTAAATCACCGCATGCATACGAGCAAGGATAGTACAGTGCCACTTCGACAATCCGGACACAGATTTAGGCCCGTTCGGATTATCGAGTTGTCCGGACTATAGTAGTTAAAATTTTTGAAATAATCTAATTGAATTTAAACATGAATTGACTCTTTTGCTGTTTATTCAAAAACAAAATTAATATTAAATAGAATACATATTTTTATGTGCATACCGGGTGTCCCATATTAACTTACACAGCTGAATAAGTCAAAAAATTGCAAGTCATTCAAAAAATGTTTCAAATAAAAGTTGGTGGGTATTGAAGGACTGATCCAGCCCTGACCTTCACCATGTCCTTGACCTACATTTTCAAGGTTATTTGAAGGTCAACTTTAGTTTTTCAAATGGAAACCCCTATTTTTGACCTCGGATTCCGGAATTGCACAAAATTCTACGTTCAGATAGGTATTTATGTTAGAGGTCAAAGTGACCCCTGAAGGTCATTGGAGCAGAAAAGCTTGGAGCAGAAAAGCTGCAGCCAGTTAAGGCAAGATTTTGCAGCGGTCCAGCCAGTGATTACTAGATTTTCTGCACCAAGCGGTGCAGTGGTCACTTTGACCTCTAACTTGACTTTTGACTTATTCAGCTGAGTAAGTGAAAATACTGTATATAGAATTAAACGTTTTTTGCTTATATGGGAGGTGCCACGCCCACCGGGTCTATTGTGCCAAATTTTCGTAATAAGGTACGTTGTTAGTTCCCTAATTAAAACGTTTATAAATATTGTGGGCTATGCCACGCCCTTCAACTAGTTTTTCCTTTATACTGACAAAGATTGTATTGATGAGTATCATGAGGTTCATCCCTAAAATTTTTATGAAAATCGAATGTGCAAATTTTGAATTATACGAAATCTAAATTTTTAATTGTTAAAAAGTGTCACGCCCACTTTTTCAATCCCGCCCACTTTTTCAATCCCTTCCACTTTAAATACAATTCAGGATATACATATATGATCTGGATCCGTGTACCAAATTTCATCACAATATCTTAGGGCTGTGCCACGCCGCTTTAAGAGCCTTTGCAAATTAAAAACCTAGCCAATCTTAATTTTGTGCACATGTTCAACAAATCACAAAGTTTCATCAAAATCGCAGCAAATTTTTTCAAAATGAGCTGAAATATATTTACATAGAGTAATGGCGGCTTGCCAGCAGCTTGTAAGAAGGTGTGACCTGCATGCCAAATTTCATTGAATGAGCTTGCTTAGTTTTCCCGTAAACGTGATTTTAACAGACAGACATACATACATACAGACAGACAGACAGACGGACATAACTATATCGACTCAGGTGGTGACGCGTTACAAACGGAATGACAAAGTGAATATACCCTCTGTGTAGGGTATAAAAAGAGCACATCACAGTGTTTGCGCGTTCCAACCCTAGAAATTTGCGATTCTACGATCGAAAGAAACCGAGCAGAGTAAAGATATTAAGATTAAGATAATACATATTTTGTGGAAGAACTTAAATAAAAAATGAATGAAATAAAAAGTCTTTGTAAATTATTTAATTTATTTATATTATATGAAGTATGCAAGTATATATGACATATATTATATACATATTAATTCAACGTGATCGCAAAAGTAATCATCAAGCGTTACAGAATCGGCATCAGCTGATTCTCTCCTATCCGCAAGTAATGAGTTTTACATATAAAAAAAGTGCTATAACAAGATTTGCAAATAAACAACGTCGAGTTGAAACTTGTGAATTATTGTGAACAATAAATAAAATGTAAATACATATATTTGTAAACATAAAAAACTGTGTTTTTGATTGCAAAACAATTTACTGACTCAATATTGTAAATTAAAAACTAAACTACAGATCGAAATTTGCTCGTCTATTTCTATTGAAAGGTGATTACAATCACGTTTAATCCACTCTAATTTGGCTAGGGATTAGTTTCGATTTTTAACTACATACAAAAGCTGTGATCTTGTACTGAAATTCATAGTAACTAAGAGCCATTTCCCTAGTTGAAAATATCGATTCATCTACAATTGAAAATATTGGATAAATTCTGAACACAAAGCAAGATACCTAGTTTCCATTTAACATTTAAACTTTGAGTAGCATTACTTTACTGAATCCACTCACTCCAATCATATAAAATTGCATGTATATTTTATTTATTCGCGCAGTTGTTGTTCTGTTAAGTTCCATGAGCTTCATATTTGGCAAAGTCATAACTAAAAAAATAAAACTAAGTGCTTAGTTTAAAAGTTGATCTGTTCCATGTTTCTGTTTCTAGTTTTTTGTTCAAAAAAAAAAAAGCATTGGCTTGTTAAGCATTAACAGTTTATGTGTTCCTCCAATTGGTAGCTTTAATTGGTTTACGATTTTTTTCTATTATTTTCGATTAATTGCACAGTTTCTATTTTGATTTTGTTCCATATTTCCTTTGTTATGTTTGATTTAATTTTTATATAACGCTTAAATTGGCTTTAACAAAATTTGCGCCAAATATATTAATGAAATTTCATTATGTTGATAAATTTGAATTTTTCACTAAAATTGCAGCATCATTAAAGGGTTTCCGCCGGTTTCGCCATTTATTGGAGTCAGTCCTACACTCTGCTACTTGTTGAAGGAGAAGAAGCCACTTTGCTGCCTTCAGTTGGCTCAGGTAGGGGCATAGTTAAAGTTATAACTAAAATAATTGCAAGGATTTCATGAAAATCTCGTTATTTGTTTGTTAGTCTCGTGATTTAACAAATGAACAATATTTCCTTATAGATCATATTCATGCTTTGAAATAACGAAAAACTAATTTCTTTTTCTTCTGCACAGGTTTGCGAGCACTGTAGCTACCGCAATGCTAAAGAGTATCAGTGGCAGAATAAAACGATTATTCTGGCCGCAGACTACGCGTCGAATGGCATCTACAATTTCATAATCCCTCTACGTGCACATTTCCGTTCGAAAACCTCGTTAAATCCAATCATCTTGCTGCTGGAGCGCCGACCAGATGTTGCCTTCCTTGATGCCTTATCCTACTTTCCTTTGGTAAGAATGAATTCACATGTCAAAGTACATAGCTCCTTTTATTCCAAGGCAAATGTAAAGTCAAGTGCTGAAATGTGTAAATACTGATGACTTTTGTTTTTGTTGTTTTTGGTATCTTTTGTTGCATACGCAGGTGTACTGGATGCTTGGATCGATAGACTGCTTAGATGACCTACTACGTGCTGGTATCACGTTGGCCGAAAGTGTCGTTGTTGTGAACAAGGAGCTCTCCAATTCTGCCGAAGAGGATTCGCTTGCTGATTGCAACACTATCGTCGCTGTGCAGACCATGTTCAAGTGAGTTTTTGAGTAGCTTGACAAGAGCACATTTCGTGTACGTGTGCGTTATAACATCAGGGTGTCCCATAGATTTTTTCTGCTATTCTGTAAGGTTCTTAGTTTTAGTATTTACAATGTACATGAAAAACTTCGTAGTATAACGATGTGTACATTTTGATTTTCGGCTTTTGATATAACATTAAGAGAAAACTCCCTCTGTCAGAATACAGTGCAGTCGTGTAATGTGAATTAATTAAAACCAAGCTTGTTCACGGTGCCGAAATTGTTCACGTTCGCGAACATGAAAATTTAAACCTCTTTCAATTGTTTGAACATTTCAAAAAAATTGTAATCAGATTGAAAAAGTCGAAATAAATTGAAAGAGGTTGAAAACAGTCAAAAAATATGGAAAATTTTGCAAGAACTGAAAGAGTTTAAAACAAGTGAAAAGTCTGATAAAGTCGATAAAATATGGAAAATTTTGAAAAACGTTGAAAGAGGTTGAAAAACTCGAAAAAAGTTGAATGAGGTTGAAAAATTCAAAAAAAAATTGAAAGAGGTTGAAAAAGTCGAAAAAAAGACAATTGAAAACGTGTGATAAAGTCGATAAAATATGGAAAATGATGAAAAAAGTGGAAAAATAATGACGAAGTTGAAAAGGTGAAGGTGAAGCTTGTAAGCTATTATCTCAAACTGTATTGGAGATGTACGCAATTTTTGTTCAATGTTCATCAAATCGAGTCCATTTCAAATCAAAGAGTACCTTTATATTGGTCGCCATAGCTCGAGCATGGATTACGTTTGCCGAAAGATTATTCACCGTTAGAAAGGTTAAGAAATTAAAATATGAAAATTAAACTCAACGGTAAACTCCGGTATTTCTATCAAAGAACTAACGATTTCCGAGATAATGACCAGCGTTTTATCGTACTAAAAAGTTAATATTTACTTTGAAATGCTTAGGACAATAGGTCTCTATAGATACTACAGTGTCTGCTCTTAGAAGTCAATCTTACATATTACGATATTCTTCTTAGTGGATGTTTTGACTAATGGCTTGGTAAGTGCATTACTTGCGTTGGCTTGTCCCAAATGTATGTTTCGTCTTTTTATCAAAATTGTTTAATTAATTTCTACTGCATTTACAGGTTTTTTCCGAGCATCAAGAGTATAACAGAGCTATCACAAAGTTCTAACATGAGGTTCATGCAATTCAGAGCACACGATAAATACGCGCTGCATCTTAGCAAAATGGAAAAGGTATTTAGGCGATTTGTTTATAGTTCAATGATTTTTCTTCCACAATTATGTAATTAATTTAATAATTGTCAATATTATTATTAAATATTTTTAGCGCGAAAAAGAACGTGGATCTCATATTTCCTACATGTTTCGGTTACCTTTTGCGGCTGGCTGCGTTTTTAGTGCCTCGATGTTGGATACTCTGCTGTATCAGGCTTTTGTAAAGGACTATGTCATAACATTTGTGAGACTACTACTGGGCATCGATCAAGCACCAGGTAGTGGTTTTCTGACATCGGTAAGTTGATGAATTTAAATAAAAATATGATAGTCTTGCTATGATATCGATATTCTTGTAATGAACTTTGGATGAGGGCTTCGTCCAAGAATGATACTTTGGATGTACACAGCCAATCCTCACCTTTGGCTGTATATTGTGGTGTTTGGTCATTGGTAAAGGCTACAATAAAAAAAAGGTAGCGAGGCTGCAAAGAACTGCTTCTGTGGGCATTACGGGTCCTGCGCCACGAAACCTTTCAACGTCTTCTTGCACCTGGTGTATGTCCTAATATCTAAATTAAAGCAACTGCGTCCTGGAAACTTACTGCTGGGTAGCAAAGCAATACGGGCACTTCTTTATCCTCGACACACTGCCAATTGGACTGGCCAATCTTCCAACCGATTCAAACCCGCCTGGTGTAGACCCAACTTCGAGAAAAACTTTTAGGTCAAGTTTCTGAAAAGGTTTCAATGAGACAAGAGCTCTATAAATCTTAATCTTGAAACACCAGAGAAGCAAAACTCTTCGCTATTCTAGAAGCTTGGAGGTTAGTGGGCAATTCTAACATTTGAAATCTAGCAATCTACTCCAATAGCCAAGCTGCCATCAAGATTCTGAACTCGGAGACAATAAAATCCAAATTAATAGAGCAATTCAGAAAGGAACTAGTTAGGCTAAGACTTCAGCTGGACATAACTTTTATATGGGTATTAGGGTAGAGGACCATTGAAAATAAGGAAAAGGCTGATGAATTGGCAAGGCATGGTACTTTTCTTGACAAAACTGGAGACACTCCGCTGAGTATACATAAGAAAAGGGTCTTCGCGCTTTTTCTATCCAAGCCAACAAAGAACTGGAGATCGCTGTAAGCTTCCAGAGCAAAATGGCCATTCCATAACAATTCTAAGACCCATAACATACTGTCCAAGAGAATCAACGCGACTCTCACTGGACAATCGGCAAGCATGCTAAAAAATAAAGTATTCAACTCTTTCTGCTGTAGTTCTCTGAATGTAAACGAGAAAGAATCTGTTGAGCACTTTTTCTGCAACTGTCTGACTCTTTCCAGAATCAGGCTCAGATATCTAGGTCAGCTTTATTCAAGAACTTCAGCGACTTAACCGAAAACGAAACCGGATCGCTGCTACACTACCTCAACAGAACTTTACCAAGGCTTTTCATTTTAAATTCTTTTGACAACCTTCTTTACCAATTTTGTGGGGTCTTAGGGTTTCTAGCATGTTTGCAAAGTTACTACTTTAACCTATTCTAACCATTAAAATAAAAGACTTTTTAGCGATGTCTTCAGGAGACTTTAAGTCGTCTACAACAAGTTGCCTAAATAAAGGAGATATTACGCCCATCGATATATGTAGCTCTAATAAGTGAACATCCTTCTTACAGCAGTTAAGGTCCTGAACAAAAGCACTATAACTATATTGATCCTAGAGTTTTTTGTTCAATACTTTGCGAGTTTATGTGTGCTCGTGAGGGATTATGGTTGTCATGCCTGAAGCAACACTGATTAAACACTTGATTCAAGTACTCGCATCCGAGCCATTTTTTTTTTTTTGAGCGCTGAAAAAGTTTGCTTTATATTGTTTTCATCAAGCTATCACATAATGTACATAAAAACTGATTGCAAACCTTGTGCCAAATTAATCTTTTTTAATTTACTTTCTACTTCCCCCTTAACACAGATGCGCATAACAAAGGACGACATGTGGATACGAACATATGGACGATTGTATCAAAAGCTCTGCTCGACAACGTGTGAAATACCTATTGGCATTTATAGGACGCAGGATACATCGAATACGGATGTGTCACATGTGAGTAACTCGCCTGTAGACAAATGGGGACCATTTTCAGCTTTCGGAAAGAACTGTGTGCGATTGCGGCCATCGGTGAGTCCAAACATAAAAACTACAAAAACAACATTAACAACTAAAAACTAACGAAAAAACAAAAACAAAAACAAAAACAAAAAAAAAAAAGAAAGCAACAAAATGCAATCAATATTCGCGCGTGCTTTATATTCGAAATACTTTTGTGTCCGAACAGGTGCCACATTTCCAAAATGACACTGTGAGAAAAATGCGTGCACATAGAGCATTTAAAACTAATCGATGAAATAAATTAAAATAATTTTAAATATTTAAAAAAATTCGAATAACTACCGTTTCAAATAAAAATACACAATTACATTAATATTTTGAAAAGTATTTTAAGCGAATCAGAGCTATCGTCTCCACCGATATATATAGATGGTTTTTCGCATGTCTTACCAATATCTTCACTCACCATAACAACAAAACAAGCAATACAAAAAACAACTTTGATTTTTGAAAAGTTTTTTATATTTTTATTCGAATAATTTTGATTTTTGTTCTTTATTATACAATGCGTTTTATTTATTTTTTTCTATTTATTTTTAAATATTTTTTTTATGCGAATATTTTAAAAATCGCTTTTTTAACTTTTAGAGAAAAAAAACTAACAATAAAATAAATTTACCATCCAAAGCTCAGAAGCTCAGAATAGTAAATTAAATCCATTGGCTATTTAGCAAATTGTTTGCACTTTTTTTTGTTAACTTTTTTCACTTTCTCTCTTTGCGTCCTCTTCTTTTTCTACTATGCTTCAGTGCATTTTGTCCTGTAATTACTTTATTCCCATTAGCGCACTTTTTTTCAAAAAAAAAAAATACAAGGAATCTTATTAGTTTAGAATTTCTCCTTTGGCACCCTTTTCATCTTTTTTTTATTGAATTTTCTCTTTATTTAACGAATTTAACACTCTTTTTATAATCTTTCAAATATTTTTTTTAATGTAAATTAGATCTTTGTAAGAAAGGCTTTTGGAAAGTTTTTTGAAATGAAGTCTTATAATATAGTAATTAACAAGGGACTTCCTGTGAATATGAAAGAACCAATTTCAACTTTGCCATTGATATATAATAATAGAATTTATTGCTCCTTTTGAATGGTCCAGTAAACAAACCGCCGTTTATACTTATATCGTGTACCTGAAGCATTTTTTGACCAGCTAGAACTCAGTTTGACATAAAGCAGCGGTGATCCATCCATCCTATATTACCGAGAAGAAGTCTTTATTTCTTTGATATGTTTCTGAAATTTCTTTAAGAAATGTTCCTGTAATTTGTTTTTAGTTCCGATATTGCATATTAGGTTTTTTGTGAAACTTCTTCTATCGCAATTTGATTTATTTATTTATCAAAATGCAATCAATCGCACCAGAACCACTAAGCAAGCTCACTTGAGTTTTCGTTGAGCTCTCGATTTCAGTTTATCAACAAAATTCCTTGTGAATAAGCTAATATTGAGCATTAAATACTATAGATCTCAATATACTGAACTGCAAAAGACTTCTAAAACTCTTTAGTAACTTCTGTTTTTTGGACATCCTTTTTTGTTCAATATAATGAGATATAAATACATAAAATTCAATTGGTAAATATTAGCTTACAACTAATTTATTCGCATGGGTATATGGTGAAAAATCGTAAATTTACATTTTCATCATCAAATACATATGTTTTCAATGAATTGACAATGTTTTAACAATTTCCACCAGTTAAAACTTTTCAAATTAAAGCTTTGTAAAAAAAATGGTCATATTTTTATACAGAATTTTGAAGTGAAAATATTCTTTCAATTGAAATAATTAGAAAAATGTATTTTAATAAAATAAAGTTAATTTTGAGCACAAATTTTTGGGAATTTATCACACTTCTGCATAAGAAGTCATCAACATTTTATATTTGTACCAATTTCAGTTATTTAAGAGTAATTTCAAGCGTTTTGAATTTTCTTTTCCCATTTAGTATTTTTTTTTTGCCTTATTTTCCTGCACTAATGTTAAGAAATTTTACGATGTAAATTTTTAGTTTGAAAGATATGCAAAGACTTGCAACTTACTTGTGATTTTTTGCTTTTATTTGTAAAACAATAGAGGTCTTCGCGTACATTCTTATTTTTGTGTTAAATTTTTATATGATGATCACAGCAGATAGCACATTACATAGATCACACTGCAATCACATCACTTAATATGGTGGCGTTTACTGTGTAATTCAACACTTTAACACAAATACAAGGGTACGTGTGAAGGCACCTAATGTAGACTGATTTTGAATATATGTTTTTTTTTAGTATCTACGTTAATTTTTAAGTGATAAACACTTTTTTAGTTTTCAAAAGCTCATAAAGACCTTATTTTCTTCCCTAAGTATATGTATAATCGAAAAAAAATTTTAAATCACTAGCACTTCAATTTTTTTTCTTCTTCATATAGCCATGATTACCCACTGTGCGCCGCTCCTTTGCTCAACTCAATTTTTCTTATTAAATTTTCTATAATAATGGATTACAACCTTTGATTGAAGAATACAATTTTAAGGCTGTCTTGATTTTTGTGTTGTACTTAGTTAAGAATTATTTGCGTTGTTATAGAAAAGTTACAGCAACTTTTATATCTGCCGTTTCTGTCAGAGTATCGATATTTTTAATGAAAATCTTATAGTACATGTCATTTTCATTATTTTTCAAGTAAAATATACAATTCTTTTTTTTCTCAATTTACTTAAATTTTTCCAAAAGTCTTTCTATAAAACCCATAAAAATATATCGTATAAAAAAGCACTTTTCACTTTCACTTATTTTTAAAATACATAAAACGAAATATGAAAACTGAGTAGTAAAAACAGGTAATAAAATAATACTTTTTGCGCTTCATTCACCCATACGACCATAACGAAACACTACACGTACACGAACATACAAAATGTAAGTTTGTAGCTATAAATTTTGCATATCAAAAACTAAAAAATAAAAAAACAGAACACAAATATTTTTTTTTTACTAACCAACAACAACATTTTCAAAACAAATAAAAACAACGATACAAAAAAAGAATACAGTAAAATAAAAATTTTGGTTGTATTGGACTTAACCTGTGAATTACGCACACGCACGCAGTGAGTCTTTCTTCGCTATCGATTATTAATTTTTTAATTTTTTTCCTAAACTGAAATACAAAACAAAAATGTTAAATTTTAAATTAAAATTAATTGTTGTTGATAATACAATTTCTTCGTATTGAGTTTATCTTTCCTAACTTTGTGTTGTTGTTCTTGTTGTTGTTGTAGTTTGTTGTGCACATGTTATTAACAATACAAAAAATATAAAAAACGATTATTGTACAACTAAATAATTAAATTTAAATGTAGGAATTTTTGTGTTAATGTGTTGTTGTTGTTTTTTTTTTTTTGGGAAAACCCTTGCATGTGCTATGTTGCAGCAAAGGACATTACTACATTCATTAAATATAAATTCATTTTAATAATTAAACAAATTTTTATTATTAAACGCATTATTTTGCATGGAATATTTTTAATTTTTTTTTTTTACTCTGTTTACAATATTATTATTCATTGTAATTTTAAAAGCAGTTTTATGTTTGATTTTATCGTTAATAGCTCAAAATCATTGAGGTGGGAAATATGCTTCGTAGAATTTTTCGGATGATAACCTTCAACTAATTTTTATGACGAACATTTTTAATTACGAGTATGAAGCATTTTTTTAATGGTAGTTTACACTGAAAAATAGCAGCTTGATGTGGGTAGCTATTATAGTATTATAGTCTGGGAGGTAGCGTTGCCTTTTTCGAAGTAATTTCCTTCCACTTCATTATTTTTTTTGCAAATGATAGTTACTGCTAAGTACTGTCATTAAAGTTTTAAACTTTGTTGTGCCAGATTTCGAAATAAATAAATATGTAAAATAAAAATAAATAAATAAAATAGTTTAGCCAATACTTGAAATAAGCGTCTGTCGCCAGAATCGTGGTGGGCATGATTGTGAGAGGCCGACAAAAAAAAAATGTTCCGCAATAACTCGGAAAGTAAGCCGAGAAGTAGAAAAATATGTTAGGATCAATCAGTAGCGTACCTAGGGAGGGGCTGAGGGGGCAGCCGCCCCGGGCGCAAGGCTTGAGCGGACGGCAAAATGGTCGTGAAATATATCTCAATTCCCTAGGGTTTTTGAAAGTCAAAAATGAGAAAAGAAGTCGTTTGTAGTACATTTGAATGTGTAGGTGAAAATTATTCCAGTATTAGTGAATATTAGCGCCCAATATGATGGTACGACTCTGGGACCAATGTTGTAAACCACATCGTTTTCATGTCCGGAAAATCCTCAAAAGACAATATTTGAACCACTTTTCATAGTTTGAATTAATTAATTAATGGCCATCGGCATTTTCAAAAAAATACGGTCTATCCCGGACTATTACGATAGTGGGCATTTGCCAAAAAATTATATTATAAATTTTACTCTGCGACGATACTCAACTTCTTCGTGTCGACATTTTGAAAGATTCCATCTATAAACTTTATAACACTTTGTTAAAATTTTCATACTTTTGTTAAAAACTTCTTCAAATCTACATACAACATGAATCTCATCCTTCAAACTGTTTAGTGAGATTATTTTCTTAAAACCATGATTTTTAACTATGCGATTTTTATTTTAAAAATCAAATTTAATTGTTATATCGGATTTCTATTTTTTCGATCATAAATAATCGTTATAGATTTTAACATAAGGCAATTTTTCCGCAGCATAGCTAGCATGCCGTGCGTTTCGTGATCGAAAAAAATTCAAATTAAAAATAACGATTATTTTTGATCGAAAAGAATAGAAATCTAATGTAACGATTATCTATTTTTGATCGTAAAAATAAAAGTCCAATAGAACGATTATTTTTGATCGAAAAAAAAATAGAAATCCAAAATAACGATTATGGTTGATCGAAAAGAATAGAAATTCAAAATAACGATTATTTATGATCGAAAAAAATTGAAATCCAAAGTAACGATTATGCAGTGATTTCTATCATCAAATCCATATTCGTTACGGTCCCTGCTTAAAACATTTTAATCATTAACTCTTTCATTGAAAGATCTTTTTGAATTTTCCAAATTATTTCCATGGGAATTCCGTTATAAAGGTTGACTAAAAGTTGAAGTGTTCCACTAAAGTATTATCCAGAAAATTGCGTAAGAGGCCTTCAAAGACAAAACGCATCTACGGGTTAAGGAGAATATGCTAAACAGTACAACACTTAACACATTTAACTCTTCTTAGGAGGGACATAACTAAGCTCACATAGCTAAGTTTTGGAACCAATCGATAGATAAAAAATCGATTGTTTTTATTACCAGGCGCATCCCCGCATATAGGAAAATTCTGTTTTAAGCCCATTTTTCGAAGCCCATTTATTTTCTTGCGCCATTAAAAGGAAAATTGCAAAGTAGATATTGGTCATCACTAGCGGTTGCCCCCCGTACTATCGGCTTATTTTGAGGTCATTTATTTAAAAAATAAATTTTTTTTGTTTGAATCGATCAGGTATGCAATAGTAATTTTCAACATACCAAAGGCAATACTGCGACCCTGAAGATCCCGCCTATGATTGTTTTTTTAAGAAAAAAAAATTTTGTTGTCCGAATTCCATTTGAAATCTTATGAAAATATACTTCTTACATAAATACTCCATCTCCACCAAATTTTATCATTAATGTTGCTCAATATAATTCCTTTTATTTTTTGTATATGTAAACTGAGTTGTCACCAATTTGCTTATTGCTCCCTTAATTTTGAAAATTTTTATTTCATTGCGCCTAAAACTTCAAACAAAACAAAAAGTTGCATGGCAGACGCTTTTTCGTGTTCATTTGCCTTTGCTCAAATCAAGCAGAAAATCAATATGATTCTCGTTCCCGATTTACGTTTGTGCTTTTAGTGTGTTTGGTTTCATTTAAAATTTAAATTTTATTGTTGTTTGAGTTTCCTTTTTTTGTTTTTTTTTTTTGTTTGAACTCAATTTAAATTTTCTTTTTCGTTGAATGTTGTGATGTGTTCTCCTTTCATTTCCTCAGTTCATTCAATTGACCCTGACATAAGCCCGGAAAATTCAAAACCAAAGAAAAACTTTTCATCTTTAGTTGAACACTTTGTTTTTTATTTGCATCTGATTGAATTTAATTGGATCGAATTGTTTCCAAAGCATGTAAAATTGATTTTAATTCAGTTGCGAGAACGTTGTTTTTTATTCAAATTCACAAGATTTTGTCGTTTAAAGCAAAAAAAAAAAAGAAAGAAATTTATGAAAAAAACATTAAAAAACAAATTGAAATCACCTAATCCAAAAAAAAAATCATTATTGATTAACAACTTGACTACTTTTTGAAATGTTTTTGCACTCGTTTGCGATTTGATACTTGAAATGCGCAATTCTATGCATTCATTGCGTCCAGTATGATGAGGAAACGGGCACGTCCAATTCAACTAAGGACAACAGCGATGCCCTACGAGGCGTTACATATCGGCCGGCGGGTAGCCACAAGCAACAACAGCATACGCATCGGATTAAAACAACCAACTGCTTGGGTGGCTGCACCGAACGTAAAGGATCATCAGTAAGTAAAGCTGCACCACCCCATGCACAATGAATCGTGTTGACTCTGTGTTAGGGCTAGAAGTTATTCAACAAAATCAAAAGGATTTTAGTGAGTGAGAGAGATAGAGAAATCTATACAGAGTTTGTTAAATATTTCATTAGCGTGAATACATTTCCGAAGATTTAAGAAAGTCGTGGAACAATCTGTTATGAATACTGCTATCCAGCTATTTAGCATATCCATAAGTATTCACTTGGAAACTTAAGAGTTCAAATAATTTTTCGCGCACATTCTGAACCTGTCCCTGTAAAAACAATTTGGTAAAATTGTTTAAATTTTTATATTTACAATAAATCTCTTGCGGCCAAATTATAAAAAACTGCTGTGCAAAATTTGAAAACAACAAAAAAAAAAATGCCAATGTTTTCATGCGTTTACAACCGTAGTAACCAGAGGCCATTGACAGCCACTCTACGGATGAGATTTCATAAAAAAAGTTGTAGATATCAACTCTACAATGGAGAATTGATTTATGTACTCCACAGTTGCCTAAAGTTATTTCCTATTTTCCATCGATATATTTAGTCCGAATCAAGGTGGTTGCAATAAAAAAATTTATTTTTCTTGCTTTCTTCTTTTACACAAATTTTAACTATCTTACTTATACTACTGAGCTATTTATTAACCAATGTCTTTTATTAAGATATTATTAATAATTTTTAACTTCGAATTAAAAACTTAAAATACGAACTTAAAAGAAACAGACGGATATTTTTGATTTTTTTTTTCGATACGCACAGGGCGTTATTTTTAGTTATCGAGAAAAATCTCATCGAACATTTCGGCATCCTTACATTCTTAAAGCACAAAGGGGTGAGAGGTCGAAAAATTTCTTACGTAAGACTTAGTTTCTTACGGACCAATAAAAAATGCTGAAAGAGTTCTTGAAATAGCAAAAATACAGCAGTGCTGATTTAAGAGTAGATCAACCAAATACGTGTCTCAAGTGACTTGATCATGTCGTATTCCTGAAGAACTAAAAAGTCACTTAATGAATTTTATCAATTATCAAACTAAACTAAAAAATTTCAAATCACAAGGATATAATATGTGATGAAATGTGGCTGCCTAGAAGCATCTTTCTGTTAGATTATAATTGAGTACATGAAGAGCGTCCTAAACGAAGTAGTTATGGTACCAAAATGTCCTTACGCAATAGCTCGATTTCAATCGCCCTTATTAAATAAAAGAATTCAAAATTCTTCCCGAGGCTAGAGCACATTAAATATAGTATAGAAATTGGTCATTGTCTGTCAGCTATCCATTGCCACATCATACATTTAGAACCCCTTTTTATCACAAGTGGATTATCATCGACATTGGTATACAATGGTCATAAATGGGGAGAGCCTGCGACTACAGGATTACCTGATCCAAAAAAATATGATGAGATAGACGATAATCCAAATTGATTCCAAGTATTTTTTTTGAAAATTATAAGTAATTGTTGTTACCCACCAGCAAGCGACATGCACTATCCGGAAACAAATTATGACTTTTCTTGTCAGCTGAAGAACAGAATGTACCGTGAAGTTTTACATAAAAAAGGTCGTCGATAAATAAAAGAAAATGTATTAATATGTAATATGTTTTGGTGCGCTTATAATTTTCTTCCAATTTTTGAGCAGTGCAAACATACATAGATGATATTCTAAGATCACTGAAAGGTCTCAGCGACAACCGATTTAGCTCTGTGTAACATTTATGAAATTTACTAAAACATGAGAGTAGTCGTAGTAGATGATATATCGGCCCACTTATTTCTTTTTTCTTCTTGAAAATTGAGCGTCTACAGTACATCTTGCGCGTCCTTTCATTATTAGATCGAGCATTGGCAAGAATTCAGTTTCCCCCACTTTCGAAATCTTGGATGAGCCTTGATGTATCATATGACTTATTGCCAGTTGTAAGAAATTGAAATAAGCTATTCGCTGGCTTAAAACTTTTTCCTGATCTTTGCAAAACTTCAAATGTATCGTAGTCGTTTGTCATTATGTCTCATTTAAAACCACCTTGCAGAAGGAATTTCCCAACTTCAGCGTCAAAATTATAGCAAACAAGTAGAGGTGTTATCTTCGGTTTCACAAAAAATTAAATGCCCTACACTGCGTTAAGAGTAACAGTGTGTGTAATTCTTAAATTTATATTAAAAGGTGGCTGGTTTGAATAAACGTACCCACATTAATAACATTTATTTAAATACCTCACTGTGTAGCGTTTTGAAGCTTATGCTTATATGGGAGGTTTCACAAACTCTTTTCGAAATTCGCCAAATGTTTGTCTGTCGAGCAATTTTTTGTATGTGTGTGTAATTCCATTTCGTAACTTTTGAAAATTATTTCAATTTAACGTCTTAAAGTCTTTTCTTCTATGGAGCGTGCCATCCCCTCCAAGTTCGCCAAATTCTTGTCCAAAGCTTGTCGGAATCATTCTTACTATTTGTGTGAAATTTAGTTCCATTACCTTAAGTAACTCTCAGCATAATATTTTGAAGTTTTTGCATGCATGGGAAGTACCACGCCCTCTCGTCAAAATTCGCAAACATTTTTTCCAGAGCTTATTCCCAGAGTTTTTCCTAGTACTTTTGTGAAATTTCAACTCAAATAATTCTCTCAATATGGCGTTTTAAATATTTACTTGTACACTGCGAGACCATAATGGCGAATAAGACTTTGCAGTACCATCAGAACATCATGCCATAGAATCTTTTTGGATGATTATGGTATTATCTCATATGTTGGCGCATCCTTCGCCGATAACGTACTGTGGTCAAATGTGACTTACGAAACTAATTTCCTTTAAAATTAAGGTTAAATACTAAAACTTTGCTCCTTAAATGTGTAGAAATTTTAAATAGAGAAATAAGTAATCCTTCAATATTGTTTCATTTTTCGTTTTTTAAAAATCATGAGGGCGTCTTTGAGTTCGAAACCCGGTGCTGTTCTCTCTAGCTATAACTTAATCCAAGGCTGGTTTTCTTAGTTAAAATTTCATTTTAGCTTCAAACAGAATAGCTATACACAAAATTTTACTAAACCTAAATATTTTTTTTGTCCATTAACTTGTGCAAAACATTTTGCTTTAAAGGTCGTTGGTGTAACAATTTTTTTACAAACCTATTAACCAATACATTCAACAATCTCATTACTAAGTACATACATACTACATACATTAAATGTGTATCTATTTTCAAGGTAGGTATCAAATGTTTCCTGTTGTAATAGGAATGTAATGTGACTAATTAACGGACACTGTCCCAGTTGGAAAGGTAACGTCTTTTCAATATATGTAAATATTACAAAGCTCTAACTTAGAATGCATTACGCCGTAGAGAGTAGTAAATGATTCATTCAAGCACGACCGAATTGACCAAAATTCAATAAGAATTAACAAAATTCGATACTTTAAGGAATGATTAAAATTTTTAAATGCTTTGACTGTAATGTTGCCACATTTTCAAAAAAAAAAAATTAACGACTGAAATTTTCAAGTTCAGGCATACATACATACATTGTAAAATAGAACTTTGAACGCTTTTAAGGAATGAATTTCGGAATGCTGTACAAATAACGTAGAAAAAAAACATAAACAAAATTTCTTTAACAATTTGGATTATTTAAGTTTAAGCCAGGAACACACTTGCACTTATTCATGAACATGTAGATATTGAAATTAAAAGAAAATCCGCTGAAATCGCTTTAAGCCTTCCTGGTTTAATTAATTGTAAACCAGTCTTCCGTATTTTTCCAGTACTCAATCAATCTGGCAGATGAGGCACGTGACAATCACGCCCAACAAATCGAACGTGCGGAAATTGCAAATCTGGTGCGCAGTCGCATGGAATCACTTAACCTGCCCACAATCGATTACGACGATGTTAGTGAAAAGCGAAATCATTTATCCTATGTTATAATCAATCCAAGCTGTGATCTTAAATTGGAAGAAGGTGATCTGATGTAAGTTACCATTTCGACAATCAATATCAATCTGAAATTAACTACATAAAAATTGTATATTTTCTTCTCGTCTATATAGCTATCTGGTGCGCCCATCACCGTTTTCGGCACAGAAAACTTTTGAACGCCACAACTCACGCCGCAAGTCTAACATCTCGTTTTGCTCAAACATGAATATGGGCGCCCCGTGCGGACCATCAGTAGGATCTGTTACCGGTGCCGGTTCACGTCGAGGATCTGGCATGGGTGGTCTAAATCCCATGCAAATGCAAAGCGTGCAAACACTGGCCGGGTATGGTTCGCCACGCTGCACGCCGCCCATACAACAAATTAAATCCAATTCTCTTTCTCTACCCGACAGTCCGACGGTTGTTGGTTCGCAGCGCGCCAGGAGTAACTCATTACGGGTTGGCTATAATCATATACTCTTTGTTTTTGCATTACGTTCATCCACAAGTTATTGGTTTTTTTATTTCCCCCCTTTTTATTTCTTTTGTTTGTTTTGTAATTCTCGTTTCATTTTCATTATTTTCTGCTATTTCAATCTATTTATTGTTCGTTCACTGTTGTGTGTTTTGTACAAATTTTCTTCTTCTTGTTCAACCATACGTTTTATTTTCAATAACAGTACAAGGGTGTTGCGAAAAAAAACGAAGTGTCGAAATCGGTAATATGTTACAGGTGTTCGAAGTCGTATAGCCTTAATAATAAACGAAAGTCTTAAATGTAAGCGATATTCCCGAATATGTTTCCGCATTGGAAATATTTTAAGTGGAGGCGACTGAAAATTATTTCGCTTTAGCTAACGTGGAATGCTTTGGATAGTGAATACCGATTTATGACTTAAACCAATAATAAGCTAACTCTACATAGAATAATTTCTCGAAATTGCTGCAGTTAAAACCTTGTAAAAAAAAGAAAGAATTACGAGGAACAGAATTTTCTAAAACCATAAGTACCTTAGAATATTAGCTGTGACCAGGGCCGCCTAGAGAAAATTTAATTTAAGCACATATCTGACTGAGGACGGAGAACAGTTACCCGCTATCAAAAATAGAACATACTTAAGAACCCAAATTGATTAACTTGAGTAAGTGCGTTTAAGATGAAATTAAAAATTACACAAACAAAAAGCCTACAATGGTTGCGAACTAAAATGATATAGCTCGATTAACGGAAAGTGCGCTAGAAGATCTCAAACTTGCTACACATTCATGGAGTATCCGTGGTTACATTTACTTAATAAGCTTATGAATATTAATGACCGTGCACGATGGAAGAATTTTGTGGACGTCTTAAACTCCCTGGCGATCTGAAGTACTCAGAATAAAAGAAAGAAGTTCTCTAAATGCTCAGATCTTCTAATTTTTTTGTTTCTTTCTTAGCGCAAACAATCTTTAAAAATCACTATTCAATGAAAAAATCTAATGTGTCTACGTTACGATCCGGGACTGGAACTACAGCATACCCTTAAATTCTTGGCTAATTTTCATCATCCATTAATTGAAGAGTTAATTAGACAATGGACATTAGCTGAAAAAAGCGGTTTGAGAACTTTTAGGGCCGTATCAATATCAGCATCTTGTTGCTTTGCATCGCAACAAAGCTATTTGACTTGAACTGTTGAGACGTTGAAGCGATGCAACGCAGTAAGGCACTGACCTGAAGCAGCCTTTCAGTTCTCTACACAATGAATGCGAGATGCGAGTGCGAGAAAAAAAAAACGAGACAACAAGATTTTTACTATACGTTAGAGCAAGATACGCAAAAGCGCTTTTTTTTAGCTTTCATTTCGCGTCTTGCTCTACAGCATTTTTTGAGCTTATATTGGGCAATTATGTTTTCTCATTTTGTTTTTTTCTCGCACTCCCATTCATTGTGTTTCCTGTGAGCAATTTTGCGGCAAGCTCTATGTTTTGCAAAGACAGGTAAAAATATTTAAGCTATACTACCTTCCCATCTTTACATTTCTTTTACCGATTTATACTTTTGTTTTTTTTCTTTGCTTTTTTTTGGCTCACCCTAAACATTTTGTTCGTTACCAATTGGCATTGAACTAATTTGTGTTTCTGCACCAAAATTATTAAATGTATTTAGTTTATCAGCGACTCTATCTGTGCTCGCTCTTTCTCCTCACTCTCTCTCTTTGTCACTATCACGGAGAGTTTTAAAAAAAAAAAAAAGCCACCCACTCACGCACCTGTCAGCTCTACCACAGCACATCCACCACTTGCAACATTCAATCAAACAGTCAATCAAAATCAGTTGCACATGCGTCAGCGCACCCAGTAGATGTCGTCCACAGATTGAGCGCCACTACTACCACCACCATCACTATCAACCACCACGGTTTGGAGGATTATGCATCGTGTTGTTGTTTAAGCTTGCAATATAAATACATATTTCTTTTTGTTACGAGTTTTACGTTATTACGTTATTTGGTATCTGTTACGTTATTTTTACGTTGACTGTATTAACCTCTTTTCGATTTTTTTTGCTTCGCATTATTTTTATTTACAGATCGATAATGATATTTTACTACGGCGTTCATCTTCGTTGCGTCAGGGTTTGCCAAGTGTCGGCGTGAGTCATGGACGCCGGAAATCTTCACTCGAAGAGATTGGCATTAGTCATTTTACAACACTCATGCAAGCATCAAATCACTCGAATCCAATAAAAATTGCATTAAATGGCAGCATAGGTTTGGAGGTAAGTTACTGACATCGAGGACTACAAATAGGATAATCAGAAGTTACTGTAATTTTTGGATATTTACCTTCACAATTGTTTCAATCATTCTGTTTGAATGCTGTCCACACAGATATTGGTATTATTCTTACGGAACCTTTACGAAATTTAACTAGCGATCTTTTCGAAATTTTGATTTAAAATAAGTCAAGGTTGCTAAAATTACGTTGATATCCAGCTTAATACCAAACGCGTTCAAATGTGAGGCATGTTTTTAAATTTGAAATCAAAGGCATAACTGTTAGGAAATCTTTATAGATTTTTATTGTAAATTAAAGTTTGTTGATTCCGATTTGAAATGAAGAATAATATTGTTCAAGTGACTTCCTCTGCTAGCTCGGCTATCTGTCAATCTTTTAAAACGTGTATTTCGAGGAAGAAAAAAAAATTTTAAATATTTCTTCACTTTGGTAGTGAAACCCTGAAACCCAAACTAACAAAACCTTATCTTTTTCATACCTATGGGTATTTCCCAAAACAACCACTCTCGACCTTGCAACACAGTATATAATGTAAAATTTTAAAATGATAAAACAAAACGTTCTTTCTTATTCTTTTTTCTTACAGAATCATATCTCATTGCAGGTCACACCACCGGAAGAACCAACCCCCATTCTGGGAGTACCATGCATTGTAGCCGGTGGACAAGGTGGTGGTATTAATCCATCAGCATTGGGTGGCTCCTCTTTAGGGGGTGGATCCTCTTTGGCAATCAATACTGCTGACTTTGGTGGCGGCGGTGGCAGTAGCGGTTCAATGGGTAACAATTCACCGCTTCAAGTGCCACAACAAGAACAATCACAAGGAGGAGGACCTATGCAATCACCGCAACATCTACAGGGTACAATTGTATGATACAACCTAATGTGGGGTCGTAGACTCCGCTCCTCCATATCGAAGAAAAACAAATGGATTTAATATTCACACAATTACTAAGGAGTTATATAAATACATAATAAGAGCATCTAAAGGATTCATGAAAAAAAATCGTTAAATGAAAAACCTATTGAAAAAAAAGACGAAACACCAAAAATTTAACAAAACAAAAATTAAAATGTTCGTTGCTGTACAGAATCACAAATCGTCGATATCACAACGGAAACGGAACTTATGTATAAGAACAAGGCTAAATCTTCATAAGCGTATATTATTTACACTCTAAAGAGAAAGGTGGGGGATTAACTAAGTAAAATCACTAAATCAACGAAAATTTCGCTAGTCAAGCGAATAAATTAGCTATTCATTTTTTAAGATAAAAAAGTTTCGAGTTATTAATTTTATCTTGTTATTTATCCTTTAGTTTGTAAATGTTTAGAGAATATTATTGAGTTTGTAAAAAGTTTTTTCTGGTTTGTTTCCCTGTAAATAATAATACATATGTACATGTAGCTTTAATATAAAGTGCGTATCCATTGTTATCCTATTTAAAGTCTATTGACGTTATTTTTGTTACGTTTTCAAAAAAGTTATTCTTGTTACGCTTACGTTAGAGAAATGTATCTGAAGAAAAAGCTTTTTCTTGTGACCAAATAATGTGAAACTGTGAAATTTAAAACATGTAATTTATTTATTGTTTGAAAGATTGCTTAAATGTAGTAAAAACTTATAGCGATTCCACTTGACGATCTGTAGCAAATATAACAAATTAAAAAAAAAAATCTTCTAAATAAGACACACATAGATTTATGTTGCCGTATATTGTATATATTTTTTTTTTGGTTTGGCCAATTTCGAAAATTCAATATTTTCAATACAAGTTATTTTCTTAGTGCAACCAAAAATTACTATCAAAAACAATTTGGGAAAAGTGCTAATAAACTGAACTTTTACATTACTTTAAGGGACCTACAAACGATGAAAAGTAAAAGTCTTTTGTTCGCACCGATATGAAAGATGGTTTTGCAAAAAAGTACTGCAAATTTTTTCTTGCATAATCAACGTTTGTATTATCCTGTGTCTCTGCATCAGATTTCAAACTCTTGCCTGCTTGTGAGATGTCACACCTAGTTGACCTATCCCTTAAACTTTTCGTGGAATGTTTCATCAATTCACCTTGAGTTCTTGTACCAAATTTCATTGCATTATTCTTTGAAACTTTCCAATAAGAGTACTAGTAATATTTGGTCTCAATTCATGCTCTACTGATGAAACCTTTTGTATGACTCATTTAGAGACATGGGATAATTAATTTTGAAATTTTCAACTTCTACATACATAGAAAAAAGTGTCCTTCAATATGCATATGACTTTGGTAGTTCGATTGAACGCTGGATGTTGAATTTCGCCACTGTTTGATCTATTCGTTTTCTGTTTGACGTGTCTGAATATAGAGTGTTCTCTGGTACGCGTTATAAAAAACCAGTCCCAATTGCTTTTGATTGGCTATAACTTACCGTCTGTTAATCGCAATGGCAAAGGCTTATAATATTTAGTGGAAATTTGACTAGCGCATGTCAAGTTCATGAACTTCTGATAATATAATCGCTATTGATTCAAATTTATTTTTAGCATATACATACATTAGGGTGGTACTTATTTGGATTTTTTACGAAAATCAAATGCGACACCCCTAATCGGTTCGAAACAGGATGAAACAATTTGAAATATTTATTTAAAATTTGTATCTTTAACCCTTAATAGCTTATTTCAAACTTTTATCTTTAACCCTTAATTAGCCTATTTCAAAATGAAATTTTTATCTTTAACCCTTACTGACCCTATTTCAATGTGAAATTTGACTTAAGCGAAAATAAAATGCGACGCCCTTCCAATCATTTCGAAACACGATAAGCAAATTTAAAAAATTTATTTAAAATTTTTATCTTTAACCCTTACTTAGCCTATTTTTATGTGAAATTTTGCCTAAGACAGCAGTTTGTTTATTATTTTTGTATAAAATACGCTTAGAAAAAAAAGTAGTAACAAATAACACATTGAATTAAAGGCAATTAATTGGGCTTTCTTAATACTGTAAAAAAATTACATATTATTAGTACAATTTTTAGAGAAAATAACGGTGATTTGAAAAAAAAATGGTAAAAAATTTTTATAAACAGCTATATAACAAAATATAGGGAACTAATTTCAAACTTTTATGCACCAATTTGATCGACTGTAAAATTACCTGCCATATGGCAGTAAAATATTTAAAATCTATTGAGGAATTCCCAATTAATACTGATTTTTAAAAAAGCTATATCCGTAAGTTTCCATGACTATATCTCGGAAACTAGAAGCGAGCGATATTTTTTTTGTTAAATTCTTTTTTAAAATTAAAAAGCACGCAAGAAAAAGTGGTGGCTTAGGCCAACTTCACATTGAAAGAGAGCCAGTAAAAGTTAAGTTAAAAATTTGAAAAAAACTCATAGAATTTTTTTATTTTATTTCGAACCAATTGAGGAGGCATCCTCATAATTTTTTCCCAAGAACCAGTAATTAAAAGTGGTGTCTAAAGCCAAATTTCACATTGAAATAGAGTAAGTACGGGTTAAAGATAAAAATTTTAAAAAATTCCTTCAATTTTTTATCTTATTTCGAACCAATTCCTAAATTTTTGTTTCTTATGGACCACCCTAATAAACATACATACTTGCAAATACTGTGAATTTAAAAACATTCATCGTAACAGTAACACCTAGCTCGCTCTCGGATAGAACTTATTAATTTTTTTTTTTCGAAATTCAAATTTTTGTCAATAAGTCGTTAATGGTCAGTGCTTTCCTTTACTGCATCACCAATCATTCTACCACCAAATTTGGTTACGTTTTAATTCTTTTTTTTTTGTATGGGAGGTGCCACACCTTTTTTTCTATTTCGTTCTTTCAAATTCGCCCAAAGAAAGCTTTTGGGAGCAGTTAAATACGGTGAGCCGGGTGGCCAATTGAATTCGCCACTACGCGAAATAATGCCCTTCTCGAAGATGTTCCGTAACACAGCCAATGCGTTACTTGCAAGAAAACGCTGTGGTTCATTCGTTTAGAATCAGAATTTTGAATGGCTTCACATATCTGGCCTCTAATAATTTTTTCAAAACAATTGATGGTAACTGCGGCACCGGCCTAATTTCCCAAGAAATATAAAACTTACTTGTTGCTGGACATCATTCTCCAATGGATGCTCTATGGAAATATGGCAATTTCGGAGAAGCTTTCATTTTTGCGTATGGTTATATGTATTATGAAGGTTATATGTAGGTACTTGCGGTCCACTATGCCGTATTACTGGTACTTACTATCTATACAAATAAATAAATAAAGTTTCTTACAATTTAAAGTGTTTTATAACTTAACTGTATAAAACTTCAATGATAAATTTGTTTAAGTCGCTTATTATGGCCAAAGTTCCTCAATTCAATATTTTTATATTGTATTATTTACAGAAAGTATAAAAAACAAACCTGCTGTTGCAAAATAGACCAATACACAAAGCTTTATTGTAAGTCACATGGTATTTTTTTCATGAAAAAAATAACTCAATTTGTTTCTGATGCAGCTAATATATATATTTTGACAAGCTATGATTTATAACAGATTTGTTTAAAAAACCAAATTAATAGTTAATTTTAGTGTTTTGGGAACAAATTTATAGTTAAACTAATCAAATGTAACAAACAGAAAAAGTTTTCTTTCAAAATATGTAAAGCAAAAAATTAAATTCGTCACATAAAAATTCAAAAACATGAGTGCTAAAAATTAATATAAAATGCAGCGATGCATTTTCATGTACAAAAAAAAAAAAAACAAAACAAAAAATAATTAAATATTTATAATGGTTATATTGAAACAAATAGATTTTTGCGTTATTGTTATACCTATACACAAATTAAAAAAAAAAATAATGAATAAATTAAAGTAAAAGTGCAAGTTAAATATCAAATCGCAGTAAAATACAATATTGTAAATATTTCATTTTGCCTTAGAATTAAAAAAAAGAAAATAACACTGGTGGTCAACGTTGAAATATTTTGCTAAATATCAAACAAAACACAAGTAAAATGTCAAAGCGGCTATAGCATATCTATTCGTTTACGTACAAACTACATTTTTATTTAACTAAAAAAATTGAAGAAAAACAAAAAAAACAAATTGCAGTCTGTAGGTATTTACAGTATTTTGTTTTGAGACACAGCCTTCGATGGCTTTTCTTTTGATACTACAAACCTTCCACTCCATGTACATATATTATCGAGTGGATGGCCCAATTTGTTTAATTATTATTATGATATATTTATGATTTTATATCAATACTTCAGTTATATCATTAAGAAATTAAAAAATCCTACGAACATTTTCTTATGAGAAAAAAATTAGATAAAACATAGAAAAATTTTAAAATCACATATATTATGTTCCAGATAGTCAGAAATATGTGCCTCCCAAATGGAATGGGAGCACGTTGATTTGTTGATAAGCATGTTTTTCAATATTTGAAGTTGAGGACGGAGGTTGCTCAGTTCAAAATCGTCTGAGAAAATGCCCAGTTTTGACTTCAAAATTTCTACAGTGGGTACATTTACTTTGTATGCATCAAGAAGTATATTTTCTAACGACTCAAATGAATTATCCTCATTATCAGTGTAGTTTGATCATGTGTATGCTCCTATTGAGTATGCATCTCTTATCTCGACTAATATCGTCGATACTAGATACGGTCGGTACTTTTGATATCGATATTTTTCTTAATAGTAAAAATGTATTCATTTGGGATGGATCTAAATAATTTTTGACTACTTTCACGCTTTGTTCATGAAATAAGGTTGTCCAATTGTCTATGTTTTTATAATCACATTGTAATAAAATGACACCACATTATTTTAAGAAGAATTTATATAAATTTAATTTTGACGATAATGAAAAAAATGTATTTATGTTGGCTGTTAGAACTTCTGCCTGGGAAACAGCACGCACGGGTTCAATTTCTGGAACAAATATTAATCTGATAAATAAAAAAATTAAATTTTACTTACAATTTTTATTTTTAAAATGATTTGAGGTTGAGGTGATCTGAGGTTTGAACCTGCTTCGTTTGAAAACGACCCCGTTCCTTAGCTTAGTAGGGAAATTGATAAAACAGTGACTATGAGATAAGGTACTATACACTAGTACAATACCATAAAGAAATCAATAGTTTATTTTTATATTTATATTTTTTGGAAAATGTTGATGATCTTTTTTTTTTTGGTGTAAGTCGCTAATATTAAAATAGTTCACAAAAAAACTGGATTATCTTGTTTTTTTAGACAACAAATTTAAAAAAAAAAAAGTTGAAGTACATAAACAAAAATCTTTCAGTCAACGGCTTTTTCCAAAATTTCTCGATTTCTACCACGCCCATGGCTATTTATTTTGGCAGAGGGCACCGCATAGCTGGAAGCTATGTATGTACGTACATATATATGTGTTAAGAGGGCCGCCGAGAGTAAATCCGGGCCTGGAGGTAATCATGTATTGGACCTCCTCCCCGTTGAAGGTGTTCATGATCTATCGAACAAATGTTTTTCACGCCCAAGATGTTTTCCTGAATATTGCATGCGTGTTTTTTAAATGGATTATCATATTGCAGTTATTTTTATTTAAATTTCAGCCATTCCTATGTAAGTTTGTACGATTAGGTCTCGAAAGTTTTATATAATTTTCATTCAATATATTTTCTATGCACTTAATAGAAGAAAGAAAAAAAAGCCATTCTCACTCTAAAGTTAAGTTTTCACAGTGAAAATCAGCTTTGAGAAGAAAATCTTACAAAACGCTTTGGTATACTAAGAACGCTTTACAAAATAAAATTTAGTACTTAGAATTTTGAATAAAAATAAATATTTCAAAGAACTGTAAAGATTATTGAAATAAAATATAACTAAATTGTATTACGTTACACGGATAGATATTTAGAAAAACTTTTAAAAGAGTACCTACCTTTTTAGAAACCCAAAACTTAATAATATTAATGTATTTATAAAATAAACGAACAATTCTGTACAGAAAAAAAAATATAATTCAAATACCACTAGAAATAGAAAAATTGATATCTCGAAATTAAATGTGAACAATTAATTGTAAGGCCTTAAAATAACTAAATAGAATATCTATGAACATTCTAACTGAAAACATCATAACGAAGTTTAGCTTCATTTAAATAAAATAATATAAAATCCTTGAAAACCATTATTGCTTTTAATAACATTTTCAAATGCATTTGAATTAAATTAATAAAACGGCTTTATAATAATTTGCGCACCCTTAATTTATGAAAAAACCAAAACCAACAACAGACTTAAAAAAGGATCAATGTAGCTGAGACTTAAAAGTCCTTAAAAGTACGTAGAATATGATTTTAAAAAGCGAGTTTTAATTGAAACTTTTCAATAAAAAAATTTAATTATAAAAACATTAAAATTAAAAGAAAAGTTATCTGATTGTGGGACTAACTCATGGTTATGCAAAATCACAAGGCAGATACAAATTTAAAATGTATCGATTTCACAAATAAGTAATGTTATGTACAATTAATTTTAACATTGTATTAAATATATAAATAAAAAAACAATATACATAAATTAATAATTAAAGTTAATAACTGACTCAGAAAAAATTATTTAAATAAATATAATTTCCTTTGCAATATCGCGTTTCATATCATTTATTTTTTAAAAAACGCAGCTCAGTAGCTCAATTTTAAAAGGTAGCGCCGATATAGCACCCTGTTCAACTACCTATATACCTACTGCAAATTTAACAAGATTTGTGTCATCAACACACTCAGGTAAGTAAGAAAAAAAAGCGGTCGAACAGGCAGATAAGATCGGTACATTTTAATTTTAAAAATTCAGAGAAATACTAAAATTATCAAAATCTATTCAACTGAGCTTGAATAGCAACCTTGCTACACATGAACTATTTTAATATTAACGACCTAAATGAAAAGGTCAACTTTAAAAAAAAAAAACTGGGTACCTTTTTCATGAAATTTTATTTTATTTTTGGACGATCGCTAATTCCTTGTTTGTTTCAACTTGGTAACACTGTGCTCATTCCAAAAATACCGAACAAACTGCTACCATTTTATTTGAGCGAACGTAGTTGTTGTTGTTGCGGAAAGTATCGGGCCGATTTTGATAAAATATAATCAATAAGGCGAGTGCCACAGGCTCTAAAACTTTTACTTATGGAGCATATTTAGGGTGCCCTCATACAAAAATATTTTTAAAATATCATTCTCATGGAACTTATAGCACGTGGTTTTTATATTAAGAGGGTGGCCCTCATACAAAACTATTTTTTAAATAGAACATTCACGAAGATTTCATAATTGTCTTTTAAATGCTTCTTTTGGTCTGTGGAAGGGTTTTTAGAAAATTTGATTTAAAAAATGGGCAATGACACGCCCTCCAAATTTATCATATTTATTTCATCAACTACTGGATGTAGATTAATGGGACTTGGTACATACATACATATATAGATAAATGATAGGGGAAAAACTGAACATCAAAGGAAAAAATGTAAGGTACCACGCCTCCCGAATGAAACTCAATTTTTTTATATATCAGCAATTATTTGATGCAGATGAATGAGACTTGGTACGTATAAAAAGTGAAAGACTATCAGCTCACAATTTTTCTTATAAATGACTTTTGATTCAGTAAAAAAAAGAAACTAATATCTCTTACATTGTTTTTTTTTTTGTTTTATTTGTTCTAGTAAATCCAGCTTATGGTGCCATTTTCAAGCAAAAATCTTAAATTTAATATATTAAAGAATATAAATATATGTTGTGTATATTGTGTAAGTTATTCTAGCAGAAATCACACCTCCAAGCATCCAGCTCCCATTTCGCTTAATCATGAGAGGAGTTCTCTTCACAGGGCTCAGAACCATCATGGGTTCCAGCAAAGAAAGTGCGTGATGATATAATTGGAATATTCGCCGTTAATGAACGCAGGAGTTTTCTTTCAAAAAGGATATTGATTTTCCTTTTTTCGCCGCCACTGCATTTTGATTTGATGAATTCTATAAAACAAAAATCGAAAAGAATATAATTTTTAAAAATTTTGTAACATTTGAGGAGTAAAACAGTTGAATCATTAGAGTTTTCTTCTAATTACCGTTTATGATCTTTCATTTTTAGATATGTTTTGTTGGCACATGGAAACCCTAAGCCACGCTTCTTTGCAGGTTGTAGGGTAATCTCGTTTTCGACAAAACTATTCTCGATATTCATCTCTGGAAATAATCTCCTGCTGTCATTATAATTCCTCATGACAGAAGTGAATCACCGCAAATGAAACCAGTTGTTTGGTTTTTATAAATAGTAGTCATCCAAGGATTGTGCGGAGTAATCTTCATTGTTTGCAATATCTGTAATAATTTCTCGAATAATAAAAATCTTTAAAGTTAAACGCGGTTTCTGAATAACTACTTGTTCTTCGACATACTCCGAATATCATCAATGATTCCTTGCCGATTTTCACATATAACATTCGTTCTATTTGTGAACTCCTTAGCGGAATGTGGTACATTGATGTTGTATATGAAAACCGAGAAGGAATCCTTTATGATATTAAGAGTATGCTGCAAAACAAATATTTATCCAGAGTCTTTATCTTTTAAAGGAAATCAACTAAAATTTAAACGTATTTATTATACAGTGTATTATTACATTTTCAATTCTAGCACACGAATTGCTAGTGGACGATTTAATATCAGTTGACCGTTTTATTGCACTCTGTTGATAAACTCTTGTGATCTCTTGTTCGGTGAGCGGAGACGATTAAAATGCTGAAAGTAAATTCAAAGTATTCAAATTTATAAGCAACATTTATTTAAAAATAATTGTCGCTTATCTTCCTACATATTAGGCAGTCCAAATAAAGGTATTTATTAAATTATCAATGCTTTAAGTATCGAAAAGAATTAGAACAGATACAAGGTGCGGGCTGAAAAGTAATCGTAATCGTAATAGAATAGAAACGCATACGACCGCGTTTAACATCAGCTATTCAATATATTTCACTATATGCAGTGAATGACGTCAACAACTGTAGGTAATTTAGAGTCGCTAAGTTAGAATCTTTCGTCAGATTTTAGCTTACATGTTAGCGCTATGAGATAATGGTGAATTAACCTGATTTGGACAGGGGTACAACGGGAAGTTTGGTGTCTGAGGCAAAGTTGTTCCTCACGCTCCTCAAAGACTGTATAAAAAAATGCTCGATCGTTTATCCCGTGTGTACATTTTTTCAGAAAATTTGACTAAAATACTTCAAATGAAGGTTCAGGAGTGGTTCTGAAGAGTTAGTGTAAATGTAGAAAAATTTTGCCTCAGACAATATACCTTTCAGACTTGAAATAAAAAAAAAATTGTACAAGAGTGTTTGTAACCGTGGTTAATTATAAAAATCAGGTTAATTTACCGTTATCTAATGAAACGCTAACGTGTAGACCAAAATTTGATTAGAGCTCAGCAACCGAAAATTACCCTACTTTGGCATCAGTTGATGTTCGACCAATTTCACCGCTCACAGAGTAATTATTATTGACATCGCAGATACAGAGTCCAAAGTACAGTAGCGTACCTACGGGGAATTGAGGGGGCGGTAAAATGGAGCCTTTTTTTTAGTTAATGAAAATAATTGAAGATAGGAAATTGCAATCTGTAGGTGGAGATTTTTTAATTTAATGTGATTTACATATGTATATCTGATTTTGCCAGGGTTTTTGAGATGTCAAAAAAGTATGGCCCCTTTTTTGTTTTTTTTTTATTTATTAAAAAAAATTTTTCCATGTTGCAAAAAACACAATATTTTCTTTGCCTAGGGGGCAGCAAGTTAACGCTTTTGTCCGGGCACCCAATGTGCACGGTACGCCACTGCCAAACAGTGTATGTTTAAGTACATCATTCAATTCGATGTTGATCTCATCGTTCGTTTTCTTTTCACAGCATAGTACTGCCCTCAGAAGCGGAAAGGGCTTATCTCAAAAAAATGCGTTTCGAGTTTTGATGAAATACCTCTAAAATTGAGATAGCTGAAAATGCAATAACTGTAATTTGAACATTGATGTGATAATAGATAACTTTTCAGAACGGCTTTGCATGATATTCTCTGCTACAATTTAATCAGAAAATCACAGGCTCACAAAAAAAAATATTTTGCTCTGTAGTTTGGATGCTTATATGGTATTTCCATGTAGTTTTTTCTGAGATATTCTAAAATGCAAAAAACACCGTTTTTTTTGAGTTTAAGTAGCAAGGCGATTTTTTTTTTTCAATAACTTGACTATGTATGAGATTTTAAAGTACAAGTCTTTTTCTTTCAAATTCCGTTGTGCTTGCTCAAATAATTTTTTTTTGCCGAGATATCGAATTTTTAAATTAATATAAAAAACAATCTGATGCCGGATTCGGATTATGAATGAGTGATCACTTACTTACACAGATTAAATTCCAATTTATATAAAGTACACACACTTCGAGTAATTATGAATCTGAAGCAAACAGTGCCATAAACGAAATGACACCCTGTTTCTTGTGCTCTTAATTCTCACTTGTTTGTGTACATAATCTTTATTTAAAACTTGTCTAAAACTATGAACTAAGTAAAGTGAATGTAAACTTTTTGAATTGATTAATTCAAATCTAACAATAAGTATGTATGAGAGCATGTAGTTAAAATTCTCTGTCGTGAAATAAATATGTCTATCTATCACAGCACTACTTAAGCGACTGTTTATAATTTGCTCTGTTATGTCGACTTCTGCTATGCAGTATACCTAATTCAGGTTTTTCTTTTTAAAAAACCGGCTCTGAGATTGAGTCACAGTATTGAGCAGAGTAATTTGTTGCTTAAACACAATTCCGACGGACAACGGAAAATCCATCAACGGAAAAATTTGTCGTAAAATCCGTTCGAGTAAACAGAATTGTGACGGACGACGGCAAAATCAGCTGTCATTTTCAATATATGTACAAGAAAATATTTTTTGTATTGATATATTTTTGATTGTTACAAAATTGAATTTTTTTGTGAGAACGTATTCCGTATTGTAATTGCTTTTCAAAAAATTACAATTGACATTACAAACTTAAATTGGTAAATTGACACAAGCTGTACGACGGCAAATTCAGCGGCTTAAATGTACTAAGCTGCCCTCAGTAACGCAAAAGCCGAATATCGAACAAATGCAATTCTTGAATTCTTATGTCATCAGATAGCTTAAGAAATTTCGCATCTAATGAATTACGCCAAATGCCGGTATTTTAGTTCAAACCAATAAAAATCTCCTAACAGAACTTCCCCTATCTCAATTTTTTTGAGATACGGCTCTGGCTGATTATCTTATGAAATTTTTAATTTAAAGAATAAATAAATAATCAAAAATTCGTCCATTTCTTCATAAGTAAAACTCTACATTTAAATGTTTCTTAGTGTTATTTTATTAAATATATATAAAATGGCTTATGTAGTTTTTATTTGGCACCGAATTTTTTCTGATACAAGAACAGTTTATTAAAGTATTTAACAAAAAATTATGTATACATATATTTTATAAATAAATGAGTTAAGTTATATGGAGCATTCAACATTTTATTTCTAAAATTGACCACCTAACTGTGGTACGGTACACAATTTTGATTGCTTAGTGCACTTGCAGCTCTTACCCGATGGAGCTTTACGATTGGCCAGACAAATTCTTGCATCTGGACAACCACCATTTTTGATTTGACACGGACTTCCAATCTGTGGACAGTTATCTTCAACTGCAGTCATACCATACATTTTATGGCTACCAAAGAACGGTGTTTGCATTCCCTTCTGACGGTTACCGAAAACATCTACACTTTCCAGCTTTTTGCTACAAAATAGAATTAGCGATAATTTACATAAATCAACGCTAAAAGAAAAGAACTTACGTTGACCAATCAGTCCAGTAAAACTGTTGCTTTGTGAAAGTCAATCCAAAAGGATATTGTAAATCATTGGAGATGGTGCGATTTTGTTTACTGTATGTGTCAATACACTCAACTTTTTTGGTACCAGCATCAGCATAGCAGAGTTCACCACTACCTTCAATAATAACCAAAGAATTTGGAAGCGTAACACTCGATTTATCAAGTAAAACTTCGCGACCAGAGCCATCCAAATCGGATACTTCAATTTTTGGGGATTCACGATCCCAGTCAGACCAATATAATTTTCTGAAAAAATAAAATAAAATAAACAAATTTTATTTTAAAAATTACACAAACACTTACTCTCTGTAGGGATCAACAGCAATACCACGTGGATTAACCAAATTTTTACTGACTAAAACAGCACGTAGTGTGGGATCATCTAAACTAGCCACTTCGATAGTATCTTTAACGGAATCGGTCCAATAAATGCGACGTGAAATGGCGTCAATTGCAATACCTTCCGGTGATTCGATGTCTGTGGAATAAGCCAATTGCTTAGTGCTAAGTCTATGATTTAATTGTAATTTTTTTTAGCAATACCTTCAGAAATGAATGGACGACTATCTGTGCCATCATATTTTGCGCTGATGATTTTTTTAGTTGCAATATCACCCCAGTAAATGCGCCCCTCAACGCAATCTTTGTCCAGACCAATAGCCATTGATGCAACCGATATTGGGCGCACGTTCTTTCCATTCAAAGGCACTCGCACAATGACAACACCCTGACTGACAAGTAAGAATCCAGAATCATGTTGTTGACGTTCAACGCAGACGGAACCATTGCCGAAATAACCTATGGTATGAAATTGAGTCATTAGTGATAGAAATGTATATGCCAGTGATGGCATTTTCGGTACATTTGTACTTTTTTCGGTACATTTGCGTCCTGAAAATTCATTGTCAGTACATTCGACAAGTTTTCAGTACATTCGGTACATTTGGGATATTTTCAGTACATTCGCCAAATTTTTAACACATATTCAGTACATTTTCGGTACATTTGGACAAATTATAATATTTACGTTTTTTTTTTGTCTTTTATTAAATGAAAATAACCGCAATGAATAGATTTATAGTAATTACCTGTATATAATATTATATTAATTACGTTTTTTTTGTTTTTTCTTAGTAAATGAAAATAATCGCGCAATGTGTAGATTTTATAATTAATTTAATGTGAAATATATCTCATTTTGCTAGAGTTTTTGAGATGGGAAAAGTGAGGACCTTTTTTTTTTTTTTTTGATAGTAAATTTTATAACAATTTGGTGCATAGTAGGAAAATTGGGTGTTCAAGACAAAAAAGTACATTCGGGCTCTAAAAAGTACATTTGAAGTCTCGATTCAGTACATTTTCACAAAACCCAAATGCCATCACTGGTATATGCATATGTTATGGCAAAGAAATTTTACTCGAATAGAGCCATCGATTTCATCATGAGATAGAAAGTAGCAGTAATCCATTTAAGATTTTCCTGCTTAAAGGAACTATTCTGTGATATATATCGATTGCTCTCAACCATATCACCTATACAACATTTTCTCATAATGCAAAATTTTCAAAACAAAACACACATTCCGAAAGTTGTGTTTACATACATATATATTTTCTTTATACTTCAAATTTTTAGGCAATTTTTTTCAAAATGATTCAAAATTTTATATTAAAATTTGCTAATTTTCCTAAATTCTTTATTATCAATGGCTATAAAAATACAATTTTGATGAGACAACCTCTCATCTCAAATCCTGGAATGCCTGCTTTTTATGCAACAAAAACCGTGCAAAATCAACCAGCTGCAACACCACCGCCGGCACCAACAAAGAGAATTTCAACATGGAGTGGACTACGAGAGTTTCTAATGCACCCCTTAACATGGGATCGAAATAATGGATATTTTAACGTTCTCATAGGCCTGGCTCTGTTCGGTTATTGCTTTTGTACAGCTTGCAGACCCGAAAAAACAGAAATATCATATGAAAGAAATAAAAAATACAGAGGTTTTGATGAAAGAAAATCAACGAAATAAAAACTGAACTAAGATATAGCACTTAAAATGTAGTTTTCATTTAACATTTGAACACATGTATGTATTTAGCTAAACGAAATCTACTTGCCTTGGTTGCAGACACAGACCAAACCAGTATTGGTGGACTGGCATCGAGCATTTAAATCGCATAACGTTGGATTATTCAAGCAATTTTGTTCCTCAATGCAAACGTAACCGTCGCCATGGTGGCCTGCATCACACTGGCACTCGTATTTGGCGGGATCCCTGAAAAGAAAAATCAGATATAATAATTAAAATCAGACACATCAAGTAAGACTTTAGTACAAATCAAAATTGTCAGTAACAAACTACTAAGCTTATCAAAATAGTTTTAACGAACTTAATTTCTATTAAGGAAATCAAAAACTGCTATGAAACTATTTGTGGTATATATAATACAGTGTAACCTAGATAACTGGGATCTCCAAGTGATCAAAAGTTTTGTCTCAATTAAAAAGGTTTCCCATTTACACAGTTTCCCAAATAACCATACTCACACCGATAAAACGTGCATATTCAAATTCAAAATAACAAATTATACACATATAAATATTATTTCCCACTTATAGAGGTTATTTCTAAACGGTCTCAGTTATAGACGGAAAACCCATGTTATAGAGATGAAAACGCACAAAAACTTCCACAATAAATAGAGGTTTAATAATCCCAGTAATAGAGGTATTTTGATGGGACCTTGAAGTGAGTCTCACTAGTAGAGGTTTCCCACTTATCCTGGTCCCGCTTAACGAGGATTCACTGTGGGCAATTTAAAAAAATAATATTCACGAAGTTTTTTAATAAAGTAAAACATAAAGTTTTTATAGTTGAATCTAAACAAGTCAGGCGAACTCAGCCTAGCAGTTCTGGAAAAAATGTGGGTGTTTTGTTCAGTTGGACTGAAGAATCTTAGATCTTTAAATATCAAATAGCTCGAAAAACTTCCAAAGGATTAAGAAGAGGAAAAGGCCTCAGTTCTATTTACTTTCACATTTTTACCTTTCAGAAAGTGTTCTAGTAGCACTTATCGTAAGAGAGCTGACAGAAATGCATGAAAAAATACCTTCATGTAGCACTTGCTCGAGAAGGTCTTCTCAACTGAATTCTAATTAGCAAGCCTACTCACACCATTTCATTTCAGCAGAAGTCAGCTCCTTTATATTCTACTTTCTTTTTCATATAAAATGACCCATTCAAAAAGGACTTTATAAGAAGACCTGACGGAATGTACTTTTTATAAAGCACTGATTTGATAGGGACGAAAGAATATTTTAAATATTTAATCATAAAACGGTTTAATAGTAGCTAAATTTATAATTACACTAGCACTCTTTTGTTTCAAAGAGATAATATGCATATTTTTGGAGTGGTAAGAAGTGTATTTGACGATTTATTAAATCTAAACAAATTTTCCTATTAAATTGCTGCTCAAGCTCTTAGTTTCATTATCAAAAACTCATTTTTCATAGTTTAGATTTTTGAAATTGGAAACAGCGAATATATCCATAGATTATTATTTTCATGAAAAGCTATTTTTGAGGTCTTATATAAGCGCTTACACATCAAGCCACTCAGCACGATTGTGAGCCTATCGAGCCCATACGAACGCAAATCACAAATCAAGTGAGATGAGTGCTGCACTCACAAATAAAATTTTTTGCGAGTTAAAGCGCTCGTAGTTCATTGCCTTCGACACCGAGTGACTTTTATTGCGTTTGCTCAGACAACAGATTTGCTATGCTGTGTTGTTTTGCGGCGCAAAAGCCACCGGTAAAGTTTACGCGGTGATTTTGAACGACGCGTGCCGCTTATTCTCTTTACAGCAGTCAATTAGGTTATTGTTCTTTTATTTTATTTTCATAATAATACTCACTCAGTAGGCTCACAAGTGGCGTGAACACCGCAGTTATTCCTCACATTACATTGAGCAGGAATACTCCTACATCCTTCTTGCGCATTACCTTCATAACCTTCCATGCAATCGCAATATTGAATTGATTTTATAGCGTCCCATTTGCAAACAGCATTGACACCACAAAATACGGAACCGCAGCTACCGGCTAGCACACAAACATCCGGAATGTCTCTTTCATAACCTTGAATACATTGACAAACTCCATTGTCACAAACAGCATTCTGTCCGCAATGAATGTCCTCCTGACATTCGGGTGTAAGTTGACAACGGAAACCATCGCCTTCATAGCCACGATGGCAAACGCATTCTGATTTTCCAATAGCCTCGTTGTATTTACAATCGGCATGTGAATCACAGATAGCGGGTCTCTGGAAAAAAATGCATTTATGCGAGTAAAGACGGAATGGAAATGTTATAAATTTATTCAAATGCTTACAGTGGCACAGCTTTCATCAATTTGTATACACGTATATCCATCACCTTGGAATCCACGATTACAGGTACAAATGTGACGCATATCATGTTCATACCAGTCACAGGTAGCATTACTGTGGCAATTGGAATCAACGTCGCAAGGTACTAAAAGAATAAAATCAACACTTAAATAAATTCAATAAGAAGAGATGGATTTAATGAGAAATGTTTACGTAGGAGATCGATTTTACTGCATATTCCTCTCTAAATTCTGAGAAGGAAAGTTCTTTCAGCTGAGTTAATATACCAGCAAAAGATCTTACAAAATACCACACGATTTCATTTATTTGCATATTTATTTACCTAATTCTTCAGATTTTGAGTCAACATCATAGTGCCCGATAAAATGGCACATTTGATCGTTCTCCTCAAGTTCAAAAGCTTCTGGACATGTGCAATCACCTAGAAAGTTACACTCTGGCTCAATAGTATGATCATCAGGCCCACAGACTCCGTTCTCCCACACTTCATCATGTGCACAATTGTAATTACATGTAACACCATCACCGGAAAAGCCATCGCGACATTGACAGCGTCCTCCGATACAATCAGCATCTAGTGAACAATGCTAAGCAAAGGAATAAAAAGTTTAAAAGCAAAATAAGCTACCGTTTCCAGAGAACTTCATACTCACAGTGCATTCGTCAACATGATTATTCACAGGGTCGTGTTCGGGCTGTTCGACGTCTTGACCATCAACATAACCATTGTCATACCCACTATCATCATTGTTTCCATTATCATGATTTCCATTATCATGATTTCCATTATCATTATTTTCATTATCATTATTTCCATTATAATTGTTTCTATAATCCGATTCATTAGCATTGCTATTAACATTTTCATTTTCGCGAATGTGTCCTGGTGTTGTTGATTCAACGTTACCAACAACTTCTTCAGTTTCACCATACCGTGAGCACTTATATCCATTGCCCCCGTAGCCTTCATAGCAGATGCATGAGAAACCACCCAGAGTGTTGATACATTCAGCATTATCATCACAAACATGGGTATTTGTCTCACATTCGTCTATATCGACACAAGTTTCCAAACCATTGTCGGTGACTTCCGGCGCAAAGCCATTCAAGCAGTCACACCTGTAAGTATCCTCGTATGGTATACAGAGTGTGTTCTGACCACAACTCGCGGAACCATCAGTGCAAGCATTGGATTCTCCATCCACACCGATTTTAGTCAAAACGCTAGTGCGCAAAGCCTGGTCACGTTCAAAGTAGTCCAAAACAATTTTGGATACTTTCTGTAGCACAGAAGTGCCTGTTGGATCAGCGTCTTCGTCAAGCAAGCAACGACCAAAGACAATAGTCTGCTCCAATTGGAATCTAATGACACGATTCTCTTCCGGTATTTCAAGTTGATGCGCGTGTACTGAATACAACTCACTGGGGGTAATGAATCGATACTCATCAATATAGTCTGCCATATGGAACTTAGGAGCGCTATTCAAACGTGGAACAGTGCCAAAGAGATCAATTTGCACAGATAGTTGATCCCAGTAGTTTAAACCTTCAAATGTTTGATTTACTATCAAAGTCTCACCAGATTCAAAGCTGATTCTTGATGTGTGTAGAAAAATACCACCAGTCAACTGGTAGCCATTTAATGCACCATTTACAGGCTTAGCGAAAAGCCAACCAATAGTGCTAACAATGGGTAGTGCTAACCTAAGTTGTGTACCCAAGTCCGAAGTCACAGGATTTACTGCCGTGTAGCTGCGTGCGTCGGCCATTACAATGTACGACTGCAACTTAGAACGTTCATCAATTGCCTGTCCATTTATTTCTCCCGACAAAGAGCCAGATACGCGAATTGGAAAATCATTTTTAATACAAGTATGACCATTGCCGTAGAATCCTTCCCTGCATCTGCAACAGACACCCTCTGACTTATCAATACAGTTGGCATTGGAGTGACAATGCTTATGGCTGCCTTCTGCACATGTTGGCATGGCACTGGGTGGATCTGTCGTTGTCTCTTCACTACTTGGAGCTTGCACATTTTCAGCGTAATCGAATGGTCCAACGCGGTACAGCCAAACACCAGGAACACCCAAATTGGAGTTCTCATTCAGGTATCTTGCCTAGAAAAAAAAGATTTAACATTTAAATATATGTTGGTAAAGTTAGAAAAACTAAAAATCACATTATCTGATCCAGAGCCATCCAAATTGAAGAAACGTCCATCTTCAGCAACAAAACCAGCTTGTGCTCGAATATCTGGCAAACCTAAAGATCCTGTTTCACCTTGAATCCAATTCAAGTCTCCAGTTGGATAGATAAATTGCACGAATGTCTCATTATCATTAATTATTACAACGGCCTGTATATATATAGAAAAGAACAACATTGATATATATTTTACTTAAATATGTAGTCTTACATACCTGGAAAGTGTTCAGTTTGTCTGTTTTCGAATCATAGTATCCAACTTTATTCCATGTTGCTACAATAATTGATTTCGCTTCGAAGTTGGTCTTATCCGTGAAAGCATACCTTATTAAATAGTTAACTTTTTGCAAATGGTCTGGACTTTCCGATTGAAATAGCGATATAAATGTTGAAGAATTTGCGCCAGATGTATCAACATTTGAGTAAAATGGCGCAATTGAGGCATATTCCAGCGGAAAGGGCTGATTTAAGTACTCGGCAAATTCCAAATTAAATGTCAGAAGTCCGTTTGTGTTGATCTGAAAGAAGAGTTTACAACATATTAATCAGATCAATAATAAAAAAGGAGAATTTTTTATTTTCGGAGCATAGAGCATCCACAAAACTCAGAAATACTTTATTTTTTAAAATCATTAAAAATATAAAACTGATATTATATTTTTTCAGTACTGTAAGTGCAAAAACACATAAAAAATTGCATCACAAAATACATTAAAAACACAAAAAATGGCAACTTTTTAGTTGCTTATATCTTTTAGTTACAACCACTGCTGCATGGTATCATCAGTAGTTACCTAACCTTTTAGTACTGGAGGCAGCGTTGAATTTTGCAAGGTCATTTTCTCCCGCTTAACATCATATGCAATTAGCAGTTTAAGTAAAGGCTGATAATGAAAATAAGCGTCAGTCACGAGAAACGTGGTGAGGCTGATTGTGAGAGACCGACGAAAAAAGTTTCGCTCAATAACTTGGAAAGTAAGCCACAAATAGAAATTTATGTTAGGACCAAATTTCTAGAGTAGATAAATGCACATCGATTTCATGTTCCAAAATTATCGGTATAACAAGATTTGACCCACTTTTCATATTTTTAAAATTTTGCATGACCATCACCATTTTCGAAAAAATAAGCATTTTATTGAAAGTTTCAATATAACATTTCTTGTTCAAGTCTGAAACCTATATTTTTCACCCAAAATAACTATATTTGCTCAAAATCAGAGTATTTGTTGCAAACTTTAAAACATATAAAGGTGGGTCTGATCTTATCTTATCACTCGTCTCAACATATTTTTTTCCACATATGAGTCCGAGTTTTTAAGCATTACTTAAACTATCAATTGCAAAACAAAATTAAGCGGCAGGAAATGGCCTTGAAAAATGCAACGCTACCTCCCGGACTTTTTGTTAGCAGAAATTTAAGAATTTCCAAGCTTACTATATTTTACTTTTTGCACTGACCTGTTAAGAATCATAGCAAAATAATAACACCACATCTAAAAAATGTTTTTAATTTTTGAAAAGAGTAAATCAGGCTATATTGAAAGAATTTTCAATTATTATGGGTATTAATATACGCAAATTAAAATCAAGTTTTTATAACATTTACTGTGAAACATTCAATTTATGTCAAAAAATCAAATTACCGACCAATTTGAGGCATTCATTTTAAGCAACTTTCACAAAATTATCGCAGATAATAACAAAAATAATAACACACCCGAAATTCATCAAAATCGCAATATGACAACAATCAATGTTTAAGCTTTAAAGTACATCAACATATTCCGATTATCTAAAATTAATCGTAAAATATAGCTCTTGGGCCTTAGAATTTCTAAAGTAGACATTTCCAACAAAGACACTAGTTAAGCCTTAGGAATTACTCCTTTTATTTTCAAAGAAGCATTGACTCTTCCTATTCAAGTGTTACAAATCTATCATTTGTCATTAAGAATCCAACAAGGGTGTACTGTAATTTACATTATCAGCAAGAGAAAAAATTAATTTAAAAAAAAAAAAAACTAATAATAAGATGCCTCATTTGTAAAGAGTATCAGAGTTCTCACTCTGTAGCGCGCACAAATTTCTTTGATGTTTCAAGTGGAAAATGTGAAAAAACAGAAAAAAACAAAGAGGAAGAATATTGGACATTTAATTAAGGGCACAGTTGAAGCCGAAACAAATGTCTATGTATCGCGCGCATCATTAGAAAGATAATCGTGCGCCCAACGACACTGGGACACCACTTGAGAGAAACAAGAGCACTTACGATGTGTCATTCCATTAACGCCTCATTTGGCATGGGAATGAAGTCAACAACAACAAATACTCATCCTTAATATGCATCTTTGACTACAACAGCATAATGCATGCATACTTACCCAGTAAACACTTGGAAGATTTTTAAATCTGTTAGAAGAGTTGACTTGAAATTAATATACGGATTTAATGATGATGCTATCTGTTGAAAGCTTTTCAAGAACCCAGAAAAAAAGTAAAACTGATTTATGATTCATCAATAAGCAATCAAATACATATCGCTTGTTTGCTGAAATACCGTCAAAACGCAATAAACTTAAAGTTGGAGAATTACGCATAAAAAGTTTTCAATTAAAATACTTTTTATATGAAAATATCATATCATCTCACATAGCATGTTGATTAGAAAGCTTTATGATTTTTGTAGGAAAAACAAAACATTAAATGGCAATCATTTCTGCAAGTTAACTCGAAATTTCAATTTTTTTCTTTTTGATTTATGACGGTCTTCCCCAGTGTTTACTGGGTATGTTGCAATGGATATTAAGTGCATGTGGAAAAGGAAGAAAAACAATAACAAATTTCTTAATTTATCTGCATCTTTCTTAATGAGTTTGTAAATTAAAATGCTTGAATACCCGATTCGGCACTAAACAAAAACAGTTGCATTTGGTATCGGCATTCACAGCAACGGGCATGCGGCAAATACTGCAACTGCAAATTCATCATCGGCAGCTCTGTTATACGTACTACTATAAATTTGAATTAATGTGTGGGCTTTCACTGTTCCCAGTGGGAAATTAACTGATATAAAAATTGCTATTCAAAAAACTTTGCTAGCGATACTGAAAATATTTTTCATTATAACAATAAAAGATTCTTAAATATGGTAAACTTTTTTTTATTTCATACAGGTTTATTAGTAGCAGGTACACGAAAGAAGAGTTCCGGTGCAATTTGAGCTCATAATAATAATATTTTTTGTTTACTAGATAATTGTCTCTATATATTTCGTAAAAAAAATTCTCTTAGAAGCCAAATCTAGCCTATCGGAAAAAGCATAAAATAACTTGCAAAGAGAGTTCATAATATTAATATTTACTGGTAGCTCATCGAGCGTTTTAATTTTCCATACGATTTATATGGGAAAGTAGACAATTTATTAGACAGTTTCGAGTAAATCTCGAAAAAAAAAATGTCTCACAGGAACGAGACTACCTCCATCGGAAATAACACAAAATTTTTTACAAAAAAAAACAACAGCAACAAAAAAAACCAAAAAAAAAATTAATTTTCTCTTTCTTCGAAATATCCTTAAATTTTTAAAGCCAATAAACTAACGAAATATTACCTCCACGAAAAAATAACAAGATACTTTTTTATAGAAAGTTTTATGCTCTTTCCGATGGGCTAGGTCTTGCTTCTGTAAGATTTTATTTTCACGATACTTAGAAACAATTATCTAGTAAACCATTTCTTCCCATACAAGTTGTATGGAAAACAAAAAAGCTCGATGAGCCACCAGTAAATATCTAAAGTATATCTACATATATAATTTTATAATTATGTCAAAATTGTGCTCACTAGCCCCCCTCTGCCCTATAGGGTATAAAAATTCGTTTGCTCTGGAAAAAGTTGATCAAAGTCGACTTATAAATACATGTGACAAGAAATCAAAAAAAACTTCTCAAAAGAAGAAATCAGAGAGTGCGGCTAAAGTAAACTTTTAAATAGTATTTTACCATTTTTTTTTTTCTGTATCATCATTTTAGGACTTATAATTGAACCTCGGACAAAAACTCAGACCTTTCATAGAGATTTTGACCTTTATTAGCATACGTAAAAATCGACTATATTCAACTTTTTCAACACAAAAATCACAAAGGACTGAACAAAATTTTACTCATTCAAAGTTATTTAAAATGCCGAAAAAACAGTTAACACAGGAATTTTCTACTGGGTATCATTGCATTGCTATATGTATATTTGCATATGTGTAAGTGAATTCATTATCTTAAGCACTTGATATATAGTACTTCTTGCTAGAGGCATAGATACAGTGTAATGCACTTCTCATTTGATATGTATGTATTTGCTAAATTTAGTTGTAATTTATGTTGTTCATACGCATTAATGTTTCTCTTAATATTCCCAATATACAAATTGAAATGTATTTAACACACTTTTTATTTTTGATTTTATGGTTTAGTCTTTGAAACCGCAGCACATGTCGCCTATTTGTCTATCCGTCTGTCTGAGTATTTTTACGTTTGTGCATGTGATATTTACGAGCGTGCAAATGGGTTTACTGCATTTGAAGAAATAATAATATTTTTGCTGGTAGTTGTGGAATTCGAAAAGTAAACAAAAACGCACAATTTTTAATGAAATTTAGAGCACACCAAAGTGAGAAACAAAATAAACAATTTACATATTTTGTTTAAATGGAACAACACCAAATTTAAACAATAGCACCTGTATGTATGTATGTATTTAGTTAATAAGGACTTTATTGCACTTTTAGTCTAAAGCTATATATCACAAATTGTGAAGGTATTTGTGAGAATTATTGTGTTTGGTTTTATTATTATAAGATATCAGGTTATATTTCGCATATTTTCTAATTATTATGGTCGTTTCATTCAAAAAAGTTTTTCTTGAGTTATAGGTGGAGTGGCCACTGAGACAGATCGTGGACATATCAAAATAAAAGGTCCTTATTTTTTAATATTTAAATTGAAGATTTGCCTGTAAATAATCACCGCATGTCAACATTTACAGATATTCGAAAACGTGTAGGCATCCAAAGGCATTTAACTAAATTCAAGGACATATCGTTACCATAGCTGAAAATCAGTAGCGCCAACCACGTATGCATGATGTTTATAAAATACATAAAATACAATTTGCGCGGGTTTTTCAAAAATTTTGAATTTATATTGTTACTTAGGCTTGCAGTGGACACATAAAATTAATTTGATTACCACTTAAATACGTCAGATATTAATATTAACTTAAAAGAAACCGAAAATTTGGCACACCGCCATTTTAAATCAGGCGCACATTTGAACTATGGAATTTAATTACAATATAATTTTGAGATGATGGGAAGAAAATAAACTTTTAAGATGCTTGCATTTAGTGTGGTGTTGCCACCTTCACCGCGCGACGAATGATGTCGCAAACTCGTGAATTATGTCATAAAATTGTACGCTAAAAACGTTAAAATATTTTGAAATCTTTTGATATATTTGACAGCGTACAACGATGAGATGCTAAAATTAGATTAGAGATTTATTTGTTTTCATTTTATTGAGCGAACATATAATGCCCACACACATTCGGGCGTCCAACTATTCGAAGCAAAGATTATATTCAAAGAGATAACGTATAGTGTGATTTTCTAGACCGATGGACGCACACAAACTGTACAAACTAATGTTAATGACAATGTGCTTATCAACGCTTGAGTGAATGCCTACGAAAATGTGGAAGCAATTAGGAATCCGACAAATTGTTATGAAAGTAAAATGAGGATTTTCGAATTCGAAAGTTACAAAAGGTTAACCACCGCTGTTTAATCACCACCGTAAGGAATGAGAGATAATTTTTTTTTTTTTCATTTTTTTGTTTTGATTTAATTTTACAGCTTGCTGATTAGGGGTCACAGAGTTATCAGTGCGAATGCAAATATTTGTCGGTTCAATTCGATCAAAAATCGCAACAAAGTTGTCTGAATGCTACATCGAATGTGAGGGGTAGCAATCGTGCAAATATTAACTGTAAAGTTGTTGCACAGATCTCTTTTTATTGAATTTCATTCTTGATTTTTATTATTTTTTTGTTCTAATTTGTCTTATCTATTTAATCCACTTACGTATCTGCAGAATTCAAAGCAATCGTTTCGCTCATTATCAATTCAAGAACATCAGATTTACTTATTATGTCGCCCCATTTATAATAATGCATTGGGGGTGTGGCGCACTGTTGGCATGTGTGTGTATATAGGAGTGAATTCAAGTTATATGGGCAAACAAAATTTTGAGATTTTTTTGCAACGGTTGCCATAAATAGCATTAATAGCGCTAGACTCTTGGAATTTGGTACAGATGCTTTTTAAGTAAAAAAAAACAAAAAAATTATGAATATGAAAAAACTCAGCTCTCGAACACGCCTACCTCACATACAAAGGTGAGATGTGATTAAGGGTTTTTCTTCGAAATGGGTATTAATTTGGCACTGCTGATTTCAAAAATGTTACAATTTGTGCGATAAACTACTATATAGTTTTTGAATTATTATTAGAGAAAAATTGTTTTGAAAGCTTATCTCTGCTGTTTTTGGAATTCTAAATATTGAAAAATCCGTGCAGCGTTAGAAGAAAAATAAATTTAATTTTATAGACTGCTACCAATGTATGTCCTGTCAGCATGCAACATTAGCAAATTTTGTTTCAAACAGGTTAACTAGAGCGATCTATCCAACAGTTGCAAATATTGAAAGTTCCGAGAACATTTTTGGCGTTCAAAGTTCAACTACGGGCCCACTGTTTCACTATACCCAAAAAAAAATTAAGAAGATTTATAGATGGGTTTCCTATGCTCACGATCTCCTACTGTGCGCCTCCTAAGATATTCCTCTTTACTCAAATGATTGGATAAGAAAAAATACTTGACGCATTGTATACTTTTGATCAGCATTAACTCATGAGTTAATTTGACCATGTTCGTCTGCTACCGGCCTGTTTGTACAAACGGTTTAAGACAAATTAAAACTTCATGAGAGAAGATAGGGTAAATAGATTAACATGCCTTCCACCTACACGAATCTAAACCAGTATCGAAATTTTCCAATATGTTTGGGACTAACTCAGAAATTGTTAAATTTAATTTTAAAATTTCAGAACCAACTCCACTAGAATTCATTTAGCTGTTTACTGTGGAAGTGATGCTAGCGTGCATTGCCATATATTAGTCAGTAGGGGAGCCAAAACTTTTGGCGAAGATCAACGATAACATATTCGCTAATGTACCGAACTCGTTTCAATAATCTTAAGAGTACCATATGACACAGTTCCGACTACATACATTGCGTTTGAAAATACTGGAGAAATTGTAAAACATAAAGTTACGTTTGTTCATGAAAGTTCAGAATTAGTAAGGAATGGAATAAAGCTGTTGGATTACTTGCATCTTGAAAAATGTACTGTATGGTATATTCAATGCTGGAGACATCTTCAAATCTTACTACTTTAAAAATGAAGCCGAAGTTATGATAAATGATTATTTGTTTTCAAATTTACTTGAGTTCTATCAGAAAGTCATTTGGATAAGCCAAGTTGATACTACGTGTCATATTGTGAACCAAATAATTATTTTATTAACCCTTCTGTGTGTGACGGGGTGCCCATTTCATTTTCAAACTAAAATTTTTTATATTTGGACATGCTCTACAATTCTGAAACTTCACGAGAACTCCTGATATTTCCATATGAGTAGTTTTACTTCATCAGTCCAAGAGATGACATTATTTGTACAGTTCGAGCCAAAAAATTTGAAATTTTTGCTGAGAGAGTGGTATCACATGTCATATTCTCTTCAAAGTTGGAGTTAAAAGGGGAAAACGTCAGAAAAAATTAGAGTTAAGAGTGATATCATGCTAAAATTTTCTCGGAAAAAATTTATAACCTTTTTGTTTTTTTTTTTTGTCATCAATATTAATTAATTTGTACAAGATAGATTGTTTCAATAGATCTCAGCATGGTGATTTTAAGCATTTGCTCATGTAGATAGTCCCCACTTTTTGTATTTGCATGAAGTTTGATTGTATTTCCTTAAATAACACTCTCAGTGCAGCATTTAAAGGATTTTGCTTATGTGGGAGGGGCCACGCCCCTTTGTTAATGGAAATTCGCCTTCTTTTTTTGCAGAGCTGTGAAATTTAGTAGCACTATCTTAAACAATTGTTCCAGTAATGCGTTTTCAAATATTCGGTCATAAGGCTGAAAGAAATGCGCCCTCTTTTTGTCAAGTGCTTGACTATATCATTTCTAGAATTTGTTATGAATTCGGTTTTATCAATGGTTTGGGGGTATTGGTATGGGTGGTACGCCTGTCTGTGTACAGATATCACCCATTCTCAAACCCATGATCTTAGCATAATTAAAAATTTATTTCGACTCAGTTGTTGACGGTGATCAAGAATATAGATAAAGCTTTTGTAAGCCTACGACAGTCCCACTGTGTTCTTAATTTCTACTCCACATTCTGCATTTACATACATACATATGTATATTTTTTACTTTTAAAAACAATTTTAATTAAATATCTTAAATTTGCTTTTCTGTTTCACACAAACTCACAGTTCTGAAAGTATTCAAAGTACATCAAAAATTAAAAGTTTCCCAATTGTATCCATTGCGTTGACGGATATGTTACGATTTGGCCGTGATTCATACATATGTATTGATTTCATCTAACTTGTCAGTTGTATGGAAAGGACTTGACGAACTACATAAATGGGTTGAGGCCTTCGGTTTTTACGTTTACGTTCGGTCTTAAGTTTCGAGTTTGATGTGGAGCATTTTTGTCTTTTTTTATTAACATTTATTTATATTACTCGAAGGAAACTACAGCTCTCTATGGTATTTTGAGTCACAAAATCCAAATATTTGATAAATTTTATGTTATTGACAGTTTTATTTATATTTATGTATAAATTTTTGTTTTTAATTAAAAAAATATAACATAAAAAGTTGGTGTTTAAGATACACGCGATATGAATGGGTTTTAAGATCCACAGCTTTGGATTTAGTGAACCGTAATTCCGAAGAAACATATAGTCTGTTTCAAGTAAAACAATATAAAGTTCAATGAAATGTTGCAATAGATGTTGCCAATTTTCTTTTGAGACGTCACAAAATAAGTTTCATATTGCTATTTTACGCTTCTGATTTATCAAAACCCACTTACAAAAATCTGTTCATATTGTTCGCTGTAGAAGTTCACAGGACTGCTCAGTTGTAGGGATGCAAATTCGCTATCTCCATTCGGTAAGTAGTGCGTGGGCGTACTTTGTGCGGTATTTTCAAACAACTCGTTCAAATTTAAACTATCCAGGAAGTGCTGATATTGACCGGAAACACATGTGGCACAGACTAGCACTAGACACATAAAATGTGCCATGGTTTTTTTATTGACTTTCGCCATTTCGCACTATAAAATTTTATTTTTGTACCAACTAACGAATTTATTCGCTTCTTTTTTTTCTTCTTCTTCTTTCACAAGCGACACTTTAATATAAAATTTCACTTCAACATTTTGGTAAAACCAAAATTTCCAAAAATATAATTTTTATAAATAACTCGAAGAAGAAATTCTTTTGAACGCGTTTTCTATTTCACGGATTTTTTAGGCCGATCAGCGAACTGCTCGCTGCTGCTACACTTTTACAACTGATTTATATTTGAACAGAGTGGATCCTCTTATGTTTAGTACAAAGATAGAACAGACAGACAGACAGACAGACACGACATCAGCAGCGCACATCGGTTCCGCTAAGATTCTGGAAGTGATCTTCATTTTGAGCGTTGAATGCTGCGCGATCACTTTTATTTTCGTTTGCAAATGTTGTTGACTTCGTAGACGAAGTTAAGGAAGAAAGTTTGCCGAGATGATAGCGATGCAAGAATGTGTACAAAATCGAAATGAACGGAAGGGAGTATAACGATCGCACGTGACAGTTCTTTCGAGTTGACTACCATACGAGTAGTACATGCACACATACAACATTGGCATATTGGCTTTTAGTTGCATGGAAATTTGTTGAAAAACCTAAACTTTGAACCTCAAGCGAGATATACAAATGTTTTCAACCCTAAAATTCTTTCTTACTGCAAGTATAACGGTAGCAAACAATATATCGATTTTTTTTTATTTAAAGTTAAGTCATTAAAACTTAATCAAAATTTATTTTCTTTAAATTTTGTAGTGCATTCAAGACTGAATCTGAATATGTTCGCTAGTTGCGGACCACAATTTTGCTCTTTGTTTTTAAGAAATTTTTTTTAAACAAATTCGCTTTCATTAAATAAATATTCTTTTTGTTTTCTTTTTTACAATAAAAAATGTATTCGTCTTATATCAAAATTTTGTTTTATTTCTTGCTGTTTATGTGTTTTAATAATAGATATTTATTTTATTGTCGTCACCGATTTCCTTGCGAAAAATATGGTCACCGTATGTATAAGCTACCTGAAAAAAAATATATATTTTTTTTTTTACTTTTAGCCTTAATATCATAAAAATTTTTAAACGTAAACAATATATCTAGCTATGTTGTGTCAAAATAACAATTTTAGTCTGAGATTATCTGCAATCGATAGGAAAAAAATATATATTCCTAAACAACTGATTTTTGCGGCGGTGATTGTCTTCAATAATTTGAAAATTCCGTTTCTTTTTATGGCTGAGCAAAACTTCAGCTGTGCTAAATTTTTTTCAGTAATTTTTCTCGTTAGTTCTTATACAAAATGTGCTCCAGTATTAAATCTATACCGAAGGAGGTGAGGATGTTTCAAAAGATTATAATTCTCTTTGTCAGCTAATTACACCTTTGATTTCTTGTAATATTCTTAGCAAAAAAACTATACGTGTTTCCTTATTTCTGCTGCATAGCCCATCAGGGGATATATGACTGAAATTTGTTTTAACTTTCCGCTCAAGAAAATATAGTTTGGGCTATTTGTAAGCATTCGCCGATCTATGGGATCGACGACTCCGCCACTCGACTGCTGAAACCTATCGGAAAGGAAAACAGCGGAAATCGGCTGTCACCTGCAAGGACTAAAACGAATATGTTGAAATAGTTTTTTCTTTATCATACATATATGTACATATGTAGTATAATTTAAAGAGACAAAAAGGCTCTTAGCGTGTTATGCAGTTAACTAGTCCTTTGAAAAAGGTGACATAATAATAACTGCTAAGGACTTAATAGTTATTTATTTGGTAATCTGGAGCTCAGTTTCACTTTTGCGTGCTGGAAACTCACAAATTTGTTGTGAAGTGTAAGCGATGCATTAGAAATTCTATAAATTTTATACATAAACTTTTATGCGAGAATTCAGATGGAGTAACTTCTTTACAAAAAAAGAAACCTAAAGTTTTTCTTGTAAGAAGCATATCTATCAACTTAATTTATGTCATATATTTCACTCCATCGAGATCATTTCAAGTTTTGAATAGCTACAGTGAGCTGCAATTAATTAGTTCGAGTGATTAATGTCTCCATCACATTGAGGTTACGTAAATATAAATCATGAACATTTTTGTCATTCCTTAATGATCACTTAGCAGACACCAAATTGTTCAACTATTTTGAAGAAGACATTAATCAAAATTCAAGCATTTCGAACTTTGAGTTGTTTGAAAAGTTGACATTTAACAGTTCAGCTCGTGTTCAACACAATATCTAAAAGAAGCATTAAAATTTAATGGCTTACTAGTGAGTTCTGTTGGAAATTAACGATCAGTAGCAGGCGCTATTTATTTTAATATAACACAAAAAAAAAGTACTTACTATTAGCATACATTTACTAAATTTATTCTATTTTTAGCAGTTTGGAGTTATTACGAGTAGGAGAGTACATCAGCCTTTCGCTCATATTTAAATATTTGAAGCGGTCCAGTGGATTGCATGAAGCGTTTGGTACGAATATCCAAATAAACAAACTATCGCAGATAAGCATCTGTTGGAATGACGTTGCTTGAACGTTGCTAATGATCGAAACCAATTCATCATAAAAATAGATTCGTCTTCGATGCATTCGAGCATAAAAGGCTTCCGATAAACACCCTCAATGCTTTCTCACATCCGTTAAATGAAAGCAATGCCACATAAAAAAAAAAATCATGTTTTTTTTCTTAATTACATTTAAAAATAAACAAAAATAAATTCTTCAAAAAAAAAAAATTTTGAATTTCCTAATCGTTGTCGTGTTCATTTTCATTCAACAGTTTCTTTCATTCATGTACGATATATTCTAAAAGGGAAGTATCTGTTTATCCGAAAAATGTCAGTTTCTATAAAATCAAGATGATGGATATTTGTTCCAGTTTCTAAAGAAATATTACAACATTAAGATAACAGCGATCCTCTTGTTTAACGAAGTTAGTACTTTCAAGTATCTATGTCAAATATATTTTTACGATAGCTTTCCAGTGAAAAAAAAAAACTCTTTTACATACACAATAATCACTGACAACTTTATTACAGATATCCTATATTACTTTTTCATAATCATAATTCTGTAAGACTATCAGTCATACATTTGTTTCGCAATTCAAAATAATTTGTTTCCACGGATAGATGGCGTACGCTACAGAATTGCAAACCCAACTACAGTAAGTTTCATGAAATTTCTCAAAGCGGCAGTTGGACACCTTAAATTTTATGCTTTCTTATAGGAATTTCGGTGAATTCATATATATGTACTTACATCTCTCTATAGTTAAGATTTAAAAATAAAATTGTGAAATTTAAATTCAAAATAAAAATTTAAATTTTTCGTTTACCGTTTAAAACCAGGAACATGATCTCAAGCCATTCAAGCTTGGTATTTGGGTAATTTTTATGGGGAACCTTAACATCAAATGACAGTCTTCTAAAGTTTAAGAGAATCGTAGAATTATGTTAACAGTGTATTTTGACTATTCTATATTTTGCATATCAACTAATATGATTTAATCTATAAATTAATTTAATGAAATCATAAAAATGTTAATGTATTTTAACGGACGATTAAATTCATTTCAAATATAAAACTGTGCATTATTTTATCGAAAGTAAACTTTAAAAATGGTACTAAATAAAGATTTTGTATACTTTGCACTATTGATCATCGCAGCTCCAAGCTTTTTGCTGGCTGCCATGGATAAAGAGGACTGTGAATTGCATACTTCCAGCACAATGGTAAAACTTTCAATAAATCACTACATTGAAATATTTCCATATTATATTATCAATATTATTTATAGCATGAGTTCTGTTGCGATATCCATGATGAAAATGCTGAATTTTTAGAGTGTCAAATAGAATGGAGCGAAAAAATTCATCACATAACTGATGAACAGGATATGAATTTTAATTTTGTAAATTTGGCATTTTCTTTTAGTTTCAATGATGAAATAATCTCTTATTGGGAAATTATGTAGTGTCTTTCAGAGTGCGTCTACAATAAAACTGAATATATTGGATCTGATAGAAAATCACTGCGAATGAATGTGATCAAGCATCATTTAAGTGAATTGCATGGTGATGACGATTCAGAACTTTTACTATACAATGCATACCTTAAATGTGCAACACATGGTATGTTATATTATATCGTAGTGATTTTTTATAAAAATTTTATTTATTTTTTCATAACAAAATTAATTCAGCTACTGGAATGCTACAACATGAGACAATCAAAAAATTGGAAAAGCGTTTGGCGCCACACTCATGTCACTCTTATTCAGGTCTGGTATTCGAATGTGTTTCGAATGAATTAATCTTAAACTGTCCACCTAAGAAATTTCGCAGCTCTGCTCAATGTGATCACGTTAAAGAGTATCTAGAAACATGTCTGATACAAAAAGTATAAGTAATGTGACCTTATAAAATACAAAAATATATCTAAAATCTAAATATATCACAATCGAAACTTAATATGTCACAGGTATGATTCGATCGACTTTTTCCTTTAAAAAGACTCTATGCGCTTTACAATTTTTTTTATCTGGAAAAATATTCGCTTTAGATCCGATAAAAATGTGTCCTGATTCATACGTCTTGCATGAAATTATATTTGGGCTCATGAACTAAATGCGACTACGACCATGTCTGGCGATATCTATTCTGTTATCATGGACGTGATTGGTACCAAAAAATGTCGCAAAAACAGAACTTTTGGAGTCAATTAAAAAAAATTGAGGAATCGGTCCAAAAAAAAGTTTAGGTAGTGAGTCATGGAGCAACGTGTTTGTAAGAAAGTCACTTTTAACTATTCTGGGTAGAACAGGACACTCACTATCCAAAGTATGTTTTCATTGTTCACTCTTCATGTGTATTATAAATGAAAAACTATAGAAAAAACAACCATTTTCCATTCAAGGAAATAAAATAAAGAATTAAATTCTTCCCATACCGAGAATTGAACCCGGGCCTCCCGAGTGAGAGCCGGGTATCCCAACCACTAGACAATATGGGATATGGGCTACAGTGATGATGCAAACTTTTAATAAGTATTGCTCTGGTTTGAGTACCTGCTTATTTTCAAATAACGAAAAAGCTGTTTTGATTTTCTTTTATCCATTTCACTCATTTTATGACGCACATTTACTCTAGCAAAATGAGATATATTTCTAGCAAAATGGTGAAAATTTCCACCAACACATTCAAATTTACTACATCGATTTAGTTTCACTGACAAAAAGGTCCTGATTTTTTACTTTCAAAAACACTACCAAATTGAAATATATTTCCCGACCATTCTGCAGCCCCCTCGCCACCCCCCTCAGGTACGCTAATGATTCTAACATGGAGTATAATTAAGTTTTTTTTGAAAATCAAAAAACCTAAATGTGCCCAGGAAATACATTGAGCAATATTTTTACTCGGCCGTTAGCGCTTATCTGAATTTTTCGTTTACAGCCCTGTTTTCAATAAGTACAAATTCTCCATCTTGTTTTCTTACATAGCACATATTGCAAGTTCACGAACCAAGGGAATTACATTTAATTAAGGAAAAAAATTCAGTTCGAAAATTTGGTCATAATACGGGGGGAATTTCTTCTTACTTTATCTGATATTACATACATATATGCAAATATGCCATAGCGTCCTATAAAGCTTTTTATGGCTTCACAGTTTTTTACATTCCTTACTTTATGAGCTTTTTACTGCTTTAACAGCGTTCGGACTTTGATAAATTCCATTCACAGCGTCCTGTAACGCTTTTATTGGTTTTGTAACTTTTAACATTCTATATCTTAACAGTTTTTACTGCCTTAACAGTTTTCTGACTGTTAGTGACAAGCTCCATTCATAGCATCCTATAAAGCTTTATATTGCTTTATCACTTTTTACATTCCTCACTTTAGCAGCTTTTTACTGCTTTAACAGCTTTCCGACTGTAAGTAACATACTTCATTCATAGCGTCCTATAAAGCTTTTTATGATTTTACAGCTTCTTACATACATTACTTTAACAGCTTTTTACTACTTTAACATCGTAGTTTGTAGCATTGTGAAGCTTACAGATATCTTTTTACAAAAACAAGAAAATATTCCTTCGTTAAAAGCTGTTTCTCCTAAAAGCGGTACTAATTTCCCCACATCTATTTTATAGGACGTTAAATTATAACAAATTTATTTATTTGCTTTATTTGATGTAACTAATGATGCCACTTTAGAAGTGATAGCAAAATAGCATAAAAGCAATAAAAAAAATAAAAGTAAAAAATCGCATAAAAAAAATAACCATGGACCCAATTGATTGCTATATCGATTCCATTCCAGGAATTAAAATTTGGCATTGAAATCAAAAGAATTGGAATCTGGCATTGGATTTTCCAACCTCATTGCAAAAGGAATTGATGCTTTTGGTCTTGGAATTGTAAAATTGTAATGCCATTGCAGGAAATTGGAAATAGAAATCGATTGTTCCCAATTCCATGATAAAAGGAGTTTTCGATTGCATTCCAAGAGACTAGAAAATGTTCGAAAGGAAAATATGTTTACAAATCAATGCGGAAAGAATGAAAATAGATTTTGGATATTATTTGAGGCGGGTTCGGTACACCAAAGATCCTGATTTTATACTTATCTTCCACTCCACACTGATTGGTACCAAACATAATCGATAACTAGTTACCTTTGGTAAATTTCAAAACTCATTATATATGTATTTTGATTCCTGGAGCGGATCGAAAAATAATTCATTTGTTTCAATTCCCAGTACAGAATAAAAGTTTTTCAATTCAAAAATTCCACTCATGGAATGGAAGCGACAACGAAATCAATTCCTTTTGTCATGGAATTAAAGAAGTCGTTTCTGACTTTTATTTAATGATTTAAGCTTAATTTCTGATTCCTTGATTGAAATGGATTCAAATCTATTGCTACGGAATTAAAAATATCAATTCCTTATTTCAATTTCCTGGGCTGAAATAAAAGTTTGATTCATGGAATGTAATCAACAAACTCCTTTTGCCATGGAATGTAAGAATCCAATTCCAAATATAAATTTTTTGAAAATGAGACAGGAATTCCTTTTGCCAAAGCAATTCAAATTCCTCGAAATTTTTTGAGATTTATCTTTTATTTTCTGTAGAGTAATTTAGAGTCTAAGTTTTAGACCCTTTAAAGTCTTTAGAAATTTTTCAGAGTTAATTCACAAAAAAAAACCATTTTTCTCATTCATCATATACTATCTTCGGCTATGAAGCATTCGATTATGTTAAGGCAAAAAGTGGAACATCGTTTATATTTATTAAAAATTATACATAAATTTACTATGGATAAACCTCCAATAAAACGCAACGAATAATAAAATTTATGAGTATGCCATAAAATACGTTAACCCGACAAGAAAGTTATAAATCGTTAAATGACTTTATTCTGTAAGTGAACGCTTTTCTACCTCATAAAAGTATAGAATTTTCTGAAATTTACTGATGCTGATTTATGTTTCAGCATAGCAATATTTAAAACGTATAAAAGTTAAAAAGCAGGAAGGAAGGAGGATTAAAATTATTGATGGAAGAAAAGATTTTATCTCAAAAAGCACTTGGGCAAATGCATAATTAGGTAAAAAAATCAACTGAAAGGATGTAAAGAAATAATAGCTGTAAAACTGTAACCTTACACTCAAGCAAACCCATCACTTTTACGCTAAAAGACCGTTAAAATAAATAAAATTCATAGTTTACAATTTAAACTTTATTAAGAGCAGCATTTAAGAATAGAATACATTACTTTTCATAATACAAAAACAAATACATATTTCAATTAGCTAAATTTTTTATGAATTAATTATAACCATTAAGGTAAAAAAAAGAAAAAGTTTTGATATTGTTGCTGAATTCTACATTTAAAATACGTATCGGCATTCATCAGTGCATTGGTTGATATAAACTACTCGCCTCAACTTAAAACATTTGAATGATACGCTGCTTCAATACACAAAATTGTATACAGATTTTGACTGCGCGATTTTAGAATAAACGATATCCGTTAGGAAAAGCGGTAACGGTAATACGTTGCACAGCTTTTTGCAAATGTTCATAGTTTAGGGCACCTGCAACTAAACATAATTCTTCTAAATTTTCACGACTGCGTTTTTCATCGAACATCTTTTGGAGATATTTGTAAACACGACCGTAGTGAGAATGCGCATGTGCGTGCCATATTGAGAACAGAATCACCTGTAAATGAAACAAAAAAGCTATTAGTTAATATCAAAGTTAGTCATGAGGTTGCGAAGGTATGTGAAGGTTATAAGGGGTGCATCAAGGGTAAATTCACGCATTTTCAAAAACTAAAAATTCTAAAATTGAGTTTTAAAAAATTAAAAAATGTGTTTATTTAAAACGAAACAAAAGTAAGTACATATTTAATAATAAAGGGGGTTCCAAAATTTACGCAAGATATAAGCTTCACGACATAGTTAAGAAGCTAAACACAACCGAGTGCTATATCGTCCAGAGAAATTCAACAAATTCTATTTTTTTAATGTGATTTGACACATAAGCTAAATTGCACGTCCCAGTTGTGTTTTGCTTCTAAGCTAATAACTATTTTAACTTTTCTTAGAATACAAAAGTCATAAGATATTATTTACCTTTGAGTCATTAGCTTCAACAAATTTAAGAATCTCAGCATAAATTGTATCAAGCTCATCAAGTCGTTCTTTTGTGTTGTTTTCAATAGTTCCTAACTTGGCAATAGCAATACCCTTCTTTGCAAGTGCTTCTATTAAATTATTCTTTTGCTTATCCATGTTTCTAAAAAATAAGAAAATATTTATAATATGAAAATTTATAAAGTAAAATTTTAGTTTTTATTAAATATAATTGCATTTTTAAATCTGTGGCAAAAAGGAATAACTGCTTAAGTCGACTTAAGCACAAAGGGAGTTGAGGCAAATTTTCCATTAGATCTTGGTGAAACTCGCTATCCATTTTTTGGCAATATCAAGACCTAAACAAATACTAAAAACTTGCATTAAAAACAAAGAGCAATTGCATTCAGAACTAATCTAAAATTTGCCTTAACTCCCTTCGTGCTTAAGTCGTCGTAGTTTTTCCTTTTCACCACATAAATATTAAACTTTTCTAGCTGTTAATTAGCGATGGGCAATATATTTTATCATGTAGCAAAACAGTAAGATCATCAATCACAACAAAGTTAATAACTGTGAGCAAATTGTAATCAAAAATTATAGTCATATGCAAAATAAAGTATACATATGTCAGCATATCAGCTTGAACAAAATAAAACAAACAAGAAATTTTACGTGTTTGCTGTTTTCAGTTTGAAACTGAAAGATTCATCCAAAAAGGTTTTTTTCATTACAATTATGTGAATAAAAAACAGCATTAAATGCGTGTCTGTTATACATAGTGCCCATATCACGCCCAAGGATGGTATAGATTTTAAATGACATTAAAGCTTCATGTTCGCTATATATACTTACGTTTTAATTTTTGCAGCATCAGTACGGGGATCATATTTGAGACCATAATAAGATAGAAGCGCATCATTCTCGGTTTCCTTAATTACCAAATCGGCCAATTGCACAATGCGTTCTAATGAACTTGATATTTTTGATTTGTCTTCTTTTGGCTTTTCATCGCTCTTTTCTTCTGATGGGGTTGTTACAAATGAATTAACGAACGTTAATGGAAACGCGGAAGAAGCTTTTAGCTCTGTGGAATCGAGATTTTGAATAAGCAGCAAGTGTGCTGCCAGGTGCTTGGGATGAGCAGCAATAACTTCGTCATAAATTTTTTCAGCTTTTTCAAGATCTGTGATAAAAAAGTATAAATGATGTATGTAATTTAAGAAATATTTAAATCACATAAAAAAAAATTTAAAATTATATATCCACGTAATACTTAGGTTTTTTTCAAACTTTCTTTTTCCTAAAATTTACATAATACATAATAGTAAATATACTAAAGATAAATCAACTCCAAAGAAAATTTCCAAATTGGAACATTTAGAAGTCGCCCAAGGACGGTGAAGATTTTTATATCAATAATTTTTGATTGAAATGAGGAAATCAGATCCAAATTTTAAGTTATAAGGCAGCTATATTATATATTGTTCTTTAAACATGTCTTAAAATAAAATAACTCAAGGTTAAGGTTACAAATTTTTATAAGAAAAAGCTTCATCGGCCTTGGGTAACCTCAAAATATTTGAATTTGTAAATTTTCTGGGATTGAATTCTTCTTTCCTTATATTCTAAAAATTCCAAAAAAAACACCGCAATGTTTACACAATTCAACGCACTTACCGCACTTGGTTATCATCGAACATTGAAAATCACGCAAACCCTCTGCATACTCATCGCTACTAGGCTTAGTCTTCTTTGGCGATGATGCGGTAGCGATCGATGTGGCTACATCGCCAGATGTAGATGGTACCGGCACTGGACCACCGGGTGCAACTACTGTCTTTGTTTTCGTAGCAGTAGAATTGGAAGCACTAGAACTACCACTGCCAGCAGTACTGCTGCCATTGCCATTCTTTTTGGGGCCGGGGCCTTCAGGGCTTAAGATATAAGTAAATTCTTGCCCATCAACGCGATGGCCATTATCGCCTTTGGCTAACTTTAAACTCCCACTTAACCATGCGCAATTTGCTGGCAATGCTGCTTTTGATAGTTTTTCCTGCGGCAAGGGACCCACATATAGAACTTTTATAGGAAAATCTTTAACAACGCCTGTGTTAAATTTACGACCACCGATAACGCATTGATTATAATGATCGAATATATCAAGCGTAATCGGATTGGCTATTTTAAAGAGCGCTATCATATTTGCTTCTGAGATCTTTTCCAACGCATCACGTTTTTCATGGCGAATTTGTAACTTGACCGTATATTCGCCTTTTTCCAACTTCCTATAGAAAGTGTGCGAATGTGCATCACCGCATGCAATCATCATTTTGTTGCAATCAAACAGCATCCATAGCTGCGACTCATATTCCGATTCATAGAGTATAGAATTAAATATTGGTGCATAAATCGCAATTTCTTGTGCCTTGGCTACGTGCAATGTGTAGGTAAGAAGGTTTTGATAAATTTGACGACCTTCTGGGATGACATCGCGTATTGGACTTAATGGCGAAATTTTCGCTTCGCTAGGTTTAAGAACAACGGCAGCAGTTTTTAATTGAATTTGAGTTTGAAGTTCTTCGCTAATAAGCGCTGATATTTCAAACTTATGAATGCCACGTGCAGCATGCATAACATCTGAAAAAAATAAAGTAAAAAATTAAAAGAAGAAAAAAAGGAAAGCAACTGTGTATGAAGGTCATTTCAATAGTAAAATAGAATTCAAAATTCAAGCAATACTTCGGTGTTAAGGTCATGCATTCAATTTGTTCTTGTAAATTTTACCAGAAGTGTTGCATCTGCACATTTACAGTATGTGGAGCACTCAACGACGGTGTTGTGGATAATTAACTTTGGTTGGCTGGCTATGAAAGCAAATCTGTTGCCAAATTGCAATTAACGTTAGCAAGATTTTTTTACTTTTTCGCTGCAGCGACAATCGACACTTCAGTTTTTAATGTAACTTTTGAACTTATAGGATTTTATGTTTTTGAATTAAGGCGGGTCAGTGACTTTGATTATTGCAATTTTTGGGCTTATTTATAGCGAAGTCTATGAGAAAACTACCCCAGAAAATACGAAAAGCAAATCTATTTGGAGTAAATTATTTTCAAGTTTAAAAATATTTTATATATTTAAATAAAATAAAGCTAGATTTTTTTTTAATATTTCATTTGAGCCACTTATAGTAGAGATTGTCCAAATTTCATTCACTATACGTTAACATGAGGGTGAAATTTTCTTTACATAAAATTCAATCCAATAATTTAATACACATTTTTTAATAAACAAAATGCAACAAAATTTCATTAAAACTTGAGATGCATTTTTCTCAAAATTTTGAAGTGGTAGCTGCACATTATCATATTCGCACTAATACGATATTTTTAAAACATGACATAGCAAAATATCTCAATAGAACTCGTGTCACATTTAAATGCATGAAAATGTGAATGCATTTGATTCAGTTTAAAATTTCATATTTCGAGTTAACCGAATAAGCACTATTTCAATTCATCACACATGGTGTTCGTTCTACTTTGCTTAAATTTAAATAAATTTTTACAACGTCATAACTCATCAATTTTCCAAAGTTGCAGATGGTTCAAGAAGCGCATGGTGGATAATGGCATACAACTAGCTGAGATGGTATAAAAAGAACATCACACGCATCAAGATGTGTTGATGCCTTCCTTGGTCTGCTCTATGTGTATCGATTTCTACCGTGACACAAAGTTCGCTTATTCTGTCGTTCGGTCGGTCGGTCATGCAACTGGAAGATGAGTTGCAGCAACGTGCTACTTTTTTTTTAGGGGTGGGGCAACAACCATATGAGTTGGGTGGTGGTGTATCACATCTGTTACAAGTAGCAAATGTTGGAAATGATGCAACAAATTACGAGCATGCAACGTACTGCACACATCGACGAAAGTAGTCCAAAATAGATGCAAATGCAATGAAGAAATTGGAACATTAAATTCATAAGAAGCAAACGAGCAAAGTGATGAAGATGAAGCTGACGACGTGCGGTCACACTGGAGTAGAAAACCCTTCAGAACAAGTATGTATGCGTGTGCGATGTGTATGATTATACTCCTATGTATGTGTATGTGTCGTAGAATTTAAATTTACTCATTTCAATGATTTTGCAGAAGCAGCATTTGCTAGGACGCATTCAAGTAACCAATTTGAAGTAGTAAGCTGTGCATGAATGCAGAAATCGATCAATGAGTTTCAAATTAATAGATTTCGTAAATTGTAAAAAAATAAAGCAGATGGAAAAAATATTAGGAAATTGATGTAAGAGTCAAACTTAACTTTAAAAAAAAAAAATTGCCCAGTTTGCAGAGCTTTGGAAAACTGCAAGTATTTAAACTAGCTAACAAACATAACTCAGAAATTTTGTGAATAGGCCTATGATGAATCTGGGATTAAAAACGTTAGATCCTAATAAAGTTTAAGGGCATAAGCTATAGCCTGGGATCAAAATAGTTACATAGCCTCTTTTTAGATTTTACATTCTAATGGAGTTTTAGGATATTAGCAATAACAGTAAGATTGTTCATTATTTTTGTTTTATGTTAAATAAAAATTACACTTCTTAATGTATATTTTCTAAATGTGTTTACAATTGGTTTAAATTTTAGACAATATGTAAGCCGAATTTAAATTTTTATATACGTAAAAAAAAATCTATGTATAATCAAAGCTTCATATACATAACTCAAACAATATTGTCGGTCGACGGTCATATTCGTACATAATTTTGCTTAGTAAAGCACTATGTAACACTAAAAGCACGTCATAATGGTAAATAATTAAATTTCAAAACTTTAGGGTCACGAAATTTTAGAGACCTCATATTAAGTCAATTTGTAACTTTCTTCAAAGTTTCATCAGATAAGATCCTCTTTCTTCTTGTTTGAACTTTATAAGTTCAATGACGATTTCCTTGTGAACACAATTTAAATATCCAAAGTCACAAAAGCACCAAGACAGGGGAAATAGCAAAGGTACTTAAGACTTTGATTCGATAATGATAGGAATGTAGAAACAATACCACATTTCGCTATGAAAATTTCAACATTGGATAGCGATTTTCTACTTCAGCTGTCAGTTGTCATCGTTATCTTGCGACATGGAAAGAAAATTTTATGCAACCAACGTTTACAAAATTGCGACAGTTATCAGAGCAGAAACACAACTACTCACATGGATACAAACTGACATGCGAACAAAGGCTAAAGTCGACATAGACCCAGACCCTCCACTTTTACACAAGCATTAGGGTGTGTCATCATTTTTTTTTTTTTTTTTTTTCAAGTATATTTCATTTAAACATAAATTTCAACAATTGAAAACTGAAATTATTTTGACACTTAAATTCTGTCTTTATTTTCAGATTTGAAATAATTTTTATTCAAAAGTTGTAATGGATAATTTAGATTTCATTAATTTTTGCACTGGTAAATGTTGCATTTGTAGTAGATCAATATGGAAAAATAAAAAGTTCAATGAGCTATCAGTAAATAGTAATATTATGAGTTCTTCTTGCACCATCAATTTTTCTTTGATGTACATAGTAAATTTCCCTTTAATTTCTAAGCCATAGAATTTTACAGAAGAAAATATCCACTCTAGCCACGAAATATACATGCATGGACATAAGAGGAAATGCAATTTACCCGATGGATTTGGAATGGAGTTACAATCGAATTTTGATAAAATACACAAACGAACAAATGCAAACTTTTACATTAAGATGCTTGCGTAACCGATATGATATGATAAAGAATGGCTATAAGCCAAAGCTGTAAGCAAGTCGATTCATTAACAATTGCATGCATGATACACCGTATCACCAGAAGAAGTACGCGTCAGTCTTAAATTTTTAATAATGTGTACTTCTTTCACAGCTTCAAGTTCTGGTACGTTTCGCTAAGCGTACCCATATTGAATTTGGCAACATTTAATTAAATAGCTCTTTCTATAGCGTTTTTAAGCTTATGCTTGTATGAGGGGCCCACGCCTACATTTTGTCTGATGCTAGACCGATCTATTTCTTATATTTGTGTGAAATTTGGTTTCATAACTTTATATTATAACGTTTTGAGTTGTTTCTTTGTATGGGAAGTGCCACGCTCTCTTGGTGAAATTTATCTATTTTTTGTCAAGTGCTTTTCCGAATTATTTCTATTAGTGTAGAATTTGGTTGCACTATGGTAAGTAACTCCTTCAGTTTAGCGTTTTAAAGTTTTTGTTGGTTTGTGAGGTGCCATGATAGTCTGGTCGAAATTCTCCAACATTTTGTTCAGAGCTTGTGAAAGTTTTTGTAAAAATGTGGTTTCACTACATCAAATAAATCTTTAAGAGTTTTGTTTTTATGAATTTCATTCAGTATTTTTGCTTGGTTTTCCCGTAATCATGATTTCCACAAACAGTCAGAGAGGCAGATATACCGAGAGACACAAAGTCAGACACACAAACAGACAGACAGACACACAGTCTTACAAACAGACAGACTGACACACAGGCATACAAACACACAGCAGATAGACAGAAATGCAGACAGACAGGAAGATAGATACAAACGCATAGACAAAAACACAGATAGACAGATGGACATAGCTAAATCAACTCAGGTGGTGACGCTGATCAAGAATATATATAGTTTTTTATACCCTTTTTATAAGTTACAAACCAAATGACAAAGTAAGTATACCTTGGGTGCAGGGTATAAAAATCATAATGCCACTTTAAAATTGAACACTGCAAGAGAACAGAGAATACTTATGCGGAGTGGGATTTAGAAGTATATTTTGGGTAATTTTAGCTTTTTAATCCTAAAATGGCATGTATTATGCTCAGTTTGTTCTAATTTTTGAGACGTATGAGGTTAAATAAGTCAAAAATCTAATGTTGGTTTATTTTATGCATTTATTTTAGAGGCACCAGTTTTGTTTGAATATAGCAGTTAAAATAATATCCTTAGAAGAAATAATAATACTTACATGCATTGGGATTGGTCACGTTAATTCCATGGAACTCCAAACTGTACTTAAGATGAGTACTACCATAGCTTGACCAATACTTAGCGATGCAGAGTTCAAGAATCTTATTTTCCTGTAAAATAACAAAATATTGTAAGAATGGAGAACCCAGTATAATTGTCCCAAAATTTGAGCTTCCTAGCTCAAACCACTAAGCGACACGGGCAGAGTTTGTGTCCGATTTTGTTTAAGTTTTACAAAAACCGACCGACTTACTAAAACTTAGAAAAAGTATGTTTTAGGTGGCCAGATATAGCGTTTTAGGTATTTTAGTTGTAAGAAAGGTGCCACCCACTGTTGTCAAATCAGCGTAGCTGAAAATTCGGGCCAAATACACGCGAAGATTATTTTTTTTTTATTAAAATGATAAAAGTTGACGGGATCTAGAATAGCTACAGCAATAAATGATAACAATGCACTGTAATTGTTTTCCAACTAAGCGTTGTTGTTAATAAAATATCAAAAGCAATAACAAAAAATAAGTGCGTGTGTGCGTAATGTAAGTAAGTAGTTCACTTTTTTCTCCTCTCTATTGGTTGTTAATCAGTGCCTTGAAAAAATAGGAAATCGTACCACGCATATATCTCAGCTTTTGGTTAAACAATCTCGAATCTGAGATTTTCGGGCACTCTGCTCGATGAGTACTTTAATTTAATATATCATTTATTACTGTAGCTATTCTAGATCCCATTAGCTTTTATAATTTTAATAATACATTTTCGTCTCATTCTATCGCAGTTTAGTTTTCTTAATCACCTTCATAAAGCATTTTATTGTAAATGTACAGTCAATTTACGCACCTGACAGTTAAAAGACAATGTTGTTTCGTTTTCATAGTTCACTGATAATATTTTCATGGTTTCTAACTTTCTGCATGAAGACTTGGGCAACAATTGCATTGTATGCACGAAAAATTTTCCAACTTCCGTGTCACGATTTTTATCAGTTGAACGCATACGAAGAACTGCAATAAAATTGTAACAAGGACAACATCAATAACTTGAAAATTAGAAATCATGACAAGGAGAAAATAAACAGAAAAAATAAATATGCAATGGAAATAGTATCAGAATGTCAATGAAACAAATGTTAGGTAAGTTTCATTTTTTTTTTTTGTTTTTATAATAAGAGCAAGCCAAAGTTGATATTTATTTATTTAGTTTTTTTTTTTTTTGCACTGTCATAATTTTTTATATGCAGGATAAGACATTAAAAGCAAAAGCAAATATATCATTTTTGGTTCGGATCCTTCTTTGCCTTAAAATGGTATTAAAATAATATATACAAATCATATACAACACACCTGCCCACGTTGCTTGCCTTGGCACCAATATAAAATCTCTTTGAATTGTATTTGGTTGAAATTCTATGCTTCCGTCGCTTTTACTAGATACTGGTTTATATGTACGTGATTCTTTGCAATTTAATACATGTGGTTGCACTACCGTGATCGGAATTTCAAATAATGAGCCTTTCTGTATACAATCAGTATCATAGGCACGAATGCTGTGAAAAATTAGCGCCAAATTAAAAAAGAATTTAAACATAAAAAACCAAACTGTTTTTGCAACTCACACAGATGTATGTACGCCTGGAGGAAGCCCACTTGGATCTACTTTAACCACGAGTGAGCGTGTCGAATAGCTAAGATCTAAAAACGCACCACATTGTACATGAGGGTGGGATGAAACGAGGTTTAAGCGAACGTTAAAATTAAATTTATCCTCTCGAGCTGTAATTAAAGTAAAAATATTATAAAAAAATTATCAATTTTTATAAGAAATATGACTAAACTATTTTAAATACTTTATCAACTTATTATTTTATCGTAGCGACTAAAAAACAGTTTAATGTAATTTTTTGTACTATTTTTATTACACCATTTAAAAACGTCATTTGAAAGCCATATGTACCATCAGAGAATAAAGTACACAAAAGATTTTAAATGTCACACCAAGTCCACTTATTCACTAGAATATGGTCAAAGTATTTGGATTACCTAAAATCTTTTAATGTCATAAATGTTCCAAGGATATATTTGTTTTCACCTCTAACAGAAAGAGAAAAACAGATATTACTATTTTTTTAGTCGCAACGGCGATTTATTACTAAGCTTAAGACATTAAAAATAAAGTCACAAAATATTTAATTGATATTTAAAGTTTTTGAAGTTACTGCTATACGCTACAAGGCCACAACTTAAATTGTTATCCAAAATTCCACAGTAATTTTGTACTAAAATCATTGTCTTTTAATGGAAATAGCTTAAGTCAACAATCACTTTCGGTGAAGTTTAGCAACTGGAGAACCGACTTTGGATGTAAGCTAATGATGATTTGTGAGAACTAGATTATATATAAATATCAATATGAACGGGCATAGTGATAATTACATTTGAAAGGTACCCTTACCGGAAGTTTAAATAAAATAAAATACTTATTATAAAAAACGGTTGGATTATAAAAGAAGCAGCACTTACCAGCTTCTTTATCATTGAATAAAATTGGTTCAATGTTCACATTGTACTCATACGGTTTTTTCAATTCTCCTTCTCGTATGTGAATACCTTTACCATTTTGAGGACCACAACGTACAGAAAATCTAGAAAAAAAGAAAGCATTTAAATACATATGCAACAACATGTTTTTCTGACTCAAGTTAACTTTATACCTTAACATATTGTTAGGGCATTTTTCATGCTGCACCAAATGTTCAAAAGCTTTTTCTACATTTAATAAACCACTACCTTGAGCAAATGGGTCCACATAACTCAAGTGCGTTGCAGTGGCACAAAGTGCGCGTTTGATACTGAAAGGCGAGTACTGTATTTCCTTTTGTTTTAAACCAGATATTAGTAATGCTACGATGTAAATCAGAGGTTATGATTATGTCAATATGTTAAATAAGAAATTATATTTACCAATAGCACCAGCAACATGTGGTGCTGCCATGCTTGTTCCATTCATAAGCTGAGATTTACTCATCGTAAACTGAGGTACAGATGTAATCGCTCCTCCAGGTGCGCAAACAGTTACTCCTTGACCTCCATCAATACAAGGATCACGTGAAGTCCAAGTATAAACGTTTGCAGGAAGTTTCTCACGCATTACATATTCAGCTTCCATCATTTGAGGCGAAACATATGCACCAACACCTGACATGATATTTATTATATTAATTTCGTGATCTTAATTGCTCAATTCTTAAAAACAATATAAAATATTATTTCAGCGTAAACGTTTTACCTATACAACTTGGTTGACTAATATCTGGCGGTGTTCCCACAGTACATAAAGCAGGTCCATGATTACCGGCAGATGCTACCCAAACAACACCATACTTGTTGACCACTTCACTCATCAATTCACCAATGCGACTGAAAACAAAAAAGAATGTTTTCTAAATAATTTTAAAAAAATAATAAAATAAATACGTAGAGCAAGAAATAAACGAAATACATAAGCATGTGAAGGCAGAGCCGCCGAGAGAAAATCCAAGGAAAACCATGTTGAATGAGTAACGTACATATATATTAGCAGAAGTGCAACGCTTAAAGTCTTTAAGGTGCAGGCTTACTTTGGGTACAATTCTTTGAAAATCTGCAGAGATATTAGTATTGTTAGAATGAAAGATTGCGCGGAACTATAGCCACCAATCCAAACAATTATGGTGGAAATTTCAATAGAAAAGCAAATACATTCCTAGGATTGAAAGATAATACATAAAAAAATCAATAAAAAAACATGTTATATCGCAGATATTTTGTGAAACATTTTTATAAATAAAAGATTAATGTTTAAACAAATTCATTTAAAGTTTTTTTATTTTTTTCATAAAGTTAAAGCATTTTTAAACTTAAAATGCGAGGTTTTTTATTTTATTCCTCATAGTTTTTGAGATATTTCGTTCCAACAATTGTTCAAAAAAGACCAAAAATCACAAAGTGTGCATTTATTTAAAGAATGGCTGATATATTCATATATAGCTTTATTTGATTTTTTGGAAACTAGAGCCAAGCCACACTTTTTGATGAAATAATCGCTCTTAGAATATATAACAAAAGCAAAATAGGATTTAATGAAACACCAAAAATTAACCTAAATAAAAGTTATGGGCCTCTAAAAATATTACGGACCCCAAAAAAATACGGACCTGAGGCAAAAGTTTAATTTCCCTGTAATCTCGGCAGCCCTGTTTATAGGCCATATTAAGATACTTTGAAACTTTAAACAAATTTTAAGAAAATACATAGGTTTAATTCATACATTTGGTATTAGTTATTTACGACTTGGATGATCGAATTTACCTTATGTAGACTTTCCTTTTTCTTCTTCTCTTTTTGTCATCAATAAATGAACTTTCTCTGTTTCGATTGTAAAAATTTCAAAGTTTCAAAATATGTAATAGAGCCAAGATAAAAAGAAAACGGAAACAATTTTAAATACAAATATGTAATGACATAAAAACCCATTGAATTTTACATTTTAACCTCCGCTATTTCTAGAGGATAAAGAACGTAACTAGACTTATAATTATTTTTGTTCCTTTTTCAGATTATTAAAGTTAAATTTTTATAATTTTTTTATTTTAATATACCATTTTTTATAATGTTGGAACTTAATGAGTTAAATTTTGAAAATTTATATTTACCCAGCATTTGACCAATGTGCATGTTCACCATAACTCATATTGATTACATCTATTTGACGACCAGATCGGCACATTTCCATAACTTTCATCATAGCACGCACTAATGCTGTTCCTGTTTCCATAGAGCCTAAACGGCCATCACCAATTGTTAACGAAACAATTTTAGCATTTGGTGCAACACCATTAACATCCTTAGTAGAATGATTGCCACTTGCAATGGAAGCCACATGCGTGCCGTGTGGAGCTAAATATAATAATATTTTCAGTGTTATATTTGTCATAAAAATTATGCGAAATCGTTCATACTAACAACACATTCCAACAATTTCCAGCACATTGCCCTCGTCATGTACATTAACGGAAACTGACAAATAATCATCGATATTTTTAACTTCGTACGTTTTGGAATATTCTCCAATCTGAAGAGCATTTTGTAAATCACCCTAAACATTTTTTAAAATAATTAAAATAATCATTTAGAATCCCAACGAATGTTAATTCAAACCTTTTCTGTAACATCAATAACAGTTTGCCAACCAGATGCAGTGGGATATAAGATGCAATCATATGTAACTTTGATATCGTTATAAAGCTTATCATAATTATTTAGTAGTTCAAGTGTATTGTCTAAGTCTTCTTTAATGAGTTTTTTGTTCCAAGTCAACTTAGAGGAGTCTAAAAGTTTGTTAGTTATTTTCATTAATTGTAAGTAAAACGACAAAAACGATTTAAAACTTTATTTATTACGAAGATATGTATACTTTTTAAAAATTAAATTTCATATATTCACCTGAGTTTTGTGCTTCAAATTCGTTGATTTTGCGCGATATTTCGGCAGTGGCTTTTTTATGAGGTTCATCCCAATTCTTGGCTTTCGTGGAATTAGTTAAATTTTCACGAACTTTAGAGGGGCACAAATCATATAAATTTTTTAAACCAATACGAAATTCTCCATTTGCGGTATTGGAAGATATCATTTGTGCTGTAACCTGAGAATTTATAAAAAAAAGAATTAGTACTAAAGTTTTATATAAATATATAAACTGTGAAGGAAAGAATGAAGGTGAAGTTAAAGACTTCAGAGTGCGACGGCGATTATTCACTTATAATTTACGGACTCCACTATAAATTCCGTGACCAGGGTGGAACCCCTATTACGAAAAACTTACTTTGAAAGGTTAAAATTTAAATTTTTTTTAATGATACTGTATCTGTAAAAATCATTTCCCAGAAACATGTTCCATCAACTGCCTACAATTCTAATTTGTTATGGATCTTAGAGCTTCAGCTCCTTTTTAAAGAATGTGAAATTTTCAAAAAGTCTATAAAATTATGTGTTGCGGTTCAAATACTATTTGAGAACAAAACGGAGGAGACTTTTGACCCCCTATGTCTATTGATTTAACCATTACATAGATATATAAATTTACATAGCAACCTTAAACTATGTAATAGATAAAAACAAAATCAAAATATTTAACTTACCTTCAATTGTCTTCCGGATAACCCCGTTATATATCCTTTGCTGTCAGCCGTCACCTTTTTGGAAACGTCAACGTCACCACAGCCGGTGCAGTCAAAGCGTTCAATCACCTTCACCGTTTTTCCATCGGAAATGGTCTTGAAAAACAATAAGTAAATATTATGTTGAAGATAAGACAGTATATTTGGATAATTAATAAAAAGATAATAAAAACAAATTGCTATCATAATGCAGTTGAGTGGGCGGACGGCTTTGCTTGTGCAACGTAATGCAAAATAAGAAACAAAAACACAGACACCACGTAACAAATAAAAAAACTGTACGACTTACCTCCAAGCCCGCAGCACGGGGATCAACACCAGAATCGAAAATCGCTATTGTCACATCGCGTCCATTGAAATCAGGATATTTTTGCAAAAAATTAAGAACACCCGTTTCAGCCTTTGGCACTAAAGCACCCAAGGGAAAAACAGTTTCCACTATTCCACCACTAACGTTGTTGTTATCCATAAACGACATATCGCTGCTTTTGTAACGCACTTTTGTTATTAAGAATATGCTTGATTTTGCTAATGTTTTTCCTGTAATGTAATAAATTCAGACGAGTTGAAAAAGTTGAAGTATCACTGTTCGGTCCGCTCAAATCGAAAGTGACAAGTGGAATCAGCGGAATGACTGTCAGTTGTGAATATTATTTAAAGTTCAAATGACAGTTCTACTTCAACCGCACACTCACATCTAGATGTCACTTAATTTAATAAAATCTTAATTTTTTCGATTTTTATATTTATTTATTCAATTTATTAACTGAAATTTTGTTATGACGTAAATTGTTTGATTTTATCGAATTGCCAAACTCACTCGATTTAGAGATCGACTTAATAAACATCAGGGTCAGATGCTACGATTCAAAAAGTTTTTGTCTCAAATATTTTCAACTATACATTAAACTGGTTTTTCAATTAATCTCTTGCTCAAATGGAAAAGAGTTTGAGGATGAACCATTTCTTTCCTTGAAAATATATATATTTTTACTTGTATTATTTACCACATTTCCACGGAATTGAGGCGAAAGCTATGTGTTTTTGATAGTAAGTGCACAAATTTTAATTGCTAATGGAAGGATGTACTCTTAAAAAACACTTTTTCAGGTACTGTATGCATTTTTTTAGTCACCGAAAATAATTTATCAAAAAGTTATGAGGATTTAAATATAATTAAAATATAAATGAGCGCAATCCACTAATTATTTTTTTGCAGATATGTATGTAAAGTTTTGCTTTTAAACTGACGATATATTCTATTGTATAAAAACATCTCTCAGTTTGGCAGCTCTAAGTTCTTTTTAAGCGAACAGAGCTATCTATTAGTACTAATTTGTCATTTGACACTCAGCTGTTTTTTGCACAACAACAATATCCACGGTTGTCATTAGTTGTGAAAAAGTCGGATTTTTCCTAATAAATACAAGAAATTCTATTGTAAAATGTGGTTCGAAATCATACCGTCTGCTGCTATTATCACTGTTGCTCTTTCCCTTCCTATATACGGAATGTACGGCATACACAAGTTGGTTATTGGAAATGTAAGTTCTCGCCTCGGCACCAGCGCCGAGAAATTCCTCAACCTTCCAAAAGTCTTATATAATCGTGGTTCACATCGTATCAATTGAAATTTATTTAACATTTCACTTCTTAACAATACGTTCTTTTCAAAGTTTTCTTTTTAAAAAACTGCTATGCTTGATTGAAGTAAATTAATGTCACTTGATTTTCTTACACGTAGGCCTACCGCCGCAACATGGACGAGCGCTTCGACCGAGTGATGTACCAACGCGACTATCGACTAACAAATAATCCATATATCATGAATGTGAGTATAACTTGATCCGGTTATCTAATAACGATTATGTTGCTTTTTTGACAATGTGATCATTAGATCGATTTCTTTAGCTGCTTTTGTAATATTCGCGGCATTGATTAACTAAATGATTTTTTCGTCTATTCGTTATTGTTCTTGAATGTTAAATTTAAAGCGAATATTCACTTAAAGTTCACAGTAGAATCTAGATTTGGATATGTAGCTATCTGAAAAGTCAGATGTAAACATACTTGTTTTCGAAAATACAATTGTTTATCTTACAAAACTTAAATACATAATAAATATAGATGTTCTGCAGTTGACTTGGTAGTGGAGAACATAGCGCCAGTCGAGTGCATTCACATCTCGACTCAATTCCAGCCCCGTGACCTCTAAAACCTTTTTTTTTGTTTTTTCGGACTAATCCTTTCTTCTTTTATTTATTTAACTTAAACAAGTGCTTATCGATTTTGGGTCGAATAAACCATAGAAGTACATACCTATATACAGTGTAGGCGTTAACAATGAAAATAGGAAATTTAAACTTATTGCATTAGAATTATTTTGATTTTTTATTGAATAATGCTTATCGATCTATAACAATTATGTGTGAAAGATAATACTGGCCAAATATTCACCACAGCTTCGACGGCATGTATCAATCCGTTCCTCCAAATCTAGAATAAACCCTGAAATAATTGCTCTTCTATTCTACCAATATGCCTTATTATTTCGTCCTTAAGCTCTTGAATTGTTGCTGGCACATTTCCATATGTATATGTACTTACTTTTGAGATGAGTCTAAGGATGGCAAGTCGCACGATTCTCCGTGGCTGTCTCGCAAAATAATGCATCCCGAGAACTCATTGTGTAATAAAGCTATTGTTGCATTGGCTGTGTGGCATGTGACACTGTCTTATTGCAACCACATGTCGATAAAAATGATCCTCTTTACTGGAGAAGTTTTCCTTTGAAATATCGTCATTAAATTGTGTTTGCTACTGGATGTTATCAGCTTATAACAGTCTGGAATATAATTCGTGCGTTTTCTAAGTTTTGTAAATGTGCCAACTCAAATCTTATGTAAAAATTCGACGTAATGTGGTTTTTGAAAGGTTTAATTTCTGCGCACGATGACGAGTTGATGTGCTTGATCTCTCGGCCATACTTTCCGGCTGCAATGTTTTCGGCTGAACGGCCTATACGAACATGCACTGATAATTTCACATCTGTCACTAACCCAGTCTCTTAGAATTTGTGCATCAAATTCAAAATTGCACGCTCAGTTGGTTGATTATTCCAAAAAAAATCACGTGATGCGCAATATGCATTTATTTTGTTATATACCCCTTGGCCCACCCTTTGTAAAATTTTCTAATTTCCTAATCTAATTTGCCTGTACTATAAAGATAGTTACATTATTTCTATTACGCGGTCTATTCACATTTTGACACAAAAATTGTCCCTCCTTATCTTTTTACTTTAAAGTCCGACCCGTTAGCGTTATTCTTCAAGACTTAACACAAATGTATTTTTCGTTTATATTAAGACAAAAATGAGCGAAATCGCAATTTTAATTCAAAATAAACATATATTAAAAATTACTTACCTTTTTTTTATTAAGCGTTAACATCATTATTAACAACAATAAGAAATATCTTTTAATCAAAAAAAAAAAAAAATTTTATATAAAGAGCAATATTCCGGATTTGAAACATATGGGATCGTAAAATTTTCTGGCCAAAAGGTAAAAACAACGGTTAAATGAATGAGTAAAATCGGTTTGTATTTTCTGATGCGGTACGTTTTATACCCCTTGCGATATTTATTGAATAAAATTCCTTCTATAATAAAAAAAAGAATCTTTTAGAAAATATCTACTTCATTAATATTTATGTACAAGAACTACACAACCTAGTCCATTTTAAGTTTTCCAAACAAAATTGCTCTTTAAAACTTTACACCAAAAACTCAATAAAATATATTCGCATTTCTATGGCAAAATCTTTTTTTTTAGTTTTATAACATCGCAAATAGATTTTACTATAGCTCAGATAGCCATAAACGTGAAAAACGCTTCCATTTAATTGACTAAAGCGTTTTGTATGCATTTTATTTTACTTCCTTTAACGGTAACATACAGACTCTTTTTTATGCACAACTTGAAACAGTACTTAATAAATAGGTACTAAAAATAGGTGTGGCACGTAGGATGTCCACGTATTAATATATAGATATTAAGGACTACAAAACTTAATGCGTTTTGAGTTTGCAAAAAAAAGTTTACCCTTTGAAATCTTACGTCAACGAAATATGTTTGGATAAAATGTTAATTTTTTTAAGCTTTACATATAAAAACACAAAAAACTTTAATGTAGCTCATACAGCCATAAACATGATCAAAATGCTTTCATTTAATTTGCTATAGCGTTTTGTATGGAGAAATCATGTCTGTATGTTCACTTTATTTTACCTGCCTTATTGGCAACATACACAAATCTATGGAACAGTACCTTTCGAATGATATAATTCTCATGGAATAATGCACTTTTCGAATGATATAATTCTCATGGAATATTGCTGTTGTAAAATGATTTTTAATTCGCTTGTTACTATATTATTAGAAACTAATATGCATATTTAAATAACTATCCATAACATCATTTATTCAAATTATTTTTCATTTCTGTTTTCAGGGCTTGTCTGCAATTCCTGATGAGAAAGAAGAATCGTAATTGTAATACATTTAAATTAATATGAATTAAAGCATAATTTAATATAAACAATAAATAATTATGTAAACATTAAACAAATTTAAATAAAATCTAAATAGTCTATCGCTGCGTTATCCATTCGGAAGTTTATGCCATCCCTGTTTAAGAAAATCATCCCCTAATATGGTAACCACTTATGTTTTACCTTACTATTCCACATTTTCTGTTACAATCTTATTGCAAAAGGCGTCGACGATAGTCGTTTGAACGTAAAATATTTTTAAGTATAAAGTTTTTCGCTTTTTAAGTATATTTAAACGCTTTAAATTTCAAAAATCTTTCGGTAAAATGCAAATATAACTTTAATATCGCAATTTCAAAGATAAAATGTTAAAATTTCATATAGAATTTAAGTAAAAAGTAAAATTCTGCCAAAGTGAAATAAAGAAAAAAGTGCTTGTATGTTCTCTGTTCAATTTTCACCCTTTCTCCAAAACAAAGCTTGTAGGCATTTGTCAAAAGGCAAAACTTTTCGGCACAATTCGGATTATTTGATGCCGTCTTTTGTTTTGCTTCTGATATTTATGTTTACAATCGTTGGCGCCACTGGAAATTCTCTCAAAGCGATTGAAGATGTTGCTGGACGACATCATCGTCACCAAGAAGAGTTTTCCGACAGGCAGCATGAGGAAAAAGGTTACTGTGCTCCATATAATGGTAAGATTTGTAAAAAGTACATAAGCGGACAAGTATGGTATAGCCGTGAAGATCCTAATGGTGGTTGGAAAAATGAACAAATAACAACAGCGTTATGGGAAGAACTTATTGCCGATCTAACGGGACAGTGCAGATATGCTGCGGAGGTAATATACGCTGAATATAAATGTTTTAACATGTTTAATTTGCTTTTTCTATCTTTATCAGAAAATGCTTTGCGCTTATGCTTTTCCACGTTGTCAAGTAGAAAATGGACATACCATTAAAGTGCCACTTTGTTTTGAGGATTGTACTGCCACGCACTTGCAGTATTGCTACAATGATTGGGTTCTTATAGAGGAAAAGAAGGAACGCAATATATTCATAAAAAGTCGAGGTCATTTTAGATTACCCAACTGTACAATTCTTCCAAAATACAACGCAACTGCAAAAAAACTCAATTGCTCCTACATTGGTCTTACGGAAATCATTGAAGATCAAGTTAGTTGTAAGTGTTAATGTTTCGTGAAATTTACTTCAAGTACCATATCACAACGAATTTTGAATATTTTGATTTATCCTCGGAAATATTTTCAAAATAAGTTTATATTTCATATGATTCCAAATAGGTAAAATGAATTATGTAGACAATTCGATATTAATACAGTGTAATTTACACATATATATATAGTTCTCTAAATCTATCTAATGAACACCTTCTTTGTTTAAGATAACTGTCGCAATGGAAATGGGCGTTATTACCTGGGAATGATGAATGTAACTAAAAGTGGAATACCTTGCCAACGTTGGGACTCACAACATCCTCACAAACATATGCAGCCACCATTAGTGTTTCCTCAAATTGCAGACGGTGAAAATTATTGTCGCAATGCAGGAGGAGAGGAACCACAACCTTGGTGTTATACTGTAGACGAATCTCTTCGTTGGCAACATTGTGAGATTCCGCTTTGTCGTATGTAACATATGAATTTTCTTCCAAAATCAATTTTAAATTAATGTTATTTTTTAACAGCTGACTATGTTGAACCCAATAATAAAGATTCAATCACTCCAATTAAAATGGAAACCTTCTTTACGCCTTCCATGATCTTTTTGCTGTCTGGCATTGGTTTTATTGGTATTGTAGCGCTCCATTTAATCATTTTATTGGTTCACAAAATATCCAAACATAAGGACATGTCACAGCAACCACAGCATCAGCCACAACCTGCCGCTTCCGAATGCAACATATCCACCAGAGGGGAATATAATCTAAACGCCAGCCGAGATACCTTGGACTCGAATATGGTGGCAAATTATAAGTGTGGCACCATTCGGAGTACTGTAACCGTTCATAGTGTCAACGAACCAAAAACAAAACTAAACACAAAACTTGAAAAGTTGGAATACCCTAGGAATGAAATTGTTTATGTTAGATCGTTGGGTCAAGGCGCATTTGGTAGAGTATTTCAGGTATGATTTTGTAATTTTTTAATTTTCTCGAATGTAATAAGAAGAATACTTTTCTTTTTTTTCAGGCCAAAGCACCTGGTCTCGTTCAAGGCAATGATGATCTTCTGGTCGCAGTTAAAATGCTTAAGGATGACGCAAGTGAACAAATGCAGACAGATTTTGAAAGAGAAGCTTGCTTGCTTGCTGAGTTTGACCATCCCAATATTGTGAAACTACTAGGTGTATGTGCTCTTGGTCGTCCTATGTGTCTCCTCTTTGAATTCATGTCACCAGGTGACTTAAATGAATTTCTACGTTCATGTTCACCATATGCTACACACCAAATACAAACACGCGAACGTCAGGAATTAAACGAAGGACATTTATTGCATATAGCAGCACAAATAGCTGCCGGTATGGTGTATTTGTCTGAAAGAAAATTTGTGCATCGCGATTTGGCTACAAGAAATTGTTTGATTAGTGAAAAAATGACTGTAAAAATTGCAGATTTTGGGCTTTCACATAAAATTTACTTACAAGATTATTACAAAGGCGATGAAAATGATGTCATACCAATTCGTTGGATGCCACTAGAGAGTATTCTCTATAACAAATTCTCCATTGAGTCAGATGTTTGGGCGTTCGGTATATGCCTGTGGGAAGTTTTTTCTTTTGCACTGCAGCCATATTTTGGTTTGACGCATGAAGAAGTAATCAAATATATCAAAGAAGGTAATGTCCTTTGCTGTCCAGATAATACGCCATTGTCAGTTTATGCTCTAATGCGGCGTTGTTGGAATCGTAAACCAATCGAACGTCCGAGCTTTGCTGAAATTAATCATTGCATTCAGCATAGCATCGTTGAGTATGAGTGTAAAACTATGCTATAATAATATTGTAGATAAAATATGTTTTAGCATTAAGTTAATTTTATATCTTATCAACTAAATCGCTGTGCATGGCGAAATCATTATTATCTGCATTATATTAAGCATTTGAAGGGTCGCCTTCTCCGCTAAGAATACGTTTCTACTATCGATGCAATAAAAGGCAAATTCTAGTCAACGAAATTAAATTAATATTCGATTTCTTATAAGTTATAAAGAAAAACATTATAATGTCGATTGATTGCTCTTCCATTTGATTAGCCCAACCCTTTCTCAATCTCAGGCTTAAAGGGCTACATCACTCATATGAACAAACATTTTTTAACAAATTGGCCGATTTTGTTCTGATTTAAGTTATATTTTTCTATTTATTCTTATGATTTTTTCTCGAAACATACCCACATGTGTATCTCGAAAAGTATTAAATTGCTTTTATTTCAATTGTTTCCATATATTCTCATAACCGTTGACTGAATATCATAATCAGAGACGATAAATTTACTTTACTTTCTCAAAAATTATTTCCGCGGAAATATCAGACTCTGTTTCCCTCCCTCAATTACTTTTTGAGTGGGGTCTGACGTTTCCGCGGAATGAACGTTATTAACTTATGTAGCTTCATATTGCCCATCTTGCGTAGTATTTAATCTCTCTAACAAAGTGTAAAAATCTTTACCAAAAAATAAGTCTCAAGACGACTACCAAAGAATTTCAAAACAATATACATACATACATATGTACATACATAAAAATGTTTAAAAATTATAAGCAAAACTCTTTTTTGTTGAATTCGCCTCAGTCCAATCAATATGAAGATATTAATGAACGAAACTTTTCGAATATGTTAACAATTCCGTTGTGGTTACATATCTAAAGTTGTCAAATTTATTTGATCAATCCTATCTTCGGTTACATAAGTAGATTAAAAAAACTCTAGTAACAGTTAAATTTCGTTCAGATAAATAAATCTTAGCAATTTTTTTTACTGTGTGAAGTAAAAATAAATCGTGCACCATTTTTAATATATTCTTTAATTAACTTTCACCTTACGCAATTATTTTCATTTAAAAAAAAAAGATGAAAAAGTGATTTTCTACAACGTTTTTGAATATTTACACACTTAAAAAGCACATCAAAATACAATAATAAAATCTAAAAGAAATCTTATCCTAGATAATAATTAAAAGAAGCACTATTTATTTAAGTATGTGTTAATAATATCAACAATATCAATTTATTTTACAGAAAAATTAATATACATACATATAAGTAATGTTTAAGATCCATTGTAAAAGAATACTGAATATGTATTCCAAAAAATTATTTGGAAATTTTAAAAAATAAAACGTTTCATAGAAATTTTTCTTTGTTCTTTTTCAGTACAAATATTTTTTTTTTGGTCTTGCTAATTTTAAAAAACTAATAATCATAATAATAGTAAGGATATCTTCGATATGGATATGGATATGGAAATATTCCGCCGAATCCACCCCCTATTATTCCATAGCCACCTCCATAGCCACCTACTCTGCCACCATAACCACCTCCCCTGCCACCATAACCACCTCCTCTGCCACCATAACCACCTCCTCTGCCACCGTAACCACCTCCTCTACCACCAAAACCACCTCCCCTACCTCCAAAGCCGCCTCCATGTCCGCCGAAACCTCCACCATGTCCGCCTCCGCCATGGCCGCCCCCGCCTCCGCCACCACCACCACCACCTCGAGCATCACACAAGTAGTTAATACTTAGAGTTGCTAATATCAGGACTATGTAGATTAATTGTGTGAATTTCACCATTTCACAGTTCAACAATATATTTCACGGAACTCTGCAACCAACGCGATTCTGTCTAAACTCAATACTGATCCCTTTAAAAATCGAAATAAACAAACTGAACGTAGATCATCAACACTTAATTCTTGTTAATTAGAATGCTAATATTAATTGTAACCGTAGCATATTTTTTTTATTATTTCATTAGCAGACAAATAAAATTTTATTATAAGGGTATATACATTTTTATTATTAGAAATATAATATTTACTAAGCCTTTCTTTGTTTATCCATTTTACAATATTTTTGCTATCACAGAAACTTAGTCTAAATACTTATTTTATATATATTTTTATTTATGTGTATATATTTATAAATAATATATTAAATTCTATAGTATTATTTTTACTCAAGTAGAACATACATATATCTTATAATGTCTGCGGACAATTTTTATTTTTACTTAGCACAAGTCTGTCGGGATCTAAACTTAGTTTTTTTAAAGCATCATAAATCTTAGAACGAACCTCAGCGGGAAAATCACGATCACGTCCAAAAATCCAGATTTGATCTGAGTATCCCAGAGATCCTAAACTACCGCAAGACCATAGTATAGCAAAGTTTTCGTAGTCTGAATAGAGTACTTGATATTTGCCAGAACCGGGTAGTAGTCGCGCAATAACTTCCGGAAAACGTGTGTTGAACTATTGTTGAAAGATATGATGATAAATATAGTTGTAGGAATAACTCAGTTTTATACCTTAAAATCCATTATCGAAGATTTACGGTTCTCTGGGGTAGCATAGCCGAGGTTTACTGATGGGTTTCCAGTTCTAGAGAATAAAATAAAATATAAAATTTTTTTAATGGAAAATATGCATTCTTCTAAGCCTACAATCTGTTGATTGTTTTGATTGCAACTTCCAGTTTAAAGTTATTATATTTAGATAGTTCATCCCGATTTAGCGGCTGGAACTCTAATGTTGTGCATCCGGAAGCGATTTCTGGTAAATAGAAAGAACGTTCCACTTCGTGCCATTGTCCTAGTACCTACGTATATTAAAGAAACGGATATGAGCAAATTAAATGATATAGGCATTAGACTTTTTAAAGAAATTTTGGTTAGATTTCAATGTAAGAATGTAGTTAAACAAAAGAACCTAAAATTAATCATGGTTTCATAGTGTATGTTCGTTTCAGAAAATCGTTTTTGTGTACATAGTGTATTCCTCTCAAAATCAATTTTACGTAGTTTTTATTCTTTGCAAAATCGTTACTATATAGTGTCCGTCAAAAAAATTCGGAGGGGGGAGTTCTATCTCCTACCTTTTCCCCCCTCCCCTAGATACGGTCCTGACTTCATACACAAAAGTAACAACCTTCCATTCTATTTTATTATTAATATTTCTTATCATCCTTTTTTGGACTCGTCCATGTCAAAAATAAAATAACAAAAAGTCCAATACGAAATACCAAAAGAGGGTACTTTAATACTAAATACTTTAAACTTCAAAATTTAATCAAGAACAGGTCAATAAAACACATCCAAAATAATTATTTTAACGGTCAAGTTCATAAATGATGCTGCCCAAAAATAGTTAAAGCACTGATCAGATAATCAATGTTTTTTTTTTTGTATTAATGTATTTTTTATTAAAATTGAAAACAACTGATTGACTTTATGCGAGTGGAAATATCTTAAAGATTCATCGACAATGACGATCAAGGTTGCATTAAGCAATTTCGCAATTGCTTTTACTCTATAAAAAAAAACACACACACAAAACTAAGAAAACTTTAAATAAAACAAACATGTTACGATTTTTAGACTTTGAAATTGTGTTCGCTGTTGATTTAAAAGTTGAAGTTCATCATTAAATCACCTTTCAAAGGTGTAAACTATTACAAGTACCTGCTTGCGTTAATGAACGTTATTGGAGGAATTGCTATGAAATGCTAATAGAAAATATGTTCAATATACGGGGTTTATTGAATTTAGCTTACATTTTAAACTATTTACATGTTGCATTAAAGTTGTAAGGTACGCTATGAAAAGCCGGCTTAAATCGCAACACAAATTGTGGCATTTGTGCTTTACTTAAAACAAGTTTTTGGGCCAAAATAGTTCAAAGTCATTACTGAGCACACAGTAACGTAGCTGTCATAGGGCATAGACTAACCTATTAGTCTATCTATTAGACTAATCTATTAGTCTATGCATAGGGCTCATAGCACAGAGGAACTTGACCGATGATAAAGCTCTTTTGTTCAATCATGATTACACAGACCATTGACCAGACCATATTTTTCCTAGGTAATTTGATACCCTGAACTCGAATTTGAGATCTACCTAGCTCTATCACGTCAGGATTTTTTTTTCATAATGCTCCTTACGAGCCCTACTGTCCTATTCGCATAAGAAACATGAAAATTTTAAAAACCACTTTGTCGTCCCAGTATAATGGTTACGACTTTCAAATCTGTAATTTGGGTTGATGGCATCTACAACTGCTGTAACAAAGCACGGGTTCGGATTGAGTGAATATATTGCTCGTAGGGCTCGTGAGGAGCATTATGACGTGATAGAGCTGTATAGACCTCAAATTCGAATCCAGGGCATCAAATTACCTAGGAAAAATAAGGTCTGGTCATATGGACAGCAACTTTTTTTTTTGTAAACCTGTGTTATCTTTCAGAAAATATATATTTTATCTCTGTGAATCAAAACTTTTTGAAAATTGTTCTGCGCACTTTTTCTCCAGCCAGCAACGCCACTGTAGCTACATCAAGATCGCGATCTGTATTTTGATTTCAAATGAAAAGTAACGCATTTATATCTTTGCTCTGCAACGGCATATAACAAATTTGATTCATACACTTGTAGGTATTTAATCAAAAATATCTTTATTGCCCGCGGTGCAGTCATCAGTTGCTTCCGAATCGCCAGAAGCTCAAAGTAATATTTAATGCCGCTACTGTGAATCAGTTGAGATTTTTATTTCTTTATTAAGTTATCTTCGTCAAATTAAATTTAATTAAATTAAATTAACTTATTTACACCAGTTGGACTCTGACATAAATGCATGCTACTGAATGTCACTGAAATGAGTAGATTTTTGCTCCAGCTAATGGAAAGCATTACGAATTTGTGATTTTCAATTGATTGAATTTTGGTATAATTTATATAAATAAATTCTCCGTTCATCGTAAGTAGTTGTTGTACTTGCAGAATTTACTTAAATCGTTTTTGATTATGTTTATTTACTTGTATATATTTAGGGTAAATAACAAAAATTTGGATGAGTAATATTGAACTTTCTCTCTGATTTTTGTTTGCTCTGAAAACAAAAAAAAAATCTACCGATAAATAGTTGCAAAATTCGAAACTCGCAAATTGTCAATAGCAGTTTTGATCTATGCTTTAAATTTATAAGTTAAGCTTTTTAGCAGAAAAATCTTAATTGACAGAAATTTCTCTTGAATATCTCTTAGGGCTGTATTAATTAAGTTCCACTTTAGAATTCTGCGTATATTCTTAAACTTGGCTCACAGTGCCTAAGTGAGTGAGAGTTTCGAAAAGAAAATAAGTATTCACATTACTATTCAAGATAAACTATGTACATATCTTATCGCTGATGAGTACAGGAAAAGAAAAAATTAGCGAATTGTTCAAACTTTTGTTAAAAAAGTTTAGTGTAGGAATATTAAAAATTTTAAAAAAAATAACAAAAAAATTATCCAATTATAGCTAGAGAAACTGTGGATATTTTCGTGCTTTATAATATAAATTTGTCGAATTATTCAGTTTTTAAGTGATTGACTTTTTCAAAAAAGTTTAAAAACGGGTTTATGCGATTAAATGAACGCATACTACATTCATTTCAAAGGTCAATTCGGAAAATCATCATTATAACAAGTAATGGGTCGTCCATGAAAGACGTCCGCTAAAATTCTCAAAATTTTAACCCCTTCACCCCCGCCTCCCTGGTTGACCACTTTTGTTCAATTTCGCTACCTCCCCCACTAGGAGACCTCCACAATCCACACAGACGTTTCTTATGAACAAAAACCCGAAAAAAATTAAAGTGGCATTTAAAAGAATGAACGTCCAAGCAGATAGCAACCCCTTTTTCTGCTTATTCGCTTTTATCCGTTTTCGGACAGATAAAGTTTAGAACATAGAGAACATAATAGATATAAATTTTTAATTTACTATTTTTTGTGCTCTATTGAGTCTGTTTTATTCAATCCAATCGTTATCTAAGTGTAGGAAATCCATAATTTTCCTGGATCCTCCATTAACATCTCCTGCATCCAAGATTTCCAGGATCTCGTAGGAACCCTAAAGTCAATACAATTACCAAAATCCGCCAAATTCATTAAACATCCTCAAAATCTCCCTCACTGATAAAACGATTTGATTTAACATATCACAATTGTAAATTTTACATAAAGCATTTGAATATTTATTTGAGTCACACATAAGAGTTTAATGTTTCAACAAATACTTAACTCCATTTGTCTCAAATAAAATAAGTTTGACTCAAATAAATATTTGATTGTTCTAAATTTAATCAAACTATTATATATCTTGGGATCCCCCGGAATTCTGCATTATCCTTCAGGAATCTTCAAGAAGCCGCCAAAGCTTTTTGAGAAATCCCCAGAATCCCTTTAAATTTCCTAGAATCATAATCGAAAGCAGTATCTCGAGAGATACTTACGATATTTCAGAATATACAGGAATTCTGATAGAGCTGTCTAAAATTAGTTTTTGACCTTTGCTCATCAATTGGTGTAAATTTACCGAAAAACGATCCCTTCCTTATTTAGTCCGAAATCTATTCTCGACCTTTACCCATCGAATGAGGAAAGTTTTTTTATTGAAAATTGGTTCGGCGGCCACCATTAGTGATGTCCAGAGTTCGTTCTCGCAGTTTTCCTCTTAACAGTAGGTATACAGGTTTGTACCGTTATAGTTATGTCAAAAAATTGATGCTCGCATTGTTGAGCTAGTGCTTGGAGGGATATATTTTTTGGCGCTGAGACACTTTCGAGGTAAGTTCTCAAAATATAAGATGACACCTGAAAACTTATCCGTTCCCTCGCCAAGTGGCCGCTTTTGACGCGGCCAGGCCATTAATTGGAGGAAAAAGCCGGTAATGACCGTTAATTGGATATAACTATTATTTTTATACAAGCAAAAAAAAAATCATACATTTTGTCGTTAAGACTTTTTCCGAAAAAATTTTTGAATTTCAAGAAATTTTTTGGAAGGCTGTTAAAGCAACGAAAACTGGAAAAAGGAAATACATATTTTTGTTTTTAGAATCAAAAAAGTTATGAGACACTGAAGCGTATGGAAGTGATTTTATGTGTAGTAAATGCATATTGTTATAAGCAGCTTGTTTGTAAAAAGTCATTATAAATTTAACAAAAATTTAAATTGTTAAAATTTTCAAGTTCACCAGTAGTATTGTTGGATACTAAAAAAACACGTGTGAACTTTATGGTCCGTCACACATTTAGAATAATTTATGTACATATATAATTTTAACACATAATTAACAATTTAAATTTGACCTAGAGTAAAAGAAGTCTAACCGGTTTCAGCAATTAGCGCTATGGCTAACAAAAAAAAAAACTCATAGTTCTGACGATATTACGAGTATGAATCATTAACTTATTGTAAATTTGACTTACACGACTCATGTTGAACCTAGGCATTGATGGATACTTCGGGCATCTACCAAAGCCATAAGCGTTGGTGCTGCATATGAGCAGCGCAAGCAACAAAACAGTTGCGCATGCGCTACTGAAATTTAGTTGCTGCTTCACTATTTGTTGCAACATTTGCATGTTGTTTATTGGAGTTCACACGAATTTTTGCGATTGCTGTCCCAGCGATGAACTGGATTTATTTATTTTTGATTTAGCCAAAACATTTGGCAAAAGCACAACCACAAAATGTTAATTATTTTTTTATTTTAAGTTTTCACAATTTATTGATTATTTTTGTTTTTTCTTTTATTTTTTTTTTTTTTGCTTTTGGAGTTTCAATATTTTTTTAACGTTTACAATTTCAAATTTAAATGCTAGAAACGTTCACGTTAACTTGTTGTTGGCTATAAAAGGTTAAGCTGGCCATAAGTAAAAAAATATTTCCTCATCCGTTGATGGTGACCGATCACGATTTTTAATGATGATACGACAGTGTCGTTGACTCAAATTGAATTAATTCCGCGGTTTCTTGGCTGATTACGCTGAGCAGCTAGCTAATAAAACCTGCTTAATGCCTCCTGCCTACAATTTAATGTTGGCCAATAAAGTGCGCTAGTGAAAAGTGATAAGTTGACCAAAATATAAACGACAATTTCAAGTACTTACTGCTAGTGTTAATGTTATATAATCTTTCGACAATGCAAATGCAAACAATTAATAAAAAAATAAAGAAACAACATCAACATTAAATACAAGAAATGCAGTTTATACAGGCCGGGTCACAGTGTAAGATTTAGGACTGTACGTGGGACTTTAGTTATGAAAATTTGTTGATTTATAACACTTTTTAAATGAGATTCTAGAACACTTAACGGTTGGCTCTAACGTTTGGAAAACTTTAAAATATTATCTGATTAGCAGTTTATTTTTCTTTCAATATTTTTTGATACTATGGCTCTAATGCATTTTAAAGTCAACTCTTGTAATAAATAATAATTAGTTCATACTAAGCACACTTTTACTATAAATGACACAGGTCCACAGAAAAAATTCTCTACTTGAAGTTTAGGGATCAGACAGAACCTGAGACTTACATGAAAGCTCAGATTTTTCATTTAAATATGTTTTTAAGACATTAATGCATTCTTCCCTTTTCAAAAAAAAAGTTAATTCGAAGTATCTGCAGAAAAGTAATATCAAAATTTGAGTTTTATTCATTTAAAAAACAGCTCAAAATTTGATATCTCTGAATCTCTTCTTCCCTTTTCCCTACGTAAAATCGTCTAGTTCTAAGATGATATAGTGACCTCAAGAAACTTGAATGATTGTCTTAAATTTTGGGCCGTATTTTTATGATTTCTTTTGATATTTTTGCTTTGAGTGATTTTTGATTTTTTTATGTGTTAGTGTTGGAATTTTTTTTTGTCCCATCGCATTGATCGAACTCTACAGTCTGCTATCAGCAATTTATTTTTGTTTCACTGTAGTTTCATTTCTCTAGTTTGTTGTTGTTTTTGTTATTCACATATGTTGGCAAAAACTCGAAAGTGGCGGCAAAACATGATTGAATGTGGTAACATTTTGCCAAAAGAAAAACATGAAAACTGCACTCGAACAGTAGGTGAACAAAATGAGACAACTAAATTGATGACTAATGACAAAGATGAAAATATTCGTTACAAAAAGGCTATATTGATACAGCTTCGCAAGATGTTCTGTATTGTCCAATGAGTCATTTGGAATAAGTTTCTGCATGAAGTCATATAAGTAGATCACTCAAAAGATTTATTTGTACTACATAAAGGGTGATTTATTTGAGGCTACAATTTAAATGTAGCATTACTTCTTTCCCAGTCAAAAACAAACAGCTGATATTCTAGTATTATTAAGTAATGAGATTTTTAATTATAGTAATGATAATCGTCATATGGTTTGAAAAACAATCCAAAAGCTTAAAAGAACCGGTGAACAGTGATGAGAGGTGGATTTAAGTCAAGCCCCAAAACGATATCAGAGTTAAAAAACGAGATTCAACAAAAGTTTTTCGTGTGCTTCAAATAATTTATCTCAAAATCAGACAAGATACAAAAAAATGTTTTCCAGATTCAGATTCAACACCGAAAATTACATTAGAAAAGTGCAAACCATAAAAATTAATTTTTAAACTCCTTGTCAATCAAAATCAGTTTATTACGAAAAATGGTGAAAAACTTTAAAAAAAATGTTTTTGATGTATTTCTTCCTAAACAGTCAGATGCCGATGAAAATAAGGGGAAGCAAAAACTGTCATAATAAATTATTTCATTTGAAGTAATTGGTAGCATTGCGTTTGCTCTGTTTGAATGCAGTTCTGTAGCCAATTACAAACTATCGATTGGTGTGGAAATCGTGTCGTCGAAATGCACTCAGCTAATTTTAATTGTTTTGTACCTTGCTGTAACAAAGTAAGTGCATAATTGTATTGTCTTCATATCCCATCTCCACTTTAGTGCAATCAATAAAATAGAAGAGAAGTGATCAAAATGAAAAATATATTTACGGAAAGGTTCTTATTCAATATACACACATATCGGTTATTCTTTAAAAACCATGTTATCAAGATCGAATCCCAATTTTTTTTTTTAACAATTAGTATCCGATACATAGATTTTTTGGTAAACTGAACTCTTATGCCCATTTTTCACGGTTCATTCATTTTGACCTGTTCATGGATAATTTTTCTTTTTTAAATAGTGTACCCAGCAGACGTTCTTCGGCCCTCCCTGTCCATGTCCCTATCTCCAGCCTCATACACATTCCTATCTCCGCCCATATCACCATCGTTACCCCAACCCTAACCATATCCCCATCTCCATTCATATCCTTATCCCTATCCCCATCCTGGATCGGCAGACATTGTTCTGCTTGAAATTAATTTACTTGCTGGAAAACACAAATATGGTGTACATTCTCCATACAAAACACTATTTCGGTTTTTTGCTATTTTCCGAATTTTCTTTTAAATTTTTTCAAAGCCTTTCCTGAACAATTACAATCCCAACAAAAAAAATTATTCAAATCGGTCGAGCCATTCTTGAGCCTTTGCGAGACTAATACACACCAATTAATTTTTATATATAAGAAGAGAAGAATATTGGAACATCAAAGAGAAACCTGTAAGTAAATATCTAAAAAAGCCGAGTAAGAATTCATCATCGGTGTCGCTAGTAAGCAGTGAAGGGAGGTTTAAGCTCCACGGGACACCTACATTTTCAGAAAAATATGGATTAAGATGAAAAAGTAAAGCCTCTAGAGTCACTGACTTCAAGTCAGAAATAAAATATATTTTGAATCTGTTTTGTTGAAATATTTTAAAATTAAACTTAAATAGTACAATTCAGATCGATGTAAAAAGCAGCTCAAATAAAGCGGTTAGCCAAACCAAGAAACAGAAGCCCTCAAAAAAAAAAAAAAAAAACAACAAATAAAGACGACAAATTGTTGTTGCGGCCAACGTTAACTTGAGATTGCAGCCAATGGATATGGTGCGTGCGCTTACAACTTTAACCAAACCGATTGATTTACTAATTAGCAGTTATTGTTAGTAACATACATAGGTAGATATGTAATTTTACAGTTTCCATATTTCGCACTACCGAAGGTGTTAATTTTTTTGTTTGTTCACTTTCAAATGCAGTTGCGATAAATTTCTAGCAAATCGATATGAGGCAACAGCATTTCTTTCTATGTCACACTGAATTGAATGAACAATTGTTAAATTTTTTTTTTATTTTTATAAATAATTACATACATTATTTTTTATAAATTCTTTTCTAACGTAAGTATTTCAATATTTGTACTTTTCTTTACAGACGATAAATTACACACACGACACCACAACTTTACGCCGCGATAGTCCGATGAGTACTAAACAAAGTTGGATTTCTATGTTTCATTTTCTCATTTAAGTCAAACCTCTTCGATTTTATGTTGGAAAAGAGAGATATTAATGAAGAGAACGTAGTAACTATAGTTCGACCTTTATGGTAGAGTATTTAATGTACCCTACACCATTTTATTATGAATGAACCAAAATCTCATACATATGTACATTAGAGTGTTTATTTTCAAAGATTTGAAGATGGATTTTTTCCTAGCTTGAGGAATCAAAATAGTTGCCTCAATATTTGAGCTCCCTATCACAATCCCATAAACGGCGTGGACAGAGTTTATGTCGGATTTCGTTGAAATTTTACGAAAAAAGCGACTTGCTAAAACGTAGAAAAAGTCTGCCTTAGGTGCGAAGATATAGGGTTTTAGGTATTTTATTTGTATGGGAGATGCCACCCACTGTTACCAAATTACATCCACATTTTTCATGTAGCTGAAAATGCGGACAAAATACACCCAAAGGGGAGATTTTTTTTTTAATTTGCGGACATATTAGCCTATGTTTTAGCATTGGATCCGAAGGGAACACTCTCAAAATTTCAGCTTTCTAGATCATACGGTGCAATCAGTTTGTTTCCTGTAACAATTCATATATGATATAATTTTTTCCATTCTACCTGGGAGATCTTTTATGTTCTTTAGTTTTAGTTATCGGTATTGTGACAGAAACCACTGAAACCACCCAGTCAAAACTACATTAATCGAGAACTTTGATTATGTAACACCAGAAGTTTCAAGTCCTAAATTCTAACAGCATTTATAATTTAACGAGCTTTTGTTTATTCTTATTACTGAGACTTTACTGTTTGTAGGCAAACTCATTTAAAACACAAACCATTTTAATGAAATGATTCTGCTATTTACCGCATGATGTCACCAAAGAGTGTCTAAGGACAGGGTGTATAAAAACAAAATTAAAAAGATATGTGAAAATTCTAACATGTGTCACTTTCGTGAGCTATCAAGGATCACATTGTCAACAACATTTACCCACAACTCAAGTGCTAAATACAGTTGGAACGTGCGATTTATCTTCTGTGTCGAATCGCACCAAAAAATAGAGTTTGTTCAATTTCTCTGCGATAAATTCTGTAGTGTGAGTTTTGTACTCACTATTAACGTATAGGAAAAATCTGAACGATATCGCACGTCCAAACTGTGTTTAGATATTCACACCATAAATTGTGGCACTTCCTCACATACTAGTTGCCGCTAGATGCTGCATAGTTTTCTCTTCGCGCACTAAACTAAGCTTAGATTTTGTAAACTAAGACAATTCAAATCTTGCTATTGTAAAGGATATTAAAATTTGAAATCTATTTTAAATTTTCCGCCATTTTTTTTCAGGTATAAAATTAAAACATTCCGGTTAGTTAAAGTGGATTGCTACATGAGTAAACAACGTGTTTTCATTATTGAAATACATATTGGCTTACATGTATTCGTTAATTGGGTCATAGAAAAACTAGAAGAAAATCAGAATTTTGTTCAAGGAAATTAGTGGAATTAGCCAATAAGATCACGCGATTTAAGAGTCGTCCTTATAGGGTATCTTGAATAGTTTATACGGGTAATCCTCAAAGGCAACATCATCGAGCAAATATCATTGATTGAAACGTCATTATGCGAAAAGTTATTCAAAATTTTTGTAAAATATTGACAGCTAGCAGAGAAGGTTAATTGAACGATATTCCTTTTTATTATTCACCGGAACCAATTTCTTTAATTTTGAATAAAAATAAATAAAGATTTCATACAATTTATGTCCTTTATTTAAAATTTTAAAAAATACCTAAAATTTGAACATCCTTCATAAATAGTTTTTAGCGTCATAAAATAAGCGTATAATAAAAGAAGAAAGATAACAGAACAAATCAAAAAAAAAAAAAATATAAGATGGTAACAACAACTCTGAGAAGCGAGCTTTTAGGTTATTTGTTTATTAAATAAATAAAAAAAATTTTATTTATATCAGGGATGCAGTGGCGTAGATAGGCTGGTGCGAGTAGTGCGGCCATACCAGGCGCAAGGCTTGGAGGGGGGGGGGGGCGGCGGCAAAATGGTCGTGAAATATATCTTGATTTGCTAGGGTTTTTGAAACTCAAAGGTGGCAAGAAAGCACCGTAACTGCAAATTTTCATACGTTTCATAATGACAAAGGTAAATGAATGCTTGCTTTCCGTCTTGTAAGGTTTAAAGTTTTAAGTGGCGTTTATTTGCTTCATTTTTTTTTTTTTTTTTTGATTACAAATATATATAAATTGTTTGGCAGTGAAACTTGGTGCAATTCTTAAATGATATATACAAAGATACATAAATTTTTATAACATTTTACTAAAATTAATTTATAAATACATATGTAGGTACATTATATATTTTTTGATATATTTTCTTTGTTTCTCAAAAAATTTTTTCAGCAACCTTACAACTTTGTAAAATGATATTTCGTTAACTAAGGTTTTTAAAAAATGCCTGATTAAATAATTGGTCTAAGAAAAGGAGTTGCAATTTGTGTTTTATTTTTTAATGAGTGATTCAAATAATTGAATGTGAAATGAAAAATATGCTAATGGCAAGAATTTTATCTCTACATATTACTTACATTAAACACCTTTTGCAAGTTGTAGAATAAAAAAAGCTGGTAAGTACAATCACTCGCTCTGTGATGTGTGATCGTAATGAGAATAATGTTTCATTACAATAGTATAAAAAGTGTTGAAAATATTTCATAAGTCGAACAATGTTGAAAAGTTAAAAAATTTTGGAAAATCCGACAAATTTTGACATAGTCTATTTAGAAGTCGAAAAATATTGACATTGTCAATAATGTTGAAGAAGTTGAATAAATCGAAAAACGTTGAAAAATGTTGAAAATATAGCTGGAGCATAATGTGTTATTGTATTAAATAAAATCTTGTTGTTTTAACTAAAAAGAAAATTGCAATGTATAAGCTTAAATTGAAATTAGAGCATTCAACTGTTTTTTTTTTTTTTTTTCGTTGTTTTTGATATTGAAATGTGAATTATCTAGTCTATGTTATATTTATATGTCTACCATATAAATATTAGACATTATTTTAAAATAAATATTTTAAGAAAAGTTAAGCTTCTTTAGCTATCTTTTTTCAACCCACATGTACCAACATTATATTGATTAGAACGGTTTAGCCTCATGAACATTCATGCAATGTCAAAAAACCATTCAAAATCATTTAAAAAAGGGGTATATAAAATTAGACTGAATTCGTATTCCGTATCTCAAAGTCCATAAAAATATATATAATTTGGTTTTCGGGACTTTCAAAATAAAGATTTTTTATTTAAATTCACTTGCTTCCCGAGGATTGTACATAGTCATTATTAACACCAAATTTAATTTCAAAACACAAAAATTCATATAGGTAGGTAGTATTGTATATTTTAAATTATAAAGTTTTATGGAAAATCAAGCCAAGATTCCTAGCGTGTTGTTTGCTTTTCGAATATTCGTAAGCAAACCTACTCTACAATTATGAATAGCTATGAAAGGACTACTAATTTGAAATATATATTTTATTTTAATTTTCGGTGGATTCCTTACATTATGAAATATTTTAATTTACGTTATTTAGTAAAAATATTTTGATTTTATTTGGTCATTACAGTGTACTTAAGGACTAGGGATATTATTATGAAAATACACCTCCACACACTTACATACCAATATTGAGAATGAAAAATAATAACACCAGCTTACAAATAAGTAACATTTTAGACAGATGAGAGTAAGCCTAAGATTTTGAACTTCGTTGAAAGCGCGGGGTAATTTCACTAAACAGCAGACATATTTCATGAAAACTAACAGAATTATATTTGATATCAGTGCCACACCAACAATTTGCCAATGCCACTCTCATTTATTACTATTGCAAAGCCAGGCGTGATGTATCTTTTGAAATCATTTGTGCATAGTGGAGGTCAATTTTCTTAATAATTATCATATCTTGAACTTTTTATGTACGTACCTGAAGTTACAAGATTAGTCCTTCATTTTTGATTTAATCAGAACCTTAGGACGTTATTTTATTATAAAACTATTGTTATGAATGAAGCCTTTTTATCCTGGTTGGTCAGTTAAATTTCGCTTAAAATATTTTTTTGCCTCACATTTTCCTAGAAGCATTTATTGCCTCGTCTGAATTGAGGTTATGTTTCAGCATAGTTTGTTTTATATCAGAAAAAATAGTCTACCTTCCACTTTCGTATAAACTATCATATGCTTATTTTCTTTAACAATTCTGTTGAAATTACGCTGTAAACATGGACTGCTTTTTCTCAATCTTGGGAAATTCCGGAATTAATTTTAAATATGGGTCGAACTGGACCAAAGTTAGAGGACTTCCAATTGAAACAGTTAACTTAGAAATACTTTTCAATCCAGTGTTACATTTTAAAAGTTTACGTATAGACTGGCAGCTAAGCTGCTTGATAGACAGATGGATATATGTAGTAGATCAACTCAGGCGAAGACGCTGATAGATGTAGGTAAATATCAAAAATGACAGTCTACACTAGACATCATAGGCATATGCATATTCTTTTTCAATATAAAACGCCCTCTTCTTTGCCTACAAGTTGATATAAATTTTAAAAATAGTACCCTTAATACCGGGTACTATGAAAGTATTTTAAAACTAAAAATAAACAAAATCCATAAAAAATAAAAAGGTGTATTATTATATATTAGATATTTATTATATGTATAGTCGTATATTTGAAAATTTACATATCGTGTTCTTCTTTAGATTGTGATAAAATGTTTATCACTCAGTATTATCATCATCGATTCGTATAAAATTTATACGCTACGATTTCTACTTAATAATTAGTTTTATATTATAGTTATACATACATACATATAATTAAATATTTTTACTAATTCAATTTTTGATTTTAATTTCTTTATGTATTGTGTGTACGTATCCATATATGATTTTCGTTTTTATATGTATGCATTGCATATATTTATTATAAAAAACTATCAATATCGAAACACACACACACACATATACTAATATGTAGCTTATATGTTGCGGTTTATGAGTGATAAACATATTTATAGATTTTTTTGTGTTAAAAGAAAGAAAGAAAATTAGTGCATGCTTTTTGGCGTGTAAAAATTTAGACTCCACTTAAGCTATCCTACATGGCCTTGCCCGTGACGCTTAGTTACATGTATTTTGGTGAAGAAAATCTTTATTTTAATTTGATTTATTTCGTTTCTTTTTTTTTAAGTTAAATTAATAGAAATAAGTGAACAAATTGCAATGATTTAGAAAAGCAAAATCATTAGCATTGCATTCCAATTAATATCAGTCGATATCACTTAAATGCGCTCGGTGACGTAAACTTTGGCGTTGGCTGGTGCATTCGATCTTCGTATAGCAAATGAGACAATAATTCCAAGGGCGACCAAGACCATTCCCAGTGAGTTCATGATATAATGTTCGATTTCAGAGTTGCGAGCACTGAAAACAAAAAAAAAAAATTGTATGAATATACTCATTATACAAATAGACACATGTGCTCATATTGACTAATCTGAATTTATTTAAACAAAATTACCTTAATGCAGTTTCCGCAGACATTTGACGTTCCTTTTCTATCAAGCCAGTAACGCAACATGTAATCGCCAACATAAAAGTGACTAAACCAAAGCTGGCGTGTATTGGCAACATTACAGCACGGAAGTTATAGGTGCGGTTCTCACAGCAGAGTAGCACCAGAAAACTATCTCGTATGAGTAAAAAAAAAGTACAAAGATTACACAGGGCTAAGATAATTTTTGTTTTTTTTTTAACATAATCGTATGTACTTAATGATTTTTATTGAATTCACATGGGAAGATTTATATTCTAAAAAGGTTAAATAAATTACAGAGCTGAGGACCAAATCTATTTCAAACCATGCAGTCTGACTGACTTCAAATTGCGGAATGGGCTGCCGATTAAATATGTTGTTTTTCAAAGTAATTAAGGGAACATGTATTCCCCCGATTCGATTGAAAATCATTTTTTCGAAGTTATGCCCATATAAAGTTTTAGTGTCAAAATTTGAAAAACCGCTGAAAATTTTTTCCAAATCAAAGAATTAATTTTTGTCTTTTGATTCTAATAGAACTTCTGATTCTCTGTTGGAATCTTTAAGAAATTTTGAAAATTGCTAAAAATTGGCGGAGTTATAGCGCTTTTTTGAAAAAAAATCAATGCTGATTTTCTCAAAAGCCCCAATTTTTTTTACACTTTAAATTTTACTGTGGATTTGTATTAATAAGAGAGAGATACGACATGAGTTTAATGCTTGTTAAGACACATTTGAGGTCAGGAGATTTTTTTCGAAATGTCATTTTTTTGTTTTTCATCGTTGCCAAGCCACTCTACGGCACTACTTTCAAAGCAAATAACAAAAGCAGCATTCCAAATTACTTTCTGCAAATCGTGCTTACACTCTGCATACTTTTGTTTTACCGTTAATACATTTTTATCAAGGAATATATTGTATATAAAAACATTGTACGCACATATAGCTTTTTCGCTGACTGTACTCCTGTGAGTTTTGAAGGTTTTGTTTTGGTGACTTTGTCAGCGAAAAAGTTAAATGTGCGTACAATTAAATATGCCATATAATAAATTCAAAAAAAAAATCAAATAAAAAATTTTCAGAATACCTACATAGCGATATATCATGCTATTTCAAACTAAAATCCGATGAGGTTATTTTCGAACTATCCTAGTGTCTATCAAAGGATTTAAGATTTCAATTTTTAAAATCAAAATTTATCAATATTTTCAATTTATTTTGGGTTGTATGTAGATTTCTAAAAAAATTCGTCCGAAAAACAAAAAAATTCGGAATTTTTTCATAAATAAACCAAAAAAATGTTAGTGTACTCTAGCGTTTTTAACTTATGACATTTTAATCATAGCTTCCAAATAATGTAATCCATTATATTAATGCTAATTAAAGACAATTGAAATAATTTCCCACACAAACCTGAAGAATCCAACGACAAACTGCAGCGCAAACAAACCCATTGTTACACATCCCAGCCATGAATGCAAGCTGTAAAAATTCTGCTTAGGTGGCTCGGATAAATTATGCGATTCGAGTACTGACAAAAATCCCAAAATGATGCAAGGAATGGCACAAGTGTGAAAGAACACGTGAACCAACTTTACATAAATGGGTTTGAGGCAACGGCATAGACGATGCAGTAGAATTGCTGCATGAAAAAAATATGAACAATAGTAATTATATTGCAATATTGAAATTGCACACACACACACAATATATTCACAGGAACTTACAAAATCCTGAAAATGTGATGAAACCGGCAATCATTAATGTGGAATGCAAATTAAATTGCAGTTCTGGATTTTCAGACCACGCAAAGCCGCCACGATAGAATAATACCCAGAATAGCGTTAGTACCAAAACGCCAACCAACAAAATTGTCGATAGAATAACGATCATTAAATACTCGAACCATGATCCACAGTTCCAGGTATTTTCCGAGTCTTCTTCGTAGCGTCTGGAAAATAAAAACAAAACAGATAAAAGATAAAGTTAAGAGATAAAGTTAAGTGACAAAATATCTTATGCTGTAATATACATCCTATTCTTTTGTCTATTCTTCAGATCGTCGTCGTACGGGCCATGCCTCATCATTTGTCTGTTTAATTCTTTTATGAATTCCTCGTTTAAAGCCATTTTCGGGTATATTATTAAAATTTTATTTATTATATATGATGCGTAAGTTTAAATATTTACATTTAGGAAATAAACATTAAATAAACAAAAAATTTCAGTCAAAATATTTGACATTGCACACAAAAATTACTTATATTTTTCATGTGATGTATGCAGTTCATGTTTTTATCTAAAAATGAAAAAAAAAAATCGTCCAGCCCTTAACACATTATGAAACAATTTTCGGACATTTTTCGGACATTTTTCGGACATTTTTTGTACATTTTTAAAACCATTTCTTGACATTTTTTCACCAGTTTTCGGGCATTTTTTCAGCTTTTTCCTTGAAGCATTTTAAATGTTCAATAATTGGTCAAAAACTGTTCATGAATAACTAGGCATTTTACTGGCAATAAAATGGCCATTTCTTGGGCATTAACTGTCCGAAGGTAGAATTTAGCTTTACAATGAAACTAAGAAATCGTAATTTTTTGGAAATTTTTTTCAAGCATTTAAAATGCCCAATAAATGGCCAATAATTGGGCGAGCAAACAGTTTTAATATTTTGATTTCTACCAGGGTAATACAGAATTTATAGGCCCAACGGAGTCATAGGAAGAGACAATACTGTGTTCTTCATCAAAATGCTTAATGAATTAGTTGAGAATACCGCTTCCGCCAGTATTAGCCCTTCCAAACTTGCTGACATTCCGCATACTGAGGGCACAGATGTTTCAATTTTTATATGAGCCTAGAAAGGAAATGCTCTCTGGGGTTATATAGAGGTAAATTAAAGCTAAGCTGGCGGGCTTATTAATGAAGTGGTTAGAAAGTTATAGTGTATGCAAACTACTGGTTTTTATTCAGACTTATATGCCGGCGCGGTTCAAGAACAATGCGCCTGAAGAGCAACAGTACTTGCTAGGAAATAACTAAAGAAATCAATTAGGAGGTTCAGCTCCCGTATCAGAGTCTTATTGCCGAGCTTATGTTAAATAAATAAAATAAAGTAAAGCTAACAAGCGCATCTAATCCATCTTAAAAGGATCAAATCAAAGTAAAACTATTGACAGATATTAACAAAAGATTAAATAGCTCTCATTTACATGCTACAACGACGAGACATAGAATTGGCACGTCGACGTCATGAAAACTTTTCAGCAATTTCAAGAGGCTGTACTAAGGATTACTGAGAATAAAAAATACTTTACTTGAATAATCTTCATTCTATACTCAGGGATCTGCCAACACATTCTTATTAACCTAAGTAGCTTCGTATCACAAAGGTGAAGGTCACAAACATCTTCTCTGTGGACTAGGTTTCGATAGGTTTTTTAAACATTCGCTGAACATTACTCAAATGATCTGATTAAAACGCAAAATGGAAGGTATCAGCGAGGAAGCAGCATAGAAATTTAGGACTCAAATGGTAGCGTATGCATTAGTTCCAATAAAGGTGTAGCACTCATCCAAAGACGCCTAAGTCAAATACTTCAAGGTGAGAGATCGAGCTTGTCCCAACATTTGTGGTTTCAGAGGATATCAGCCAAGGATCGAGTTTGTCTACAGGGTCTCAATAGCAAGCAACTAAAATACTTTTAAATTGAACGGCCCTTGTACGTGGGTTAAGCCCAATGCTGTTAGTCACCAGGAATAAAGTATTACTGGACAAAATTACTCAACGCAACGAAGTCTGAAAAGTATTGGCTTAGTAAAAACTTAGAGTTTATACAGATAATTAACAACAACAGCTAAAACACATTAACTTCTAGTTTCTGTGTATGCCAACAAAGGATTAATAAGGGTAGAGCTAATACCAACAATGGCAGGTCAGAAATAATATTACGCTCTATCGATTTTGAGTTCCTAACGCTAAAGATTTTAGTGAATAATTAGGTTAAACTTAAGCTCATCTTTTGAATGATAGTAATATCTCTACACAAATTGCTTCGGTCATTGCTTTTTTATTAAATTTTTAAGCCTTCATTAAATAGATTTACTTTGAATATTTTTCTACGTTGAATAAATAGCTCAGTCTTAATCCGCTCGTAATTTCATCAAATGTGTAAGCAATTTTTCAATTAGATAATGCTAATTTTTGCGCTGTAAGTCTGCTCATAACGAACCTTTAATTGGCATGGACTGTTGAACTCTTGAAAAGATCAAGTAGAAAAGTGCTTGCAATTTCTTATGGAAACTTATTTACCACATCTGTATATATATATAGCACAGGGTAGCGCAATGTATGTTTTTTTTTTTGAGAGATTTGCAAATAAAACTAAGAGATTTTAATATGAAACAATGTACAATAAAACAGTGAACAAAAATCATGGAATTTTCTTTTGCAAGCTATCGGTCAATTGAAGACATGAGTGAAGGCATTGTAAGGAAATTGAATCAATGAAAATTTTTATTGCGTTGCAATAGTTAGGTTGACTAAGAATGACGCATTTTTATACTGTAGGTACTTAAAAAAAATGTGTAGATTACTCTTAAATATAAAAAGCTGCTAAAACAAATTAAAATTCTTGATAATAAATATGAAATGACAAATCGTTAGGTAATAGATCAACTAACAACTTTGATTTTTTCAGAACTATAAATTAACTCGTACTTAACGAGCCCTTCATAGAATAAGAGCCGCATACCCAATTTCACTCTCCAGCTTAAATTTTATCCAAACACTGGAGCTGCATATGCCCACTAAGTCATTAAATCAAACAATATTTTTCATTCCATTATTTGGGTTAATATCATGTCTATGTTTATCTTAAATAGTAAATTGGATTAATTTTTTAAGTAAATATTTTAATTGTAGTCTAAGTATCGTTTTCATTTAAATTCTGAATCGCATAATTGGTTTTTTTTTTTTTTTCTTATAATTTATTATGTATATTCCAGGACTGAAAATTAAAACCAACTGAAATTCAAGTGAAATGAAAATAAAAACGCATCTGTTGACATAATAAATGTATACCGAATATGAAACTCTGAACTGAGTGTGAGATCGCTGACTGTCTGAAATGGAGTCAAATAATATGTACGTAATGTTAGTCACAGTTTATTTATGATATTGAAGTACAGTATAAATTAATTCATGTGCGTGAGTTTATACAATGAAAACAAAGCCAACAAGTATGTAATACTTTATCTGTACTCTTCCCAACTAAATATCATAGATACACACAATTTGAGCGTCTGTGAATATCACGCAGTAATTGTCACACATAGCTGTCATCATCATCATCATCTGCATAACAATTTCCAATTGAATTAAATTGAAAACGCACTAGTACTATCTAGCGAAGTGACAATTGAAGTAATGTATAGTTTAGAAAAATTTACAGAAAATTGTATGATAGATGAGTAAATATGTAGTATATGAAGTTATGCTAGCAAGTATTCTAGGTAAATATACTATGATTTCTTATTTTTATAACAATCTTACCTATAATATGTTACCGTCCAAATTCTTAACATTAACTCAATGCGTTGTCAATCTTAAGTTCTTTAAATTCGATATTGCTTTCGGTATTGTTTGACACTTTAATGAAATTACAATAAAAAATTTCGAAATCTCGAAAATATTAAGTTCAAAAACTGAAATCATTTTATCGCTTTCAACTCTCATACACTATAGTATTTATACTATATATTTATACATATATTAATTCAACAAAAATCTGAGTTGACCATCAATAATTAGTTCAGCCAACATAAATTTTCTTTAGCTTACGCGGTACCATTTGTAAGGTTAGATAAGGGCGATGCAAGATCATAAAGCAATAGCTTCATAAAGATGGACTATATCCATCGTGCTACAATTTTTTAAGAAGATCATTGAACTTTAGGACTTTTTTTTTAAGTTTCGTTTTTAAAGCGATGTTTTTTTTCAATTCGCAATGAATTTATTTTTCATTCACCATATCCAGATTTGGTTCCATGCGACTATTACGTTTTTCCAAGCTTGAGGAAATGGCTCAGTGAAAGTCATCATAAAATTAGAGAAGGATAATGTACTTTTTTCGTTAGACGAAATATGTATGTTGAGGCCAAAAAAAAACCTAAAAAACATAATACATCAATTTCCATTCAGCGATTGTTTTTAATTGATTATTGCGGTGAGAGTCGATCGTTCACACCTCGAACGATCTTTGATTCAACTGAATCATTAGGCCAACTTATTTGGCGGTAGGGAAATAAAAAAAAAATAAAATCAATTTATTTGGTATTTATCCAACAAAATTACCTTTTGAGAGAAAGCGCATTCTTTCCATTCCCCTAATGATGCCAAATAAATTTTGATAAATAATCGAATTATCGATTATTGAATGAATTTCCATGATAGCTTAAACTCAAAACTTATTGTTCCAATCAAAGATCTTCAAATAAATCCTTTATTTTCTTGCCTTAATACACATTGCTCACGATTATTAATCGTTACCCTAATCAACATATATTGTGATTCCATTTTTGATAACCACCAACCGTGCGTGTTCTTTTATAGCGCAAAAATAACATCTTTACATATTGATTATAACAACAAATTACTCATATGTACTTATGTAGATTATGTCCCTGTGTAAAACGCTAAGCTGTTCAAGTGTTTTTCTTCAGTTTTTTTCTGTTTAATTAACCACAAACAAGCAAATATTTATTATTTATTTTATTAACGTTAATATGTTTTATTATTAAAACCCAGCGAATATTTTTTTCGCACTAGAGTCATATAAACATCGCCGAACCGATGATTTTAATCCTACGCAATTTCTTCTACAAAAACTCAACGGAAATTGAAAGGGAAAGGCTTGTACTTTATAATCCTATACATAGTCTTATGGGAAAAAAAATTCGCCGTGCTACATGGCCTCAAAAAACAATGTTTTTCGCACTTTAAGTTATAATATCTCAAAAATCTGACCTGCTAGAGGAATTCTGATCCCGGAATCGGTTTCAGCGGCAAAAAATACATGGATATACTTTATTGGCATCCAGACTATAAAACAAGCAAATTTCATTTTGTGGGCCTGTGTGATCAATGGGAAAATTTTAGAATATTCCACTATTTTCTATGTCTCCTCCGGAAGCATCATTGAAAATTGATACGTGATATATGTAATGGTAATGATGATTGGCGACAAATTTAGTATTGAGTTTTCTGAAGCTTTATTAAAAACAGCTTCAGGAGAAGAATAATAAGAATAATTGTTTTAAATTTTTAATTGTAATTCCTAAACTTAAAGAAACTGCTTATCATTTGCGCTATTGTGCTTTTATTATGCATCTTATAAAAGAGTCTCCAAGAGTCGTAGCAGCATTATTTTCAAATCGCGCTTAAATTTGATCAAATAAAATTTTTCTAAAAGAGTCGATTGATTGATTGTTTAATGTTTGCTGGGGAAATAATAATTGAATGATCAATACACTCGGAAAAAAATTAAGTCGTTTAAAAATAAACGAGTACTTAATATTAAAACTCTCATAGGCTACTTTATTTCTCCACCCCCCCACAAACGTAGCTCAGCTTAGCCTTTAACATTGACCAGAATCAATGAGCACAGTCGGAATTTCCGGTTCGTATCAACACTTTCGATTACCACGCCTGTATATTACGCTAAGGACGTGTTAGATTTGAGCTATATTTTTTTAAAAATCTATTTCCCTTTTCATCAAAGTAGTTTCTTCCAACGTGATGTATGAGTGACATTAAATTATTTTGCATTAAAAGTAAAAGTTATTTCGCCTCCTTGCGGTTCTAAATTATGTGAGAAACTATTTTCAAGTAGCTATAACTTTTATAAAAATTAGTTTAGTTTGTGGTGCCTATTTTCTAGTACTATAAATATAAAAAAAGAAAAGCTCTAAAAATCATACGTTTGGATTTCAGTCGCCGAGAGGCACTAGTTAACTTCAACTCATTGTCAAATAATTGGAATTTCACAAATCCTCTTGTCAATTACTATCACTTTAGGGGGCGATTATAAAATCTGATTTTAACGATGTATACATATGATACTAAGAGTTATTCAGGAATATTACACAATGAGTTGAGTGTATCTTTTTTATGGGGTGGCTCACCAAAAATTATATGGTTTTTTTCTTTAAACGATAACATTGACTGAAACACTTTTCTGAATGCTTATGTCATGATATGAGCCTGTTGTTGAAAAAATTATCATATATGTACACAGGGTGAACCGAAAATCGATATCCTCAATTATTACTCTTACTTAAACAAGCTTTATCCTCAAATGAATGTTACTCATACGCTACGTCGTACATGAGAAATAGAAAGTAATTTTTAGGTCACTAATATTAGAAAATATAACCAGTAAAATTTTCAATATAATCGCAAATAAAGTACAACCACTTTGAGCCGGCATTAGGTCTACCATTTTTTTTTTTTTTTTAAATCAAATGATAAATAAAGTTCATACAAAAAGCTTTAATGTAAGCCTTAATTCAATATTCCTAGTGGCTTCAATTTTCGTGCCGAACAAAGAGTCTATAACTCAGAGAATAACTTATATGCAAATCACATACATATGTAAGTAGTAGTAAGTTTTATTATAATTTCCATAGTTTACATAAGGGTTACCAGCCGTTTATAATGTAAATTTAATTTACTGATAGATAACTATATCTAATGGAATTTTTTCGTAACTTTATTATAGTGAACAGACCATAATGCATTAGACATGCCCTATTAAGTGTTGCGTGAAACCAAAGAAATATAAGTTGCCCAAAAACAGTTTAAACAAAAGGAAGAGAACATCACTAAATGGCAACCCGCAAACTTAAAGAAACAACAACTTAATGACCGAATATAATTTTCTTATATGAATGTACTGTATGTATGTCATTTGCATTTCGAGATTTCACAATCTTTTTTCGCCCTTAATTTGTTTGAAGATTCAGCAGATAAGAATGATTTTTGTTTTTAGCCTAATAACTAGAAATCCACTAACGACAGTAAAACTTTTCGTATTTTTGCTTTATTTATTTATTATGTCACTAATGCCCGAGCACGATCAAATACTCTGTGCAAACGTGCTAACATCGCGGTACTGAAATTTACTGAAAGCAATGAATAGACGCCGGCAGTTCGATGAAAACAACCAACCCTCGATTTATATTTATTCACTTTTTTTTTATTAATTGAAACTTTACACTTTTATTCACAAACGGGCGAGATGATTCGAACTTCGTGTGACAACAGCAGTAGAAGTGATGCGGATTGGGTTGTATTTCACATTGATTGTTTTATTAGTAAATGAATTTTAATGACTTTTAAGAAAAGTGGTCACACAAAGAGAACAGTAGCCAATGCATATGTGCCTACATATGTGCATTGTTAATCGAAAATAATATTTGCATATATAACGACTGCTTAGCGCGAAAACAAATCGAATCCGATATTTTTAGTGATTTTGACGTTTGTTTTTTTGCATATTTGGAGTCTTCATCAAAGATAAATAAAATGTTCCACAAGTTCAAGCACTCGAAGCATATTGCATTGGGAAGTTTATATGATGATCGTTTCGAGTGCAACCATGCAGACCTCTAATATGTATTAAGAAAGCCCAATGTATTTCATTTGATTTAATATGCAATATGTCTTCTATCTTTCATCATTAATTCTATATTATTATGTTATCCATGGGCAAAGGAAACCACTTCCATCATCAACCAAGTGAAAAGAAAAAATATAAAAAATGCAGGTGTTCTCATTCTGTAGGCCTAAAAATGTTTCCACGCCTCCTTGTTTTTGTATTTATGCATTGAAAATTCTCAATCCTTATTTCAAAAGGAATAATTCTTTCGTTGATATAGGGTAAGGTTCAAAACTTGGAATTGATAAATTTTAATTTAATTCCTAGGAATAGAAAATTGCTTGTTAGTTATTTATATTGTTTTTAAATGTCCAAAGAAACGGACATTTAAACTAAAGTTCGCGGCTTAGTGATAACCTATACAAAATATGGAAAATAAGTTTTATAACAAAATTCAAAAATATATGAATTCCATGCAATTCATCCAAAATTTGCCGCCCCTTACAATCAGCTGATGTAGGCGCGGGCTTCTTCAGCTCCGGCCTTGACTATATTATTTAACATTTAATTTAATCAAAGAAATTATCAATTATGCTCATATGTAAAAATATTGATTAATTTAAGTAACAACGTAAATGTTTATTTAATTGGAAAGTGAGTTTCTATTTCGCGTGAGTTTTGTACACACATGCATATGCATGCATGTATGTATGTATAAACATACGTAATTTTTTATTATGGAATTAATTTTAATTAAAATAAATTATTATGATGATTAAATAATTACAAATTATTTGTAATTACTTTTGAAATAAATTTAAAAATTTATTCAATTAAATTGTTTGCTAAAGGTTATTTACATCATTTAATAAATGACAGTCAATAGAAAACATTAAATCAACTGCAATATTTTAAATAAATTCATAGTCTAATTTCTTCTATTAACTTTAATTCAATGCAACAAAGCACTCGAATTATTTTTTTTAATAATAAATAACATTCTTCATCTTCCAAAAAACTCTTGTGAAAAATCGTTCCCACCAACAACACCCTTTCTACATACATATATAAAATTAATAGAAAATTTATGTTTTCCAATAAAGTGAAAATTTACCATAACCTTACAAATTTCTAATCTTTTACGGCGCGCTACATAATACCACAAGTTCAGTGATCTTCGATGTAACCACATGCAGGTGTCTGTTGCCTCTACTCCTATGGTAAATGCCAACAATTGCCAGCAGTAACGTAAGAAACGCATCTTTAATTTCACTAGCGGAGAAAATAAATCGACAGCCATGCACAGTACAATGTTGTTGGCAACAAAGAAAGCCTCTAATTGAACCAACGTAACCTCCTGAGGTTAAATACAATAATATTTTCGAAAATAAATAATCTCTGTAAACGATTCATCAATGAATGAATGCAACTCGTTTTGTACGTCAGTCAGTCATGAAAACTCTTTCAATCGAGTGACGCAGCGGCTGCTACTTTTTTTTTCCCCCTCTTGCTCGCAACTACCAAATATCGCTGTGGGCCAACTGATTTTATGTTGAAAGCGCGGTTTGTGTAAAACTTAAAAAAGGAGAGAGAGAGAGAAAAGCAAGATACAAGTGTCAAAAACCACTTTAAAGACAACATCCACAGTCAACAGTGCCGTCTTTGGCCACGATTTTGCAAATTGCAATAAGCTGTATAATTTGTAAACGTAGTAGCCTAAGGGCCCGCTGTATAAAATTCGGTATACGAGAAAGATAGAAATGCGTTTTGGAGAAACTAACCAATCAGTCTCGCCTTGCCAAAGCCCATCCTGATGCCCGAAAATTACCGAATTTTTCCCAATGTTGTTGTTTGAATTACAACTGTATAATAATTATTACAGCACGAAATGTATGCCAAATGATAGAACTCGAAGAGGCAAAAATATAATATTTGGGGTTGTATTGTCGAAACCTGTCCCAAAATAGAGTTGCCATCGGTATTTTGTGTCATTTTCTATTAATAGAGCTCGAAGAGCCTAAAAACAATATATAGGGTTGCCTTGTCGAATGCTGTCTTAAACATGGGTTGCCACCCAGTTTTCTTAATGAGTGGCAACCCATGTTTGACAAGGACTCGAAAAGGCAACCCTATATAGTCTATTCAGGCTCATCGAGCTCTATCGTTTGGCACACATTTAAGGCTGTTATCTTCATTAATGAAAATTAACCCAATAAATCGGGCGAACTCATGTTTGGAATAGGATTCAACAATGCAACCCTTGACATAATCTTTAGGCCTCTTCGAGTTCTATCATTTGGCATACACTTTGAGATGTAATATTATACAGTTTTAATTTTCGGGCATCGGGACAGGCTTTGACAAGGCAACCCTGGTTCGTTTATTTCACCAAAATGCAGTATTATCTTTCCCATTTGTCTTTTCCTGTAATCTTATACACTCGACTTTTCTACCAAGTGCCATCATATACCAGCATATCCATCCTATCGGCGTCACTGTGCCGTTAAGCTTCTGATTCTGTTTTAATATGTATCGTAAAATTTAAAAAAAAAAGTTTTATGAATTTTGGTTCGTTGAACCTGAATTAGTTTTATTTTCATACGTCAGATATTTAAAAGTTTCATTTTAGAAAATTTGCGCCCCAGGCCCGTACAACTCAAACAAAACGATCCTGTGCAAAACCAACGATAACAAGTTCACTATCATTTCGATTTCAATGGAAATGCGAGATGCTCTCGATAGTGCATGCGTATTTGTTTTGACGCTCATTTCCTTTCTTGGGCCACAATTTTCTCTGAAGATGCGAAAATAGTTGACAACAACAACAACAACAGCAACCACAGCAGCAACAATGATATGGCAAAACAAGTCGACAACATCAAACAAAAATTTCTCTTGTCCATCGATGATGGTGACGATGATGACAATGACGTTCAGAAATATGATTCAGTGACAAAAAGCAGAAAACCATCTGTGTTAACTGGGCTCAAAAAGGGAAAATGCATGTGGCACCAAAGTGACTATTGCATTTAACACACACATACACATGCACACACACACACTCACAAGCACACGGATTTTTTACCTTCTCTGTTAATGACCATGGTGTTTAATTATTGTTTTTGTTATTTTTTCTGCTGCAATTGACTGCATTTTTCTTTGCCAACAATAAACTAAATTTCAAGAAAAATTTAACTTGTTGCAAAATAAAAGTAAAAGTTTTTTTGTAAACAAACTCACATGCTCATCGCAAGAAAATTATAAAAATTATGGCTATGTACGAGTATTTAGTAGGTTCGCATGTTAAAAGATGTTAATTTTTTCATACCTTTTACTTTAATGTTTTAGTAGATTTTGTGCCAATTGCATTTTTTATGCTAAAGTTAGTGTGGAATTTGTGGTCAATACTGATTACTTGTATGTTTATTGTAAGCCGACTAATTTTAAGTGTTAAATTTTTGTTAAGAAAGAAAGACAACGTTAAAAGAAAATGGGGTGTTTATTGTTATCGGTAGGCATAAGTCTTAAAGTATCGAATAGCAATGAAGAGTAGGTCGATAAAAGTAGAAAAGTGTTGAAAAGTCAGTAATATTCCAAAATTTTGACTATTATCAAAAAACCTGTATATACTGTAATCGATTGGGTAAGTTCGAAAAATAATATTGGACAAAACTTAGAGTGGCTCCGGACCTTGGAAAGTACAGTTTTCGACCCTTTTGGTGGTTTCCAAGGTCTGGAGCCACCCTATGGTATGTCCAAAAGCCATTGCCGGCCATTCCTCATCGGTTGCAGCAAAAGAAAATTTTAGGGTGTTTCAAAATAAATTTTTTTTTTGCATCAGTCGATAGGGAAAGGTTGAAAATAGCCATTTCCGAGATCAATCTATCAACTGGTGCAAAAAAAAATTTTATTTTGAACCACTCTAAATTTTTTTTGCTCCAACCGATGAGGAATGGTCGGAAATGACTTTTGGACATACCTTAGGGCGGAATTAAATCCAAGGTCAGACCTACAGTTAAAAAAATAGTCTTTCTAAAGCAAGATGGGGTTTAACCCCATTAAAGATGTTAGTTTGTCATTAGTTTTGCTGAGAACGCCTCATATGGGGCTGTACCCTCGACTTGAATTCGGCACTGTGAATGTTCCATAAACCAACAAAAAATACACTTAAGTAAGTTTTGTTTGAATAGTTATGTAACACATTGTGTGCAAATGATCATCTTCAGAACGATTTGATAATATTCCGCTATTTTGTTGTTTAAAAGAATAAAATAATTAATTGCTATGAGTACAATATGTGCGGTGTCAATCGAGCTCAATAAAAATAATATAAATTTTTTCATTATTAATCTAGCGACTGAAAAAATTTCAAGCATATAACAACCTGCGGGTCTGGTCTAATGATTGCCCATCCAGCATAAATGAATAAAGTCGCAAATATGAGAACATGTGGTTATTTTTCACTTTTGCTTTGAGTGGTTGTGCCTCTTAAAGCTACGCCACACGCAATGGTTCGAAATCGGACAGATACTTACGAGAATTCTATAGGACTATATTGATGTAAGTATGTACAATATGTGATTACTATGTTCTGCCAGTAGTACTTCAATTTAGGAATACATATGTTTTTATATGTACGCCTAGCAAGTCCGAAAGCGTAGAACACTTGCACGGAGCAAAAAAAAAAAAAAAAGAAAGAAGGAAACAAAAAACACCCCAACAGAAGCAACTGTGGTTGCGTTCCTTTAAATTTGTGTAAATTGCTATAGCACCGTTCATTGTTGCTCTGCTGCAGTACGTGTGCGTATGCTATGTAATTGTATCTTAAAGATGCCATCAGATTCGCAATGCCCTATGTTGTACAGATGCAATTTATTCATTGTGGTTTTACTCTTTTTTTATATCTTTCCTTTTAGTTCTTAATTAACCAGACTACGAAAAAAACGATGTCTTGTCTGGGCCAAACTAAAGTGTGATGTGGACAAACAAAACTAGTGGAATAAAATTGAGAGGGAGAGAAATTTTGATACAAAATAATCTTTGTATACAGTTGCAGATAGACAAGATACTTACAATATTTCATCTAACATAAGTTTATCAATGCGTACAAGTGGGGATTTGAAGAAGATAAATTTTTTTCACTAAATGGCAATGCTTTGTTATTCAAAAAATATTTATTAAGGAAATGCCTAATTTAATTATTGCGGATAAGTGAAGATTTTCCTTGCGCATCTTTTCACTTTACTTCCTTAATCCCCCGCAACTACAATAATTGAGTAAATCTAATTACTTTCGTAACAATTAAATAATCACGTAACATGTAGTTATGTAAACACTAATGAATACAGAAAAAAATCACTTCATTCCACACGTATTCGCTACGAAATTCTGTAACAGATTTTTTTGTCTAACAATAAATAAATAGATTTACATATGAATGAATGAGCGTAAATATCTTATTCCTCGTTTGGATATGCAAAAGATACGTGAAAATATATATTATATTGTTAAAGATAAGAGTATATGAGTACGATTAGTAATATTATGAAGCTTAAGGATGCATACATTCATAATATATATAAACCTCAAGACTCGATTTCGGTGCAAAAACTACGAATCGATGCCTTGAATTGAAATGGTGTTTTGCCCCGTTGGAAATTTTATTTTTTAATATTTCAAGATCAAATAATGTCAAAATAAATGGTATATATTGTTGAATGATTTTATAAAGTATCAATAAGTATTGAAAATAATCGAAAAGTTAATAAATTATAAAGGCAACAGATTCCATCGAACACTGTTGACTATTGAAAATTATCGCCTAAAACCACGCGAGTTTCGATAAAATATGGAAAATGACGAAAAAGTTGAATAAGGTTGAAAAGTTGAAAAAAAATTGAAAGAGGTTGAAATTGAAAGAAGTTGAAACCGATGAAAAAGGATTATAACGTTTATAAAATATTGAAAAAAGTTGAAACATGTTCAAAAAGTCGTGTTGAAATGTTGAAAAATCTTGGTTAATTCAATGTACATACATAGTTGAAAGAGGCTGAAAAAGTCGAAAGGAAAAAAGAAAAATCTTGAAAAAATCTTAAATAGTCAAAAATATTAAAAACAGTCAAAAAAAGCCAAGCTTACAACCTTTTGTTGATATGAGAGGTAATACGTCCACAGAGCCAATCCTATCGAATTTCATTTATATAGTAACCGGCATCTACACACCAAATATTATTTGGATTATTCTGATAGTACGTTAAATATATCCTTAAATGTTCTTAATTATGTGGGAGGTGCCACGCCCACTAATTCAATCTATTCGAACTTTATTCGAATTTAAAACTTATGGTAACCTTTACCTGTAGGTACACCAAATATTATGAAGATTACTCTCATATCACACTATCTATAAAATTAAACGTTTTTTGCTTGTATTGGAGATACCACGCCCACAGGTACTAGTACGCCCACTTTTGGTTATGAGATACCTCATAGCAAGTACATCTGTCATATTTAATTTCATAACGTTTACTTTGTTAGTGCTTTTATAGTATATTAATATTTAAAAATATTGTGGGATGTGCCACGCCCTTCAAAGAGTTTTACCAGTATAATGGCGTAGCTGGTTATGATGAGTGTTTTCTGTGGTATCAGCTCATCTCTTTTTTATGAAAATCGTAGGTGCCGTTTTCGAGTCATTTTGAAACGAAATTTTTTAAAGTGCCACTCTCAATTTTCAATACCGCCTACTTTAAATTGAATTTTAAGATATTCATTACTTACATACATCCATCTAACAAATTAACACTATATCATGCTTTTTTGTGCGAGATATGACATTTTAAAAATTTAGGGTTGTGTCACGCCTCTGTTAGAATTTCTAAAACTTAAAATCAAGCCTAATCTTAATTTTGTTCAATGCCTTAATGTTATTTTTTTTTTTTAATTCTAAGCTTTACTGGAACTCCGCAGTTAATCCATCCATCCGTCTATCTATTAGTCTACAAAATAATGTGTAGAAAATCAAAATAAAATAATGGTTTTTCATCAATTTTTCAAAGAAACAGTTTAAAGTTTAAGATTCTTAATTTGTCATGGCTTAGACAAAAGTGAAATTGTTTGTTTCTGTGTAAAACGACAATCAATCAACATTCAAAGTAATTAAGGGCTTAAGGTAAAACGCAACATGATAACGGCGACAAATATCCAACGGCAATTGTAGTATTAAGAAAGATGTATTTTCTTAGATTAGGCTTTTAAAAAAAATCTAAAAAATATGTTTTATTCTAGGTATATAACCTAACAAACAAATTATCTGCGAAAGATACTTACGAAGTTGTAGTTCCACCTCGAGTCATTTTGCTTACTCGTCGATCTCTCATGAATTTACTAAATCAAAATCTTTGCAAATCAAAATGTAATTGAAAATCAATTGTTGTTGCTTTGTGGCGACGTCACAATACGATTCGCATTCAATTTAAATTTAGAACACAATCCGTTGATTATGCCAACACCTAAAAGAACGTGCTGCGAATCCACTCAAAATCACAGATGCTCGCGAATGCTGGCTATAGTAGAAAGTTGTCACTTTCGTTTTTATCGGCGAATTACGCGCTTTTTCAGTTTACAATTTTATTTAGATATCAGCAGAGTAGAACAAAAACACTTCCGGGTTCTGTGTTCTTATTTTATTTTTCGTTTTTATTTTAACGAAATGTTTGCATTCTTCGGAGATGAGATAATATAACTGGACCAATCAATCTAATAATTTATCGCAATTAAATACTGCACAATTTACACAATCACAGATGCAAAATAAGTATATGAAGGCAACGCAATTTAGATACATCAAATACAGCAAACAAATTAAATATTAAACAGACGTTTCGTTCTAATTTTCTGCTGTTGAATAATAGAAAGCTATTCGTGATATCTGAGTACCAGTAAAAAATTTAATAAATTTAAAACAACAAAACTTTTGCAATTAAAATAACAAAACACTAAAGGGGATTCAACGAAACACTTTTTGTTTATTTTTTGCTTAATCAGCAGGTTGTTGTTTACAAATGTTTTAACGTGAAAACTTAACAAATAAATAAACAGAATTTTTTTTAAAATCTATAAATTTTCAAGCGATCCTAGCAAGCACACGATCATCGGAATAGTATCTCTCGAATACTGTTTGCTGCGCATCCAGTAGCGATTGAGAAAAGTAAAGTTCGCGTTTTACAGAGTTGTTTAACAGTTCACGACGCACCGCATGAAAACTCTGTTAGTGTTATGTTGTTGTCCTCTATTCCAGTCTACAGCGCTACTCGATCGGTTTGTGTCACGGCTATGAAAGTATTGTAATAGAGTTTGTGTAGAGAACAGAAAATGTTGATTGTTTTACATATTGAATAATGTTAACTTTTTAACATAGTTAGATATAATAAGAAATTCAATTAATTCTTTAAATTCACTAACATATAGATATAGATATATGTATGTACCTATTACCACAAAAAAAACTATTCATAACCACAAAAAGTTACCAACAAAAAATTTAAAATTTTGATATCACAAAAAATTATTAACGTGTCTCACAATTCCACAAACACAATCATGAATTGGTGCTATTCCGTGAAGGACTAAGTTTATTTTTAAAATTAATTTACAAAACATGAAAGAATCAACATTTTTTTCATACCAGGTCTAACGTATCTACTGATTTATTTTTAAAATTCTATTAAATATTGATCGCTGCTATTAATAGGAACAATAGGAATATATTTAGAATTGAATGAGTATTGATTTATTAAAAGATTTAATAGCATTTTTCGCTGTGGTCATTAAGAAGTTTACTGACTCAAATATAAAAACCGAATTACAAAATTAACCCCAAGTAGAATGATGATAGTAATACATAATACTTTATGAAATTAAATTTCGTGAAAAATATAAATGTCAATTTTAATTCAGCTTTGACCTACATATATAAACAAAAAAATCGAACACCTGCTGAATGTGAGCCACTTTCTTCTGTCTATAAAATTAAAGTGTTCCTTAAAGCTCAGAAAATAACTGACATTTTCGATATCCCCTTCAATGAGTTCCAGTGATTGACGGATAATTTAGCGCGCTGAGTTCACAAATAGAATAAATATTAAATGACCCGTGTGCTGAAGGAGCTTTTCACACTCGCTCCATTCAACCGTATAAAATTAAAAGGATATTAAGTAGAATACAACAACATAAAGCAGCCACAACAGTACAAACAAAACGGACATAATTTCATGAACTCGAGTCTGTTAACCGGGTTTATTTTATTATTTCTATTGGATTTTGGCACAGCTGCGTGCAACAGTCCAAAAAAAAAAAAAAAATCCAACAAAGTAAAACATAGGCCAAAGCAGAATGTTGGGAGGTGTAAAAAACAAAAAGAAAACAAAAACAAAAGAACAAAATCAGCTCGTAAATAGCGACTGCTTAGCACGCAATTAACTGTTGAATACCCAACTCCTTCGCTCATCAGTTTACGGAAAACTACACGCACGGCAGGCAACTCAAATGAAAATCAACAGGATATGGGACGGATCAAGACCGGAAATTCGGTGAGTTTGTATATGTGTGCGTGTGTGTATGTATGACTGGGACATTTACCATCCTTACAGTACTGGGTGCGTTCGTCCTAAAGTTCGTAAGTCGATGGCTATTTCGCAAAGAATTTAATGAACGTATTTTTTTTTAATGTCCTTTAGCTTTAATTTTGTAATTTCATGTGTATACTAATTACTTTTTGTGGGGGTGGCATTATAAGTAATAGTAGTTTGTCATTGCTTTTTTGTTGTCAGCTAGAAAATGAGCAAAAAAAACAACGACTTAAAAGAGTTTATTTCTGAATTAGTGTGATGAAACATTAAAAGTTGCGTGTCCACTGACATACAATACAATATTAGCCTTCTCTTTAAAACAAAAATTACCAAATGATAATAAAAATTTAAGTTTATCTGCCACTAAAAGTTGTAAAACAGGATTTTTTATTACTCCAAATGAATATGACCTTTAACTTTTATTTTTCTTATACCTACATAACATACCTGACATACAAATTTGCTAACAGACCTAGACCAGTGAAAAATTAAAAATGAAAGTTCAATAAAAGATAATGAGAAGTAGCCTCTGCTGGTGGTGTAAAACAATTACACAACAAATAAGATAAGATTTGTCTAGCCTTATAGATGTTGACGTGCTCAAAGATGATTCGGGCTAGTAAAATTAAATGACAACTTGAAGGCGAGTTTTCAAATCAGAAATGAACGGAAATACTGTTAAAGGAACAGCACCGTACCAACCCGACTTTGCGTGGAAGGGGGGGGGGGGGGGGGGGCGGGCAAATGCAATTCCAATAGCATGATTTTTTATTTTTCCTTCCAAAAAAAAAAAAAATTTACAGCAAAATGAGACCGCTCTTGCCCATATGGTGGGTACGGGCCTATAAAGGAATGCTTAGAATTTAAAGAATTTCTTAATGAAAACGAATTCATTCTTCTTAAAATTACCTTATAACGAGTATTAACGTTCCTTTATAACTTTAACAATTTATGTGAATTCCAACCGAGAGCAATAGAACCCATCAAATTATTTTATGTTTTTGTCTAAGAAAAACTTTTTTCGTTTTTAATAAATACAAAAAGTTTCTAGGCAAACAAAAATGAATTTGTCGTTAATTTTACTTTAAAAAATATGGTCACTTCAAGCCGTAATTTCGTAATCAAATGTCCTAACCCAAAAATCGTATAAAACCGGTTGACCTCAAAATTGGTCAAAAGTGTATTCTATTGGGTGGACTGTAAAAACCTTAGTTCAAGTGATTTCCATAGATTTTAATGGCCTTTCAAATGGTCGAAATTATTGTATAAAATTTAAAAATTTGAACATAATTTTTTGAAATAAAAAAATAAATTTAACTTTTTTTTGAAAATGGATACTTTGGTTTTCTTTTTCTTTTGCACCTCTGATGCCGACAGAATTTTCAAAATATAGTAGTTTGAGAAATACTTCGCTCAATCGATGATGTTAAATCAGTTTTCATACTGCTGAATAAAATTATGTACTTTAAATTTAAATTTTTTTGGCTCATAATAGGATATATTATATAGACATATTATAAGAATATTTCTATGAAAGATGCATTTGAAATAAAATTGAAATAAGATTTTTTATAAGGCTTATAATCTTAAGATATACATTGACACCATAAATATTCGTTAAATTGCAATTGTGAGGTTGATAAGAAATATTTTTATTTTACTTTTTTTATTTTGTTTTTTTTTCAGAGCAGTAGGTGCAAAGTTTTGTTAAAAAATTGTTGCCAGCTCAAGTGGAAATAATTTTTAAAATAAATAGCTGCAACGATATTAAAACAAATAAACAGCATAGTAAAAAAATATAAGGAACGCGCTTCTACTTCTACTAAAAGCAATAAAGACGGTAGTTTCCTACTGTTGTCGCTGTGTTTCGCATTATATGGGATGTGATTATCAAGTTTCGAGACTCGTGCAATGCAAATTTATTTAATTCTTGAGATTTGGATAGACAATGGACTGACACTGTTGTTGTTGTAGTTTGTTGTAGTGATAAGACGTTCTGATGTTCAGATTAAGATGAACTCAATTTTAAAGTTTGCAAACTTGCAATTCCTTCCATTGTTCACAACTAACTATGCAGAGATTAGTCAACTCGTCAACTCACAATTAAAGTTAATTTAATTTGAAAGTGAGACCGAAGCTGATGCTCGTAAAAGACTTTTATTTTGTTTTTATTAAGTTAAAATTGGATTTACTGTAGGCAGCTTAGGAAATCGTTGATTACGCTCCTCAGAGGGTAATGTTTTTCTTGATTATTTAAATTAAGAATTTTGAAATTGGAATTTTCGTTTAAATGGCAATCAAAATTGTGATTTAAATTCATTCGTAGACCTTGAAGGCTTCCTTAACGGCAAGCTTACACATTGTGGCTGTTAAGTGCCACAGTAGTTTGTCACATGATACATATAATACAACGATGAATAAAAGTTTATGTGGGTCGATTTCAACTTACTTTTCATCTGGTGGTGGAGGCATTTCGTTTCCACATGCACTTCCCGGTGGTGTCTTCTCCCCTTCCATCATTGCTAGCGGAGCTTCTGGTGGTGGCAGTGGGCTAACTGAATTTGTGTCCATAAAAAAGTTCTTATGTGTATGCTTAAAAAGTCCTACTTCGTCGTGTGGTTAATTTTCAAAGTTTTCTGTAATGAAATAAGAAAGTTTAACTTTAATAAAAGTGCTAATTATATTTTACGAAAAATATTGCCCATAGCAAAAGTTTAAATATGACGTGATTTAATCGCATATTTTTTGGGACATTGATATCACTATAGGCTATAATTTTATGGGAACTTTCCGGTAAATGTGCTTAAACCTCATATCGGCTTTTTTAATAGGTTTCCAGATTCAAAAACATTTTTTTTATGATAACAATAAATCAAATATTTTAGTTAGGCCTAAATTTTTATTGGAACATTTTCAAGATTGCTCTTATTTACTGGGCTATTATTTATTTTTGTGTTACTTACTCGTTTAACTAAAACATACAAAACAAGGAGTTCACCTGATCACCGAACATAAAATCATTCGATACACTGGAAGAAAAACTTTCTTGCCATGCAAATTAAGAGAAACTCCAGCATCAACTTTGATAACCAGCTACTTTTGGCTTCTATACTGCTCAAAATAGTTTACATTCAGCAGAGTCGCAAAGTAGCCAAAAAGTTTGAACTACGTAACCTTAAGGACGACTGTCGAGAGAAATTCAATCTTGGCAAAATGACACAACGTAAAGTTTTTTTTTAGCAATAATTTTTATGCCAGGAAATAAAAAAAACTTCTGCGTGACTCCACAAACTAAATAAACTCGAAATGTTTCGAAAAAGCTTATGAGACTCGGAAAATTGACGAGTGGTATCGAACTTGAATGAAATACTACCGAAATTGTAGAAAAATATCATCGGCATGAGTCAAAAAGAACCACACCTTCTAGCAAGGCAACCAAGTGACTAGCCCGGCCAGGCCGGTGAATTTCATGTTTAAACTGCTTGTATTCTGCATACTTTTTTTCACCGTTATTTTCGTCATAACATTTTATCATGTGAAATATATAAAAACAAAGTCAAGCAAACAAAACATTCAAAACCCACAGAAGTACAGTCAGCGAAATAGCTATATGTGCGTACAATGTTTTTATATATTTCCTATGATAAAATGTTATTACGAAAATAACGGTAAAAAAAGTATGCAGAATGCAAGCAGGATTTGCAGAAAGTAATTTGGAATATTGCTGTTATTATTTCCTTTGAAAATAGTACCGTAGAGTGGCTTGGCAACGATGAAAAACAAAATATTGAGATTTCGATTTTGGGGAAAAAAATCTCCTGACCTCAAATGTGTTTTAACTAGCATTAAACTCATGTTATTTCTCTCTCATATTAATACAAATCCACAATAAAATTTTAAGCGTAAAAAAAATTGAGAATTTTGAAAAAATCAGCCTTGTTTTTTTTCATAAAAAGCGTTATAATTCTGTATGTGGTACTATTTGGAATGGACCTTTTTGCTAAGCAGTTTACATTCACGATTATTTGATTTTGTGTCTTCAGTTTTTGAAAAGAAGTATTATCTACGAACCCCAAATTGTTACGCCTTTCTTTATATTCATTATTTTACGACAGGATGGTAGAATCCTAAGTGCAGTCAACAATGCTAGAGATATGACAGACATAGCCCAATAGTTTATTTTTTTTACTTCCAAATAAAAGTTCTGCGTGCAGCTAATGATACGCAGAGAAAATCAACAGGACTATGAAGCGAAAATAGCATGCTCTTTTCCATTTAAATTACACCAATAGGTAAACTATGCACAGAAATAGATTCAATGTTAAGGTCAATGCCTCACAGGTTATTTTAAAATGGAAAAGTTGTCGGAGTTAATTCCTGTGAAAAATGCAACAACACGCATACAAAACAATTGCCTTTGCTTTGTATAGATTCTTTTTTACTTTCATATTATGTTTTAATAAACTCATAATAATTTTAATTAATTTCTTATATATTAAAGATATTTTATATTTAAAAATAGCAAAATAAATTTTAGAAAATAATTAACTTAAAATTTCTTACTTAAATACTTATCTACGAAAATTCTAACCAAAAATCCAAAATTCAATATCGGAACAACAAATGTTGGCGAATTAACATGCCACGCCACGTACATCATGCGAAATGTTGTTGACCCTTACGACTCGGAAGAATCTACTCATTGGCCTTTTTGCAGCCGCTGATTCACATGAAAATGTGTCTGCAGCAGCTGTAAACACTTTTTGTGTAAAATAAAAGGGGAGCACAGGGTGTAGGCTGCGGTGAAGTACCATAGAAACTTCAATTAAACTACGAGAAAAGTGTACGCAAATGAATAAAAATACTCTGGATACTCAAAGCGAACGAACGAACGGGCGAAGGGATTTTAATAAGTTGAAGTTTCACATGACGGCATTAGGGTTGCCAACATTGTATGGTAGCTAGCATTGTATGGCAAAGTGGGGGTGGTTAGCAAAAGAAACATAAAAATCACAGTGTGGCAATTGCTGACATGCTCATCAGATTTTCTGGCACGGATTCAAATTTGCTGTTTTGCATGTTTTATCCATATCCAAAGAAAATTAAAATTTTATAAAGAAAGTTTGAGAAAAACAGTTTTGCTTAGATGTCATAAGGAAATTTTTAGTATTTTCTTTTTATTCAAAAGAAATAGCCAAATTTATATTCTTGAAACTTTGCACTTCGTTGAAAATATTGTATTGATTCGAAACAATTGAAGATATAGATCTATTTATGTCATTAAGCATTATGTCTGTTGTCAACTAATGAAACATTTAACATATGGAATCAACAATCCATTCGCTATTTAATTAATTCTAAGGAAAAAAATTGCTTTAATTATGTTAACACGCTATATAATTTATGTCGCATACTTGTGCAAGATACATGTAAACATTCTACTATTACAGTTGATATTTATTTGCGTACTACTCGTATTTATGTATGTTCATATGAGCATATTTACATACCACAGAAATTTCGTTTAATTCAGGTAAATATTGTAGATATATAAAAGTGAGTATTTTCCGCTAATTTGCTCAGGCAGTAGCGACGCACAATTTGAGCTAAAAGCCTGGTCATAGCTCTGAAACTACTAATCCGATTTAGAAACTATAGTAACGGTGTTATTTTTTACTCTGCGAAAATTGATTTCGTTACTTTAAATAATTCTCTCAGTGTAGCGTTTTAAAGATTTTGTTTTTATGTAAGATGCCACGTCCACCTAGCTCGCTAAGTTTTTGTCCAGAGCATTCCCGAATCAATCTTAATATTTGTGTGAAATTCAGTTCATTTACCTTAAATAGTTCTCCCAGTATAGCATTTAGAAATTTCCGCTTACGTAGGAAGTGCCAGGGGTCCAGTTTCATCAACATTTTTTTCTAGATCTTGTCAAATTTTATTCTAGTATTTTGGAGAAATTTAGTTACACTGCATCAAATAACTCTCTCTTAATATAGCGTTATAAATGTTTTAATTGTAAGGGCGGTAGTTGTGTCCGTGCACCAATTTCACCCATTTCTTTACCAGAAGGACACACAGACAGCCGGACATGCACATGCATAGCTAGGTTAGGTAGGAGTGGCAGTCAGTTGCAAACTGACTCACATAGACCAAATGTGATCCATTGTGATACCACAGGGTGTCCGACTATACCCTCTCGTTGAACCAACCGGATTTCATAATAAAATTAGAAAGCTGACCTATACCAACATGTCTTAGGTCATCCAGGTCATCGAATAAAAACGAACCAAGTGTTTTGTGGCGTTTTCTAGCAAGTGCGGGGCAGGAGCAAAGAAAATGTTAAATGCTAAATCGACTGAATTGACGCTGATTAAGAAAGTATATACTTTTCTATACCTGCCACATCCCCTTCAATGCATTAAAAACGTAAGTGACAAAGTGGATGTACCGTTTTTATAGGGTATAAAAAACCAATATGGTTCATTCTGTATTTTCGAGAGCATTAACATTGGGACATTCAATATTCAAAAATATGTTGGTGGAGGGCTGTGATCTCTTGGTTTTGACCCAAGATAATTATATGCGGCTTGCGGCATTCTTTTAAGCAAATAAAAATACATTATAAATTATGTATCATAGGATTGGTGGTAAAATAATATGTGCCGATTTTGCAACTTGAGAGCAGAAAATCGGTATTTTTTCATTTTTCCGGTTAATTTTCAATTATTTTATAAGTAAAAAAGAAGAAGAAGAAAAACTAATCATAGTTTCGAATTCCTTGATCGATAATAGCCCGAAAACCATACCCACCTTGTTGGAAAACATGATAACCTCTTTAACTTGCACCATTTTTTAAATCAATATTTTCTAAAATGAGTAGACAACATAAAACAGGGGGCGCCAATCCAATTTTCAATATTGATGAAAATCCTTTTGAGCAGTCGAGAGGCTATTGTAATCCGCAGACACATCGTGAGAAAAATAAAAATTTTTTTTTGGACCGATCTAATGTAGTTGCGTATACAAAAATCCGCGCTAACGCCAGCTACACAGACATAAGTATGTACATATCGTTACCTTAATATAGAATAGCCCTAACTAACATTTTTGTTTCTTTACAGGAGAACGAAAAAACATAATTAAAATTTATGTTTTGTAGTATTGAAATGAATTTGTTTTTTTTATTTGGTTGTAAATGCTTTATTTTCAATCGTAGCACACACATTTTTATCAATAGTGTATTATTGGGTGGCCTACCGACATCGAAAAAAAATCGATTTTGAAAAAAATGTTAGTTAGGGCCTTTCTATATTAAGGTAACGATATGGATGTATAGTCCGGGAGCTAGCAGTTTCTAAAAAAAAAAAAATTGGAGCATCGCCCCTAAAGTAAAATTGTTCCAAAATGTTTTCCAAAAATAATTAGTTGTAGATCTTAACTATAATCTTCAAATTTCAAAAATTAATTTCTGTTGCAATTAGAAGATTTTAAAAATCTCTGACTTAATATTTATTTTATGTCCTTACCCATAATATTAACTTATATAAGACAATAACCACAAAAAAAACCCTTATTTTGGGATATGAAAAGAAATGAATACTGTCGTGAATCGACTTAATTGTGACAATGATGCATAGTATCAGTGTTACATTCTAGGATTATATTATTTTGACATTAGTAGCATTTTTTGACTTCCAATATAAAGAAGCTAAAGACTGGTATTTTAAGCTTTTAAATGGATTAAAGAAATTCCAATTTCAAGAGAATTATTTTCAAATAATTTCCATTTATAGCAGTGTTACCTTTTTATTTGCTGTGTTTTCAAAAAAAAAATTAATTTAACCTTTGCATTATTCGCTTAGAAAACCTAATTAAATGGATTAACCATTATGGTATGCCACATAATACGTTTTTTTTTTTAATGTAATTTATTAGATAAACGTGCGTTTCGCCACCCTTTTTTTTGTTTCTTCTTATGCTTTTAATCCTACAAAAAGAAATGATGTATTTGGCTTAACGAGTTAAGGTAACGCATTGGCGAAAACTACTGAACATATAAGTACATACGTGCATATGATTTACGTTAAAAAAGTGTAACATATGATACATCATTTTAAAGGTAATGAATCAGACTTTCTTAGCATGTAAATAGAATTACGTATTCGGCCACTTAGAGTCAAAACTCAAAGCAAATTACATTACATACTATGTTAATAATATAGTAAAAGGGTGTCCCGGATATTAAAAAAGTTACGTCTTTCAAATGTGTCATGTAAAGAGCAATCAAGCTGGCAAGAATAAGTAAATTCGTTAGTTTTAAAACTTAACTAAAAATGTCTTATACTTTGATTGGATTGCGTACATACGAAAATATTTGGTTTTTTGAGATAATACCAGTGGCATCAATTCGGTAGGGCTGGGGAGGGCATTGGCCCCCCCAAGGATCTGATACTAGGTATTATTCAATATAACGATTCAATAAAACCATCTAATAGTGGTGGAATTATAATTCTGGCCCCCCAAGGTTTTGGTGAAGTGACGCTCCTGGATAATACTTTTATTTTAATATACATAATCAAAAATTGTTTTCATAAATATAATATTTGGCTACTAAGTATGTACCAGTAGCGTACCTATGGGGGGGCGGCAAAATGGTGTTGAAAAATATTTCATTTTGCAAATCAAAAGTGAGTACCTTTTTTTAGGAAATGAAAGCAGTCCAATGAAGTAAATTTTAATGTGTAGGTGGAGATTTTTGCGAATTTTAAGTGAAAAATAAATATTTCAATTTGTTAGAGTTTTTGAATGTTAAAAGTCAGGACCTTTTTTTTTTTTGCTCTACATAATTTTTGATAAGTCCCAGGTGCCAAATATGCACCATACGCCTCTGTTAAGTACTAACAATAAATACTCTTCTCTAATAGCATTAATACATTCCAAAAATAAAAAATAAAGAATAAATACCAATTTCCCAGAAATATATATATGTATGTAGTATAAAATATTTACAGACTTAATTTTTGCAATTAAAAGAAATAAAGTTTCATATATTGGGTTCTCACGTTAACATATTTCTTGCAATTGCAATTTACTGCATCAACAATTAATTTTATTTCCTTTGCTTATGCTGAGTAATAAAAAATTTCTAGCTGATTTGCAGTTGAAATTAATTTCATATAAATTTTTAATCTAACTTAAAGGTTTTAAATAGTTGAAAAGTTTTATCAAGAAAAATTTAGATGATCAAAAAATCACTGAGAACCGAAAAATATAAATATTTTTGAATTATGGTATCGTTCTCGTATCGGTGAACCACTACTAATTAGCAAAAAGAAGTACAAGGAAGCACAGGTGCTGTTATCCCAAAAGAAGTACGGTTGGTCAAAATAGTCATACCCTTCGAAAAGAACAAGACGCGAGAGCTACTTTGCATTAGGACATAACCCGCAGCAGAGAAGAGAGAAAGACTTACCAAAAACTCAACGTTATAAATGTGGACCTGGATATGGAATAGAGAAATATACAAGACATCAGAGAGCAAAGCACGTATAAGAAATCTTATACACATGTATTCCCAGAAAAGAAAGAAACGATTTATCTATTTCGGTTTTCATGTTATCGTGATTTCCAGAGACAGACGGTCTTATCTAAATCGATTCAGGTGGTGATGCAGGTCAAATATATATTCGTATATTCATATCACTTTCTACATCTGCAAAGCAGCCTTCTGTTTGTTACAAATAGAATGATAAAATTAATATACCCTGCATGCAGGCTGTGGTTTCTATTCACAAATATGGAATTGTAAATTTCAAAAACTTCAATAATCCACATTTATACAGTTCAATAAGTGAAGAATATGTTGTATTGGAGAATTGCAAATATTCATGCAATTACGGTCATATTGTTATAAGTCTACGTACTTTAATTAAAAAGGACACGGCGTATGTTTCTAAGTGTTGACATATAAAATATGTATTAGTCCTTTGTTGTAATGGCATATCACATTCAACCGTAAAACGCATGTGTAAAGTACATAAATATAAGAAACTTTCCTTGTTATTTTAATGTATTTCAAAGAAACAAATAACCTAGTAAAAGTATACAAAACAATAAGTTCTGGTGACCCAAAATATACATATACTAGGGAGTTCAATCCCGCAATCGGCTTATTTCCCGGAATTGTAATTCCGATCAAAAGCGGAATTTTCGTTTTAGGACTCAAGTAAGTCTTGGTATCAACCCTAGAAGTTTTAATTTTTTTCGGCTGAGGAAATGCTCGAAAACGAAGAATTCTAGAACATGTTAGTTAGTTAGTTGGTAGTTATTTTGAGCATGTCTACTGTACATGTATTATTTAAGGGTCAACGCACACAGACAATCAAATTGTTGGCTAATTATTGCACCCTAATTGCTTAGCTTAGTTGACCTAAAATTAGACGTTGATTACATATTTGGCGTCCAATTAAATAGTTGGCCAGCTTTTGAATCCCAATTAAATATTTGTAGCCTAATTGGAATAATTTGGTTAGTTTTTGTTGATTAAAATATGTACTTAAGTGTTATACTCGAAAACTTAATACATACTAGTACAAAAGAGAATGATAAAAGGGCCTGGGATCAAACTCCCTAATTTGTACACATATAATAAGTGTAAGTCAGCATATACAATCACACTAAGGTAAACAATGAACGACCACTTGGCATTCGTAATTTCAACAGGAGGACATTGACGTTGAAGCCTTTTACGCTACGAACAAAGTCTTATAATTTATTCATTAGCGAAAAACCGCTTACTTTGTGATTTTTACTGTCACAGTTTGCGATGCATTGAATGGCTTAGAAGGATAATGAAGGACTTTGCGAATAACACTAGTCTACAAAACTTTTCGGATAAGAAAAGACCTGGTTTTTCAAAGTGCTCTAAACAAGACTGCGTTTTTTTTTCAAAAGCGTTGTTTTTGGACACATTTAAAATTCTCTTAGCCCAGCAAGAAATTGTTAAGCTCATCTTCGTTGATAATGATCAGACAGCATAAGCACTCTTACCAAATACATGTCAAGGTTATTAAATTGGGACAGTGTGTACCAATTTTTTTTTTAATTTGTTTGCATTCATAAGAAATTTTTTTTGTAAATTTATGGAGAAATTCACATTACTCAATTTGTATTACTCAAATATTTATTTAATTGCTCTCAGAAGAAAAAAAATAATTTTTTCGTTTATTTTTTCTGATCACAGAAATTCCTTTGAAAAGAGTTTTCGTTTTAATTAATCAGTTTCGCTTTGATTCAAATTAACTCAATTTATTCGAGCTAGCCAATTTTACGGATTTACAGTAGGCAAGTTCAAGTTCCGATCGAATGAAAAGAGTATTTATTTTTTCATGTCATTTCATTATACGTACCTACATAAATAAACTGTTATCAATAAAATTTTATTTAAAAAAAAAACTAAATGTCTCTCAAAAGATTTGATTCCACGCCCCTAGCGTTCACGGCAAGATCTCTGTCAAAAAATTAGTTTTTTTGTATCGTCAAAATTAAATATAAAATCGTTAACATATTAAAAAGTTTCCAAATAGTTTGAGCCAGATATGAAATATCTTATTTTTATATAATAATCGTATTTATTCTGAAAATTTAAATAGGACTTTCTGTACGGTTTCAATCAGGGAACCAAAATAACTATTATTTAGTTTTTTGTGATTGAAAAAATTGCCCAATTTTATGGAATATTTTTAAAAATGGCTTTTTAATTATTATTAATAAGAGATATTATATAAATTGTCGATAATTATTATTTTTCAATAAATATTTTTTACGTTGATTCATAACTATTATGCAGAAGAAATTGTTCTTCCACTGTCAATTATTATTCAATGGTGATCCAGAGTACCAAAAATGTCTGATTTTGGTCCAATTTTAGAAATTTTTTTATGCACCAATCGATAGGGAGAGGTCACCACCAGAGGTGGTCCTGAGTCCCAAAAATGCCCGATTTTGGTCCATTCTCGAATAAAAATGTTATGCACCAATCGATGGAAAGAGGTTGAAAATGGATTTTGACCATCATCAGAGGTGGTTCCGAGTCACAAAAATGCCCGATTTCGATCCATAAACGAAAAAAAAAGTTATGCACCAATCTATGGACAGAGATCAGAAATGAATTTTGAAAATCATTTGGAGTATCTCCGGACCCTAGAAAAGACCGTCCTAAGAAATGTCCAAAAGCCATTGCCGACCATTTGTTATCGGTTGCAGCAAACAAAAATTCAGGGTGGTTCAAAATAAAATTTTTTTTTTTAAATTCATACAGAATTTTTTAAATAAAGAAAAAAAAATTTTAATAATTTTTTTTAGTTTTCAAAAGATGCTTATGTTGCATCATTAAGAAAAATCAGATCTGGAATCATCTATAGAAAATTATAGAAATTTTGTTGACTAGTGTAATTTGCATAGGTTGTTGACGGATGAAAGAAAATTTCCACTTTATATATTAGTGACCATACCATGTCAACGACCTTAAAGTTGGTAAGTTATGTAACGTGAGAACAACATTTAATTATGTTACGGGTGATTTATTTACATATGTACATACATACATACATATATCGCTAAAAAAAAGACCTACATCAGCAAAAAGGTGCGTATATAAATGGAGTTATAAAAAGTGTAGAATAGAGCCTGAAGAACAACTGATTTTTGTGTGATTGGAGAGATTTGAAATTATTATATATTATTGCTAGGGTTATTGAAAGTTAAAATTGAGTATCTTTTTTTTTAGTAAATGAAAATAGTTCCATGTGCAATGTGTGTGTGGAGATTTCTGCGAATTCAAAGTGAAAGATATTTCATCACTTTTGCATCAAAATACTTCTATTCTGGGATTATTAAATCTCTCTGAGATATGATTTTTGAAATTTTTGTGCGTTTTCGCCTCTATAACATGGGCTTTCCCTCTATAACTGGGACCGTTTAGAAATAACCTATATGAGTGAGAACTAATATTTATATGTGTATAATTTCTTATTTTGAATTTGAATATGATCGTTTTATCGGTCTGAAGAGGCTGTAAAATGGTCATTTACATAAAATTTGCATTTTTATTGAGGATTTTTTCCCCTCTAAATAGAAAAGGCTCTCTCTTAGTGTTACCCTCTTTAAATCGGACCAAATTTTAAACCTGGTTATTTGGGAAACTGTGTAAATGGGAACCTCTTTAATTAAGACAAAAATGTTAGTCCCTTGGAGATCCCAGTTATCCAGGTTTCACTGTATATGCAAATATATCAAACTGAGGAAATATTAGCTCATATTTCAAAGCACCATATTCTGAAGACCACCTAGAAAAATGATTTAAGATCTAAGAAAATTTTATCAAATCCGAAGATTATTAGGTCTAAAATCAAAATTTCTTTTAATTGTGTTTATTTGGATTTAGTCACAAGTTATTTAATTGAATTACTTAAAATTAAACAAATTAAAAGTAGGCTCTCGAATATTTCGAAAACTTGAAGATGCTGCTGACTTATGAGCTTACAAAAGAACACAAAATAAAAATTTACATAAAAATAATTCATGTCGTTAATATTCGTTAAGAAGGTTGTTGCACCCAATGCACACAATGGACCCAAAAACAAACGAAGAGCTGGAGAGAGAAATACAGAGAGAGAGAGTGTGAGAGAGACGAGTGAGATTGGCAATGAACGCATTTCCGATTTCAAAATTACTGTCCCGCATCTCTCATTCTCATACGACTTCCGTTCACAAAAAAAAAAATAAAAAAATAAAACTTAGCAACAAAACAAAGGATGGTATACTTACCAAATTACAACCACCAAAACTCAATATTTTTGACGATTTGTTAAGGACCAATTAAGTTTAATTAGTTGATTTTAATAGAATTCGCGCCAAATTCAATTGAACGCAAATTGATTTCGGCGTTTTGTAACAAAAGATAATTGAGATACGATTCGATATTTTTTTCACACAATCTTTTTTTAAGAACTTCATTCACTGCTATAGATATGTACATATGCTATTTTTATATCGGCTTGAAAAAGGGCGGCAACTGCAACATCTATAGATGTAGAGACAACAATTACACAAAAAATAATCACAACAACAGCACTACGATATATGTATGTCGCTATGTATGTATAGTTGTGAGTTAAAACTTTGAAAAGGAAAAAAATCGCAGTTGAGTCCTTTTGCAGCAATAAAAAAATCGACACTTTGTACTTTTTCTTCTTTTTTTTTATTGATGCGAAATTCCTTCGCATAGGCTTTAAGAGGACATAAAGAGTGCAAGAGAAAAACGGTAGTTCGCTATTAAGCCTTTGTACACGCACATAAACACAGATACAGATGCACCGGAAACGGATGCAAATTCAAAGGTGCTGCAGTCGAGATGCCCAACCTATCCCAAGCAAAATCTTATTGCACTGAACTTTTTTTCGATTTCTTAATGAAACATAAAATTTTATTAAAATTTTTTCGTTAAATAAATTACAAATATTCAATTTAATGATTAATTTTTATTAAAACTTTCATTAATTTCAATTGAAATAGAATTTTACTATAAATTGCGCGCACTTTACCACACCAGCGTGACGCACCCTTAGATTGTTTTCCCACAACTAGCTTGTCGGTATTTTTTGTAGAATTTGTGTACCTTAAACGCATCGCTTTACGCCATTCTATGCTGCTTTCCTACGATATCAATTGATAAAAATCAGTATAACTGTGCCGTTCTCTGCACGCTCGCTGTTCGTTGTGCTCCTACTCCCCATGAGTTTACTGGATAAGAAAATTGGCTGTCAACAGTTTTCCACTCTCTTGGAATTTAGTTTAAGGCGCACAAAGCTCTTACTTTAGACAGTGGTTCGTGAAATGGATAGAAGCTTAATTTTAAATCGTTTTAGTCCGGGAGGTAGTGTTGATTTTTCATGGTCATTTCCTCCAGCTATCGAATCGTCAGTCGCCAGAATCGTGGTGGGGCTGGTCGTGAGAGCCCAACAATAAAAAAATGTCACGCAATAACTTGAATAGTAAGCCATAATAGCCCAAGAGCCGGCTGTAGAAAAGTCGAGTGCATAAGACTACAGCTTGAAACGTATGTCAAATGATAGAGCTCGATGAGCCTAAATACAATATATATTGTTGTTTTGCCGAATTCCGTCCCAAACATGGGTTGCCATGTTTATGGTTCAAGATTTCAGCTCCATATGCATGTCAAATGATAGATCTTGATGAACCTTTAAAAAATATTTTTTTGGGCAAACTTTTTTTGGAAAAAAGTTTATGGTTTAAGATCGTAGCTTGAAATTCATGCCAAATTATTATGATGATTTCTAATTAAATATATAAGGTTGCTTTGTCGAATCCCGTCCCAAATGTGGGTTGCCAGCTGTTTTTTGGCCCAAGTTTTTTCAGAAAAATGTTTATGGTTTGAGATTTCAGCTAGAAATGTGTGTCAAATGATACACCTCTAAAAAAATATATGTTGTCCAACCATAGACTTTTTTTGAAATTTCGGACTCCCCTCCTCTTGGTGAGATCTGGTGGGACCCCTCCCTCCCGTGAGATTTAAATTATAATTTTTAATATAAATTCTATGCATTAAAAAGTTGACGAGAGTTTTCTTTGACCCCCTCCCCCCTTTGGTGAGATATGGTGAGATTTTGCCGGACCCCCTACGCCCCTATTTTAACTCATGTAATTAATGGACGTCCCCTTATTTTGTTGAGCATTTAACATCTATATGTTAAATTCCCTCTTTGTCGTTAATTTGTCTTTGCTATTTCCGTCTAACTGTAGCGCCATCTGACAAGCTAAAAAGTGCGAGAAAAATTATATCTTAGTACAACGCCATCACTCATCCACTGGCAGTGTTAAATCAAGAGAACTAAATTGCAGCATGCTGCCATCTACAAGTGAGTTTCACTGTAGTGAAATCTCCTTTAAGAGATGGCGCTGTTAAACGAAAATCTTTGAACGGTTGAGGTGGTTTTTGCCTCAGCTTTCTGAAAGCAAAACAGAAGTGGCGACAGTAAGAAAAATAAACGGACATAAATGAATAAATAAAAATGGAGCAAAAACTGGAAAAAAGTGTATCAGTGACAGGTCTGCTGCGCTACGGTTTTCCATATAGAAGATCTAAAATTATACATAAATTTTTTTGTAATTTTTCAGATTGAACATCGCGGGTTTTCAAAAATTTTTCAATATTAAATTTTGTAAGTGAAACTCGATTTTGAATTTTTTGTGGTTACGGCTTTTTGGATGTTAGATGACGATATGCGTCAGTTTCTTTAGTAAAACGAATTTTTCGGTATTACAACTGACCCGGTGGTTATACACTTTTTTCCATTTTTTCAACAGTTTTTGCTCAATTTTTATTTATTCATTTATGTCCGTTTACACTGATAAGTTCGTTATATTGAACGTCTACTATGTAAATTGATAAATAAAGAGGGCGTGGCAGATCCTCTGCAAGCTAAATCATTAAAGCCCTATACCAAGTGCTCTATTAATTTTAAAGTAAATTAAATCTAATTTCACACAACTACCACACATGGCTTAGCCAAGCACCATAAAAATGTGGGAAAAATCAAACAAAATACATGGCACCTCCCAGATAAATCAAATCTTAAGAACGCACCCTAAGAGAAGTGCTCTATTTTTCGATTGTAACTATATACCTATAGCGCAACAGATATGTATATCAAAACTTGTACTAAAAATGTTCATTATGCGAAGTTAATCCAATTCTTGTCCAAAAATGTTCCGAACCATTCCTAGTATAAGTGTTGGATATACATATGTAGTTGCACTTCCTTACATAATCCCTTCTGTATAATGTTTCAAAGTTTTTATTTACACATATAGTAGGTGCCACATCCGCGCTATTCAAAATACATCCACTTTTTTCTGGTGTTAAGCTGAAACATTTCTAGAATTTCTAGTGTAAAATTTGGTTGCATAACCCTAAATAATTATCCTAGTACAGCGTTTTAAAAATTCTGTATCTTTGAATAGTGCCACGCCCATTTGCAGAAATACGTATAGCTTTTGTACAAAGCTTTTCCGTGTCATTCCAAGTATCAATGGGAAATTTGTATCTCAAGACAGCGTTTTAAATGTTTTATTTGTATGGGCGGTAGGCGTGTCCTTCAATCTATTTCGCCCATTTTCAATCGCAAGAACCATGTTTGAAGGTGTAGCCTATGTACTGAATTTTATTCAATTATCTTGCTTGAATTTTCCATAATCGTAAGACAGACACACAGTCAGAGAGGACGAACATGTCTAAATCAACTCAAGTGGTGACGCTGATGACGAATATGTATGTTTTTCGACATCTGCCACGCCCCACTATGCGCTATAAATGGAATGACAAAGAGAATATACTTTGAGTGTAGGGTATAAAAATTGATTTTGAAGGCTTTAACAGAATGATGAGAATACATGATATTATTGTGGCACTGAAAAGCTCTCAAGGAAAGTACTCAAAATTAGTGCTGACGCTTGCAACTTTTTTTTCCTTCTTAGGGATCGATACTCTCTGGTGGTCGTGCTTGTTATGAATATCTAATAAAATGGTTTTGATAGCTAAAAATATTTTGACCTGTACCTTATGCATAAAATTCGCAAATCATAAGTTTCAGAAGTAGTTTCATATTTACAATGTAAGCCTTGAAGAAAATCTTGAATCTAAATTTAAATTTTTAAGACGAATTCAGAAGAAAGCCACATGCATTTGCAAGAAATTCAAAATCAATAATGTCATAAATGTAATTCGACCATTGAACAACATAAGGCTTATGAGAACATTTGTGTAGTACGAGCCAAACAGTAAAGAAGACGTTGTTTGAAGTTTAGCTTTCGCTTTGATGATCAGGTTACTGGCGCACGTGAGAGTAATTTTCTTGCAATTGCGATGTGATTACGATGCACTACACACACAAATACACACACACACACACATGTTCATCCATAGAAACGTACTGTTCATAAGCTGTGAAAGGGTAATTGAAGAATGGGTTATTGAAACTGGCTTAAGCAAGCAACATTTGGCACACGTGGCCAATATACGACGAAAGCAATTTAAGGACGAGCGACGATGAGAACCAGGGATAATTACAACAGATTTTTAGTTTCAATTTTTCTATCAAATACATACTTAAGTTACCAATGAGAAATCGAATACCTTTTTTGTTATTTTGAGTTGAAAGTTTTGAGTTTTGGAAAAATGGCTCAAAAATAAAATAAAGAAAAATTCTTGTTAAAGGATATCAGATTTCGGGCTATATTTCACTCTAGTCCTCAATCTCAAGAGCGAGAAGGTCTGATCTGGTCGATGCCTCGTTAAAAAAATATTTACTCTCGTATGACCGAAAACGAGAAAATCTGACCAATATGGGACCGAGAGACGATATCAAAAAAACTATTTAACGTATGAACGAGGTCTCGTTCTCGACCGCGGTCATACGAGAAATAATTTGTTTAATATCGTCTCTCGGTCCCGATATCGATAACGATTTTTATCAGATCTCGGCGAAGCATTATACATATAGAGAAATGACCCGAAAAATTTTAAATAAGTCATACAATAATTTTCTGCTTTTAAGGCACTATATCCAAATGCATATTGATGGAAGTACTTTATTGAAATAATAAAAAAAAACTTTTCTGCCTTGATAATCCCTGGTGTTAGCACAGTTGTAAGCGTAATGGCACAACGCTGTGGTTCAACGCGAGGGCGTTCTATTCTGCAATTTATAATTCATCAGCAAATGGCTTACTTTCTTCTGCCCTTGGCGAAGTGAAAATTCTTCAAAACATCTTAAGGGTAACATAGCGGGTGCTATGTCATGTTGTTTTTGAAAATAATATTTTACTCCAGAAAGTTACATGCGTTTACATTGACCGACTTCAAGGCGATGACTTGAGATTTCAATGCGGAATCATTGTATTTGAATTTGATGAAGTGCGAAATCCGGCACTTTGTTGACTGATTGACTTCTTTTCGTTGAATACATTTGAATAGACGAATATAAAATTCACAGATGCCAGCGAAGGCGAATCGAGAGAGAGGGTAACAACAATAGTAAAATAATCAAGATTTTAAAAAGAAAAGGAGTAGCGTTTTTCATTGAAGTGAATGTTGAATTCTGGAGGAGTAAGAGAATTTACTTTTGAGATTGTAATTTAAGCCAAGATATGTAACAGGAGTCTTATGTCAATCCAACAGTGTAGCAATGTTCTTATTGTCGCAAAGAAATTCGAGATTATATGGTTTTACTTTGGATGTCAGAACAAACACTGTTATTATTGCTACATGAACAGGATTCACCTGACACGTGATCAGCCATAAGACGGAAGCAGTAGGAAAGCTCCTGCATACATATATGTTCTTTGTTGAAATGCGAGATGAATTTCATGAATTGTGATGGAAATTTTGTTAATTGCAGTTAATGGTTACAGGTTAACCTGGTTGAAAACTTAGTGCATATTGTGATTTGGATGATACTCGTATTTAATTGTAGATTGCTTAGATAGTGATTTCGTTGTCAAACCTATAAATCATAAATAAATCGATATTTTCAATATCGTCACATCCTCAAATTGGATGTCGTTGAAAGATAGTTTCTATATTACTGAGAAGCGAAATCAAATAAAAATAATATTATCAAATATAAGTATATATTTAACCCAACCAAATGTCTTTTCAATCAACTCAAACATAGTGATATCTACCAAAATTCGTTGAGAGTCAATAAACATTTTAAAAATAACTTTTCTCAGTGTGGTTAGGCCCTAAAATTATTGAAAACCAAAGAAGTAAAATTACCCGAAATAAGTTCTTATGAAAAAGAATAACAAGATAAATAACATGGGTCGCTCAGTAGCTTTCCAAGGAATGGGGTTAAACTGCGGAATATATGAGCACACGGTTTGAACTATAATTTGACCAGGCGCCCGTCTTGGAAATCACGTTTTTAACGATAAGAAACTGCGTGCTTCTCAAACAAGGAAAGCGTATAGTGACTAGAGACTAACAAGAAAGTCTATCTGAACGTCACGTTAATATTCTAGCAGCTTCCATCGTTAGTGATTTATGGGGGCAATGTCGCACCGCCATTAAAGAGCTGCTGACACATGACAATACATCACTTAGTCAATGCAAGGATGTCTCACCACCTAGCCTCTGGAAGCGGTCTAAGACAAGTCCTAGAAAACGAAATGAGTTTCAAGTCGATACCCATAATCTTTTCGGATAGTATAAAGGTGATGTATTGGCATAAGATCTATAACTTCTTTCTGCAACATGTATTGCGTAAAAAAGACACTATTCACAGAAGACACTATTTATCACAATACTGTCCAGTAGCCAGGGTATGCATATAATATTGACATCTCTCTTCAAAAATTTTGTTGTTATCGAAGATATAATATAACGATACAAGTAGCACTTTCAACCAGCGGGATCGAAATTAAGTACATGCAGGCCCAGATTAAGAAATCTGCCGCCCTTAGGCCAGTCAGAAATTGCCGCCCCTCTTCACTAGTAAATATAGAAAAAAAATTTTGTAATTTCAAAGTGAGGACCTTTTTTTTTTTGCTTGTTAACATTTTTAGGTAATTTAATTAGTGCACACAATCCCAGTATCTGCACTTTTTTTCCCCCTGTGTAAATAAATTATAAAAGTTACAAAAAAAATTTCAAAATTTCCAATATTTGCCGCCCCTAAAATCGTGCCGCCCTAGGCACTGGCCTAGTGTGCCTCTAAGGTTAATCCGGGCCTGAGTACATGGGTCGTATCTACGTCGACTTTGTGGTGCAGTGGTGTTGTACTGCGTTTACAACTCAGAGGTCATAGTAATTCAGTTTATATATTTCCAAAAATTCTTTTCTTCTTATTTATTTTCTCATCTAACATTCTGGAGGCAGACGAATACTTTGAACCGTGCGATTTATCATAAGAATTTGAATTAATAATCTTCTTCACTATCTTGAATGTTGTCAATGTCGCCTGTAAGTCGCAGGGCCTCAGATATCAAATCCGGGCCGAGGGATTCCCATGCACGAGCCCCTCCTCCTCCTCCCACTAACAATTTCAAAATTAAAAAATGATGTAGGACGGTATAAGTAACATTTCTATGGAGACTTGAGTTATCATTAAATTTTATTTTAGTCGGTAAAAGTATGCTCTGGAAAGTATCGATAAGTCGATAACGTAGAGTTTCATTACAAATACTTACTAGAGACCTTTACATTCTAGCGGACGAAAAAATGCAGGGGCCCTGAATATTTCGACCGTGATCATTTATTTTCAATGAGTTTTTTTTTAATAGCGATTTTAAGAATTTACGAGCGCATTCGAAGAACTACGGGCACGGGGGAATCCACCCGTCACCTCCCCCCCTTTCGTCGGCCCTGTGTAGTTGCCTAATCGAAGGAACAAATGCTCATTGAATAATATTCTCTTGTGGGCGAATGTCAACTATCAAGCGCCGTATATACCAAACCCAGCGCTTTACTTAAATTCAGCTCGCCACTTTATTGCAAAAGGTTTAAAGCTTTAAAACAAAACTCGCAGAGTTCACGCCAGTAAGCGCTTGAATAAAGTGTATTGGCTATTAACACATTGAATCATCAAAGCTATTTTGACAAATTAAATTTGGATGATTAGGCCATTGCACTAGGTTTTATGTAACTTTTTATTACAAGCGAAAAAACAGCTAAAGTTAATTAATAATTAAACAAAACATACTTTAACAAGCGACGATACTATTCATTTTTCAAATTCAGCCAATATTGCTTGTAGCTTACCATCGTCACTCGTTATCAATACGAGAATTTAGAGCAAATTAGGATTAACGAAAGTGAGCACTGCTCAAATGAAGTCCCCTAAGTCGTGTCATTAAAGTGATGATAACGACGATTAGAAGCGAGCATTGTTGTTCTTCCATAAGAGCACTTTATCATCAACTCCATCATCGTCATCGTCATCATCATCGCCATCGCCATCGCCGTATGATATATCATGTCAGGTTGCGTTAACTGCAACAACATTGCAGTTCGCATGTAACCGATTCGAACGGCATCACAAAATAAACAAACAAAAAAAAAGAACAATGAAAACGCGACTGTCTTTTTCACTCGCACGCTATGCTACACTCGTTTTTTTCTTCTTCTTTTTTTGCTAACACTTTGAAAGGCGAATGTAAAGGGGTGTGACTGTTCACTGAACCGCCCAATTAACATTCTAAGCATTAACAAGAAGCAGAGCAAAAGAGACAAAACTACAACGCCATTACAGAGTTATGCTTTGTAATCATTTGAGTTTTAAATACTGATAAATTGGGCTGAAAGTCAACAAAATATCGGTACATTTGCGCCGCTTATTTGCAGTGGTATAGCTGGGTAGACAAAAGCGTCCGCTGCCTTTGCAACGTCTTATGTATAATCGCTGGCCTTAAGTATTCGCGCTAGTAACACTCGTACCATACAGCATTAAAGCAATGAAAGATTTTAACGCTACTGGGGGTGCCCTTACTCGTAATTCAACCCCTGATGCTTTGTGCCCCTTAACATTGCTACTGTGTTGGCTGAAATATGTTATATCCTTCACAATTGCAAACGTTCACTGTGGTAGATTTTTGAAGTTAATTTTAAGTTAATGGAGTGATGTTTAATAATTTGATGAACCTTTTGTATCATGTAGCGTTTTGAGATATTCTTTGAATAATTGCGCAAAAATATTAATAATATCTTGATTTAAAAACGTTTTCTAATAAAATAGGTATTCATGGATGATTAATATTATGTCGGTGAATACTGAAATTTTCGTTATCATTAAACTTTTATCGGCTTTTAATTAGGCCCCAATTGATGATTTAAATGTCAGCGTTTCCAACGGGCGTCTAATGTAGACTAAATTTCTTCTAGGTTCCAGAGTTGCCATCTAACAGTTCCTTACACCGCACCACTCTACTGCCAGAGCTGCATGCGGGGTATTGGCAAAATAAACAACGCATTCAAATTATAGTCTTAAAAGTGCTGTTATTTTGACAAAATATCGGAAAATTTTTAACCATGCTAGTCAGGGCCGTGTTCAAGCAAAGGCAACATAGGCGACAGCCTAGGGGCACGCGCCACAAAGAGATGCCCGTACCATTAAATTTAGGACTTTTTTTTTTGTTTAGTAATGTTATAGTTAATATACTCGTAAAAACTTAAGTTTTGTGTGGAAAAACCTGTCATGACCTAATGCGGTAGAGCTCGCACCACATGCTCATCCTAGAGGCCCGCGGAATGAGTTTTAGTAGATTTCAGTTCGTGTGTGTCTAATCCATTTCCGTCCTTTGATTTGAACGGAAATCTAGTCTGGTACTGCCATCAGGTGCTATGACGCAGCCTAAATAAGAAAAGCTATTAACTTTTTTTATGATAGATACATCTATTATGAAACTGCTGGTGACACTGGTTGGGCGGATGGACATGCTTCTTGTTATTATAGTTGATTTTCAGAACTAATCATCTGAAGAAGATCGGACGACAGTGAGTTTCGATAGCATGTCGGAATGTTTGTTGAAAAGGAAGCATATGTCATCAGCATAAGCGAGACCTTCCAGATGCTACGATTTGTAGAGCCTAGAGCTGTGGTGAGAACATCGTTCAGAAAATAAAATTGGTGATGGGACACAAACTCAAAAGGATCAGAAAGTTACGCGTTATGTAATACTCTACTTATGAAAACTTTACATTGAGCCTTGATATGGCTTAAGACCTTGTGTGCGGCACCTCTGTTCAATGCAATTGCTGTCGATGATATGAAAAGCGGTACCTTCTATAATCAATGAAAGTTAAATGTTACGAAACCTGCCACACACTTAACTGCTCCATGATAATGCGAAGTTAATTAATTTAATCACTACATGATCTACTAAGGCGTAAACCTGCCTGTTGTATCCGGATAAGTGGTTATAGTTTCGCTGACTCTGGTGAGTAGAGTTCTCGTCAGGACTTTGGATGGGAATTTAGTTTAGGCTTAGCAATAAGTCCCCTTTGGAATATTATCGTAGATGCCATTCACCCAGCCTACAGGAATAGGTTGATCTACCCAAATTTAGATAAGGATATGGTAGAGAAGTTCAGAGATTGGCTGATACGATCGCTAGTTGTTGAAATGTTGTTAAGGGATTTTATAGCCTTTGATAATTCTGTTAATGCAAGCGGGCAAGAGACCAGTCGCTGTGATCTTCTCTTAGCGAAAGGCATTCGGCGAAGGTGGAGGTGAACTTTTAAAGGTAACCGATACATGTTCTTTCTAATAGAATAGCTGCCATCTTGCGAGTGATTTCATAAACTGTGTGAAGACCTTTGACTATATTGTTTGCAGCTCTACTTTCTTCAAGAGTTTTTCAAGAGCCACTCATCCAGAGTTTTTGTCCCGTGGGGTAAAATCAAGTATGGTCTCCTTGCTATTAAAAACGAACATTTGATGTTTTGTCAAAATTAGATTTTTAGAGTAATAAGAGATATTTTAACAATTAAATTAATTTTCTAAAATTTTAGCTCTACAATGGTAAAGCTTATTGTCTTATGCCAAATTCAGTTTTACATTAAGTTCTTAACTAGTCATATGCTACAAAAATATAAAATCTACAAAATCGGAGAACTGAAGATCGGACCCTTTTCGTTTTGACAAAGAATGCGCTAAGAAGATGTTCTAAGAAGTTATTTAAAAGAACCTTTATTGTCTTTATTGTAAAACCGAATATAAATGGCATTGATTGTGACTTGATTGATACTTTTGAATACTTTCCACAAAATTAAGTTAGTCTCGCTATTGGACTAGTTCTTTACAGTGTTCCTCTGTTCTCGGAAGCTAAGTTCAATATGTCAGTCTGTTTCTATCTATATTAAAACAATTCTACAGGAAGAGTAAAGCATTCAAACATGCTTTGATCAGACCAACGATTATAGTTATTAATTTAAAAAAAAAATATAAAATGTGTCCCAAGCTGAAAGAAAAATTAAAATCAATTTTAATTTGAAACACAAGATGAGTGTTCGCATCATCTCCAATTTGCACATCGTACTAAGTATGTGCATGCAACTAACGACTGTTTTTTCGCTAATGAAATCAATTGAAAGCAACAATTTGATAATCGTAGCTGTCATTTTGTGTGCTGCCGGGAATCCGAGTTACAACTTCATAGACCACAACGCTGTGATTCTGTGTTATGCCTTTGAGTGTGCAATACTCGCACATACATAAATTATGTAATCGTTAACAATGTCTAATGAAAACACTATACCCAGAGTACAAGTATATACCCCGAGTCGAGTATATTCCAAAGCATCACATGACACATTCATACATTCGAATTGACGCACACCCAACGACGTACGGATGTTTCAGTTGTTGCAATGAATGTTGCAAAGCAGATGCAGACACAATACAAAAATCTCATTGAAATCCACAGGCAGCACATATATAGCCACACCCCCTTGCTACAACTGAATTGTACAAGTAATCAGGGTACAAAATAACCCTCAATCCTAAATCTCGGTCGCGTTCATATATGTAACTTACAAAAGTGTTGGAATACAATGAACAATGCAAACAAAATAAAAGAGAGAGGGGAAAACAAATTTGAGAATGAGAATGAAGTCATACTCGTCGTAATGTTACAGTTACAGCTACAGTTATGGTTACCAATAAAATTCAATGGGACATTATTTCATTAAAATCACAATAATCATAATAACAAGATGTTGAATGGAATGAAATGTATTTAACGAGATGAATGTATTCGTCGCACAAGGGATCCTTCATTTTTTATTTCTTTGTTCGCCACTGCTGGGTGTGTTCAGATTTCAGTTGAGGTTCTGATTACGGAAAAATGTCCGTGTTCTTTTACGATTTTTTGTTCGCTCTGGAAAAAAAGTTAAAAGCAGAAAAGGCAAATTATAATCCAATTTGGGGTCAGAAAGTTTCCTTCATCTTCCTTAGATGCAGGCACTTTTTATTTTGTTTCTCTTTAAAACGTATAATATCCTGGTCGACAGTGTTGACATATTGTAGGTCTTTTTTATAATATTTGGAAATTTTTTCAAAGGGTTTCATTGCATTCCTTATGCAGTTTTTAGTGCATACCTTTAATTAAATTTAAAAATCATCGGAGGTAACGTAAACTTATTGATAGGTCTTGGGCTAAAAATTACAGAAAAATACTCATATACGGAACGTCAGGGATTTGGAATATCACGTTAACTGAGGAGTCATCTCGGGACTCATAAATGCAATGCACCGTGTTGGTTATAGGGAAGGGTGATAAATGAGTAGTGTCGGTGAGCAGTTTTCTCGAATTAACCGTTGTCACAGCTGCCGGGGAAGAAATTCACAAGCACAACTTAATCGTGCGGCCAAAGAACGAATTATCACGAAAGTGCGACGTCCTATTGAGCACCGTCGTGACGTGATTCTTTCGAAACTCAAAACATATGATCAATCAACCTCAGGTCCTGTTGAACCGATAGGCTCAGAACGTTAAGGGTTGTTGATCTCGTTAAAGCTAAGCCAACCCTATTTGCTATGGGACAACAGACAGCAATGGGATTTACTAGTATTAAAACTGACTCGGTTAACATGTTTCCACTCGGAGATTGTACTGAAATCATTAGCGATCATTCATATGCAATTCATATACAATTAGTTTTGATACGAGAGCGCGATAGCACACTCGATTAAAAGCCTTCGAAATATCCAGAGTGACAAACATACTTTCAGCGAAAAGTGGGTAACGCCTTAAGGTCTCCAGTAGAGCAAGATCTATGAAAACCATATTGGCGATCACTAAGTAATTCGTTGCGCTATTTCACAAATGACATTTTTTTGCCTTGCGAAAGCATTCGGGACATATCTTTCATAAATCTTCAGCAGATGAGGCTGTTGAGATTGAAGTTAAGGTGAGGCGAGTGAGACTGGCAATCAATGAGGACAAAACCAAGAAAATCTATCCATCATGATGTACTAAATCTTACTATGGATAGCTATAATTTAATTTGGAGCTAGTCACTGAGCTCATCTATTTTGGAACAAACATTAAGTCTACAAATAACATTTCGGTAAAGACCTGCCGAAAGAAAAAATTGAAAAATTGTTGTACGCTAATTTCGGACTATCCAAACTGTTGATCTAGAAACTATTCTTTCAGAAAACCAAACAATTGCTGTATAAAGCAATAATTTTACCTGTGGTTCTTTATAGAGCTGAGTTTTACCCATAAAGCAGAGTAGCGGAACAGGCTCAAGGGATCTTTGAGATGAACTTTTTACGCCGAATATGTAATCCTATATGTGAGGACGGTATATGAAATCAGAGATTAAACTTGTGGAAGAGTCAAAACCAGTCGACGGCATTAACTCGGATACATTGCGCAAATGAAATACAATGCTCTAGTTAAAAGAATCTTCAAATCACAGCCAACAGATTCAAGAGAAAAAGAAGGCTCTTTCAGAGGCCTGTTGATCACCAATATCAAATCTTGATGTCTTGAAAACTCGAAACCAATAACCGGCATCGAAGAAAATGTTAGGCTTGTTTTGTTCAGGCCATTATATCATAAATATATTTAATCAATGAATTTGGTATGCTATGTTTTTGTTAAAAAAACTATTTAAAAAAAAAATTTACAAGGTATCCTTTTTTCATGCCTTATTTCCTAACTCGTTAAGTTTAAACTGGCAATCACTTAAAAAAAAATATTCTATCTAAGAAAGATAACATTCTACATTTTTCTCAATAACCTTCCAAAAAAAGATGAAACAGAAATGAGGTGATAGAATAAGCGGCAAATTTCATCTTCGCCCCGGGCGCGAAATATCCACGGCACGCCACTGTTCTGTTTGGGGAACTCACCGCTGTTTTCAGAGATACTGGGAAAATCTCTAAATTTAAGAATACACATAAATAAACGCAGGGCATCTGATATATGAAAAGAAATATTTCTAATCATAATATTGGAATCTTAATTTTTTCAGTGTACTTCCGATTTCTTAAGAGCTCATAAAATAATAAACAAAACAGATTAAGCCATGTTTTCTGCAAGCTTACTAGTTTTTGAGTTAAAAAGTCATCTTTATCTATGGTATTACTCCTACAAACGTTTAATTGCAAATTTTGTTTTATATAAATCTGGCATCACTAGACAGAGAGTGATGTTAACGGGCATAGATATTAAAAAGCAGAAATAGCATCCGGATTTGCAAAAGCCACAAAGTGAACTTCGTTTGTAGACAAAATTAAATCGGATTCAAATGAGAGCCTCCGAACCAGCCCATCATACATATTGATGATGTGTCTATATAAAAAAAAAGTGTCATATTTCAAGTAGGGAGAATTAATTCCACTTTATGTGCTCTATGTGCACCTAGTAAATGATGTGGCATGAGGTTGATGTTTTTTTTTTAGTTGCTGTGTCCTCGGCCATTGAAATTCATGTGTGGTGTCCCTCTGTCCGCTTTCTTCATTGATTTTGTCTTTACCTTGGCTCAGTTTGTGTATCTAGCAGATATTGAATTACGTTAACCTTATCAAATGATGTTTCTATCATCGATGTAGTTATTGATTTTTTTTTTTAATTTTTGTCATTTTTTAAGATTGGTATGTGTGTTTCCTCTCTTCTTCTTGATAGAAAAAAAAAAAAGAAGGCCAGACAAGATGGTAATTTGTTTTCATTTAACTGCGTTTTTTTAAGTTCTGTGGCCGCAAAGAAATATGTACTGCTGCAGTTGATTAAAACTATTTGTTATCATCATTTTAAAACTAAAATTATACAAGAGTCCTCGTTGTGAAAAATATTTGAAGTTTTGATTAAATTGACCACATCAATTTAAACTTCACACTGTGGAAAATTCTTTCAAGATGAACATCCAAAGTGATATATGTATATAAATCAGTCTTAAGAAACAAGTCTTTATAAAACTTGGAATAGTATAGTATAGAATTAACATTTAAAAATCTATTTTATCTCATAGAGAACTATAATGTTCATTTTATATTTCAAACAAATTATACTTTCGAAGCACAACAACAACAACAAAAAGCCAAATAAATTAATCCATTTTTAAGAGTGAATGGAATTTTGCGAAATTACTGTTTCGCGCAGTTAGTAACTCGCTAGAAAGTTGCATTAATTAACAGTGCTCCAAAATATCAGAAGTACAGTGTGTAGAAGATATCTTCTGACTTTATGCTTTACCGCGATAGCTACCGACTCGCTACGATTTGTGTTAGACAGAAAGTCTGCTGAAGAAAAATTCAGTCATTTGTCAGTTAGTGCACACGCTCTTATAAACAATGAACTTTTGACAGACCGACTGTCAATTCGCTCATTAGTCGGCTCAAAGTATGTAGTTGCGTATGTGAGCGGTTTCTTGCAAGTGAGAAATGGCCAAAGGGAGCATATTAGGTCAAATCCATCAAAGTGTCACCACATCAATGTGCTGAAAAGAAACTGCAGCGCAAGCAAATTGAAGGTGTCTAGACGAATGCGCACAGTGAGTAGTGGCTATTAATAATCTAAGATAGATAGACATCACGAAAAATTGGTAAAATTAAATGATTTTCAAGTTGGTGTTCAAATGAGGGGGACTTGAATGCAAAAAAAAAAACATTTTTTTGGAAAATGCTAAGAATTACATCAATTACATCAGTAAAATGAAATCTTATCATTGATAAATTTTTTAAATGAAAACCTCATTTTTTTTCAATACACACTTGATTGACCCATCGATTTTTAACAACTTCACTTTATTTTTTCATATCTATAGTACGTACTTTTTAACGCTGAATTCGAATTTTGGTATTCACTTTTTCTTAACATATCTTGTCTTCGAGAGACTCAGAGACAAACCTGTCTCTGACATATCTTGATATTGGTAGCTACAACTATTGGTTGATTATTTTTATTATTTGTTGCCGAGGTTACATGCATTTTGGAGTGCTTAGCGATATTATACTTTTGAAGAAACCGGAACTGGAGATTATGTTTTCATGAGTCGTTTAATATTTTAGGAATAGGAAGAATTTGCAGGGGAAAATTTCCAATGAGTACGATGGTTGGGCATAATAAGCGTTTCGCTTTAGCCAAAATTTTTAACAAATCAACTTTAACTGTCCACGTGGCTAAACGATTCTGCATATTTTTATCAAACCTCTACCACTACAGCATCTATGAAAATATCAGTGTTTTTTTAGACATTTTATAAACATATCGATAGTTAATTAGAACAATAGTTCGTTACCATCGAAGTTGTGATTTCCAAAAATACAAAATCTGAAACTCTCAGTCTAAAAGCAAAAGATATCAATAGATCGTTCATTTTTTAATATCGAAAGTGAGGATCTTCTTTTTTTTTTTTTGCTTGTCAACATTTTTTTAGGTAGTTTAGGGGGCGCCATTCCAAAGTCGCAGTATTATAATACATTACCACTTAAAAAAAATTTCAAATTTGCCGCCCCTAAATTCTTGCCACCCTAGGCACTGGCCTAGTGTGCCTCTAAAGTAAATCCGTGCCTGATTGTGAGTATATCAGACAATAGAATTTACTGCTTTGGCAACACCAATGCACGCCATTTTTTAAATTTGTGATATTACTGCCAACAAGGGTTGGTTGCCTGAGATTGGATAAATATTCCATATGTCAGAATAGGTCTAACAAAGGCTTTATCGCATCAATATTTATTAAGACAAAAGGCTTGGGGGGTAGAAAAATGGGGCTCAGTATACATTGCGATTAAAAAACTTTGATGTGATGATACACTTTTCAATATTTGTTACAACATGTGTACTGAAAATCCGAATGACCTTTGATTTTTTAAGTACATATATACATTTTATGATTCGTTCTTCGCCCTGAATAGAAAATCTTCAAGTTACGCCATTGCAAGTATTTGGTACTATAACGGTGAAGCAGATGAGCTAATTGAAGTAAGGATTGAAGCCTAGAACTAGGAGCTTATGAAGAACTCATAATTTAATTTATGAAGAACTCAAAATCATACAATTCATTTTTAGTGACAAAAAGTTGATCACGAACTTCTCTAATCGAACACTCTATATTCAATAAAATTGTTGGAGTTATGGTGGGTATCGGCTGTATACATATGTTTTTATTTCTGGATTTTCCGTAATGAACATGACTTTTACTCTAATTTAACAAAGCTTATACGCGATAGTTCTTGCAGGACAAAATACTGCCTTTTTTTGGAGATGAGGCAAATTAAGCTGATACACAATTCATCTCTCCTGATCTAATGCATGTGACTTACCAAAATATATGTATCACTCCAGCTTTACTGAATTTCGATGACATTTCTTCGTATCGAGCGAGTGCGTTGTTCTTTACTGGCTGCAATTTTTTTTTTTTTTGATCCGTAGTAACCCATAGGTTATTAGCTTTCGAATCATATATTTGCAAGTCGCTTAGCTAGATCTTAGTAAACTTTTGTTATTTACGGTTTATTAAGTTTTTAAACACTATACATATTTAAATATTTTTTTTTCGATATGACGCAGTTTCTTTTCATTTCAAAGGCGAGTTCCAAAACGGGCGCCAGCCAGATTGTGATCAGAGTCAATACTTTCGCACACACAACACGGATATTGGATAAGTGACTATTACATGGGTGACTTGGTTAGTAGTACCACCATTTGGTGATAACGATGCGATTGTGATGCGTTCTGCTACAAAGGCAAAAACCAGAAACCGTTGTCTGATGTTATGTCGTGCATTTCTACTGACGACCCGTCGTAGTTGGTTTTCTTCCCGATGTGTATCAGCTTTTTTTTGCATTAAAGTTTTCGAGCACATATTTTGTGATATACTCTAGACAGGTTTTGTAGAGTTTATGCAGGAGGTCATAAGACTCATTCTTAGCAGGGTATTACTAGTCTGTTTTCCATATGGTAACACATTGATGTTTCAGAATTAAACTCTGATGTGAACTACAGGCGATCGCTTATTATTTTCAAATCGGTGACATAGTTTTTAGTACACTTCTGCATTGAAAATCATGAAAAACAAGCATAAGCCGACACGCCGACAATTATTTTACCCAAAAGCCAGAATATACTCTTTCGCGTTGAATTCTAATCCAAAGTCAAAATTATTATGATGAATTTGGTTTTCGAGATATTCTAACCTACATTTTTAAAACCACGGTTTTTGAGATATTTGAGGTTATGTTACATCGAAGGTTGTGAGATCATTTTCATGTTTTGGATAGCTCCGGAAGTATGGAAGGTTAAAACATTCCAGAAGCATACTCTTATTGCGTTATATGTGGACGTTCTTTTTAGTCGTGATCTATGAGATATTGCTGTTTGATGAGTAACTGAAGCTTCAGATATTCCGCTCATAACTTGTACGATTTCAGTGTGGTGCGAAAACACCGCTTATATATGTTTAGTACACAATTTATTTTAAATTTTGTGGCGAAAAGCTTAGAATGAATTATCATTTGTACAAAAATTTCAAGAAAATGCAAATCGATATCTGCTCAAAAAATTAAGTGGCTTAAAGCTTTCTGCTTGAAAAAGCTCCGCGAATTCGAACGTTAAACTGGTTAAAGTCATTATGTCAGTGTGGGCAGTTTTCTTATGCTTCGGCAGTGATGTTGATGATAATCTTTTTTATTTATAACAAACTATTAATAACTTTTCTTCAAACAATATTCTGCTCTAAATTATAGGTTGGACGTCATTAAAAATCCTTAACAAATAAAAGAAAGAAAAACTGAAAATGCTGTTTTTTTTTGACATTACATAATCTAATATTTTGTCAGAAGCGATAGCTATCATATGCATGAGTAAAAACTGCAGGCCGTAAGTAATAGCTTGCTGTTTGTGTGATGGATTGAATAATTACTGCATTCATTATAAAAAAAAATACAGCAAAGCGGTCAGTATGAACATAACATTAAGGTCGTTCTGAAACCATTAACACTGCACTGGTAATTTTTTTTTTTTTTTCAAATTAAAGCGCATCAAATTAATCATTTCGATATTTATCTTGTTTTCATTAACAATGTTTTCATATGACAATGTTTAGTTAAATTACAAAGGAAGGCGCGAAGTGCAGGTGACGATTTCATTACTTAATTATGTTCTAATATCATTTGTTTCCTCAAAGTGAGCTGCTTGAGAAAGAAGATTATCGTATATTATAGAAAAAAGCTTAATTTATTCATCGATGATTTTAAGTCGGCATTTCATCGCAAAACAAGATATAGCAGTTTTTTTAATTTTAAAGTCGTTACACATTCGTATAAACTTTAATATGAACGGATGTCTGAAATGTTTATAAATTCTATTGATTATATCACAATTAGACAGTAAAAGCACTATGTGGAGCAGAGACTTGAGTTAAGAGCACTAGTGGTATATCAGTAGATATGTACAAAAAAGAACAGAAGTTGAAATAAATATCACAGACAGCATTACTCGAGTGTTAATGACTTAATTAATGCTCTTGCGCCATGTCATTTAATTTTTTTAAACGCCAGTCGTCCTTTAAGTTCAGATAATTACGAAAGATTCCACAGACAACATAAGCAGGGACAGCGGTAAAATTCCAACAGGTTCACAGAACGACAGTTGGAAGAGTCCAAGCAATTTAATGTGTAAATGCCTGCGACCGAATTCTGCAAAAGCATGAAGAATCAATCGCGCAGATTTCATGCATGGATCACGTCCAAAATGTTAAATGCATTTTGAATCAAACGATGTGTGAGTGTTAGAGATGACACTAAAAAGTGATATAATTTTTCTGTTGTTTTTTGACTTTCATATTTAAGAAGTTGGATTGTAAAGTTGATTTATATAATTTTGTAATGAAGAATCGAATTTGACTTTGAAAAAGTAGTGGATTTTGAAATTTGAATTTAAGTTTTGATGTTGATGTTGATAGCTCAGAAAGATTTTGAGATTTTTGGAGCAAGAGCAAAAAAGATGGTTTCCAGTCGTTGGATACTAAGCTCAACCTTAAAGCATGATGCTATAAAAAAACAATTGCCAGTCACAACCCTGATCAATAGCCTGAATTCTCTCCGAGTTAAGGGTAATAAATAATATGTATCCTTTTTATGTAATCGTGGCCAACAATTTTTGGTTATATTGCTGGTGGAAGAGGAAGCCCACCTCTTTTCGGCTTCTAAAAGCAGTTCTCTGTCTTTCAATAGGTAATAGTGCTGAAGAGGTGCTGAGACTTCCATGAGTTGTGAATCTGACTTTGCTAGTAAATCTGCCCTTTCATTTCCTACAATTTCACAATGCCCAGGTACCCACTGTAGGAATACTGAATTCTTCTCACTTAGTGTACACAACGCATCGGAACCTATTAGGACTATTTTTGATTTGATTTAATTCGATTTTATGGCTTTTAAAGCCTGAATGTCTAGATAGAAGTACAGTTATTTGTTAAATGCACTTTCCTTAAAGTTGACTACGGATTTATAAATCGCAGAAATTTCAGCCTGCAAAATTCTATACTCTTCCGGTAGTTTAACGATATGCACCATTATTTGCACCATTATGCCCCAAATTTTTTAAAAGAACCAAGTCAATCAAGGAAGAAACATGACAAAAGGGCTTACCAAACTTTCGGGCATCAGAATGGAGCTTAAGCTACCGAGTGATCTTATATTTCCTTATCTTATTCGAAATATAATTTTCGTAAGCACTATTTTCAGAAAAACGTCGGATTTGACGTATTCGAATCCAATCCCATAAGATTTTCCCTCTCGGAACTCAGACCTGCTGTGTTATAAATTTGTATGAGCATTCTTCTTAAATGTTAGGATGTCAAAATTCTTAATGAATCTTCGTATCAATTTTTTGTGTTGCACCTCAAAACATCGAAATATATTTGGGAATATATTAGACATTTTCAAAAGCAATTTCACAGATAGACTTTTGCTGAAACTCGATACTCGAATAAGGTTGCAATTAATTTGTCATCTCTAGTGATATACACTTTAGTCAGATACTGATGTAGAAGCAAAATTAATACAAGTAAAAAAGTAATAAAACAATGATATGAAAAATATGGCATGACACCAGGACTACGGTCAGTAGCAAGCAGGAACTCAAAGAAAACTCACATAATGCCGCACATTGGGATGGCTCGTATTAAATTCGTCACAAAATTGTACTTGAATAAAAAACTAAACAGGCCAAGATAGCATCGTTTCAGAACAACATCCTAATTATAAAACTTGATAGACCGAAAAAATTTACGGTTTTAGAGACATAAATTTACTAGAGTGCGCATTATTTCTCGAGTGTGTTTTATCTATTATGTAATGAGATATGCTGTACAGACGAAAATTATGGCAAGAAAAAGAAAGAAATAAGATGCAATTTATCATTGCCATTCCTTGAATCTGTTGCAGTAGTTAGGTGCCTTATCGGCTGTTTCCTAAATACAGCGCTTTTGCATGTTATGTGTTTTTGCTAATAAAGAGGATGCTACGCCAACTTATTGCAGCTAGTCACGTTTGTCACCAAAGGAGTATCATTCCTAGGAGTTATGACACAGCAAGTGACACCCGTAATAAGTCTAATAAAGCTGGTCTGATTTCTATTCTAAGTGAGACTACGCCGAAATAATACTTCACCGATGCTCTTTAGGAGCTCTTGAGCCTAAATACTCCTATACATTTGATCAGATAGTTCTAAATTTACCTTTATTAATATTTTAAGCACTCTCTACATGCCATCTGTGCCAGTGTACAACATAATCGTGTAAAGTCGTCATACTGACTGCGATATGGTCGGAATTCGCCAGGTTAAAATTGACATTTCCATTAAGAGCGCATAAGCAGATCCATAAACAATTAAAAACCAGTGGCATTTTGAATGTGTTGGGATGCCATGATCAACAGCAAAGCTGCCAGCGTGCTGCTAACGCTATGACAGCTCAGCCAAAGCTACTGTAGCCGCAGCCATAAAGAAGATACAAACTCGTACAGTATAAAGTACTGCGATCGTTGAGTTCAGTTTGAAGGCAGGCAAAAAAAACTCTCGCACAACAGAGACATCAACACGAAAATTATGAAATAAAATTATATATCGCATATATCAATATGACGCGCATTGTTCAAATAATTTCTGACGGACTGATCGCTAATGAAAAGAAATCAAAAAAACGAAAAAAAAAATTACAAATATTTTATGAAATTTGAACGATCGAAAGAAGGAAAATGCTGATACAACGATCACAAAGATCAACAAAAAAAAAAAAAAAAAACGAGAACCAAAACCAGCTCTGTTGGTGCTGATGGAATTTTTTAAAAAAAAGACACAAGATCGCAAAGCGTTGCAATCTGACTGACTGCAACTTCTTATTTTTGAATGTTATGCACAAATATTTTTAGGAATTCCGAATATCAATATGAGCGGGTCCGTAAAATATTTTTAATCAAACGCCGGCGCGTCTGTTGCAGGCATCGATGTTAATTTACAAAATGTTTGACGTTTACCGTGTATGTCTCAGTGAGCTTTAACATTCAGGTCGATGCCTCCTGATTTAACCCAGTCAGTGGCAGTTGCAGTGGTATATCAAAAGCGTCAAAAAGTCACCATATTGTTTCGCAACACATTAAAAATCAACTTGGAAGGTGGAAAAGGTAACCTACAGTGGAAAACAAAGTATTTTCGAGAATTGTAATTTGTTACTTTTGAATGGCTGATTAAAAAGCTAAAAATCGATCTGCACCTGATAAATAGTCAGTTTTTGAGTGTGAGTTTAAATTAAATTCAGTTAAGTGCCGTTTTTGCTTTTGAAACAATAGAATAAGTTTTTAAGTGCGACTTCAATCGAAGCTCAGCACATTGGATTTTGGTTTGAATCTTTAAATATTTTGATCCACGTTTGAGCTTATATGTGAAGATAACAAAGGCAGCAGCGTTGCCAGATTAACATTTTACAAAATCCGGATTTTCTGCATTTGAAATGGTAAAAATCGGGATAAGTACAAAATGCGGCACAGTTAAGAACTTTTTAAGTCAGTCGTATTTTTCAATCAAGTAGCTCGCAAATCAAGATATTTGAAGGACATAACCCATTCTATGATTTATCAGAACAGACTCAATAAGTAGGTATGTACTTAATTAAAATTTCACTTCATTGGAAGCAATGCCGGCTCGATGTTCTTTTCGGTTAGAGCGCTTTGTAGGCCTCCTTAATTTTTTCCTTGTTTTGAAATAGAGTTCTACATTCTCTTGCTTGATATCTGTTGTAACAACTATTCCCGAGAAATTTACTCAACTCAATCAACCTCCAGTGGAGGTCCTCCACAAAATTGAAAAATTAACTCGCGATGATGTCATCAAAAAATATAAAGGGATTTTTTCTATCGAGAATAAAATACCTCAAAATATCGATTTTTCAGAAGTTATAGAACATTTCGCTTGTCGAAGTGCAAGAAAAAGTAATCATCGATTTTTACCCTCTTGCCGTATTTCTTTTAAAAAATGAAATGATGACTAATTCTTTTAGACGAAATAATTTAATGTACATAAGTATATAATCCCAAGACAAACTTGAGGGAGAAACTTGAAAATATTTTAGGAATTTCTTCTGGGAAAGACTTTGGGTATGTACTTAGTAACAATAAATTCATTAGAATTAGAATACCATGAATTTATGCGATCTGTGCGACAAATTAAATTTTAACCTAAAAACCAGAACATCCTGTCAAATGCTAGAAGTCTGACAACGTTTTGACTTCGTAACAATAGCCTTCACCATAGTGTGCCAAAATTACCACTATTTCATCTATTACAGCAAATTAGTGATAACTGCCCGTCTGAAGCAAAACATGTGGTAAGGTGCTGTATATGATGAGTGTCGTACTGCAGAAGATGCTACATACATATACTGCCGAAATGATAAATCTAACTAATTGAGCTAAAAATGAGTTACTGCTTGAAGCTTACGAACCCAAAGATTGCGTGAAGTTTAAAGAAGATTCAGAATTTGAACATATATATGTTTGAATAAATGGTAGCTGAGGAGCGTTTAAAAACAACAATACAATAATTACTGTCACACCAGCAAGTGCTACAAATACATACTAATGGCAGTGCTGTTCCCTTTGTATTAATGGTTCGCGATGAGAAAATCAAACAACAATTTAAGCAAATTGTTGCACCATCCAACCCAATTACAATAAAGTTAATCTTGGTTTTTTGTAAAAATATGCACTTTTATAATTAATTTTTATATTGCTTAGAGGCACCAGCTATACGGTAATTTGATCGAAGCTTAATCACTCAAAATTGGGACATGGTTCATGGGAAATTACTTCGACCCAAAAGTGCGAACACTGCAAATGTTTTTCTTTATTTTGTATCTGGGATGTCTTACAACTATTTTGCCAAGGCCGTTTTTGACAATAAGTGTCAAGTTTTTCTCGAAAACGATAGGAGATATGAAAAAAAGTCATGGATACAAAATTATTCCTCGAGAAAGTTGCAATATAATGACTCACTTACTATTTTTCATTCCAATGGTTTTGTTGTTGAAAAACTCATATAATAAATTTCTAGTGGAAAAGTTTGGGTAATAGTTTAGTTTGGCACCTCTCCGATTTTCTTAAGATTTTTGTATGTTGCTGAGTTCAGCATGCTCACCAAAAATATATACTTATGATGGGCACGAAAACAAGGCCTTCATATTTTTTTTGAGCTTGCGAATCGCAATCCTTCACCAGTGTAGAGCTAATATGGGTAGCAAAGCCGATGTTAAACATATTGGAGGATGTAAATACTGAGACGCGGCCGAAAGCTGCTAACTTACCTTATACTTTATGTAGAATTACTATGGCTAGAGACGTCGGTAATCTAATTATTTTCATAGAATTTTTAATTTTTCTTTTCAAAAACTTGAATTTTTATTTTTTTTTTTTGTAGGTGGCACAATCTTTTTGCTTTTCCATTTAAATGAGAACATATTGCCAATAAAAAGATATGTGCGGAAATTCCCAAAAGGGGGGAGGAGGTTGGAGTCCCCAAAATCCTCCCTTGCGCACGGACCTGGAAAAGAGTGTAAAATCAGACAAAAGTTTTAATTTTTACTACACTGTTCGGTCACAAACAGTGTAGTTCTTATTCTCTTGATAGTACTTTCCAACTGCTGTTTCTTACATTTTGCATATATTTTTCTGCATCTGCCATGTCCCCTTCTATGCGTTACAAACGAAATGACAAAATTAATATGACATACCCTGTGTGTAGAGTACAAGAACAATATTTTTTTTATCAATCCTGGCCAACGTAAATTTGAATTTCATTTGTTACACTGGCGAATTGACTGTTGGACTAAAAAATAAATATAACGACCTACTTGGAAATCGCAACCTTGTTATCTTTTGTTACACAAAGCTTCAAGCGTTCGCTTAGCAGTGCGAGAGGGTTGACAAAGCATCATATTAGATTATCCTAAGTTAATTTGTCGCAAAGAATAGTGAATATTTATAGGATACGTGAACGAGTAAATGTAAATGTTGTTGTGAGGGTTGAAAATTTATAAAATGAATAAACATTTTTTTATTCAATTTAGTTTTCATATGACAAAAACGATTTTGTAGTCCCCAAAAGGTATGCGAGTATGTGACTTTTTCACAACAGAAAAACTTGTTCGTTTGTGTTACCACAAACTTTTTGTTACAGTAAAATCATATTTAAAATATTCAAAAGGTAAACGTAAATTCATGATTTAATACGATATTAAATTTCAACAATTTTGACATAACTTTATTAAAACAAGGCAATATGAACAAGGAAATTATTTCATGCTTAACTTGTTCTTTAATTCAACCCTGTATATACTTACAAATGGCACGATTGTGCCCTTTGATTTTTATTTAATCAGCCACTGGGCGTATGATTTGGTTAAGAGCGTGTCTGAAGTGAATCAATGACACAATTTAGAACTTCATTAAAATTAAAAGAGCTAATTACTGGGCCTAAGGTATTGTCTCTTCAAAATTACAAGCAAAAAATTTCTTGCTTTGAAGTAAGCCAACTTTTTGCGGCGTGGTTACGATACGATAGTGATCATTTTAATTAAAATGTAATCGGAAATTGCTACTTTTAAAGTTCAATCAGTTCATTCTTAAAAAAAAAATCGGTCGGAAAACAGAAAAACGTTTATGACCACAAGCTTAAACATTGGAAAATGGAAAAATACTACTAGTACGAATGTCATATATGGATGTGTGCATGTAGGTTGGATGTTTCATTTTAAACATTATTTTTCTGAAATTTTGATGATAAGTAGCTTTAAGTATATACATATACTATTTTACCGGCCAAATCAGTTTTTCCTAGGCCAAACTATTTCATGCGATACGTCTTAGGATGAACCAGTTTAGCCTAAGATCAACTAGGGTTTCAACGGTTTCACTCCCAATTTTCAGGCCGCAGCTCAGGGTTTATATACTCCACTCAATACACTTTGTTCAATACGGACTTCGTAAAGATACCGGCGTTGGATATCGCTCGACGCCGTTGAGCTTTCTCATATAAAAATTTATGGCGTAATTATCATTTATGCTTAAAACATGGAAATCAGAATAGATTCAAAATCGTAATTTAATAATACACAAATTATTTAGTCAATTTGAAAGCACTTCGAAGAGCTCCAAAGGTAAGTCCCTAAGCTTGTTTCATGCTCTTACGCATAACAGATAGTGCGTAGGGCGATCGAACAATTTTCAGAATGAAACCTCTTTCGAGTTTAATACTATACTGCATTTAATTGAAAGTATGTATGTATGATATGTACATACATATGTATGTATGTAGATATATATGTATGCATGTATTTGCAGAATTTTCAGTGTTGCGTAAGGCGTTTCAATTTCAAACTCTTCAAGACATATCACTCACATAACTTTCCTTACATTATACATTGTATATATTGTATTTTATGTATCTTAATAAAATGTATCTTTCAACTTGCACCCCTGACATTTGTTTCAGTTGCATTATCTGCCAAGTCAACCAATGTCACAGCTCTCGTTAATGAAATTATTTTAAATACGCGTAACATAATCTAAAAAAAAACACACCAAAGGACTTTCAAAATCTATGCGTTACTTATTGTTCGATTCGAATGCAGACTGCAGGCCATATGGAATTGTGATGCGCAATACCTTTCAGGTTTCACTCGTGGCATGTAAACAACTAATCTGTTAACACGCTGATAATGCGATATGCCAACGCTTCCCCCTCTCCTAAGTTGTGAATGCGTCAAAAACGCTACACAATGCCTTAATAGAAGCCATTAACCATTTTGTTCGTCTACTACAAGCGGGTAACAGGGTGGTTGGTGGCATGGCATTACGGTAGCATCGGTGAAGAGTCTCAAATGTGGTATACTGAACATTTTATTATGTCGTGACTTATTCATGAAAGCTGCACCATGGGTTACAATTGCTTTTATATCAAACAAAACTTAAATTAAATTAATTTTTTATAAAGTTCTTGATGGGTCTACTTGGAAATGGCCTAAAAAGTTTAGTACATAATATGGATTAAGAGCCATTTGATATTGTTGGCTTAAATTGTTATGCTTGCATTGGTTCTGGTTTGCATGATGTCATCATGCATTTACGATCATGCTGGCTTTGGCTACTACTCGCTTAAAGCACTATATTATGCCAATTTTGCACAGTGATGCAATGTGACCTTTATGATTTGTATTCGTTTTATCTTTTTATTTAAATAGCGAAATCATTCGCAACCGTAGCTCTAACGTATGGAACCGCGCGCGTACTCCAAGCGACACAATGGCTCTGTAATGGGCATCTATGGCGGATGCATTATTTTCTACAGTAGCGAAGTTGATTGCCCGCTACGTTGACCAGATTTCGCTATCCAGACTGTTTTCTTTGGTTCTATTAAAAAGAACGATTGTACGCCAATAAGCCAGTGACCATCTTAAACTGAGAAACAACATGAACAATGCAATCCATCCCAAAACACTTGAAATTTTGTGAAAGTTCATGGAAAATGTCTTGAAAAGTTCACGTATGTATGTATGTATTATTTCAATTTAAAACTTTTTGTAAAGTGCAGTTCTAAGTACCGTTTTCACAATTCCCGGTTAGCTCTTAACCAGGAAATTCTAAGTTCGGTTTCATTCAATTCACTGAAGCTGGGGATAATATATCTCAAATTAATGCTTGAGGTGTTTCTGTAGTCAATTGTTCCTGACTGATGAAATCCCGAGAGTCGAATTGATGACTTTACACTACAACATGAATTATGCCACTGATCATACATACATAAGTAATTCAATTGTTGAAAACTTCTCTTACTTGAAAATTATTCTGTCTCAACTAATAGTCCTGGAGGCAGCGTTGCATTTTTCAAGGTAATTTCCTTGCGCTTAATTTTTTTTTGCAATTAATAGCTTAAGTACGGATAATAATGGAAATAAGCGTCAGTCGACAGTGGATCTGGTTGTGAGAGGCCGATGAAAAAAGTTTCGCTCAATAACTCGGAAAGTAAGCCAAAAGTAGAAAATTATGTTAGGACCAATGTTGTAGAGCAGATGAAAACACATCGATTTCAGGCCCGAAAAATATCAGTATGCCTCCCGGAATATAACGAAAATTGTCCGGAAGGCGAAAATACTTTTGTTTTGTTTACTGTTTAAATGAAAATATGTATAAGGTTTTGTAATGTGTATATATGTATGTCATTTTGGTAGGGTTTTTGGAATATGAAAGCTGAGAACCTTCTTTTTTAGTAAATAAAAACTATCCGTTGGACGACGCTTATCTAGGGAGGGAGGAGGGTCTGTTTTAATATGTGATTCAACATGAAAAACTTATAGTATTTTCGAGTGAAATGCTCACAATGTTTCTGTTTCCTTTCATTGAACAAAAATGTAGAGACACCTTTAGTTTTATGTCGATATATTGTGAATAGCGAAACCAGTGTTGCACATACTACCTATAGGATGTAAGGCAAGATCGCGATGCCACGACAGACGTAATTGTAGTGGTATAATCAAAACCAAAATTTTCAAGTATTGATATCTCGAAATCTAAACGAGATATCGTTTTTTGTTATCTAATATTTTCAATTTATTATGACGTTTTCTATCGAAAACCATTGTAAGATTGCGACGCAGAAATTGTGATCGTGCCCAAATGTTTATTGAAAAACCCTTAAGATGCACCTACATACGTACATACATATGTATGTATATACTAAAAGTGAATCAAATGGTCACCATTAGTTTTGAGGACGGTTACTTCCCACGGTAGAGTAATATTAAACCTTTTTTTGATTGGCACTTAGGGATTTAGTCGCTTATTAATCTCTTAATGCAGTTTCCGGTACCATTTTTTAAGTGTCAAACAATATCTCCAATCTTTTTATTCAAACAAAATTCATATAGTGAGTCAAGCATTTTTTATTTGTGCCTACAGTTAAAGTTAAGTTAGCTCTTCATTCTGTCCCACTGTGCCACTGTTCAGTAGTAGTTTGTAGCACTTTAAAGTGCGCGCTTTGATTATAATCCCTTGACGTTTTATCACAACGATACAACAGATCGCGTACAATACAACACACACTGCCAGAAAAAAAAGAAAAGAAAAAAAGAAAAACAAACAAATAAACACGAACTACAAAAACAACACGAGAATATGACAGTCTTGCAGCAGTAGGTAGAGCGGATATCTGCCTGCCTGAGTGTTTGGTTCATTTGCTGTATTGGTTGAATCATCCGTTGATTCGTTTGCAACCTAAAGTAATACCTTGTCGTTGTTATTGTTGTAGTTCTCTATTACTATGGCACCAAAATACCGGCTTCCGTGCTCTGTTAAAGTGAAACCGCATTAAAGTCGCTCCCATGTAAATGCCTTACGAAGAAACGAGACATTCGCATTGTACTTGCGTTGGTAACGCCTTTTGAATTCGCTCATTGGACTGTGAGCGAGTACATAAAATTTGTTGTCTGTCCACCAGTTCATTACGTCCTACCTCTCAGCAGATATCCCTTGGCAAACTAAGGCGACTGGCAGCCTCATGTGCTGCACAGTCAGGGGTTGCGAGACGTTTGAGGAGTGACATGAAGTTTCGTTTTGTGTTCGTCGTCTCGTCTCGCAACAAACTCAGCTTATTATTAATTTACTTTCTCACATCTTCGGTTGTTTTGTTATTTAGCGCGGTCGGACGTAAATGCGGACGCGGCGGAAAACAACGTATCACATCACATCGCATCGTATGGATCGCAGCTTCTTGGTATACACCCACTTTTAGCTAGTTTGTCATTAATCCCAGCAGTCTTGGCTGCGGTGCAATCAGTGCCGGACGGGCGGAAGCTACCAGCAGCTAGCTACCAACGCGCTAAAAAAAGTTCCAAAGACCGTATAGAATCAACGGTCGGTTGCAAAATCGTGAAGGCCCCCTCCGTCCCTAAGCGCGTCGCACGCTATCAGGCCACTCTATAGTGGTATTAGTTACACAGACTTTTGTTCGGCAGTGGTAAGATACGCAACGACAACGGCAATAGCTACGGCAACGGCAACGGTGACAGTGTGGATAAAGACGAAGTCGAAGACGTCGAGTAATCGCGACCGGCCGACCAAACGAACAAGCAAACAAGTCAACGATCCAACGAGCTGATGAAACGATACCCTGCTAATAGCAGTAATAGCCGCGCTTGGAATAGTGAGTGATACCTAGGAATGCGCTGAAGTGGCTGAAAACGCAAAACGCACTGATTTAATTCGGATGGTCGAGCGGGCGTTCGAACGATCTGTCTTTCCGACGGTTAGTGAAAATTCGCACTACTAACGGTGAATAGTTCGACTATTTCGGGAAGTGAGTAGTGTTAGTGAAGTGAAACTTTCTGCGAAAAACTGGAGCATTAACACAATAATCGGATTAATGTGCAAATCACTTTTTAGTGTCGATATTTTAGAAATTGATATTTTTTCTTGGGTTGTGATTTTGAAAATTTTATCTAACGGTGTTTTGTGTACTATATCTGCGTATCGAGCATCGCAACTGCGCGTATAAGCACAAATTTCACAAAATTGCGCGTCTGGAATAGTATGCAAATTTGTTCACAGTGGATTCAATTAATAAAATGGCCGTTGGACCGACGGAGGGCAAGCAGCAGCCTCCATCTGAAACGTTCTCGCCCACTCATCAGATTATAGCACCAAGTCCTATATTGGCTGTGCCAACGCTTGCCTTCTCTGCTGCTCAAGTGGAAATTGTGTGCAAAACGTTGGAGGACTCGGGCGATATTGAACGCTTAGCGAGATTTCTCTGGAGCCTGCCAGTGGCCTTGCCTAATATGCATGAAATTCTAAACTGTGAAGCTGTACTCAGGGCAAGAGCAGTTGTGGCTTATCACGTGGGAAATTTCAGGTAAGAAACGTTGAAAGGAATAGCAAGCAATCCGGAATGGAATTCTTTATTTTATTTTGTTCAAAATGGTATGTCTTACCTCAATCAGAAGATTGAGAGTGTTACATACTTGGAAGAAACTGTTGGGAGACAGTTAAGTTGATGATTTGTGTAGTTATGATTGCCTTTTGCATATCTGTTCTTGCACCAGAATAAAGGAATCTCATAGTCGTGAATACCTTTCGGTAAAATTTTGTCATTCTGCAAATACGCTTTGCCCAATGACCCAATGAATTTCTGAAATCTAAAATAGATACCAATACAAGCCCCATTCTGCTTTCTAGGACTCGTTTTATTGTTAATAAAAACAAAAATGGTCTCAGGCAGACTGTTAGAACAAGAGAGTTGTTAAGCATCGATCTGTGTGGAAAAAACACATTGGACACATAGGTCTGACTTTTTTGTAGATTGGCAGGTAAGGTTTATTATCTGATTATCAAGATGATTTACCTAATCAACTCTTGCCATAAAGAGTTCCAATGCTAGACCATGATACCCGCTGGAGTTGTAGTTGTTATTTAAGCTTTCTTTCACTTCCTCTGATTGGTAAAACTTTCCTCCTTTGTGGGAGATGAAGTTCCATACTGGTCTTTTGAATTTCGCGTTTCGTGTTTGTTTAATGAAAGTTTCGACCCAGTCTTTTTTTGCAAAACCGCTTGATATTTCCCTTCTAGAAATTCTGAAGCAGTATTTCCGCGCGTAATATCGCATCATCTAGTTTCTGTCGTATCTGTAACTGTCCGGGGTTAAACTTATTTTTCTGGAAGTATATTACATATTTCCAGATTATGCTCAAGTACCAAACCAAATGTTCTCTATCAACGTTAGGAATTTTATTGAGAATTCTTAAGTTGTTTACAAAGTAACTGGGTTCGATTTCATGTGAGAGTTATAGCTTTAATGCATTTTTTGTAATATAGTACGAAGTATCCAGGTGCGGAATACAGAAAATTTCTGCTGAGTCATAGACCACCACATAAGAGATGAAATTGAATGTTTGTTCAGATCAAAATTTTGTACCTTAAAATTGTTTTCGAATTTAAACTCCAGGCCTTCCCGAATAGGCAGCGACAAGCCCATATGACATTAGTAACTTATTTTGAAATTAATTAAAGTTGTGAATACTAAATATTTTTCATAACTAGAACAGTTCTGAGATGAGAAACTGGGCGAAAATTTGCCTCCAGATACATTTTCCTAGTGAAGTGCAATACAATTGATAGTTATTGATAGGTTAAGAGAGATGCATGCCCCAGACCTAGATTATAACATTCTTATACTTAAGGTCTTGGCCTAAGTCTCACACTCTTAGTCTTGCAATCATAGCACTGTCTTGGTCTTGCAAAATGGGCAACTGAACTGAAGACTGTAAGACACAAATTGATTTTGCTCATCACTTCTTTTGTTCACCTTATGGTGGAACTTAGTAGATTTTCTGATTGTGGTCTTGCAGTCATAAGCAACAATGTAAAAAACACTTTTCACGTCTTAAAATGTACAAATGGCAATTTAATTTTGAGAAATAGACTACTCGATACAAGAAACTAATAGTTTCTAAAAACACCAAAAAAGTCGGCATATAAGTGTCAAAATAGTATGATAGTAATACCGAAAAATTCGATAACTATCGAAAGCAAAGATAAAAAACGAAAAATTTTCTATTCTACCATCCAAAAATCGAAAACTATTCAAAATTATCGAAAAGGTCGATTAAGGTCAAAAGGTATCTCATGACGTCGCCATATGTACATAAGTCTAGATATAGAGAAAAAAATTTAAAAAGCCGTAAAAGTATCAAGAGATATCGAAAAAAGTCTCTAAATGTAGCGATAACTTAAAAAGTAAGCCACAAGTAGAAAAAAATATTAAGACCAATGTTGTAGAGGAAATTAAAATACAAAGATTTCATGCTCGAAAAATGTCTGTATGACAAGATTTTACCCACCTTTCATAGATTGAAAATTACTAAAAACCATTGCCTTTTTCGGAAAAAAAAGGTTTTTTATTGAAAATTTTAAAAATTTTCTGTTCAAATAACTATTTATGTTCAAAATTATAGTATTAATTGGAAATTTTAAAATGCTTAAAGGTGGGTCGAATCTCATCGTATAAAACATGAAAGTATGCCACAAGTAGAAAAAAATATTATGACCAATGTTGTAGAGGAAATTAAAATACAAAGATTTCATACTCGGAAAATATCTGTATGACAAGATTTTATCCACCTTTCATAGATTGAAAATTACTAAAAACCATTGCCATTTTCGGAAAAAAAGGTTTTTATTGAAAATTTTAAAAATTTTCTGTTCAAATAACTATTTATGTTTAAAATTATTAATTGGAAATTTTAAAATGCTTAAAGCTGGGTCGAATCTCATCGTATAAAGCATGAAATCGATGTGAATTTCTCTCTTCTACAACATTGGTCCTATTATATTTTTCTATTTGTGGCTTACTTTCCGAGTTATTTTCGAATTTTCTTTATTGCGGCCTTAGATCATTATGTTACTACCCAAAAGCATTAATTTCAAATAGGAATCAAACGGGATGAAATGATTATATCATTTGCAAATCTGCCTCCCGGACTATATATGTAGATATAACATAGAGTTTAGCTGTAATCGGCTGCATAGCTTTTGAGAAAATCTCTTTACTAACCAAAAATTTCATTATGTGAGCAACACTAATCATTACCTTCATACAGTGCTAGATTAAGATGGGATGTAGGGATTTAATAATCCCGTATGTTAGGCTCAAAAAAGCCTCATTGGCAAGACCTAGTTTAAACTAACGCTATGTGCTAATCATTTCATAGGGTTTTTCGAAATGAAATGTGAGGTCCTTTTTGTCGTTTAGTTGGGTAACAATTTGAGCAGCTGGGGACAAAACGAGGTCTTCGAGTGAAGTGTTTTCGTTTAATTTTTTTGCAAGTTATAAATTATTTAATTTTTTTAAAACCGAAATGTTAACTCAAAACTAGTGAGAGTGTCATTAGGTACCATACCCCATCGCTGTATTAAAACTTTCCGGAGCCTGTGCCTAAAGGGGCCCCATATTTCATGATCAAAATAAATAAAGTTCATTTCGTAAAAATGGATAAAACATAAAAAAACGCATTGATGAGCAAAATAAAATGTCCTTCGAAAGACAGAAATGAATTATTTTTCTACCACTGAAACTTACAACGCCCCCCTAGGACTTTATGATATCATGAATATTAACGGTTAGACCAAAAAATTTAAGAAATGTCGTCCTGTTTTGTTTCCCATAAAACATGCAGAAATCCACACAACATCTTACCATGTTGGGGTTCCTTAAGCTCGGGGCCCTAGCGCTACTTTTAAGCATTAATTTAACGCTGATTGGGAACCCTTTTCAGCTCAAAGCCCGGGACAATAGCCCTACCTTTTTTAAGTATTATAATTGTTGAAGAAACTCGAGAATCGAATAATAAAAGCCCCCAAAAAGCCAATTAACGCCTAAGAGCTAGCTCGTACTTATATACATATACACTATCAAGTAGTGTTGCAAAGACATGATGTTATCTACCAGTAATGCATTTCAAAATCTTTTTGTATTAATGGATCAATGTTCCCATAATATTGTTAGAGCAAAACAGAACATTTAGAACATTTCTTTCTTTTCTTCAAACATAATTGAAGACTGTTAAAGATTTTTAAATTGAAATATTTCTTCCCCTTCAGCCCGCCAGTGGCTTAATCATATCAATTCTATTTTGTTTGCATGAGATGAGGGAAACGTCATTTGATAGCTTCCTCAAACGACTGCTCGTGTATTCATGTGCTTAATGAAAGAACAATGATGTTTACTACAACAATAACAAATACACAATAAACATTAAATTAATAAACAAAGGAATTAATTTACTAATTAAGAAGCCCATTATAACTGAGACCATTGATATGGAAAGGAATTTCAACTCAACGATTCCGAAATTTGCATGCAACTTGGTACGGTCGGCCGCCATCGATATCTTTTGAGAACAAAAAACCATTTTTGCAAACAATACAGCCAGGCGACAGCAAAAACTTGAAGAAATCATGAAATCCGCTGAGAAAAAAAAAAGATTAAAAAATTAGTCCTTATTATACAAATTAACATACAATAAATTGTGACGCGGATGTAGCGTCCATGTGCTGGCTTGATGGATGAATAAATAATATTCCTAATACGTATGAGAGTATACCACGTAATTAATACTTTTTCTTTAGGATGCCTGCTTCCTTATAAATACATTCAGTACTTATTTGAATTTGAGAAAAAATATTATGTGACCTTTTCTGTCAATTAAACAAGTCTTTTAACTCTTACATTTTCATTTGAGATGCTAAAATTGAGAGCTGAGTTGATGCTTTGAATAATCGCTAATGCAGAAAACTATTAACCCTTTATAGCATTGCATATCTTTTATATATGACATATGTACTTAATCAGGCCCTTACCCACCATATGGCTTTGCCCACCTCTCCACCCAATCTAGTGTAAAATTCATTGAGATATTTTTTGCACTATCGATTTCGTTTAGCACCGGTGTAACGTAAGGTGTTTAAGCCTTTTGTATTAGATTTAAAACGGGAAGTGCTCTAGAGAAATGCGTAAACTGGTTCAATCAATTCGGATTTTCATCTACAAGTTCAAAAAAAATGTTCCCTAACACTCCTCCATCTATCCCCTTTTTTTCTAACTTTTCTCCTTTTCTTAAAACCAAAACAGTGCATTGCATTTACAGGGAGCATCCCCTCAGTGTTCGTTTATCATTGAAAAAAAAAAAAATTTCTAATGTAGAGTAGAATTTTTGTCTCGTTAACCCAAATTTTTGAAATGCAAATAAATTTATAAGCTTTTTCAAAACAAAAACAATATTTTATACTTGTGATTTTTAGTTGCCTCGTTGAATCATGTCCCAAACAGGGGTTGCCGCCCGTTTTTAGGGGCAATTTTTCTGAAATGAGTGGCAACCCATGGTTGGGACAAGATTCGACAAGGCAACCCTATATATTCTATTGAGGCTCTTCGATCTCTATCATTTGACATAAATTTCAAGCTGTTATCTTCATTAATGAAAATTGACCCAAAAAACCGGTGAAAACATATGTTTGTGACAGGATTCAACAATGCAACCCCAGATATTATGTTTAGGCCTTTTCCAGTTCTATCATTTGGCATACATTTCGAGCTATAATATACCACATGGATGTTTTAAGCAAAAAATATAGATGATTTTGTTAAAGTGTTGCTGAAGACCCGAATTTATCGATTCCATGGCAAGCTGTGTATTTGGACTTGCCTTATGGCATAACGTATAGCATATTCTTAGTGGAGACTTAAATCTTAATTCTCTAAAGATGCGCAGCAGATACGCCTATTGGGTGCTAAAACAACAGGCATTGAATGTTAATGTATTATGAACCAAAGTTTTTTGAGCGATGAAGCTAAATTTTCACATGGCGGCACGGCTCTGAAAACTCAAAAGTAACCATAGAGAAGCCATTGTGTTCCCAAAACAATAACTCTTTGATGTACATTATTGTGTCATGGTGCCATTGATCTGCAACTAAAGAATTTGATCTGGTCGATATTTAATTTCAAGAAAACGGTGAATTTTGCTCTTTTTGCTCGAAAAGTTCTCAATTCAAGTAATTTTGAGATTTGGTGATGTCAACTGGCTTTCAAGACCTTGCGCTTTGAAGCCGTTGAACTTTTTCTTGTGAAATTACTTGAGAGGTTGTTTGTTCCCAAATAATTAAACTTTGAAAGATTTGTATTTCACACGTAATGACAAAGTCCAAGCTATATAATTATATGAAAACTTAATCAAATTCTAAATTTTAAGTTCTGAAGATAGTATTTGTTCATAACTTGAGCACTTGAGATATTTAACCCTTTTAATTAACCCTTATTAATAAAAGTTTTTGTATCTCACATATTCTGGAATGACAGAAAAATGCGGGAAAAATTTAAAAATTACGGTTTGGGTACATACATACATACATATGGGTTAAGTCAGGCCCGGATTTAGAAATTTGCCGCCCCTAGGCAGTTGAGAAATTGCCGCCCCTCCCCCCTCAAAACTTCTTCAATGGTGAAATAATTTTGTACGAAATGTTTTTCAATCAATAATATGCACCTTTTATGGATTTCCTACTTATGTTTCTAGAGCACAATACAATATTTTTGGTATTTTTGAGATTTTTTTAATGATTTCTGCATACTAGCTAGATTTATATTTCAATGCAGTATATATTTTTTATTATAAACTTATGATCATTTTGATAAGACGCCAATTTATACGAATAAAAAAATTTTTCAAAGTTTCCGCCAATATTTGCCGCCCTTTAATTCTTGCCGCCCTAGGCACGTGCCTACTCTGCCTGTATGGTAAATCCGGGCCTGGGTTAAATAATTCAAAACACTGTCATGATAGGAAATTCTCTAAACATTGCAAAATCTATAGAAAATGACAACTTTCGTTCAGATTATCGAAGAATTAAAGGTTTATACGAAGATGTTGCTTGCTATAAGCTATAATGTATTAAATAAGACACAAAAAATGTGAAATGAAATTAAATATGCCAATGCTATCATCACTTTCCGCCCGGGGCGAAGAAAAAAATTAAATTTGGGAATTATGATCAATAGGAAATTTTAATTCAATATTACCAGCACCCTGTTGCTGCCGCCCAAACATTTGCACCCACGGTGACAACCCTTTAGCTACGCTACTGTGACGATGTGAATTATTCATCAAAATTAGTTTTGTTGCCTTTAAAGTAGTCCCCATCGCTTGCAATATAACTACGCCAGCGCTTGATCCAGGTCGGGATATATTTGTTATGTATGTTGATTGAGGAATTTCATTCAGCTTCATCACCAAATTTGCTTTCAACCAAATCAAAGTTCCTTCCTTGAAGTAGTAGTTTTACGTTCTAAAACAAGGCAAAAATCAGACACTGCCATTTTAGTTGAATACGAGGCTTTATCAATGGTATTTGTTGCATTTTTGGCTAAAACCTCTTGCAGATTGATGGCATTATGTAGTACAACATGTCGAATTGTAAAGTTTATGAGTTATCCTTCCACAAATATGTGAAATTCGGCGTACATCCGCAGGCTTCATGACGCTTAAATAATAATTTCGTTCCAAAATTATGGTTCTGTGCGCCAAAGCTATAGACCGGATATAATCACCCATAGCTATTGGCCGTATTGTTGGTTGTTTTCGCACAACATTTTATTTGCAAGATGCAGTGGCACCGATACTCATAAGGCGAGTGCGTACTAAAGAGAATATTGCATTCCTTCAGTAGTAGAGTGCTGGAGAAGATCCAAATGTATCAATTCGATGTCATTCACAACAGCTTGATTATTGTCCGTCCACTTTATGGAATATTTTACGCAAAGATCTTAGTTTGAAGGCCTACAATATCCAGATCTTGTAAGAATTGGAGCCGAATGAACATCGTTTGCATCGAAATTTCAATCAATGCGGCCCATTGGATCTGCTGTTTTATTGAGAAATTTTGTTCAGCGATGTGGCTCTTTTTTGGCTCAAAATTGTTGCATTTAGAGCGAAGATATTCCACATGGGATTATCGAAAAGCCGTTACATTCCGAAAAATGCTCATATTGGTGCAGTCTGTGGGCTGTGGGCTTTTAAAAAAAAGGGGCTAATCAGCAATGTTACAGTCAACGGTATTCGTTATAGAGCTATGTGTAATGACTTTTGTTGCCTGATGAAATGGCATGAAAGTGAAAGAGAAGTAGTTTCAACAGAATGAAGCTATGTGCCATACAGCAAACGAAACAATCAATTAATTGGACTAAACAATCAATGAACGCATAATTTGGCATAGTGGATCTGTAAATTGGCCTCCAAGATCTTGTGATATAACGCCTCTTGACTATTTTCTTTGAGGATACGTACAGTCGCTAGTCTACGCTGATAAGCCAACAGCAATCGACGCATTCGAAGCCAACATTATTCGTGTTATTGAGTATATAAGGCCACTAATGCTTGAAAAAATTATCGGAGACTTTGTCTCTTGAATAAAATTGATCATATCTAGCCGTGGTGGGCGTATGCCTGAAGTTGTGTTTAAAAACTAATTGCAGTATGTATACTTTTTATTGAATGGCTATTTCAGGGCAGTATCTAGGTGTATGCGGACCCCTAGGCTGAACAATTGATGCGGGCCCTACCGTGAAGGTTCTAACCTAATAGAGACAAAGAAATTTTTTTGAACAAAATAAAAAATTTAATTTTTTGTGATTCTATTAATTGTCACATTGCTAACCAAAAAAAAAAAAAAAACGTTATAAATGGTGTGGGGTGGGTGGGTATCCTATGCTTAAACACAGACCTGGGTTATTTGGCTTAAAGAAACACCCTATACTACCAACATGATGGCAACTCTCCGTTACAATTTCAATATTAAAATAACAACTAAGATTTTCAGTGTCTGCACTATTTCATTCCAAGTACATAACAGTTATTCCATCCAAAAATATTAAACACAATTGTCACTTTACCAAAGCATTAAAGTTTCACACAATTATGCTCTAAATACGTGATTTTTTATTTGGTCCCCGGGGACAAATTTCAACGATAACGCCTTACAATTCACACCTACAAACCAACGTTTCTGCTGAGAGTACGCGTAATTTATAATGAAAGTCATTAAAGCGCAATGTCAACAACAGACTCATAAAAATGTATCAAAACATTTGTGTTGCCTTCGACGACTTCAGCTTCAATTCCCGCCGAGTGCAATTAGACTCAAATACCATGAGGGTGGCGCTACATCTCACGCTCGACTGGCTTTGTGCTCTTAGCTCTTAGTAAATCTGTGACAAGTACTCGTCGAATCACAAGCATAGTTCTGGTAGTACGACACCACATGATGGCGGACTCAAACAATCGCAGTGGGGGGGGGGAGCCAAGTGAAGAAAAGAACTCAATATTTATTGCTATTGCAATTGAAGTACAATGAAACTTACAAAATAATCAATTTAAATAATTCATTTAGGTACTGAATATTAAATTCCAAATTTCTGTTTCTTCCTTTCTCTCTGTCTCTCTCTTTCTATCGCAGGGAACTTTATGCAATAACAGAAAATCATAAATTTACAAAAGCCTCCTATGGAAAACTACAAGCAATGTGGCTTGAAGCGCACTATATTGAAGCAGAAAAGTTGCGAGGCCGATCTTTAGGTAAATACCGAAAGTTTTTATTATATTTCCACAAAGCGCACAACTCTGATTATTAACTTAAAATGTTTTATTTGTGAAATTCTAGGTCCTGTAGATAAATATCGAGTTAGAAAAAAGTTTCCATTACCGCCAACAATATGGGATGGTGAACAGAAAACACATTGCTTTAAGGAGAGAACCAGAAGTTTGCTGCGGGAGTGGTACCTTCAGGATCCCTATCCAAATCCCACAAAAAAACGAGAATTAGCCAAAGCAACGGGTCTTAATCCGACACAGGTGGGAAATTGGTTCAAAAATCGAAGACAACGAGATCGAGCCGCTGCCGCTAAAAATCGGTGAGTTTTATTCAGACTTTATTATTTACCTTCATATGTGACGGATAGTATTCTTATATAGAATTAATAATAAAAAGTAAAATAATCAGAATGTAAGTAAAATATATATTGGCAAAGATGGGCTTGGTCACAATCCGAAAAACTTTTAGATTAAACCTAGATCAGTGCAGTAATTTAGGACATACTTTAACATTTACTAGAAAAGAAGCCATTCTCGTCCTCTCTCACAAACTACAAAATCTAGCAACAAAGTATCACTTCAATGAGTACAATATATTTTTTGCTCATTAAATAAAAAAAAGTCCTTCAATCCTTCAGTTTTTTTCGAAATTTGTCATTTCCTACAAGGCGCACGGCTTTGACATGCAATTGACGGGATGACCGTGTCAAAAGCGACCGCTTGACAACTTTGAAAATATGTCAAAATCGATTTGGCAACATTTTTATAAAAAGTTAGAAGCAATTCTCTTGGGCTTAGCGGTATAGGGCAGTGTTGCTGTAATGATGCTTTCCTATTTAATTTTCCACTTTATATTTTATTTTAGAAAAAGTGAAAAGAGAATTTTTTTTTTTAAAGGTTAATGATAACTTTTCTCACAGCAATTTTAAGAATTGTTTCTGGGTTTGGAAATTTTTATTGGTTAAAATACAAAATTAAATAAGGCCTTACACCATACATACGAGTACATATAATTACTTAGTTATAAAAACACGTTGTAACTATCTCTTTTCTATGCAAGAAGGTGTAAATCAGTTGGAGAATTACAATTCAGAATGTAAGAAACAACGATCAAGATATCGCCAGCAATTTTAGCATTTAACTCATAACAAATTCTGGCGCCTTTGAACTGACTTGACTACATTTTACAATGAACTAAGACTTGACAAGCTATTAAAATTCGCACACGACAAGTTCTTAAATTACTAACTTTTCTTAATAATGATGAAAAATGTGGTTTTCTTTTAACCCAATGCATTAACTTCAAACCACGTGACTTTCACTCAGTTTCATCAGGCACACACACACACACATATACATTTCAAGCGAAGCAGTTCCAAGGAATCAACCATCAAGTCTACTCATGCCAATCGAAAGAACGAACATCTTTGCGCACTTTTGCTAAGAAAGGCAACTCGTAACATGAGCCAAGATCCAAGATCTTTCATTACTATGAAATACAATACCTTAATCAAAATGATAAGAGGACACTGGCATTGGTATACGCCGAGGCGTATTGAAAAACGCTTCCATATATCGGTGCCTTTTCGATAGATTATCGCTTGGTTTGAGCGGCACTTGCAAGGTACTCGATTTCTAATGTGGTTACTTGGAAAACCACATTAAAGTAACCGGCGTTCACATATCGAACGTTCTTAGCTGTAGTTGACTTCATTTTAAAGCATGATAACTTTGAAGTATTGCATACATCGATCGATCGTTTTTAGGAAAGTTATTTTTGTTGACCAATTGAAAATTTGCGAGAAAAACTAATTTATTTGATGTGTCATTAATTATTCTGTTTTTAAAAGCAGAACTAAGTGAAATCGGCACGCGAATATTTTGTCGTTTTCAGATCACAACTTTGCTTACCCACATTTTGTGGCAGTTGTTGCGTCATGACATGTCCTACTTTTCTTTTTTGTGTCAAATTTAATCTGAGTTGGTGGTATCAATTATCTTTTACTGGAATAAAGTTGTACCAATTTCTTGATAAAAATTTAGTAAAAGAGTGATTCTCTTTAATCAAAATTGGGATTGAGTTATTTTTGACCCAATTACAGGTAATAAGCGTTTCGAGTCGGGTTTTCTAATTCCATTTCAGAACGAATTTTAGTTTTCTGATTTTTTTTTAAGGAATCTAAATTCGAGTTGAATTGTTTTTTCCTCCATTTCAAGTATTTGTAATATCGAAACTAATTTTTTAATTCTATAATGAATGGGAAAAAACGAATTCAATGCAATTTCAATGCAATATTCCTCCAAAAAACTTTGGAATGAAGAATAATCTGTTTTGGAGAAGATTAAGGATTGCAAATCTTTCAGGTGTTTTTTTTTTTTTTGTTAGCCTTAGGTGGAACGAATTACCACAGAAAAGATTGACAAAATTGTTGAAAAATAAGAAAAGGAAAACTATTTCAATTATAGCCATAGTGGTATATGTTAAAAAGTTGGCGAAATTTTGTTTCCGGCACACTTTTCACAAGCTATTCTTTACGTGACAAAAAATTACTTAATATTTTCTTAATTGAAACTTTCATTGGCTCATATAATCGTTAGTTGGAACTCTTAATAATAGGTAAGAGTTCGTCATCAATACGATTGGTTTGTAACTCGGGGTCAAAGGTCGCATACAACAATATTTAGCAAATGTCGCGAAAAGTATTCAAACCAATCATCAGATAGGAGTTTGTAAGGAAGACATTTGCTACCGCTTCTCGAGTTATAAAAATCAACCTACCTAGATATGTCACGGGACTGTAGCTTTTTTGCTTCAATAGAATTGTGTGCAGTCCTTGGAATGTTTTGGACCGATAATCCAAAAAGTTACCTTCGTTTTCGTCAATCCGGAGTAGCTTAGAAATATGTATACTATAAGGTTGAAAGTTTCGAAAAAAAAAAACTTTGCCAAATATTAAAGTGACATAGAATTTTTACGTTCGATTCAAAAGACCTATTTTAGAGTCCTTTAGGACTGTCGGAAAATGAGTTTTATCTTGAATTTGTGTTTTTTGTAATACCAGAATCTAAACAAACCAAAAATCCCATCATATTGCTCCAGAAAAATAAACTTAAGCATTAAATCTCGTAAAGACTTACTCCTTCGATATAAAGTACGTGTACTTATTTGCAGAAATCTTTTTCAGATTGAATTTTTAAAAAGTTAACGTTTATCGAAATATTCGTTAACAAATCATTTATCTGAGTTTTTCATACTTTTAATAATTTTTTGTCTATTTTTCCTTAACTAATTGTAATATTTTTTATGGAAAAAGCTATAAATTGTGCTGCAGGCAGAAGTATGATACTCACTTTAATGACTACGACGCAAGCAAAAGTTTTAAAGAAAAAATATAAAACTAAAATTTGTTAAAATATCGAACTTCTGAAAGTGGCGCCCAGGGCAACAGCCTATTTTTCACACCTTTGGATCCGGCACTGAAACTCTTTTTCCATCAATCAATCAGAAAACTAAAAACTTTTTTAATGATTCGATTCCTTAAATGAAATTATTTCATTATCTATTCATTTGCAAGGGATCGGAAAATTTTAATTCACATACTAATTTCCTGAGATTTTGCAAAATTAATGAAAGCATCCATTTACACAGTCAGCTTAAGTTTCTTTCCGGACAACCAGCTAGAAACACATTCTAACCTTTAACCTATCCTAGTCAAAAAACCTATTGTAGTCCATAGGTACACATTTCGTTGAGCTTGCTATTGGTAACACTTTTTGTTGTGCCAAAACTGCAAGTAATAAATACCGATTCCGACGGTAAAAACTAAATTGAAATACTCATTTAATTGCAAATATTTTACTTAATGTTTGACAAAAAAACGTAACGTTTTTGTGCACCGTTTTACCTAAAGCAAATCTACACAAAACCAGTCTGCTTACCGCAACAATATCATCGCCTTTAACCACTCTTTAGATCTGGCTTTCGCTTGGGTAAAATGTGGTGTTCTGTGTCGGAAATGATTGCGAGTCTCTTAAGTGCAATGACAATGCGAAACGAAACGACTTAACGACGTGACGCTTCGTTACGCAGCAGCCACCGTAGACAGTTTCCAATAGGCAAAACTTCCATTCAAAGCGGACTTCAGTGGTTACGAAGTATTCAACGGCTTAGTGTTGTTTACTCAACGTAAGTAAAGGCCTACGTTGTTTTATCGTTAACAAAATGATAATGCTTTCACTAAGCAAAACTTATAATCATTAAACTGATAAATTCTTTTAGTTAGTTTACATTCATGGATTATTCCATATCAAATCACAAAGAGTGAAAAAATTTTACAAGTTTAAACGCATTAAAATTAACAAAACAATTCTGTGGCAAAAAGGCTTAAATCGACTTAGGCACGTAGGGAGTTGAAGCCAATTTTTCATTAGATCTTGGTGAAACTCGCTTTCCATTTTTTGGCAATATCAAGACCTGAACAAATACTAACAACTTGCGTTAAAAACAAAAAGCAATTGCATCCAGAACTAATCTAAAATTGACCTTTCATGACAGAATTTATAATTAATTATAACAAAAACTAGTCAGCAAGGGACTGACATTTCGACAGTTTCAGTAAAGTATTCTTACCTCGAGACACTAAAATGTACTCACTTTTTAGAATTTGACACCACTAGGCTTCGGCTTCATAAAGCATCGCACCACTTTCCACATACCATCGAAAATTTCAACTATAAATTCATTAAAGATTCGCATAATTTCCTGAAATAAAATGAAGTGTAACTGTAATGTAATGTACATATCTACATATGTAAATGAAATGTAACGAAAAACATCTAAAAATTTAATAATACATGAAGTTTTGAATAGTAGCGTATAAGGTCTATTAAGTTTGATGAGCATCGGAAAAGTCGATATATGTAAATCGATATAGTCAAAAAGCTTCAAGTGGTATAATGGCCGAGGGGAAAAGTTTCAAAGAATTTATTTACATTGGTATGGAAAAGTATTGAAGAAAAAATCGTTAAAGTCATGACGAGTTGATGTGGTTGGGCTCTTGATCACACTTTCAGTAATGTTTTCGGCTAAATGGTCTATACGATCACGCACTGATGATTTCACATTTGCCATTGCATCTTGGAATTTCTGTACTATATTCAAAATTGCACGCTCAGTTGATTGATTAATATCACCAAGTAAAGTTATGTATTGCGTGCGGTGTTGCCAAGTTGAAAATGGGGAATTAATGGCCTTTCAAAAAGACACGAAATTTGCGAAAATGCATAAATATTTTGGAAAAAACTCGAAGAACTCTTTTTTTTCCTTTTGTATGTATAAAAAGAATTTTACCTCCATCTAACGTCTTTTTGAAAAATTTTCCAATCCCTACCTCAAAAGCGACCAATTGGCAACCTTGATTGCGCGATATACTTAGGTAAATTTCTTCTTGAACGGCTATTTTTATAATAGGCTTAGATAACTTAATGACGTTGTGCCACCAAGTATCCATCCGTGACTAAAATTTTTAATAAGGGGACGCCCATTAATTACGTGAGTTAAAATAGGGTAGGAGGGGTCCGGCAAAATCTCACCAAATCTAACCAGGGGGAGGAGGGAGTACAAATTTTCAAAAAAACATCTCACGTAATTAATGGATGTCCCCTAACTGTATGTATGTAGATTGCAGATTCCAATATGAAACAACTATTATTTAGACTTTATTCGATGCTCTAATGATGATATATCTATTAGCCTACTCTTTATATACAATATAAATAATATTAAAGCTAATGCACTCCCAAGCAAATTTTCAAATTCGAATATTCAGAGCAGGCCCAAGGAGTTTTTTCAGATACAAATATATCGGGCATATTTTTATCGAAAATATAGCCGAATATTCAGACATAAAGTGTTAATATTGAAGGACTTTATTGTTCTTTAAAAATTTTCCTTGATAAATTGTTATAACTTAAATACTTTTAAAGTTACAGGCTCTCAAAGTCAATACTATAACCATACTAAAACGGTTTGAAATAAGAAATACATTTTTTATAGTGACCATTATAAAGAAAATTTAATTTTCTAAAAATTTCTTCGGAGCTAGCGTGAAAACAAAGTAAAAATCTATGCTGACTGAAATCAAATTATTTTTTAGCACATAACAGATATATTCAACATAATTCGCCGTTGCACCTACACACAATCAAATTTAATGTTCGTCCCAATTAATCATATTGCAGCACAAATAAAACAATTTCTGTTTACTCAACACCTTACGAGTAACTCACAACATTTATTAATTAGGGCCCTAAAACTGGCAAAACATGAAATATTTCAACAGAAGTGGAAAATGCTCTTGTCACTGGTAGATTTCACCCGCTACTTGTTGTCTTCAATGCGCGAAGCGAGTACGTCATTCATACATGCGAAGCGAGTACAATAAAACATATTGCTTTCTTGCGTGCGGTCAAGGCGGATACAAAATAGCCCCCTAATCACTTGTGGTAAATTAGAAATCACATCGCTTTATTTACCCCAACCACACTTCAATTGGGTTCACACAAAAGCGTTTGGTCCGGTCCGAATTATTTCCAAACTATGGCAAGAGAAGAGCAGCAGCAGAAGAGGGAGAAGCGAAGAAACCGGCTGTTGTAAGCACAGTAGACATATTGAAATGTTGTAAATGTCAATGATCAATCAAAATACCAATTCACATGTACAATATACACAAACAAATAAACAAACGAACGAACAAACACACGCACACACTCATCGGTTAAACTGTGACATAGAAACATGGGTATCTCCCCTTGAGATACCCATTACAATTTCCTCAAGTGTTGCTTTGGACGAGTCGACTTGTTTGCCACAACATTCGTTTCCATTCGTTTGAAATATTATTCAGCACATCCGAGAGATGCCAGGAGAAGTGCTCTCATAGTTGTGTATTTGTAGTTCTCATTGTGCCAGAAGATCGAAATCGACTGAAGTATAAAAATGCTCGATGATGTTTACTTAACTACCGTTTCAGAGGCTGCTTGCTGATTGTGAGAAAATCAAGCAACGAATGGAATTAAGAAGAATTACTTGAGTTTTCGATGGATGTCATGTTATACTCGCACTCGCACACTCGCAAACTCGCAATCATCGAATTCGTCTGTCGTCTGTCGATGATAATCACAATTGACAAAGCTGAAGAAGGAAAGAAGAAAATAAGGCGAGCATTTGATCGAAAGAGTCCTAATTGGAATTGCGTTCCATATTGGGAAGCAACTAAAGAGGCGGGAGATTCGACGCACCCCATGCCATGCCAAACTGATGAATAAATAAATCAATAAATAAATTGAAATTGAATTTATTTCCTTCTTTCTTGTAGTGCCTGTGCCCTGTGCTTGTCCGTCCGTGGTTTATCAAATTGACAAAGTTTATACAATGGAATTAAATACAATAATGGGGTGGCAATGATTCCTGCTGATTCTGCCTGTGCGTTGCCAATGGCAATAATGTCATGAAGACGTTGAGTATTAAGTTTTGACAAAACAAATTTTTTGTAGAAGCAACAGCAAAGGTGAACATATGAATTTAACTGTCGGTCAGTTTAGTCCATGAATGTTTTGCATTGAGTAGTAAATTTATTTAGATTGATGAATAAACTGCAATAAAATTGATGTAATGAAAATGTCAAAAATGATTGCAAAACAAATTGAATGGACAATTTAAATAATATCAGTTGTCACAAAAACATAATTGACGTAGTGCACTGTTTTCAGAATATCGACTTTAAAGAATTCTAATATATTTTAAAGGAAATGTCATCGAAGTGTTGACTTAATGGTACAAAATTGAAGTCGAAGAAAAGCTGTTGTGCTGAGTTGCGTATGTAGCAGTTTTTTATTTTTTGTATGGATGGTGCCATGCCCATTTTCCCAAACTGATGCACACTTTTTTCAAGGCGTGTTAGGTTCACCAAACGTTCCCATACTGGGTTTGAAATCTTTACTTTAATACTTTAAAAATTTTGCTCATATTAAAATCCATTATTTGTGAAATACATATGCATGTGTGAAATTTGATTGCATTACCATAAATAGCCTCCTTCAGTATAATGTTTTCAAATATTTGTTTGTATGGGAGTTGCCACACCCTCATCTTAATGCTTTTTTTTTTGTAGTGCTTGGCTGAACTAATGAAAAATTGTAATGCATACATATCTGTATTATTTATATAAAACTGATTATATGGAAATGCTTTGGCGCAAAATATACTGAACCTATTTTAATAATTTTGTTTTGAAAACAACATATTTATGCCAAGAAAGGTTATTGCATACTTATTTTTTTATTTTTTAAAGTTAAATATCCTTTTTTTAGGATTAAGTTTATGCAAAACCTCACACAAATGCTCATGCTGCTCTTGAATTCTGTATTGTTATTTATGTTTTTTTTTTTCTCATTTATTTGTATTGTTTGTATTTGACTTCGAAATTTAAAGAACAAACTCTCGAGCGATTGTTTTTATTTATTTTTGAAGAAAAAATATAGAATGTGATGTTAGGACAGTAATTTCATTATAAAAAAAAAAAAAACGGGACGTTCGCGTGCGAAGCCGAGTGCACCACTAGCACTCAAATAAAAAACTGTAGCATTTTAAAGTTTTTTGCTTCTAGTGGAGATATCACTCTTCTTTGAAATATCACTTTAGCATGTTCTACACTTTACTTCTGCGGGAAGTTCATCTAATCTTATATGAATTTCATATAGACTTTTGTGATTTCGTTTATAACACTCGGAAGTGAAACGTAGAACATGACTGAACAAGTAAGCATTATTTTTAACAGCATGATACTTATATGTAAAATAGCTCCTACGATAGCCCTTTAGTAATCCCCGAGGTAGCCCCTAATTTAGTTTGGAGATAAATCCAAACTTTTATTGACGATAGGTGATTCCATGAATTGTATTCGAGCAATTTTAAATCCTATGAATTATAATTGAAGTTGGAACCAGTGTGTGTATGTATATTCGTATCTCAGTATCTTGTCAATGTCAATGTAAGAAATGACACTTTCTTCTTAAGGACAAACATTTGATAATGGGAAGCATAATTTGTGCACAAACAATTTTCATTATAATTTTTGATTTAGTAATACGATAAAAACCAATTTGAATTATTATTTCATGTTCTTTTAGTTTAATACTCGTAGATCAAGAATCCAAAAGTGTTTGTGTGGTTCATTCAGTGAACAAAGTGTTGTACCAGAATATGCAAATAAAAGGGGGAACACAAAATGTAGTCATCTTTGAACGATGTCTCCGGAGGGTTGTTTCATGTTTTATGCTTTTTTACAAGCCATGAAATTCAAATTACAATCTGATATGTCAATATTAACGCTGAATTCACTTTTTTTCTAAATGTATGGTAAATGGAAGCTATAATTTGGGCATTCTACGATTGCTCCATTGCAGCATTTTGAAAAGTTTTCCAACTGATTAAACTTTTAAATTCATGCGAGTTCATTAGATTTTCTTAACAACACTCCTGTGCAAATATTTACATATTTGAGATATTGTTGCTGATATGATTTGAAATCAACGTACATAGTTCATTGATTTGTAGATTTCCTTTATTTTTTTGAACATAAAATCGTATTGTAAATGACCCAGTTTGAGAATGCTCAATGCTTGGATCATTACAAAAGCTTCTAATTTGTCACTTTTGAGATCTTTTAAGTGTTCACTTATGCCAACCAACGGTCAAAGTTTGCTTTATTTTATAAGTTTTAAGCTTGATGTTGTACCTTCCAACTGCAGACCTACTGGTGCGTCACACGTTCAGTGATGAAAGTAAAAATCCATTTAGCCCAAGAGATAAAAATCGAGGTATGCTCGTGTTGCTTTGCTTTGCAAGGATTTCAGACAAAAGAGTTTAAAATTTTAAAGCGTCGGCTTTTTCTCTCAACTGTTCAAAAATTCTGCTATACTGTCTTTGCGCTGCAATGAAAGTATGAACCTGTAAGAACTTCAGAAATCATTTGAAGCCAACCCTTAAGGGATTCATTGAGTACCAGGGCCGGATTACGAAAATTGCCGCCCCCATGCACAAATCAAATGCCACTCCTTATAAAGCAGAATTATCTTAATAAAAAAAAAAGTCCTCACTTCTCTCCTTCAAAAACTCTAGCAAGATTAAATATATGTATTTCCCTAAAACTTCCAAAATTTCCGTCTATACACTCAAATTTCCTACTTAATTTTACTTTCATTCACTAAAAAGGTCCTCATTTTTAAGTTTCAAAAACCCTAGCAAATTAAGATATATTTCACGACTATTTTTCCGCCCCCTCGGATGCTGCCGCCCTACGGCACGGTGTTGTTGGCGTAGGCGGTAATCCGGCCCTGTTGAGTACCCACTTCTTTTTATATCTTTGATCGCCGTAGACTTGCCCTATTTCACCGCGATTGTCCGTATATCTGATCTGTGTAGAACCTAAATTTCCAAAAAAACACGGTAATTTATTTCTCTATTCCGCTGGAAAACGAAAACAGAAGGTCTACATTTCTCACTTCTTTTGACGCTCAATGACATCGTTTGTAAAAAAGAAGCAACAAAAGAATAGAAATCAGCATGGCTACTGATGCCCAATGACAGCCTAAGAGAATGCCAAACTATTTTTGGTATTTATTTAGAAACTTTTCAAAGATTTAATTATTATGTGTCACTCACGTTTCAGTATCTTCAAAATGCTCATATTGCGGATTTAAAATGTTGCATAAGCTCTTTAGTGTGAGGTCTTTGATATAATCTGATGCTTAGTAGTCGATGAATTCTATATTCTGTGGAAATAAGCTAAGCCAACATATTGAAAATTGTCACCATTTTTAAATTTTAAATTCATTGATGGAGTTATGAAACTGAATATATAGGGTGGCGCAAAATTACTTGTATAATTAGTAATTGTTTTAAGTTTTATATCACAATCAGGCCTGTTCTGCTTCCCTTTTGGATTTGCTTTGGTAACGAAATTGAAATTTGAAGTTTATTTCGGGATTATACAGAAAAGGGAAAATCGTCAAATTATTGGAACTATAACAGCTCTATTTGAAGTCAAAAAAAAAATATTTCCATACCAAATTCCGATCATTAAATTTAAAAGAACTGAACTGAAAGTACTTCTAAGGACAGTGCATCCTCCAAAAGCATCATTGGTTCATATTTGTTTGAAAATGAAGTTGGTGCGCCACAGCTATTATTAACGTTGCTCAGAATCTGATGATATACCCGATGTTCAAACCCACCCACAACTGTGATTTCAACAGGATAGAGCTACAGCCAATAGTGCAAGTGACACAATGGCTGTGCTACCGGACGTCTTAGCATTATTTCGTGTAGCAGCGACTCCTATTGGCCACTTTAACCACACTTACATACCTGCTCCCTAAAATTTTCTTGTATCTTAGAGGGAACGAGTTTAGCGGACCATCTGAAATTATTATTCACCAGAAAGTTTTGCAAAAGGTCATGGAAAATATTTTGGAAAGAGCACGAATATGAGAAGTAGAAATAGGATACCATATGTGAGACATAATCTTTAACGTTTAGGTCAAAATAATTCCCCACTTATAATTTACTCTCAAAAACAAAAAAAAACCAACATACAAATTCAAACCAAAAATAATATTTTGCACCACCCTGCAAAAAGTATACGTACTTTCCACTTTATTTACCATTCATTAACCCTTTTCTTGTGGGTAATTTTACACAAAACCATTTAAGGCAACTCAATCAACAAGTTATAAATTTGAAACAAACAAAAACATCGCACAACAAACGAAAATGGCAACAGAGGAACAACAAAAATTTGAATACGATATTAATGACTAAAAGGGAACACGTTTTGATTCGATCATATTACCACATCAAGATCCACATATCATCTACACTTCGACCGTGAAATCAAAACGCATTACCGCATGACATGAGCCGATTAAGAATTTTCCAAGTTTCAAATTACTCGAAGCAACAAGACGTCAATATCCGCTAGATATTCGTATTGTAATTACGTACGTACCATTTAGGTAGGTGCCAGTATATCAGATTTCAGTCTTTTAAGCCGTTTAAGCCCCCTTTTTTTTACTGATATGTTCAGTCAATTGTGTGGAAAAATTGCTTAAATTTATTTAAGGCGAATATTTCAATTTTGGTTGTGTGTTAGTTGGTGTGTAAATATGTTTGCAGACTACAAGGAGATATATTCTCGGCCATAAAAAAAAAAAAAAAAACACGGTTAGCTTGTATCGCACGAATGGCAAAGCAAAAATTAAACTTTAAATGAGCAAAGGAATTTGCGCTAGTAATGATAATCATAAGCAATACAAACCTTCATCATGAAAACTTTTTAAGTTAAATTAAACTTATGAATTTTTCGATGAAGTTTTTAAATAAAAAATTTAAGAGATTTGTCAATCAGCTTAGAAACATCAAAGTTTAAAGATTCCACAGTGGATTTGTCATAAGCGTGTAATTAAAGACCACACCGCAAGAAATTCGAGAATCGCATAAGAAATAAATTTTTTGAGAATTTGAGCTTGAAACTATTCAAAATAAAAAGAGCCAAAAAATTAGAAAAAAGTATCATTCAATAATTTGTGCTACATTTTATTTTTCATAAATTATCGTATTACTTACATTCACTACATTTCTAAGAATTTTTAACTGTAGTGCTCGGATTTCAGTTCTGATATTGACCATGTGCTCCTGTATCGTTGTTGGCTTCTTAACGTAACGACTTTCCTTGAGATACTTCCAAGTGAATCAGTAACGGACTCTTAAATCCAGTGTAATTTAAGCAAAATTCAAGAAACAGAAAAGATTCAGTCAAACAGAAAATGTCAGCATTGATCAAGAGAAAAAGTATAAGAAATCAAAAAGAAATAAAACATATACTCTGCATATTGTTCTGTCCGGTTGCAAAATAGTTTTGGTAGTGGTACCAAGCGTTTAACATCAGTAGCTTCATCATATAATTGTGAACTTTTTGCGTTCGCTTAGCCGACAAAAACATTTGCCAGTTCAAAGCAATGATCCTGTGCAAAAATCTAATTTGGTCAAAAAGATTGACGTATAGTTGCAGCAATTAGCACCCATCCATTTCAATAATCACCGCATTTACCACAAATGAGCCAAACGCAATGAACTCATCAGCACAAGTGAATATGATGTTGAATATGATGGATGCTTTCAGATGATGGGAGCTACGATCAATCCATTATTAGCGCAACGCACTCCTCTAAACTTAAACGATTCAAAGAGTTTTTAGGTTGGTTCCACAATTGGGTTCTCTTTGAAATGTGCGCCGTTGCTCACGGGGTCAGAATAGAGCTGCAGAAGCAGCAGGTTGTTTTTACACCGAATAGAGTGATGTCTGATGATCATCATTAATCACTCAACACGAGAGAAGATGCTGAAGACATTTGTGCGACCGTAAACCAAAGACTGGACAACCGATGTCCAACAAACAAATGGATGGATGGATGGATGGCAGATTAAACGCGCAAGAGTGACCGGCCCGCAACGGTGTGAAGTGGAGTGGCGTAATATTAATGATACCAGGCAATGGAACAAACAAAATCCATGCAAAACGGAAGAACTCACCTAATAATTATGATAGTGCAGGAGTCAGCGTGATGCTGATGATAAATTCTTCTTCCCCTTTGATGAGAGAGAGCATCAAGCTGATGTCCATGCCGCACAAATTATTGTGAGTCAAGCAGCAGCAACAACAACAGCAGCAGCAACGTTTTCCCACAAAGTTATGAGTAAAGTGACGGCTTTTACTTAACAACCGTGTCTGCATTTCCCCCTCTAGCACTTTTGTGCAGCATCGGTTTTACACCAGTGGAGCCGCAGTTTGATGTTTTTATTGAACGGTTCCACTTCATCTAATAGAGTCATTCTCCAGTTTGCTATACACGAGAACTTACTATACGTACGTAGTGAGCTATCATTTAATTGTTTTTTGTTGAAGAGTGAGTGCATTATGCCGTAACCGTTCCTTAGTATTTGTACTGTGGTACCGTGCCAGATCCAAATGTGGCTTAACAAAGTGTTAACGACGTGATGTTGTAACTTGACTAATCACCTTCATCGTTGTTGTCACGGAGAATGTGATTAATTTGAAATCAATCACTAAATAGTGCATTGGATAAATCACAACTATGTTAAGCTATTTAACATTTTTCTTAACATCTTCTCATTACACAGTTTAAATTGTGTGTTTGCCTTGATTATTGAAGCGGGTTATTTGGGACATGAAGAAAGAGGTTGAAGTATGTCTACGGAAATACCTAATTCTTTGGTAATTCTTTGTATAAATATAAATTAGAAAAGCCAAAATCTGGCACATGAAATTTTATTTAAATAATTGCGGGAAGTAGGGTTAGAGTTGTTGCTCTGGACATTTGATGGGCAATTAATTGCTTCCAACTTATTTAAATCTGTTCGTTGGATAAATACTTTCTTAACATATTCATATTGTGAGATATCAACTCTTTTCCCTTTTTGTGAACTTTTTTCATCGACCTCATATATGCGTGGTATCAATGAGGATGACAACAAAATTTTTCATACATATTGTGGCATAGGAAAACTCTGATCACAATTTAAAAAATAAATTTGAATAACCAGCAATTTGTGGGCTTAATTAAAAATCAAAAATGATGTAGAAGTAAAGAGAAAAATCGTACTAAATATTATTGGTAAAAAAGGCCCCAAAATATCAAAAAAAACATATCGTTCAAAAGTAAATATCTGTAAAAAGGGTATCAAGTTTTGCGTGTACTTCCTTAAGAACTTTGGAGTTTTTTTCTAAGGAAAGTTCATCAATAATTTGATGTTCTTTTTCCAGATTTTATTATTACTCGTTAATTTATACATAAGGATTGTATATTTTTTCGGGCCAAAAATAGGATGAATGTACAGAAATTGAACATTTCGTAAGATATCGTTATTATAAAGGCAGGAATGAAAACAGCGTGATTTTCAAATATAGCAAAATGAATAAAATATCAATACCAAAAGGTATATGTATATCAATTGTATTTAAATAACATTTCAAACGAAGCAGTTCTGGTTTCTAGCAAATCTTTCGTAAATTTTCCATTAGATTTGCCATCAACTTTTTTTGTCTTCGGTTGAAGATTTGCTCAACAATGCGTTAGCCATGCTATTGTTTCTGGGAGCATAAAATATATTTAACCAACTGAGGTGAGTAGTGAGTAGATAATATTCGTCCAATAAGCACTAAAGTGCTAAATAACTTGAGGAAATGTGCGGTGAATTTACCGTCGGAAAAATGTTATATTTTTCAAACGGTATCCAAAACACAATTTACGCTACAATATCCTCTAAGGACAGTCAACAAAAGGACTAATTTGTTTTGACCTTTTCTTTGACGAATGACTTTGGAATCTGAGTACAAATCTGATGAAATGAGTAGTATAAGATAATTCCAAGTTTCGAAGGATTGCCGAAATATTGATTTCTTTCAAACCGGACAATTAAAATATTTGAATAAATGATATTTCACTAAAATGGGATTCATCGCGGAACATCTTACATAAGCTGTGAATTTTTGAAACCCTGTGGTTTATCAATGGCTATCTCATAGTATTGAAAAGCGAAGTTTGCATTTTCTCATTTCAATGAATTTAAAGAAATACTTTTTTAAAAATAGTTCAACCGTTATATAATTTTCTTATTCAAGGGATACAACAGAGCCGATCCCCATGAAAAATTTCTGAATGACGGAACTTGACAGTTGAACATTTTTCTGGAGCGCCTTGTACTTCAAGTGTTAGCGATTCTATACCAAAGTTACATTTTTATATTTCTTTCTTAGAGTACATCTTTTTATAAATTTCCAGCAACTGAAATTAAAACTTATCATAATATCATAATATATATGTACATTTACTCTTTTTTTAAATATTATCTCATTATTATTACGGAAAAAAACTTATTTTCTTTTTTCTTTTTTTCAGAATGCAACATAATCAAAATAATTCCGGTCTATCCTGTCATGGACGTAGACCCGAAGGAGCGCCATCACCTACACCATCAGACACATCAGACTCAGACATTTCATTAGGGACACACTCACCAGTTCCTAGTAGTATACAACTACAGCATAGTCCTGGTTCAACATCGAATGGTGCAAATGATCGCGACGAATCATTAAGTGTTGATGATGACAAGCCACGTGATTTATCCAATGCACTGACAGCATCCAGTATACCAGGTACCTATGCATCAACAGCAATGACTTCATATCTGCCCGCATTTAAATTGGACAGCGCTGCAAGTTTCTTTAATGCTGGATGTTATTTGCAAAGTTTTTCCAACCTAAAAGAAATGTCACAACAGTTTCCAATACAACCCACTGTAATAAGACCACATCCGCAATTGCCGCAAACGTTTACGCTGAACGGCACACACTTGCATGCCAGCTTCCCCAGTAATTATCCTGCAGATAACACGCCGCCAAAAATACGCGTCAACTCACCGGAAAAACTGAACTCAACTGCAAATAGCATTGGAGCCAGTATGGCGGTCTCACCTTTACAAGAAATCTCCACTTCTTATCATCATAGCGCACAGTTTTTGCATCGACCATTTTCGACGTCACCGCAACCACCCTCCACAGCTTCTGAAGTCACATGAGATTAGTTTATTAATAATGTTGTTTGTGTCGCATCCACATTTGTTTAAAGAATTTAAAAAAAAAAAGCCTTTTTCCTCCAAAAAGTTTGCAGGTGAACAGTTGTTAAATTGAAATATTTATGTTAAGTTTTACCGACGGACAATATCAGCGTGTAATTAGTTCATTAGAAAACTGTGACCATCGGATTGGGAACAGCAGAGGATAAACTGCTTAAATGAGAGAAGCGCGCTTGAACCGTCTCTGAATATAAGGTTTCATAAGAAGAAATGCTACTGAATATTAAAATATAATAAAATATGTACGTTCTTTCCACTTATACCAAATTTTTTCAACAGAATTGTCATTATTACTACCGATCTGCCCCATATTTTCTTAGTTACATTAATTCTCTTCGTTGGAGCATACTTGATATACTTAGTATATATCACAAGAGTAAAGTAGAAACGGATAGAGCATATCCTCACAAAAAAGGCAGCATTAGTATGGAAAAGGCCATTGATGGTGATGGGAATGTCATCGTTGTTTTAAAAGTAGTACGGGCCAAGGATGCCACTGGCTCACAATCCACACCAAATAATGTCCCAAATCCGAAATGTACCCTTAAAATCTTAACGATTGCACGTATTGCACGACGCTGTAACTTGCCATGTTACTTTATCTTTAGTGATTGAAAAATATAAAAAATAAATAAAATAAACAACAGATAAAACAACATGGCCGCCATGAACTGTTAAAATCGAATTGAGGTTCTTACATGGTTTTGCTTGTTTTTATCAAGCAAATTGGAATAAAAGGATCGATAGGAGGAATTCCCTAAATATCAATGATATCTCTTCTAATCAGGTTTTCGCATTGAGATAAGTTTCAAGAATATTGCTAATTTTAGCTTAATAACGCCCCTAACATTATTTAATTATACGTTATTTCGAACTTTAGGGGTCGGAATATATAAAATTTGCCTAAAATATTTTTCAAAAAAGTTTCTTAACTTACGATGCACATAACATATCATATATTTACCATCTTGCGATATATCTCTAAAACTATACATAATTAATCGGGTCTAACATGCAAAAATCAATTCAGAACTGGTACTTAGAACGAGATGCTTAGGTCGCATCTGATTTGTTTTTATCTAGAGCTGCGCTATGCTAACATATTCCCTACCGCATCTGGAAAAAAAAAAAATTTTTTTATTGAAAAAACGGCTAAAAACTGACTGGAGTGAATAAAGGCTTTGGCTCATTTGCAAAAATAGTATCTAAACAATTTCGAAAAAAAACCGTTTATGAGCATTTTACTATCATAAAGATAGGGTTACTCGAAGGCGCACATGCATTACTACTATTGAACTTATGTATAAATTTATAAAAAAAAATTTAGGCAATGTTTTTGAAAATGTAATGTGAATTGTATATATTATAAATAATTGAATATAAAAATATTTGTAGAAATTCAGTAAGCGATTGCATCAATTTGTGCAGTAAATAGTAGAGCACGAGTAAATGTTCGATGCGGCACAGACGCAAAAACACCCACACTATACGCATACTATAAATATCTATTAAGTATATACGAACTGTTGGATATACGAAATTTTAGAAACTTAAATTAATTATGAACTACTTAAGAAATAAATTCAACTAAATTAAACGCGCAAATGTTATAGAAAATACTATTCAAAAAAATATTACAGTTAGATGCCGAAGTTTAAAAATTATGTATTTAACTTTTAGTTCATAAGTTAAAATGTAAAATACAAACTAAGAAAAATAAATTAAATTACATTAAAATGCTAAATTGACTGACTCTTTTATTGTACAAAAAGATTTTTTAATTGAGAAATTTTTTAATATGTATCTCAAAAGCTATCGATCAAAGTGAAACCTTGCTAGTGTAACACTTTTTATAGTTTTCCACCGGCAATACTTTACATTATCCTTAAAAACACAGAAATATCAACAATCAACGTCAAATCACGGAATTCCTTCAAAAAGCAACGTTTCTCTAAAAACTTTATCTTTTCCGAAGAAGATTATGTTACGAAGGTAGCTAACGAATAGTCTTAAAAACACTGAACGAAAACATGTATAAGTTCACCGTAGAATCAATTTTAACGGGTGATTGTGTTAGAAGTACCTTTTTCAAATATAAAAATAAAATCCAAAAATTCAATTTTATCGGGTAATCTTTACTATCATACAAAAGAAGCAATTTTTTTTCAGATAATTTATTTTAAATGTTGGCCATTACTGCCAATTTATGTAAAACATATATCTACTATACCAAATTCAGTTTTTGTCTGTTTGTCTGTCCCTCTGCCTTTTATGGACTCGGAAACTGTCAGGCCGATTTTGTTGAAACTTTTACAGTATGTTAGTATCAATCAGACGGGTGTCATAGGCTATAAAACTTTTATTTAAGGTCCTTTTTTAGGGTGGCTCTCATCAAAAGTATTTTCAAAATGACATTTTCACAAAGACCGGTCAAACGATTCACACTGAATTTACACCACTTAGCTTTTATATTAAGAGGCATAAATTAGGTTACAAAACTTCTATTTGGAGTTCATACAAAAATTATTTATATATCATTTTCTCGAAGACCACTAAATCGATTCACATGGAATTTACACCACGTGGCTATTATATTATATCAAGCGGGACAGCTTAGGCTGTAAAAATTTTATTTTGGGTGCATACTTAGTGTGGCCCTAATACAAAAGTATTTTTTTAATAGAATTTTCACGAAGATTTCATAATTATTTTTTAAATGCTTCTTATAGTCTAAGGAAGGTTTTTGCAATGTTTGGTTTAGAAAAATGGGTAATGACACGCCCTCCAAAGTCAAAATCATCATTTCTTATCAACTACTGGACGCAGATGAAGGGTACATATATAAAAAGTACGGGAAAAAGTAAGTGTCTTCGGAAAAATGGGTGGTACCATACCTTTCGTATGCGAATGAAACTACATTTTCTATATATCAGCACCTATTTGATGCAAATGAATGAGACTTGGTACGTATAAAAGACAAAGACTATAACAAATTAAACTCATAGCCCCACCTACCAGTAACGGCAGTACAACGTCTGCCGGGACAGCTCGTGAGGACAAAAATTTTTGTTGCTCTCCTTGTAAATTTTATTTCTTAGAAGATGCTACATCTTCAGAGCACCTTTGATAACCAACAGTCCAAAATGGAAAGGTGATCAAGTTTCCTTAGAAACAAAATGAACCACCAGAGGTTGAACTCCTTCGAAAAATGAAAGATGGGTGAAGTTTTTTCGCCAAAAATATTAGTTTTAGTAAAAATTATAGTTGCTTAACACAACAGATTTTTTCGGCATTAAAAAAATAGTTGATGCACATTTCATCTACTATAGTAATTTTTGGATAAGGATGTATGCAGCTCCGTAACCGGTCTGGTTTTTCTTGGGATGCGCCAGCACCCATACCTTTTCGGTATAGCCGGTGATAGCATTTTGCTTTTGTACTCATCTCTCTAACAATAATTACGGAGTTCATATTTTTCAAATCAAAAAATAAAGACGAAATTATTATAATTTTAGTTTGTAAACTTTTCGCATCGATGAAAAATAACAAATATCCTAAAACCAAAAATAATAGATGTACCATGTAAGAAAATGGAGTTCTTTGCACGTCATTACCTACGGTAGCTTTCTTGATTACATTTCTTCACACACGAAGTCATTAGGCACGAAAGTGTGTCGCGTATGGTATCAAAACGAAGCATGCCTACCGGAAAAGTACCTCCTGTTATGATAAGATTAAAAAATGGAGAAATAAAATATCTGACACATTTCAATCATGATACTGATAATATCTTACATCCTGAGCACCAAGCAAACCTTATTTGCAACAGAGTTTCCATAAACTAATTGAGAACTATGAATCAAAAGTTATTATTAAAAATGCAAAACAGATTTTGTGACTCTTGGTGTCAGATATGTTAGTAGGTCCTGTATTGTATGCCATAAAATAAAATGTTTAAATGATTGAGACTAATGTTGACTTCTGTCAGGACACTGAAGATGAGACAAAAGTTAAGAAAATCTAGACATATCTCGACCAACTGCCGTATTATGCAGAAAACGTAAAGTCTTGCTTATACGTTTAAATAATTTGCGCAAATGGCTTGAGTCTACATATTTGCGCAAATGCATACAAATAAACAAATGCGCATCGAACACACGTCCATGCAACGATACTAACCTCATGCAAAATATTGAATGCATATAACACAAGACGTTTTCGCTAATTATGGGAGCGTATAAATTCAGAAGAACCTACAGGACGAAACTAATTCTTTTTTATAAAATATGACTGAAATTATAAATGAATGGTGATCGTAACTATTAGTAGTACCTAGTTATTGTAGTGGGATCAAGATTTTCTCAAAATCAATGAAAGGCTATAAAAATAAATTTAAAATTTTTATATATCAGAAACAAAAAATCAAATTCACTATTTGAAACAAATTTTCAGATAAAGAATTTAGCCAAACTAGTTTTTAGAATAAACTAGTATTTAATAGGCCAAACTAGTTCATTTCAAGCGTGTTAGGATGAACCAGTTTAGCCTACGATGAAATAAGGCTATTATTTACTTTAGCGGCCTCACTCCCGATTTTCTCGAAATTTTAGTATGTTAGAGTAAGTGGGCGGACTTCGACCGCGGCTCAGCATTTACATTCTCCAATATGTGCAATGGTGGCTTCGCGACGGACAAAAAATCAAAAAAATTTAATTGAAAAAGATCAAACGTATGTATTCAGAGGGATAATTTTGACCTGGTACTCTTTACAAAATATTATTTCTGTTCATCAACACACATTTTTTTCTGAAATGCAATTGAAGTTTTGGATTTACCTTACAAACATCAATATACTAAATTTGTTCTAATAAACTAATAAATGGAAATTTGATTATGACATACATATTTGAAAATTAAAATAAAAATTTTCAACAATTTAAAAATTTTTGCCTCCCCCCCTCCCTTAGATTTTGGTGAAGTGACGCAACTGGAAGTACCTATACATTTCTGAAGGATTTTGATGTGCTGAATTTGAATCTGGCCTCCGATCTGCTGCTGCTGTGTCTGGTTGTTGAGATAGCTTGAGATATTGAGATACATTGGGATAGTTTGTCAGCACTAAATTACTTTGCGAAAAATATGTACCTAATCTCTGCCACTTTTTTTTGCTTTGCTGCGATTTTTAAAAAATTCTTAAAACTCAATATTCAATTCAAAATAAAAATTTAAAATCATTGAGAATTATTTCATTTTGAAACCGCTAATTCTATATGCAGTTTATTTATTTATTTATGTTGTGCATGTGCTGTTTTTTCTTTATTTTAATCATCTAATAAAGTGAAGTCTTAATTTTTGTTTCTTTAGGTACAATTTTTTTTTTCTTTCCTTTTCTTTTGTTTTGAAATAAAATATCCATTTCTGGGTAAACATCAACAAGAGCACATGTTTCCATTCTTATAGACCGCTCACTAAAAGTCTTCTAAATGGGAAATTTCCCATTCACGTACATTTCAGAACACTGGCGCCTTTTCTGACACGTCCGGGCCCGTTTCTGACACAGATCACAAAGCAAAAAAAAACACATCAAGCTCATGTCCCTTTTGAGTGGTTTGTACAGCTAGGTATGTATGGAAATAGAATTGACTCCAACACCGATGCGGCGTCAATTATACTGTCGCTGAAACCTCTGCCGGCAACAACGAAATTTTACAAAAATGACGCGTCACTGTCAATAGTCTGATGAAAAGGTATTTTTTTTCGAAATATATTTGCTTGTGTTATTTGTTGTTCTTGCTGCTGTATTCTGTTTTTGTTTTACAAAGTTATATATCCGATATTAGGGTGGATTTTAATTCAAAGGTTTTTAAACTCTAAGGTCTACTAAAGAAATATCATATCTTCATTAGTTAACGAAATATCGTAAAGTCTTAAATTTTTATTAAAAAGGGAATTCCTTCCTAGATTTGTCATGCTATGCTATAAGTAACAGCATGTTTCTCACATTAAATGCCATTACCTTTTTTTGAAAAGCTGTCCTTTTTTAATCTATTGCTTGGCCGGACCGCTCCAAGTGTTTGTATGAAATTAGTTACATTATCAGAAATAATGTTCTCAGTGTAGTGTTGTAAAATATTAGCTTGTATGAGTGGTGTCACGCTTCTTATCAAGTGATAGTTCGAACTATACCAAGCAAGAACATGAAAGTTGATTGCATTGATTGAAAGTTTTTGCATGCATGGACGGTGCCACAACCTCTTCTCGAAATTCAACCACCCATTATCCGGAGCTTGTCCGAGATTTTCTTAATATTCGTCAAAAACTTGATGGCGTTACCTTAAATATCTCTCTCAGCATTGCATTTTTAAATTTGTATGGGAGATGCCACGCTTTCCTGATATTTTAAGCAATTCCTATTATTTGTTGTAAAATTGTTTGACCAATAATTGATGACATGGACCTTGTTAACCAAATTTTATTAATTTATCTTTCTTTAATTTCCACAGACAGACGGTCATGGCTACATCGACTTAGCTACAATATTTTAAATAGCAAAAATATTTCTAAGAAGATCCAACCTAATAAATTATATACTTACATTTACCTTATATTTGTTGTTTTTATAGGTCTGTTGTTTGTATTAAGCAGAGTGAAGTGGAGTAGAGTAGAGTGGAGTGTTTCATTTTCGACAATTCATAAACTTTTGTAGTTTTTGTTCCTTTATAATAAAAAAAAACTTGCCGTATTTTCAAAGATAATCACAATCTCCTCTCTTTGGTAAAATTTCCAGCTCAAGTTACGATGTGAATTGATGCCTTTTTAGTGTAATTATCCAACATACCCAACAAAAACAACAACAACACAAAAACACTATACTGGCCTTCTTCTTCCCATATAATTTAAATTTGGGATTCGGTTAGTCATAATCGCCCATCGAATCATTATGGATGATGTGACACTTTTCGTTTTTCTACCTCAACGTTAAAGGCGTTTCGTCAATTTAACAGCGTCGACGTTACGACGAGAAGCCAAATGCAACTCATCATCATCCAAATTCAAAAACAGCGATTATATACCCGGCCAAGTTAGTCCGCATACGAGTAGGGTACCTACATACTATGTATATATTCGTATGTACATATATATGTATGTATGTAAGTAATAATGTCTACCATCAACGAATCCGGCGTCGACATCGACCATAGAACGTCGACCGACGTGTCTATGCCCAATTAGCCTTAAGTGGGAAATGTATACAAATGGAGTAACATATGTGTGTATATGTACATGAGTAGATAAGTGCGATTACATATTCGTATTTAAAACGACATATATACATATGCATGTGTACTGTCCCAAAGGTGCTCTTAAAAATTAGGCGTTGCTACTCAAAATGTTTCCTCAAAATATTTTTGTATTTTGTACGACTATTATTGGTAAAGCTAAGGTTTTGTATTAAATTTAAATGCAAAAATAAGAAGCCTCCAAAAATGGTTTCAGATACGTCGCCCTTTTCTCGTCAAAAAGAGAAGTCGGCAAGGCTAGACGTCTTCAATTTGGTTGATATTTTGTAGATTAGTCTTTCTGCAACCAAAAAATTTCACAAAGTGTTAGGTCGGAAAGAGGAAGCAAAGTAGACCCAAATTTCGCAATTTCAAAAATTCATGCTCCGTTAGTTTTTAACCGATTACCTATATGAGGCTATGCAATTTTACGCTCTTTTAAAAAATTCAAACGAAATTTATACTTTTTGGATAAGTAATCGGTCGAAATGTGAGTTTCAGGTTTAGAGGGTTTGTGGTACAGTGTGAGCTAACATTTTTAACATTGCCATGTTAAATTGATGAGCAAAACAAAAGGTGCTTTATGACAATCCATGAAAGAAAATCAGAGTGGATAAGCATAAAAATTTCGATATAATTTGGCATAGAGAAAAAAGGTTATGGAAGATGCTTTAAAATTTAGCTCAGAAATCCTATTATTTACGAATAACACTGCGCGTTAAAAGTATGATACAATTTTATTTTTTTAAGCACCTTAAAATTTTTTTGAAAACTTTCTTTTGAAAATACTATATACTCATTATATGTAACATTACAAATGCGTATACTTAAATATGTTTGGCTCTTTTGCATCTTCTTTTTGACACCTTACCACCTAACTGACTTACTGACTGTCTGTCTGATTGACTGACAGTCAAATGCTGCAGAAACAAATGCTGTAATGTGTTGCAATGTTAAATAATTGATTTTACCACTCAGGCATTTAATATGCTCGAATAATCACTTCACCAGCTCTGTTGTCACTTCCTTAGTCACCGTAAGTCAAGGCAGTGCAACAGCAGCGCAACTGACAATGATAATAGACCCCGAGACAGGAGAACGGTTCTTGGGCAAACAATGTGCAAATCAACTCATACGAATGGGCAAAATGTTGCTGAAAAAAAAAACTGTTGTCTTTGTTGTTCTACGAAATTAATTTACATCGGTTTCAGTTGAAAATGTTGAGGGTGACAGTTAGAAACACAAAGACGACTCAATTAGTTTAACCACAAAAATATAAGCGTAAAAAGGTTTATTTAAAATTTAATTTATGCACCCCTTAGGCAAAGTTTTGGTAATGTCGATTATTCCATAAATTTTGAATTTATGTAAACTTTACAGTGGAGCATAATCCTTTTTGTTTGTCAGTAAACATTTTATGCTGATCATCTGACAAATGCTAGTCAGCCGATATACTTAGCATAATATACAATTGATGGAAGTCTTCAAGAGGCTCATTGCGTGGATGAAGCTAACTTTCAAAAATTTGGAATTTGGAATTTGGATTTCTTCAAATTAAATTCTTGTGAGTGCTTTGAAAATACAAAACTCACTTTTCCCTTTCAAACATTCTTTCGAGAGTTTCAATTTAATATTTTTAGCGTGTCTCCAATAACAACCTTTTTAAGCTAACTACCCAATGTTCAAATCATATATGTTTTCTTTTTCATCAGTACGTCCCACAGTACTTACAACATCATCCATTTAAAATGGAAATGTATCATCTGTCAAATGCTAAACGAGCTGATGAGACAACAACAATTGCAGATGTGGTGGCAGAGCATCATCAAATGAGCAAATGGAGTGTAAACAGCCAAACGCGATTTGAATAAAAATTAAAAGTGGCGACCAGGGAATTCGTCCTTTATTCACAAAAGGCGCGTGAAACTCACTCCCATTCGATGAACCCTCGCTCCTACTCCCACATCAATTGTTGTTCGTTTGTGCGCTTATGTCAAATGTCAACAGAGCGGATTAGGCGTTTAACTAAAGTCGTTGCTCACATTCAGCATCAAAGTTACACACTCGTACATCAGCTCCATTTAAAGGTTTTTGCATTTCTCGCTATTCCACCCCTAAAAACGTTTCAATATTTGTTGTTTTAGTCCTAAGGTCTTTTACGGGATGTCAACAATCGGTTTGATAAAATGAGCATTGGGACTCTTAGCTTTGCAATACACTTGTCACTTGAGCTTATGTCTTTATGAACCCTTGCTTTTGCTACATAGTGAGTTGAGTCAATAAAACACAACCTGTACGAATTTGTATCTATTTGTGTACGATTTATTAAGTTTGTATCTTAAACTTAAAGAGTTAACAGATGGAAAGATTTTTTTAGGAACTTAAATATGTCAAGTGTTAGCAATTTTTTGTTAACATCGCTAAGATACATACATATGTAAGAATTTTCTTTGTTACAACCTTTTTTTATCTAAAAAATTTAAATTTTTTATCTTCCGTGTAAGAATAAATTCGTAAAATTAAAAAAGAGCCAAAGCAGCGGTTTTTATTTTGTGGCTTACTGGTCGCAAGGAGCCTCACACCTATTGATTGTACGGGGCCTCGCATTACCTTAGAACAGCTCTGACATAAGACATTACCACAGATTACATGGTCTCAACATTCTTTATTAACAGTAAACTTTTGGTAACGTTTCTGTCAAGATAATTCTGGAGTAGATCTATTTCAAAATGAATGAAGGAGAAGGTGTTTCAGGTAATTATTTCAAACATATTTCAAAATAAATGAAAAGATAGGATCAGGTAATTACATCTTACATCATTACATTACATTACATTACATCTTACATCATCATCACAGTTTTTCATTAAAATTACGGACAGATTGCTGTAATCATCCATTTCGAATCCCGTTCGAAATGAATTTTTTTTTTTTAATATTAACACAACCTAGTATTAAATTTTAATACAAATTTATATTAAAAATTAATTTTGATACTTATGCAGTATTAAATTTTAATACAATTCTGGTGTAGTCATATAGATATCGCTCATTTACTTCAAGAGTGGCATAACTCAAAAAACGTGATTTCTGAGTTAATGATGCAAAAATATTCTTATAAACTCGCCTTGTAAGAAGAATTTATGTAAACATACTTTTTTGAACTCTCATATAAAAAGTAACTTATTGAAAACTTTAAATGCGTTTTTCTCCCACTTTGTGTTTTTTGAGTTATGCCACTCTTGAAGTAAATGAGCGATATGTAAGCCCAAAAGAATTAAAATTTAATCCAAAATTTCTAACCGGGTATAGAAAACTTCTTTGGACATAAATTTAATATATCTAACCCCCACCCCCCTCCCCCCCCCGAAATTGTGGCCCTGGATCCGCGCATGTATCATGAGACACATCATGTTAATCATATCCAAGCTCTTAAAAGAAAATTTTTCTTGACTATAATCAGCGAAAAAGTCAACCACGGACGGACCTACGGACAGGTTTTGATGCTTGTGTGTTCGTGTCGGGTGTGGGCGAAAGTTGCCAGCTAACACCAATCTTATTTCTGATAGTACTGTACGATTTTCAGCAGAGCTTTAGACTGTACAAGTCGTTACATTCATTAAGCTTTCAGGAGGTATCTAGAAGATCTCGATCAAGTCAACGCTATGAAAAGGTAACAACATTTATAATATTATTTCGGCATTCTCAAACCTTTTACAAGAGCACATAGTGAGGAGAGGGAGAACAAACATGAAAAAAATCTACTTGAAAAATCTACATTGATGCAAATAATGCCGAGGTATCATAAGTCGGTTAAGAGAAGGAATTACATGAGCGTTGCAACATTTTCAATAGCTTTGGGCGCTATGAAATTTTTGGATGCTATGCCACCATAGATTTGTCACAATGACCAAATGAAGCAATGCCATTACCAATGCCCAAAACAATCTTGAAATGATTTCATTAAGGAGCATAAACGAAAAAATATTACCGTAGAGCAATAAGCAGTTCCTAAATAACTTGGGAGCCACATAGCTACTAATTTTAAAGTCAATTGAACACTAAGTTATCGGAATCAAAATGAAGTACTTGCTAGATTAAGCGATTCACACTCCATATGAACAGCTTACTTCACTTCATTAAATATCTTTTACGATTGATACTTTTAAATGTTCAGTGATAAGCATTTTCTATGTGTAGGTACTTACTTAAATAAATGTGTACTCATACGTATGTGCCACTGAATCTTTATAAACCGGTCCATAACTACAAACGCCGAAACATACAATGTGATGTGGCTAATTATTGAAAAATTATCTTCTATCTGTCCAAAGTGTTGCCAAAGAAACATAATGAAATTCCCAAAAACACAAAAAAAAAATTCAATTGAAATTTTATCCAAGTAGTGGGTGTAGGCTTTGGTTACAAATAATTTGACACTCGTCTCATTATGATTAGTACGAGTATGGCAGTAACTCGACCTCTATAGTGGTGGTGTTTCCAAAAACTGTTCATTGTAGTACTTAATTGAAATAAATGTAAATGGAAATGAAAATGGAAATACAGAAGATGAAGTAGAAAAAAAACCGACAAATTAGACAAAAAATAATAATAAAAAAAGACCAAATTAAATTAAGCTGAAGACAAAACGACGATTCTGCAAGAAGGTAAACATTGAAATGGTGAATTCAGGTAATGCCTTCTGTTTGACACCGAAGGCGTTGAAGCGTTTTTATAGTGGCTTTAAGAAGCCATTCACAACAAATGAAAAAGATGGGTACAATAGCGACGATGATGATGATGCTGATGGTGATGGAACAATGAGATCTTTTTTAAAATACAATTATTTTGGATTCGAATTTGCAGACGCAGATACAGAAACAGATACAGTTACAGATGTAGATACTGACACACTCGTAGCTATGGCCACAGAATCACAGAATTTTGTTGGTGCGTTCTATCTGTATGTTGCCTTCCTGTGATTGTTATTTTGGTGGATTTGTTGAGATTTCTATAAAGATTAAAAACAACGCAGCAAATGTGTTTCTTCCTCTCCCGTGTCCCGTCACCCATTTGACATTCGGTGTTGAGCTTAGGCATATTAGGGCATTAAATTTGTCACTCAAACACGTCTGCTGTGCTAAGGATTCCGGATTAAAAAAAGAGAAGATTTACCGATTAAAACTTTGCATTGGAATGAAGTGCTAAAAGGACACTCATCTTTGACAAAATGAAATTTTCATTTTGCCTTTCTTGAATGCCGAGCAGGGTACAATTTCGACTGCATAAAGTATGAACTAAAATACTAAATACATAGCTAAACAAAACTCAATGAAGGGTGTTTATAAGAGTGTGCTGAAAATTCGCTATTTTTTAAATAAAATTAATAATAGTAAATATATGATCATTTTAAAACTTTTCTACAAAAGAAATAGTATTTCCACTAAAAACAGTCGATTGGCTATAAAATTATGGAACATGAAGTCACAGTGTCTTTGGTCACCTCTTAACAAAGTTTCAATGGAACTACTGTAAAATTGGAAGGCACTCTCGTCGTGATTTTATTAGGAAATGTCCAAAGGTACTCCAAGCTTTAAGCGCTATAATTTGACGATCCGTTGTCCGATCTTAGTACATATAACATATAAGCCTTTGATTTCGTTTTAAAATGTTAATGTTTCAAAAACATTTTATTAACATTATATAAATCCTTATTTTTGGCTGTGATTAATTCTATTGTGAAAAAAAAATACAAATTTTCGACCCGCTCTAATGTGTAGGGCTTGTATCCTTTGGTTTTGCAAACGTTGTTGCTTTTGGTCCTACATAATACGCATCTGTATATTTGAAAGTGTCTGTCTATCTATAGAATACATGCGTATATGTTTCTATGGTTGTATGTGTGTTTTTTTTTTATTGTGGCTAACCGATGTCGTTTGGTATTTTGACAAGCCATGTTTGTTTATCCAGCTGCATTTTTCACTGGAAACGCACTAGGATTTTCATCTTGCAGCCTGTAATTTTTCCGTGTGGTTTAACGTCACATGAGCTCTGATGTTGCTGAATATCAATAATATCAAAAGTACAAATATTTGTTTAGTAAGAAATCTATGAAGATCAAAGTATATTTTACGAACGACTTTAAGTAGTGGCGCCAACAATTTTAAGCCACTGAGCACTTCGAAGAACATTTTTTTTTTGTGTTCATAAAAATTAATATATTTTTCTATATTCAAATTATGTTTATGTTCGCTATCATTTAGAACAATTCTAGTGCCATTGATTGTTTTTTTTTAAGAATTTTTTGTCCTTTACAATTAGAGAGATCTCTTATAGTCTTAAGGGATTGTTTACATATTACGTAGCCGAACCAGAGGAGGGGAAAGGTGCACGCAACTTGTAGAATTAGTGACACTAAGGGCTAGATTATGGTGCCCACAATTAAAGCCACAAATTTCTTTATTTAAATTTAAACGTCGTATACTATTAAAGTAACAATAAGTTCATAATATAAACATCTATTCAAACTGTTAAATATATAGGTAAAAATCACAGAAGTGGGAAATGTCGATGTAAAAGAATTTCTTAAAAATTTAATGTGCCCTCAAAAAAATCATTTAGGAAACGAATTGAAATTACGTCTTGATCATCTACAGAAGTTTTAAAATTATTTTTTTGGCATTACCGATATAAGGAAACGTTCACTAAAGAATAAATGTATGGGAGGTGCCATGCTCTCTTTTTGAGATTCACCAGCTTTTTGTCTGACGCTTGGCCGAGCCATTTTTTATATTTGTGTGAAATTTGGTTCCATATCTTTAAATAATTCTTTCAGTGTAGCGTTTTAAAAACTTTTGTTTCTATGGAGAGTGATATGCTCACAAAGTTCGCCAAGTTCTTGTCCAGAGCAAAGTGAAACTTGGAACGGCTGATTCAGAGTGAGCGTCTATTGCGCCACCAAATTCAACCCTAGTGTACGAAAAAATTCCTCACTCAACTATAATGGATTTTAAGACTTTGGTATTAAATAGTTATTCAAGGGGCAAAGTTTTTTCGAACAATTCGCCATACAGTGTGTTCCATTTTAATTATCCCAGGGGCCCATGTCTCGAGAACTAAGTAAGATAGTGATAAATGTTTCAGGCAAAACTTGTAAGTTTTCTGGGGCTCAATTAATAGTTGATAGTGGCTTTGACCTTGACCTTGTTATGTAAATATCCTTAATTGTTATTTAAATCCAAAACCCATAAAAAATATGAAGTTATCTAAAGCATGCCAACTTAAACTCACGATAACTTGAACAAACCCTAGCGTGCAGAAATTCTTTGGACTAGAAATTTATGTTTTTTCTCTAGACAGATTTGACTTAAACATATATTTCGATTAATAGCTGATTTTTCCAGAAAATGAACAAAAACTGAAAAATGGAATATTTAAAAAAAAAATCAATTTTATGCCAAACTTTGAAAACAGCATTCCTACCTTAGTCATATGTAATTTCTTGACCATGAAGTCGATCGCATTTCTCTACAATTTTTTACCCAATAAAATTTTCGACTTCAGGCATTATTTTCCATCTCTTTAAATAGCCAGCTATGTCGGGTATTACTTTCTCCCACTCGGTACTTCATATCCAGCAAGTTTCATTCTTGGAATAATTTTGCCAACCTTTGACTAAAAAAACGTCTTTATTCATTTAACCATATGGCTTTCGATAAGCTAATCATGCCATTAACAGCTCGTAAATTTCCATTAAGTAGCTTTACTTGCAACTTACTCGCATTTACACACTGTATTAAACGTACAAATTTATAATCCCTACCTCAATGGGTGTAGGGGATAAATGTGGAGAACTCAGCCACCACAAAGTGCACTCTAATGAAATCCATTAAAAAATAACATACTTGGCTTAAATTCGCATTTTAATCGAAAATTAAATTGAAAAATGGTATTATATTACAACAATAGCCGGGCGATACAAAGTCTTTTGTAGGTCGAATCAAAGTTATTTGCTAAAGTCACTCTTTTATCTGCTGATGCAACCTCGAACGACTAGATTGAATTATAAATTAATAAAAATGTTTGCCCGCAGGCGAGATTTGGGTTTCAGACTACATAACTTTTGGGCGCATAGCAAAAAAAAAAAAACAACGCAACCCTTAGAACTGTGAAGACCGCTGTACTAGTACAGTGTTGGAAAAATAAAAATTTAATGTTGTGGGTCGTTATTTTTTGTACTTTGCAAAAACATACTTTTTTATTCTTATTTTATTTTATTATTTTATTCGATATATTGAAAATGGTTCTTTTCGATGCCATCTTCGAATTTCATATTTTCCGTTTCAAATCTTTTGATAAAATTGTTTGGCACATTTTGCAACACTGTTTAATGGCAATGAAATTACAGAAATTGCCTTTTCCCATAATATTGTAGAATAACACAAATCCGACAGATACAAATTTTGTGTGTTTGTGTAATTTGAGGATGCACTTTTCATACATTAGTTTTTATAGGAATATAATTGGGTTTCCCCGTATGAGTGATGTCTTGGCATTGAAGGAAGACAGGCGGAAACATTATTTCACTTTTGTTTCGTGAATTTGCCCAATTTTAATTCAATTGAGATTCAAATTCAGGTTGCGTTTACTCGAGGTCTGTAGTCTCTACTGATTGCAGACAGCACCACGATAGAACACATCTGGATTGCACACTCGACGTGTTTCAAATAAAGAACAAAATGTTTATCGGTTGGGCTTTAGTTTTGCGTGATTTAAGGTGGGTGATACGCGGAATTGCTTCTGGGGTGTAGATTTGAAGTTAATAGATTTTCATTTTTTTTTTTTTTTTCTATTCTAATAAGGGAGAAATTGATTTGCATAATGATTAAGTTACAATATTTTTCGGCTGCTTAGCATTAGAAGAAAATTTATTGAGTCATTTATTTTTCATATTTGAAAAGGCTATTGCCATAATCACAAACAATAACGTCATCAGTTAAATATCTCGATATACTATACATATTTCGATAAATACTTTTTGAATCCTTAATAATTGGGAGTCTGACGTGGGATATTGGTTTCATTTAAAGAAAAGTAAATAAATTTATTTTATTCAATGTAGTTCATATACTCTTTTTTTAGATTCACTTTCGGCCTATTTTCTAGGAATTTGAAAAGTCCATTGCACCGGAATATTTGTGATTCTTTGGTGAACACGTCAGTTGAAGTCAATCTACTCCTGATAGGATATTAAAAGCGAAACACAAATGATTGACAAAGGGATACAAAAATTTTAAGTAATGAATAGGTTAAATGAGCAATTCATTTAATTTTTTTTAATTGCCCAGGAACAGAAGAATTTTTATAATACTTCTACAAAGTCGCCGCTTGATGTCATTCCTAATCAAAAATTTTAGTACAAGTTTTGCTTTAGGAACTGTACAAAGTTTTTAAAAAAGAAAAGATGTTGCCCCACAGTGCCTTTCTTTTGGAGAGAGATGACGGTACTACAGATCTCATGTACCTCTATGAACCCTGGTTAGCATCTTATGCACAATAGTAGGGGTGGTATCTCTTGTGAAAGGCCAACAAAATTTGTTTAAAAAAAAAATTATGAGATATATTTAATTAGTAAAAAAAGAATACATTGTTAGTAGAGTGGAGTTTCTTATAAAAATTTAAACGTTAAAGTTTCAAACGTTGTCAGTAAATGAATCGTATATAAGAAAAGTAAAGTTGTTAAAGTTAAAGTTAAAGTTGATACTTTTACGCAAAAAGAAAAGCTAACCAGAAGAAAATCGACTATAAAATGAATGAATAAATTCAAGTCCCATAAAATCCGAAATTAGTAATTTTCTCGACAATTTATTTTTTTTTTTTTGATTCCTTCCTTGATTTTTGCTATATAAAGCTGCAGGAAAATGGTTTTCGAATAGGAGAATACCTATCCATTTTTGATTAAGGCCTTCACAAAATTATTAATAAAGCCAAGTTTAATATGCAGCACTGGAACAATTATATTTTCTTTCTTTAATGATGTCTTTGTTCAGTGTGAAGTTGTTCCATTCTGAGCAGTTTTGTTTTTTGTACTGCTGTTCACGAGCAAACATCAAGGAAGGCGTCTTCGATGGTCCACACGCTAGAAAATGACTCAAAAGTACAGGTTTCCCAATATAGATACATATACATATAACACCCGCTGAATTCTAGGACTGGAATTTATTAACCACTAGTGTAACCAGCAGACGTTGTTCTGCCCTTCCTGTCCATGTCCCTATCTCCAGCCCTATACCAATTTTCTTGAGAACGCTGAAAGCCCTGGCTACGAGGCAGTTACTACCGATTTGCTGAAGAACTAAAACAAGATGGGTGCGGAATGTCATTTTACCATTTTATTTATTTCTTTAACGATTCTTGAAATATGTTATTTTTCAAATTAAATCTGGTATTCCTATATAAGTATGTCAAAAACGGAACTGCTTATGAAGTATGTATGTACATAATTATGTAGAATGTTGATGACTTTTGGGATATGTCAGCAAAAATAACTCAAGAAAGTGCACTTAGGACTCTGCAATTTTATTTTAGATATTCGCATATTGAGAAGTAAAAATCGAAAAGGGAAACACTTACCGTTTAGACCTTTAGTATTCGCACAGAATTTGAAAACACTGAAACGCACCATAGCGGATGCTGCACTTTGGCCACAATTGCAATGCATTTCTACCAAACGCACGGGCGGAATATGAATGAAACACTTTACAATTGATGGAATAAAAAGCAACAACAAAACACTGCACTTTCACTGCCGGCTTAGATGAGATTTTGCATATTTCGCAAAATTTTTATTCAATATTTTACTGAATTTATCACAAAACACTGGTGAAGATATTAATTTTACTTCTTTTTTAAATTTATTCTTAACACTTATGTAAAATAAAGCAAAATCTAACTTGAAAAATAAAACAGGATATTGAAATAGAAATTATTACCAACGAGTGACAGTTGTAGTCTTAAGTAGTGTTGCCACCGAATTTATCCGAGCTACAAAGGAGGAGCTCTGCCTTACAAAAATAAAAGAATGTAACGTTAGTTAATGCATTCGAGATATAATTTTTTTATTATCTGTATTCATCCTTTTTATATGTATTTTTGGATCCAACCGCCAGTTTAATATTATTAGAATTAAGAAATATTGCTAAATCGACAGCTAAAAAAAATCCAGTTTAGAGGCAGTAACTCCATATAAAAAGGCAAACTCCTAAAAGATTAACAGAAGTTATTTCGTTTTCCATTGAAAATTAAATATTCCCAAAATTAGCCGTGTTTTATTCGCTCTAGCGCCCTCAGACGTTACGGCTTTTCTTCCGACTTTGACAGATCGGATAAAAAGTCGTAGCGTCTGAGGGCAAGTCGTATAAAAAGACGTACGGACGGTTGGATGAAAATCAACATATGTACATACATAGTTTGTTTTTTTATCAAGTTGAGAGAAAATTCTGAGCGTGTGAGGGCAAGTCGTAAGGATTCATGCCTGCTATCATTGCTCATTCGAATTTTGACGAGTTTACTTTAGCTCCCAATTTTTATGAAACCAAATAAGTTATAAAAAAATATTGAAGATATAGCCGTCGAAATTTGCGGATAAGGCTTTTGTAAAAATCAATATACATAAGTTTGAAGCACTTAAATTGATATCTAAAATATGGATTTCGTATGAAAGATAGCTTAAAAAGCTACAATAACGTTTCATATTTTTTTTTAGATTTAACTCATAAAATTGGAGATATTTTTTTCAAAAGATGTTTTGATAACCAGGAACTTTTTTAAATTACCGGTGAAAACCCATGTTTGGGACAGCATTCAACATTGCAACCCTAGATATTAAATTTAGGTCTTTTCCGGCTCTATCATTTGGCATACATTTCCAACTATAATATACAACAGTTTTAATTAAAACAACAAAATTGGCTAAAATTCGGCCATTTTCGGGTATCGGGACAGGTTTTGGTTAGGCAACCCCGATTGGTTAGTTTCATCGAAATGCATTACTATCATTCCCGTAAATCTTATCCTGTAATCTTATACACTCGACTCTATAGCGGGCTCTCCGCCAGTAAGTATGAAGAACAAGTTGGTTGATCTGCAAGGCGTTTTATCATTCAGTTGTAGTTCCGATATGTCAGGTGGCAACCCTAACCACTGTCAGTCACTACTTACAATTTCTATTGTAATGTGAGGTTTTATTTTTCAAGTTAAATTTTGCTTTTTTTGCGTAAATAATAAGAATAAAATTTTAATAAAAGTAAAATTAATATCTTCACTATTTTTTTGTGATAAATCTCATATAAAGCGCCACCGTCAGCAGAGCCGCTAGTCAAAGTACAGTGTATGGTTGTTGCTTCTTATGTTAAAAATTTAAATATAAATTTATTGAAATCTTTTTCATTTGGCAATTTAGCAAGTGTTTGTTTTGTTTATTAAAAATAAAGTGTTAGACTTTATTTCATTACATAAGTGCATTGTAGTTGCTCTGCATTTTAGTGCCTTCAACCGATAAGTACCTCTTCAATTCTGTGAGTAAGTAGGTGTTTCCGTTTTCTTTTTTAAATTTTTGTGTTACTGACGGTTCTATATTCAAAATTTTCCGACTTTTTCCATGTACATACATACATTAGTGATGGCTTTTTCGGTACATTTGTTCATTTTCATACATTTGCGTCCTGAAAAATCGTCGTTAATACATTCGACACGTTTTCAGTGCATTCGACACGTTTTCAGTACATTCGGTACATTTACCACATTTTTAGTACATTGGCACTGATAGTTTACATCACCATTTAGAATCCCCAGAAGGCAACATATGTACCACGTATACTTTTTATTTCAGAAATATCTTACTTACTGATTGAGACAGATTAAGAAGCATTATCCGAAAATTAAACGTTTGTCGCTTAGTCTGATGAAAAAATCATACAAACAACTATTATATAAAAGATATTGTACGCATATAATGGAATAAGCGATCAATTTGGTTATAGTCACAAAAGCAACGTGATAGATTTTTCTTTTATTTTCATTTGGGCATTACGAATACTCACATGCCACATAAACACATTTACGTACATACATATGTATGTACATACATACGTACAAAATTGCTGCTGCTGTAGCCTATGTAGGGTTCAAAGCTAATGACCTGCTAAGCGATAATCCCTTCATTTCCATTGTGATACTTTCAGTCACCAATCACTTAGTGTAAATATTTAGCAGATTCATAACCACAAATGAGGTATTAACTGAGACCTTTCTGGGTGATTAAAATGGGTAGAATTGTTATGAGCAAATTGAATCTATAAGCTTTCGGATCACCACACCATTTGCTCAGTCAATCGTGTTGGTATTTTAACGCTTTATCCTCAAAAATACAAACAATCAAAAACAAAAACAAATTGTCAATAACAATGAATATCAGGTAAAAATATCGATCGAATGAGAAATTTCTGAACGCTTAGGGTAGCTGTTATATCGAACAGAGGTTTTGTGGTAGGCATATAGGATATGTGTTCATATCAAAAACAAATGCCAATATCAGTAAGTTAGCAAAAAAAAACAGATAATTTCGGAAACATATTGCATAAAATTAAAGACATCAGGAACCATCCGGTTCGTCAAAGTTAGGTAGAAGAAGAACGCTGATACGGCATTGTGTCCGCAGCAAAAAAAAAAAAAAACGTAGAAATAGGCGAATTATGTTCCAATATGCTCTTATAACATCATTAAAAAGGCAATGCGCATAAGGCGTCGGGTAGATTACTCAACTTATCTGCAATATCTAAAAGTCCGCTTTGACAAAATACCTACTCGTATAGTAAAAGACAAATTTTGTTTCTGACTTTAACTATTGAATACCATAATCATAACATAAATCTGGTATTATGTGCAAATCTGTTACTGAGAAAAACCAAAATCCATAATCTATTTGTTTTCTTTCTTTTTACAGAAAATAAGAGCCATAATCTGTCCATTCAACGGTATGTTCATCGAAAAGCAATCAGCTAAATCCGTATTAAAGCACAATGGCATCGATTTTTGTATACAGCATAAATGCTCGTAAGTGAGATAGTTTGTTCGTATTTGCATATTTAAAAATACACAGAGAAAATTTTTAAAGTGATATGGTCTTAAATGGACTATGAATGATTCTTAATTTTGGAACAATGAATCGGCTGAGAGAAATTTCTTTATCTTATTCCTGGCACAATGTAACATTAACCATGCCAACGATTGTGCAATTTTTGAATATCACCTAGAACTTTATTCAGCTAAAGGATGTTTGCTTAGCTATCGATCGACCGTTCATCTCCAATCTCTCGAGGCTTATCTGCTGGACATCTGTTTCTGTTTAAAGACGAAGAAAAAAGAGAAACGAATACAATTTAAATTGTGTTAATAAGAAATCTGTCCTCCCTTGGCTTTTGTAACTTCTCTAATACGTTTTGGCATAGAATCAACTAGATTTGTACACATTTCTGATATTTGCTGCTCTCGAAACCATATCTGGATTACAGTAACAATCATTTTTGTTTTAGTTGTGCTGTCTATTTTACGAAGTCTAGCTTTTAGAATAGCCGAAAGATTTTCAATTGGATTGAGATCCGGTGAGTTTCCTGGTCAATCACATCGATTACATGGAGCCCAATCTTGTTGAAAAATTGCTTGACCGTTGGCATCCACTTTTCTTTTCTGCGACAATTTACTTATTCAGTTTTTACTTATAGGAGCAAAAAAGCCACAAACTTACTATAGGTGCAATTCGCCATTTTTTTTTAAGAGAAATTAATTTTTGAATGTTATATCGCTCGGATCTCATTTCGATGCTATAGCCATCTAGAAGCTCAGATGAGGCCTTAATCCAATCCAATCTATTCGAAGTCGCTATACCGATTTCTATAATTGAAACATAATTTAACGAGTAGCGTAAAAACTTTTAAAAAGCTCAATAGTTTTAAAGTTGTAATTAAATTTTTGACTAAAAACAAATTTTATTCATGAAATATCATGCAATCTCATTAAAAATAGTTCACTTTTTTTGCGTGATTTCATACAAAATTCAACGATTTGGGCAAATTTGGTGGCGGCAAATGTTCATACTACGCCACAGCCTCTCTGTGACCCCGATAACACAGTACAACAAATTTATAATCCTGAAAGAGGACATTGTCCTGATAAATTTCGCCGAACAAAGTTATAGGTAGTCCTGGTGTTTTGTATGCATTTGAAAGTTTAAAGAGTTTAATATTACTTCTCTTTACAGTAACAAAACTTTTAAACCAGAACAGAATGAAGTTGTATCCTAATTATTTATTATTATTATATATTTGACATAATAAAGTTAAACACAATATATGGGATGCGTATTGTTAACACTTAATAAGGTGAACTCGAAATTTAAAAATTTTGAGCTGTGCCACTTTTGAAGTGGGTGTGCGATATGATGATATTTTGGCAATAACCGCATATTATTGTATATTTCCTAAAAGGACTTTGATTTCTCTGAGTGTAGCAAAAAATACCTGTCATTTTGCATTGTCAGTAATACAATAAATATATGAATTTCTTTTAGATTACTTATTAGTGAGAAAAGTAACAATAACACCATAGCGGACCACTTGGAAATTTGCCTCAATACTTTTAAATATCTCCACCCATCACAACAACATAATTTTCGAGCGCTGATAATGCGCATGAATCAAACGTGTCAAGAGGTTCTTAGTACCTCCCAAATGGTGGGCATATCATGCTGCTAACTGCCATATTTTCGTCGACGGCGAAAATGACGAAAACAACAACCAAAAAGACGAAAATAACGATGAAAACTCCTCATGCGCACAATATGCTACTGTTTACAGCCCGAGGCAAAACTTATTGTGGAATCATGGCATACCTATCTACTAATGCCAGCATGTACTGTGTGCCTCAGCACACCGCAACGCCTGACGCATACATAAATGCAACACATTTTGCCGATCCCAGATTGGAGATATAATAGTGAATTCATAGCAAGAAAGAGACAGATGTTTCATAGAGTTATGTAAAAGTATATCAATCTAATATCTGAAAAATAGCACTCGCACTCGCACTCTCACTTGGTTTCATCACATTTATATACTCGCACTCGTACTTTGCGTTTGAAATTGTGTTGGAAACTTTTGTTCGTCTGTTGATATATTTGTTTAGATAAAGAAAACCAGAAAAGTTATCTATATCTTCTGCTATACATACGTACGTACATATTCTACTCGTGCAATACTTTACAATGCTACTTGTTATATATACTAAATTCAAAATGGATCCAGCAAATACAATATCCAACAGATACATACGCATTGTATATGAATTCAATGCTCAAATTTACAATACAAAACAGTAAATATGCATGTACGTGTATGGATGTATTTATATACATTTATGCTTTGTATGTAGGAATGTCATATGGAAAGTATCTGAGGAAAATTAAATCAATTGGCACTACGTGGTTACTCGAAATAAACAAACTAAATATTGGTTTCATTGTATCCTACATCATATTCTTTGTAAGAAATATGTCCCGAGAAAATGGTATTTAATTTTAATTCTCATATACAGTCAATCCTCGTTAAGCCTCTTTAAGAGGTAGATAATCTTAATACTCGAATTTTCACTTTTAACCACTTTAAGTAAAACATAATTTAGAGACTTTTGATTTGATAACTTGAACTTAACTAAGTTTTATCTCAATAGGTGTGTACTTTTAGTTCTCGAATATTTTCGTATTTAAAATGTACGGCAATGATTCAATACAAATCAGACTTATATTTTAAGCACAATGACATAAGATTTTTGAGTTCGGACTATAGCTGAGAATTAACTTTGAACTTTGCTCTAAGCTTTTAAGTCACGACTCTCCTAGCATTAAGATATTTTTAATTTCACCATACACAAACATTAGCAAATCCAAAATAATAGTGGAACGTTGATATTTTCTGCAATTCTATTTACTTTGACAAAAAAAAATTAAATAAAAAATTTCAGATAATTAAAGAGATCATTGACAATTTTGATCCCTTTTCTACAAAAAAAGAATTAATGATCAATGTGGTTTATTTAATAACGAGTCAATTCATTTGGATTGAAAGTGCCTTTTCACTCGAATTCTACACATAACTTCAAGTTTTTTTTGTGGATCCTGCTAGTGTTCTGTATCCACTCACAAAGCAAAGGACCTCCCCAAAACTATTCCATCGTGCATGGTCATTAGCGAGTGCCTTCATTTCTCTCAAACATTTCCCCGATTTCACATTTAATTATATAGGAAGGATGCGTTTCCTACTAGCCTAAGGATTCCACACCAATGCTAATCGACAGATTTCAGTTGGTAATTAGCGCAATGTGTGTTCATATCTTTTAATGTCGGGCAAAGCAAAAGCTTTCGGCCTGTCTCCAATGGGTATACCACTAGGAGTAATGTTTTTTTTAATAAAACAATACTGAAATATGGTAGAGCAACAATCTTTATTTCATTTCGAAGCAAAATTGATGCAATTATCATTCAAATGACCGATATTACAGAGGCGAATGCGATGAGCCCATATTCAAACTTCACGAATTTGGCAGTCAATATTCAATTTTAATGCATCAATTGTCGCGTGTTCATTAGCATAGAACAATTACTTTGAATAACCTCACAAAAAGACGTTCAGTATACAATTACAGTTTCTTGGAGACCATTCGACATATGAATTTCTTGAGATTGTTGACCCTCCGTAGTCTTCATGCAATAAATTGATTGCAGCATAGTCTGTGTGCAGTGGCGTCAATTCGGTAGGGCTGAGGAGGGCATTGGCCTCCCCCAAGGATCTGATACTAGTTATTGTTCAATACATCAATTCAATAAAAGCATCTAATAGTGGTGTGGAATTATAATTCTCGCCGCACATAGCGCTGTCTTGTTTAAACCACATGTTACTTAAATAGATATCTTCTAATTCAGGCAATAAAACGTTCGGTATCATTAATTTGTACCGCTCACCATTGACAGTAACGTTAGATCCTTACTGATTTTCCAAAGAAGCAAGAACCAATGATTCTACCATGCCACAAGCCACAACAAAAGGATACTTTCACGAAATTTAAAGGCAATTCATGAAAAATTTGTGGATTGGCTTGAGGCCAGTAACGAAAATTTTGTTTATTTATTGATCCACAGAGATGAAAATGCACCTCATAAATTCTTGACAAAATTAGCAAATTCTCGGCGTATACGATATTCAATATTTGCGTCATAACAGTTTTGTGGCAGATAGCCAAAACTATTGAGAACGCCTTGAAATCGATAAATTTTGATCATCACTTGTCTGAACGGCAGTAATATTTTCGTCACTTCGACCGGATTTTTATATGACAGGCACCCGTACATTGTGCAACGAAGGATTACGTTCAAAATTATCAACAGTTTGACGAATAATAAATACACTACTCCGATTGTGAAGACTACTAACTAAAGAAGAACACGATAAGTTTCAATAAGAGAACGATTGTTCTGATAAAAAAAATCAATAATTTCCAAGCATTGCTGAGGCGTGTATCTTTCTATAATATAACAAACAGATTTTGATAAAGTCAATTTTGAAAATGAACTTTCACCACTGGTGTTTGTAACAGGTAAATTCTTAGAGCAATGTGGATCAGTGATGGCATTTGGGTTTTGTGGAAATGTACTGAATCAAAACTTGAAATGTATTTTTAGAAGCCGATTGTACTTTTAAGACATGAACATGAAAAATTTACTTGAAATTAAAAAAACGTTTACTCCAGGCATATTTCACTGTAAATTTATTTCAAAAAAATGGTAATTTTTAGAAATAGTCAAAATGTACTGAAAATGCGACAAATGTACCGAATTTAGGTACTTAGAACTTGTCGTATGTACTGACGACGATTTTTCACTTCGCAAATTTATTGAAAAAAGTACATGTACCAAAAATGCCAACACTGATGTGGATATTAAGAAAACAGTCAATAAGTTTTTTCAATAATGAATTTATATACTCACCTCTTGAGTTTTTAATTTTCTTTATCATCTTTTGAAACTCGTGGTAAAGAGTCTAGAACTGATTAAGTTAATTTGCAATTGATCAAAATTTAAGTCATCTTTGTACGAATTTTTGAGCTGCTGCAATTATCTCTTCATCAGTGACTTTATACAACTTATTAAAAAACCAAAAACGGGTATATACTAGTTTGTAGGTCTCAAGCCTCTGCTGCAATGAAGTTTTAAATTGATCTATGACAGGAAGGAAACTCTGGCAGCCTCCCATACACTATATACATAAATACATATCCTTACCAAAGGGAATTAAAAAGTGAGGATTTTTACTTGCCAAACTGAATTGTATTTGATATTTTTTACCCACGAAATTAAAAATCCAGTCCTTTATTATTTCATCAAACTGAACTCTGAATTATGAATGTATGGTATTTCTTGCGCACGGAATCAGGCTTCTTTTGCTTATCGAATCGAAACACAAACACAAATATATTTCTGAAAAGAATAAATAACAACAAAAATTCAATAAAAACCAAATCCATTCATAAATTTTTCTTGATCTTTATTTCTGAAAAATAACTGCCAACTGGGCTAAGCAAATCTTAACAACTGTAACTATATATTTGTTTTTTTTTTCTAGAATATATCAACGAAATCTTTAACAATTAGTTTTTCTCCTTTAACAAAATAAGTTAATAAATTCTCAATGTTAGAGTCTTATTTCTACTAGATAATTAATTAATCTACAAAATTTTTAAAACACAACAAATAATTTTTACACAATTTTTGCTAAAATACGTACAAATGTTAAAAATCTTACGATTTATAATCATAAAAAGATATAAACAAATTGCATAAATAATATGATTTAAGAATAATTTGTCATAAAATAAAAGAATGTTCACTTGGTGCCAGTAAAATATGTAATATATCTCAATTTTCAAAACACAAAAGCTGTGAACATTTGGACGGATGTTAACCATAAAGTTTCGGAATTTTACGCGATGTATAATTTTTATTTTATTTTCTTTTTTGCGTGAAATATAAAATAAAATGTATGTATATATATATTTTTACCTATACACGTATTACTATTATTAATTACGCTACATAAAAGCTTCTACTATATTTTGCTTTTTTGTTTAAACTCTGAAAACATAACAGTTTAAAGCCTAATCTAAGGCCTTGGTATGGTACCTCATATAACTTTGTAACATGATCGAAATTTTGTTTTGTTTTTTATATATGTGTATATAACTTTTAGATATTGCATATATATATATGTATGTACATTATATTATTTGAAATATATGGTGAAGAGCAAAAGTTATAGGAAAAAATATCTATGAAATCTTTAGATATCAGTTTGAAATATTCGCTTTAGCTTTTATTGAAAATTTTTTGCAGCAATAATTTCTTGAATAAAATAACAAGAATATCAGCAATAATGGTTTCTTTAATATGAGCATAAAAGTGTGTAGCTTCTTGAAAATTTATTTACTGAGAAATTTATATTAAATTCAAATTTTGCTCCTCGCCGTATATGCTGCAAATACATTTTTTTTTTTCTAAATATACTATTTTTTAAATATGAATAGTTAAAAAATAAACTCTGTTATTTTAAACTTTTCGCATAATGTTAAAATAATAATATTAATTTTGTTTTAATGTTTGAATTTCGCTTATGCAAGGAAGGTAGGTATCTACGTAGCTCCAAATACAAAAATATTTTACAATATACTCGTATAGTTTTTTTGACCATTTAGTATTAATTTTTTTAATAATTTTCTACTTAAATTTTTTGATTGAATGAAATTGTTCTAAAATTTTATTCTATGCATATTTGTCTAATTCCAATAAATTTAATCAAGCAAAAATTTAAATTTAAAAAAGTGGGCGTGAGAGCTAAACAAGTATCATATGTAAATATATCTATAGTATGGAATTTAATACTTCAGAAAATATTGAAGCCTTTTAGAAAAATTTCTTTTTATTCTGAAAATTAAGTTTTTCTTCAATCGAAGAACTCAAAAATGTGGGTTTTATAGAAATATTTGGAAATTGAAATTGGGGCGTGAATCGAGTGAGATGGAATCTCTCCCAAAATGGTTGAAAAAATTGCTTTAAAAGTTTTCCAAGTTCTCGTCAAAGCTTCCTAGGGAATACTTGTACCTTGAGGCATTTTCTATAGCATAGGTGTGAGACTGCTTTGAAGGTGTATCATTCTCACGTAGAGTTTCTACCAAACTTGAACTAATCATATGAATATAAAAAACAACAGTTTTTTAATAACAAAAATTCACAACAACCGAATTAAATGACATCGACATAAACCTATGTTGTGGAAGAGTTCATTTTGGGTCAAAAGATATATTCATATAAACTGTCCAATAAGCAGCCAAATTGAGGGAAGAGATTATTTTAAAAATAGGCACACCCTTCATACATTCAGTTACCGATATCTCATTTGATTAGTATTTAAATATTTTATTTGATAATGTATCAAGTATATCTAAATAGAAATCTTAACACAATTACTGTCAACTAAATCAGAAATTGGCTTTTCGACCTCACAGCTCGCAAAATGTCTCAAATTGAGGATGCAAAGTTTTGGACAGCTTCAGCTTTTTTCTCTTGTCATTGTTTTTGTATTGGTTAAAAATGTCGTTTAATTGAAAAAAATTGTCTTGTTTAATTATTAGTTTTTAATTGACTTTAGATCTTAATATCGTACCTCATTGAAAACTATTTACGACTATTTTTTTTAAATAAACGGGTTTCATGCTTAACTGATTTAAAAAAAAAAACCTGACTCAAATTCATTTATTTTAGTTCAAATAATTAATGATATTCATATACTTGCAAGTACTAAAAATTTCAGAGACATTTTTATGGAAACAGGAGCACCTGTGATAAAACGCTATCTAAACTTATTTTTGTCAAAATGTTAACTACAAAACTTTCCTGAACTTTTTTTTCTGAAAAGCGAGCGGTTAAGAAAAATTGGAAAAAATATCGCCAATTTGCTTCAACCTCTTAAGGTGATGTCAACTCTATTAATTTAGAAGATTCAAGGGCTTGTTAGCGAAATACGATTGATCTATTTCCTAAAGAAGTTTTGAATTATTCCCTCTAAAATTATTATTTGTTAAAAGAAATATTTTTCCAACATAGTGTTACTCTCAACATCGACTAAAAGAAAAGTTTTGCAGGCCGTGGAAGGTTGAAGACCCATCTTAATAAAGATGGTCTTTAAAGGTCGTAATTGATAAAAATTATTTTCTTGTAACTTTCTATAGGGGAAAAAAAAGTTAATCTAAAGTTTAAGAAATGTTATAAATTGAAAATGATCGTTATGAGTATACGAGATAATATAATTGTAATGAAGTTTTAATGGTTGTCCCACGCCACAGCGAGCTAGAGGTTGATTTTTTTTAACACTGTCAGACTTTCTTAGATATTGCTGCATTTCATTGCAACATAAGGACTAACTCTTATTATACACTTTCCAATTAGAAAAAAAGGTATTCATTGACTTTTGAAATAACATTCGATAGCAAAAATCACTTTTAAAATTTTTTATGTGATAATAACTCAAGTTTGATACATTTTGCGATTTTTAGTCTTTAAGTCTTTGATGTTCCGGCCACTAAGCATTGCAACTGTAAGTATATCTTATTCAACAGGCATATATGTATGTGGCCTATCTACTGATTTTCATGCATTTAAAAATTACAAAAGCAAACCGTCTACTTAAGTTATGACAAACTTTAAATTTGAACAGTGATTTCGTATTCATATATTACTTATAATACATATAAAACAAGTCATTTAGTACCATTTAAACGTTGGAATAGAAATCTAAAGCTTATAAGGGTTGCGTCGGTTCTAAGTCCGAAAAACAAATCAATAGAAATGCTGCATAAACATCAGAAAGTCTACAATGTAAAAAAAATGTATCTAGAAAAGGTACGCATAAAAATTTACTAAAATTACATAAAAAATAACTGTTACATTCTAATTATTTAATCGTTTGCCATATGCTGCTGTCATAAAAGAATAAAATCAAAAGTAAGTAAGGGGCAATAAGCCTACCGGTCTTATAAAACTTTAACGTTGATCATGTAAATGTCGACATTTATCTATAATTTGATCGCTTCGTTGTGCGCAAGTTAATGTGCCTAAGCGAAACACAAATAAACTGCATTTATATCTAGGTATTCTACGATGGTATAACGTATTTTAATGCAAATATTTTCTAATTTAAAGACTAACTATCACATTTTTCTATTGCCGTAATGTGAACTTTGCAATCCTAATTTGGGTTGTAGCACTTTTCTTTAAGTAATACGATAATTTTTGGCATTTCGCCTATTATGTAGTTTCATTTTTGTTTTTTGTTTTCTTTGTTTTGATATTAAAATTTTTAACTAATTTTCTTTTTTATTTACCATTTCATTATTTAAAGCATTGAGTTATTGATGGCTTTTACTTAACAAATGCGAATTAAACTCGTAAACATTATTGCATTGTTCACCACAAATATTGCACTTCCAAGGATTGCTTTCGCAATGGCATCCTTTGTGTAGGAAATAGAGCGTCTCATCTGGAAATTCAATACCACAAAAAAGGCATGTTAGAATTTGTTTACGATTAAACACTGATGATTCAGTTTCTTGGCCACTTGATGTGATGGTTCCGTTACAAATAGCTGTTGAGTTAGATGACAAATTACTTGGTGTGGACGTACTTTGGATAACATTGTTGTTTTCAAATGCAGTAGCAGCATTTCGCGTTATACGATTATTTGCTTTTGCACATATTCTACGTTTTAAATCTTCACGAAGCAGAGATTTAAGTGGAGAAACCTAAAATTAAAGAAAATTGGAAAATATTATAAATCACATAAAGTAACAAGATAGTTAAAGGCAACAGTTCACTTTCGAACAAAATTCTTCCATACAATATTTGATATTGTGTATATTTGACTTACTTTTATAAGAGAAGATAATTTACTATTTTCCGAAGACGTAAATTCGCTTTCATTATCTGTAGAAGCATTTTCATTAGAATTTATATTTTTCTGGCCATTTTTATTTTGTTCATTGGAAAAGTCCTCATTCATAGGCTCCTGTAAAAAAATTCAATAACAACCAACAGTAATAATTAAGCTGGGTAGCAAATTTAAAAAGATATCTCGCCTGTTTTATTGGTATAAGACTGATTGAAGGCATAATGTGATTATCGTAATGATTGCTCTTAGGTGAAACGGTCATACGAAGAGCACCCATTGCATTTGAATGTATAGCTTTGGAATTGCAATCCATCGGTTGATCCTGTAGAATTCCAGGTGAAGCGCATAGGCTTGTTCTGTGTGCTGTAGTTGGTGATGGTGAAGCCGTATCCCTCTCTTTCGCCAATCTAGTAGACTCTGATGGATCGCCACCGGTACCCACTGTGTTTCCCTGCAAAGCAAATGCACGCAAAACGCATAAAATAGCGTTTTCAACTTGTAAAATATGAACGGATTCGGAATCTTTTGTTACATTGTACAGCTCGCCACTATTGTCCGGCATAGATATCTCCACATGAGGCGTTAAAAAATGCATTGGTGGTGTTGCGTTATCCGTTGACCGCAAAGACTCGCCACTGTCACTCTGATTATTTGGAGCATTAGCACTAGCTGACGCAGCGGCAGCAGCAGCAACTGCAGCTACACTTAAATTAGGCACAAAGTTTACCCCCGCAGCAGCAGCAGCTTGTGAAGCTTGCGACTCCAATGCTAATAGTAAAGATGAAGAGCCTCCTGGACCTGGGTTGTCTAAATCAATACCATGTCTTTAAAGGAAAAAAAAAATTATATACATTTATTGTAAGAACAGCAAACAAAATAGTGATTAAAGATTTCAAGGAAACAAATTCGTCTAACAAAATTATTTTATGTTTGAATTATACATATTAGAATAGAAGCAAAAATTATTTAAGAGTTGGTCGACGACATGAATGCTACGCCGCCCCCCTCCCCCTTCCATTTATTTTTTATTCGTTTCTTTAAACAAAAAAAATTGTCTCCTTTTTCGGAGACCATCAATAGTCTACTTCCACCCGTTAGCGCTTGCTTGCCTCACCTTGAGAGAAGACCACAGCGACTGGCCTGGTGCCCGCCTTATCAATAACATAGAAAACAAAGGCTATCAATCAAATTTCTTCAAAACAACAAAGAAGTGGGTTCAAATCGTATAGTTGCCGAAATATTTAAAGCTTCTCAGGAGTTCACTGCTGAAATTTGGGAACAAGAACGAATACCTGAAGACGGGCTTATGGGTACCAAAACTTACTTACTCACGTACTTATGATTATGCCAGAGCTACAGGGGCATCATGGTGTTGTCAGTTCCGTTCAAGATCTTGAAAAAATCCTCACTTTCAGCGAGCATCTGGAAGACCTCGCTTATGTCGATGACATATTCCTCCTCGCCACTAATTTTGTGGCCTAGGACCATCTCTAATGTCAATTTGCTTACTAAATGCCGTCGAGATCCGATTTTGATTCAAATCAAACGGCGAAAATGGAAATGGATTGGACACACGTTGCGAAAATAATCAACTTAAGTCTACCGGCAAGCATTGGAGTGGAACCCTCAGGCTAGCAAAACATGCGGCCATCCTAAATCATCGTGGAATAGGAAATACGTAAATCGGGAAAATAAAATCGATTAAAGGGAGCTGTAGCCATATATTTGAGAGTTCAGAGTACTTATCAGTTAAAAGCTGATAAAGTTTGTCAGCAATATTTCTGTGGATGTCTAAAGACTGCAAACGTAATAACTAATAATAAATAATAAAGTTTGAAATGTCAATTCAATATTAGCCTTTTCCGTATAGAAACACAGTTGTCATTATCTTGAAACCTTCTTTTCAAGCCTTAACAACTAATACTTACCGATTATAAAAATGAATTCGCAATGACTTCATGGATCCTGCGCGATAACTACAGAGCGGACAAGTCTTCACAAGATCATGCTGACCAACATGCTCATTCTGGAAGTGTGCACGCATTGCAATTTGTCGCTGGAAGCCTCTATTGCAAATTGGACAGTGATAAGGCAACGTTTTTGTATGCGTTGTAAAATGTTCTGCCAAATGATCTTTTCGGAAAAATCTAAGCAAGAAAAGAATAAAGTAATTTTAATAAATAACATTTTTTATTTATTACAAGCACAAACCTTTTTTGGCATACTCTACATTCGTATGGTTTAACGCCAGTATGTCGCATTTTATGTCGACGCATATTGGCCCCATTTGAAAATTTCATGTTGCAGACATCGCATTCGAAAACTTTACGTGAAGTTCCATTGGGACTGGCACCGCTATTACCAGGTATGGGATTTAATAATGGCTCCTTGGATTGCTTAATACCAGTATTCGCATGATCAATGTGAGAGGCTGTTGTTACTGCACCCACACTAAGGTTTTCGGCATCACTTTCCTCTGTCTTTAACCTCACTGGACTAGATAGGCACTGGACAACGTGCAACAACAGTGTAGCACGCGAACTTGTTTCAAAGTTATCACAGCGTTCACAACGAAATGTCGTTGAAAGGTTAGTGGGTGAGCTGTTGTTGTTGTTGTTTTTGTAATTGCTATGTGCAATTGACACTACAGGTAAATCGGCACAGGAGGTTTGTTCATCTGGACTGCTTTCATCAAAATTATGATTTGGTTGTGTAAGTTTTGGAGGCTGATGTAAACTTTGATGCATATCAACAGCAGTTCCTTTTAATGCAATTTCCATTAATCCAGAAGCTGTGGCTGTTTCCGCCATTTTACTGTGGATGAAAAAAAAAATATAAATAAATAAACAATTAAAAGTTTTCTGTGGTCACAATATTTTAATTTCAACTATCCTAAATATAGCGGCTAAAATTTGCCATTTCATTGAATATTTGATGACAAACATAGGAATAATTACAAATACATAAATTGTGATTCTTGTTTATTTTCAGCTTTGGTAAAAATAGTGAATAATCAATAATTGAAACGGTGTTTTAAAGACAAATTGAAAGCTTTAAAAATTAATTTAAAAAAATTTTTTATATGTCAGCCACGAGTAAATGTGGACATACCAAGCTCTTTTTCGGCGCGGATAAAGAAATTAAGCTGTTTGCAAACATTAACTCCTCTTAATTCTTTTTCTTTTGTTGAAACGAATATAACGTAGTATCTCCGAAAAATCATAGATCTTGCTTTGAAATTTTGCAATCATAACTCTCTCTCTCCCTCTCAGTTTAACTTGTTGTAGTAGTTCTAGTGTAAAATGCGCTGTGGCATCATAATGGATCATTATTTGGCTTAAGAGTCGGTTCTTAAAAAACACACTACTACATGTTTCAAAAAGTCCCGGGAAAAATGATGAAAACACAAACTGTTTGATGAAAATCAATTGTATTCTTCGAGGGAGATACACTTCATCCAACGATCCTCCAATATTTCGATACCTTTTTTATGGTAGTCGACGTCGAGGCTCTCAAAATAGGCATCAGTTTTGAACTCTACCTCCTCATTTGAGTAAAATCTCATTCCCTGGAGCCATTTTTTCAAGTGTGGAAACAGATAATAGTCGCTGGGGGGCCAAGTCTGGTGAATACGGTGGGTGGGGCAGCAATTCGTACAATTTTGCCATTGCATTGAGCGATGCCGGTGCATTGTGGTGAAACAGCACTTTTTTTTGGCAAACGTGGCACCCATCGCGCGCACATCTATCTTTTTCATTTCCAAATTATCTTGCAAAATATTGAAAATACTGCCGATCGACAACTTCATTATGCCTGCTAACCCTCTCACTTTCAGTTTGCGGTCTTTCAAAACGATCAGATGGATTTTCTTGATGAAGTGGTTTGGCCGGCCCGAACGTGGTGCATCACTGGTGCTCGTACGACCCATTTTAAATTCAGCAAACCATCTGTAAACAGTTGTTTTCGACGGAGCAGATGTGCTGTAATGTTTTTGGAGCCATTCCAATGTTGGCTTCTCGTTTTTCCGATCACAAACCAATGTTTTATTAAAATGCGAAATTCAATTTTTTCCATTGTTGAAGAAATACCAAAAGTAGCGTCACTCATATAGCGATAACTTCAAAACTACATCAAAATTTGATATTCCTCTTTAAAACGTTGCCACTTGCTAAAAATTATATCGATTTGATAGTGGTGGTGTCATCCCACCAAAATTCGCTGGACCTTTTGAACTATGTAGTATACCCGACCTTACCTAACCTAACCTAATTGCAATTGAGTGAAAAAACAATGCTTCGCATTTTAATTTTACATAAAGCACCATGTATTATAAAAAATTAAAAATATATTTCGTAATAAATTCGGTCGATTATTTAGAAAGTGGGGCAAGTCCCTCCTCGTTGAGGAGAAAAAATTCAGTTACTTGAAATGTATAAAATTTATTTCAATTTCACTATAGAAATTACAGGCAATTGATTGAAAGACTGAAATACAGGTATGCTTTGGATTCTTTTTTCAAACAAAATATTTTGTGCCAACAATCGATGAGGAAAATTTGAAAACGGATCCAAGCCATCACCGCGGCTACACATAATTTCATAAAAAAAAATATTCAGAAAGATTTATTGTTAAGACACATGTTAATGAAAGATTTAAAAATGGTCTAAAATATAGTTTCAGCATCTCTAGAAGCGTCTTCTAACTCCTAAAGGGATATTTCAGGCCCTTCATTTGAACATTTTTTAACTTTTTTAAAGTTTTAGGTTTAGTGCTACGCTTTGCGAAATGTTTTGGGCAGCAGATTAGTATTGCTAGGTTATGTTAGACAAGCAATATAAATCTACTTAAATACATCATGCACATTGATTACCAGTGCCACAACTCAAAAAAAAAAAGTAATTTTTATAGTTTAACGCCATCTGTGCCACATTCACGAGCTGCGTACTTTAAATAAAATACCTACAGTTCTATCTATTTGATAGGCTAATTAGTGTAGATTTTGACATGTATTCTCTTTAAGTTGAGATAATTAATTAACCTTAATTCATTAAACGCTATTATTGAGTTATAAATCCGACAATACAATATATTTAAAAAGCTTTTTCTTTGATTAAGAGACTTTGCCACGTAAAACTTAAAATGCCCATAACTCAAAGCAATTTTTTTTGAGTTGTCGCTCTAGTAATTATTGTGCAATATGTTCATTCTGGGGAAACATCAGGCACATACACCTTATTTGTTAACTTCCTTAGAGTTTCGCTCAAATAGTGAATTTGAGAGAGGAAATATCTTTGTGCCCATAATATTACCAAATATAGCCATGGGGACAAATGCAAAATAGCAACGAAAAAATAATAAGAAGTCATAATTTCAATATATATAATTCTCCAATGTTAATTCATTTAAACGTTTGTATGTGTTAAAAGCGTTAAAAAAGAAGATTGAGTTTGAAAGCAGAAATCGTTTCTACGCCCTATACTATGCATAATGTATGCGTATTTAATGTTTATATCTTCTTTTATCTAAATGAAGCTATTAGGTCAAGTTTTTAGGCCAAACTGGGTCATGTCACATCATCAACACCATCACCATCATTATCATCATTATCAACATCACATACGTTCACAAATTGTGCCGAGCTTATATGCGCTGCTGCTGCTGCTGCTGTTGTTGTTGTTGTTGTTGTCACTCAATGTGAATCAATGAGAGAAATAAGCACAAATGCTTTCGAAAAATACTCACAAAAATAGGCCATCAAACACAAGTAGTCCCCATTTTTATTCCCAATAATTCAAATTTTTCTCTTTTTTTTTCGTTTTCTTTTCGTTTTTATGCCATCGCTCGCATCAACCTGCTTGACTGGTGAATGCCATTGCGTTGTGTCTGATTTTATTTTAGATTTTAGTCGAGTTGAGTTGCTTTATTTCGAAATAGTCGTGTTTGCGTTTGCATCACAATAAAACCAGTTTCCTCTGCTCGGAGCCAAAATAAAAGCAGTTGGCGGCTCTAACAGCAGCAGCAGCAGCAACAACTACTGCTTTTTGAACTGATGAAATATTTAATGTCAGCAATGTTTTGGATCACCGAATAAGCCAACACAGTAGTGCAGTTGGTTTTTCTTGACTTTTTGTATATTTCTTGCAAAGCTTTATACTCGCACCTTGAAACATAAACATTGACTAATGCAGCGCTACTACAGAATTAACTACCAACTTATTTATAACATAAAACTATATTGGAAATAGTTTTGAGTGTATATGTAGTTTCATGGATCGAAACAAACATAAAGTTAACCCAGTAATAATTATCATTTCAAAATTTCTCTGCGGTATGCTTTACAAGAATTTTGCCTTGACAAGATATACTCGTCGTATTTTTTTTTATTATGACGTTGTCCCAATTTGTTTTTACTTTCAAACAGATTAATTTTTTGTACTCAAGTCTCAAATTTTAAGAACTGAATTGGAGTCATGAAACGGTAGTGGCGCATGGAAATGTTGGAGTATGATTAAAATTAATTGGAGCTGGCACCACTTTTAAATGGCAATAATATACCCATCAAAGGAAGTCTTTTAAGTAGAACAATTGCATTTTTTTTTATATAGTTAGGATGATTCATTTAGAACTTTTTTTTTAATTTTAAATAAAACACCTAAAATAGAATTGAAATCTTTATTATGAACCGAAAGAACAATCTCTGAAGTTTACTTTTTAAAGATAATTCATTCAAATGTTGGCCGCGACTACGCCGTAGGTGTTCTATTCGGAAGGTCCAATTGTCGAGGTATTGACAATCATAGCTGGTTTATCGAAGACTTTTAACTTCACATTACCCCATAGAAAAAAACCAGGTGTGATATCATACGATCTAGGCGATCTTCTTGATTTCATAATTACAAAAATCATGTGAATTTCGAGCGAATATAAAGTTGAAATTTTAGTGACTTTAATAAATTTCCACAATTTACAAGAGTTGTTCTGGCGTAAGTCTTTCCACAATGAAATGTCAAACTGAATAAAAATAAGATGACAGCATGACACCAGTCACGCGTGATCTGTTAAAAAAAAAGAAATGAAAACAAGAAACCTCTAAATGAATCAACCTTAATAACTTCTTATTTTTTACGTAAAAAAACTACTGAAAAATAGTCTGTTTTCGATATTCAAATTTCAAGAACTTGCTATTTTGACAAAAAAAAATTTTTTTCTATTCTGCTGGTTCCGGCGATAGCTACACTCATATAAATTAATAATTTTCTTATTCTCTTTTTCAGATTAAAGACAGAGCTATAGCCTCACCCGCCGCTAAGGTCCATTTTTTTGAAGGAGTCATTTTTAGCGCCATTTTTTAAGTAACTAAAATTTTTCTGTGATAATTATAAAAATATATAATAATATAATAATATATACCTGCAATGTTTAAGTATCGTTGTTCATTATTTTCACTTTCAAAAAAAAATTTTAAAATGCCTTCACGGGTGCTAGACCACCGGGGCCTTTTAACTGCAACTATATATAGTTTAGCTCAACAAAAAGTCTGACAATTTCGTAAATTTTTGCACTTATGCGGTTTTTATGGTATTATCTTCTTATCTATTTTTTCTTAACTTTTTAAAAAAATAATTCAATAACACTTAATAGACGCTTAGTAATATAAATTCTAACTGGAAATATGATAAAATAAAAACTAAAATATGTTCTTATTTTCCGCGTAGTGAGAAATTAAAATTTGAAAAAAAAAATAAATAGAAAACTCCGCATTTTTATAGTTTGCCTGATTTCTCTGGACATGGCAGTGATTTTAATCACATACTTAAATTTAAATCGCTATTTAAAATCTCCAACATGGACTATTGCATAAACTTAAAAATGTTTTTAGGACACATGAACATGTAGCGTATTAACTGGGAAATTGTTACGCTCGCTTGTGTGATCTATGTGGAGCAGATTGTAAACACAAATTGGTCTTTGTTTTTTTTTTCTGACCTAATTTGTTTTCTCTGTCTATTACACGCCTGCAATGTGCAGATTAAATATTTTCTCTTCTTTTATCTTTTTTTTTGCATTTTTACACGAATAAAAAGAGGCGGCGGAGGAGTGAATGGATGAGAAGAGAAGCCTCCCAGATTTTATGTTTCATGACTTTACAACAAAATCCAAATGACATCCCAAAAATAAATACACGATGAATGTGTTAAGGTATGCTGCAGTGACAGTTGATGTGGATAAACTAGTGTCTTCTATTTACCTTGTTGCTCCTATTTGTGTGACTAAATTTGTTTTAATAACTCTCGGTCATATCTTTAATGTCCACTACTTTGCACTTCTATTTATGAGTATATGCGGCTTAACCAAGAAATGTCTCCCAACAACTAATCGTTTTTAACGAATGAAAAAACGAACAGTGAGTGGGTTTATATTTATTTAGTAAATAAATAGTGTTGCCGATCAACGAGAAAGAAATATCGTCAGCTCGCGTCGAATCATAGAAATTATAAATTTTAAGAAAATAAAAAATTAAATTAAAAGCTGATCCAATTAAAAAGTTCCAATAAAAAAAAAAATCTCTGTATTTTTTCATTACACAAATAACAGGTCTGCTTTATGCTAGAACTATGTAAAAATCACTCAAAACTAGAACCAAAAAAGAGCGCCTCAAACAATGGAAAAATCATTAAAATAAAATTTAGTCCAAATAAAAATCGAACAAAAAAGAAAATCTCAAGGATCAAAACAAAAGAAAAAAATTTTTCAAAATATCTTCAGTTAAAAGATATCTAATAAGGGATATTGTTTCCTAAACAAAAATCACCTACAATTTGATATTTGCTCTGTCTGGATGTGCTCACTTTAATTAAGGCTTTGCTTCTATTAGAGACGTCAGACCCACTTTTTCAAACACAACCGTTCAGACTTTGCTGTCCTTGTTTCAAGTTTCAAAACAGTTAGCCACAAAAATTTCTTCATTTAAATAAAGGGAAACTGAATTACATGTAGGTCGTGAAAAAATCGGGCATTCTAGGAACTTATATATCCAAAAATTTCTCTTTAATAAGAATACAACAAACGATTCGGCTGTAGTAAATACTGCATGTCGGAGCAACGAAAAAGATAGAGTTAAGCCAATTGTTAAAAACTTTTCAACGCAGTCTATTCTAACGATTTTGCTTGACCAAACTGTCGCCACAAAATTGAAGCATAAAAAAATTGGAATGACTATAAGTATCTTACATTTATTATATTCAATGTAACGTAACATTAACAAAAGTAATTATTAATTTACTTTCTAATTTATATTTATTTTTTTTAGTTTCAAACTTATTTTTTTAATTAAAAACTGTTACGAAAATGATTTAACATTTTTTTTCAAAGATTTTTTTTTTAATTAAAAAAAACTGTTTTATTAAAAACATAAAAACTTAATTATGTTTAGCTTTTTGCCCTTGAAAATACATATTTTTATTTAAAAACAACAACAAGTTCAAGTCCATGAGGTGCTCATATTCTTGTCTGGGTTAAAATTATTAAATGTCGCGTTTTGTTTTAACCCATTAAATATTTTAAGTTTTAGTAAAGGCGACTAGAAACGTAACTGCAAAATAAAACAATGTTCGTGGACAATATTATTGTAGAAGTGAACATCACCATCTGTACGTGAATATTGCACAAGTTTTGTGATTACACAAGCTTCAAGAAAATGCTTAATGTTACACACATTTTTCTTGTGCAATTAATACATAGTATGTGAATTGTATATTGGTATATATTCCTATATTTTACGAAAAATTTAGAGAGAAGAAGTAACATTTTTTTTACGATAGATATCTTGTACCAAGGATATATACAAATTAACCACATGGTATTACTATCAATTGGTGTTTTTGATAAATCAACGCTAGCTAAGAAGCATGTCAAGCTGCACCGTTCCATTAAACTAGGGCCGTATGATGGCAGGAGCTCATTTAAACTTGTATAAAATGTTTTTCCACATCAGAAGGACATCAAAACAGAACATTTCCACTTTTGACAGCAGAATATAATAAAGGATTTCATAAAGTGGAAAAGTTTCGTTTTGATAGACCTGTGGACATGTTTCGTATTAATGTCTTTTTGCAGGAATTCAATTGTTTGGCTGCTGATTTTTTGGGGTAAATGCTGTTTTTTCGATGGAAAAATTTCGTCAAATTTAATTTAGTAAAGTCAATAGAAAATAATTGAAAAAAGTTCAAAATGGAAATATTTTACTTTGCGTTTAAGTTTGCGGTTAGCCTTCAGCTAACAAAAAAAAGATCTCAAATTTCTAACTCTTCACTTGGTTTTCTTCGACATTTTTTATTAATGTTTTGTGTCGTACAAATGCAGTTTATGAACAAAGGTCGTTCACGCATTTTTATTTTAGACTCAATATAAAACTAGTATTATTATTCACCTGCATTTCAATTAAAATAAATATACGTTTTTGTATAAAATTCCATCCAGTTTCTAATGTTTTTTTTTCATTTGTAATAGAAACGACAGCACAGCAACACTTTTCTTTTTCAACATAAACAACACAATTATTCACCACACCAGTCTACCAAGGAGAACAATCAAGAAAAATATCTGTTTTACTCTCAAAATTTGTCAATCTCTGACGCCGCTGCTGCTCGCACGAATCACTTTCAATACAAGCGAATGTGTTATGATGCAGTGCGTTTGTTGTCGTGTAACTTGAAATTAGGTCAACAGGTTTGGAGGGGGTCTTACGTTGTTGCTCCACTACTCCGCTGTGCCACTCTGAAAGCCACTTGCTTGCAAAATATTGCAGAAGCTGTAGCTTCAGCTATGACTACGTTGGTGTTGGCGCTCGCTGAAGAGGGACTGTAACTATTCAAAGATGTGACAGTGAATCTGAATCTGATTTCGAAACTGGCTTTCAGCAGTCAGCGCAACGCAGATGGTTGTATTTCAAGTAATGCCTACTATATGATCGCATGCTATAAGACAACAAGATGCCCAATTTTCCAAGCACTTGCTGTTTGTTCCGTCGTTGCTGGTAAAGCGCTGTGTCGATGTCTGCTTGTTTTCTTTATTTGGAAACAGAATGGAAACTGCGGTCGGTCGATAAAGAATTTTCAACAGAATCAATGGGTTTAGTTGCACGATTGACTGCGTCCTCACACAAGCACACACTTCCCCATATGTATGTATGTTACGACGAGTATGTGAATGTATGTCTGTAGGTGCTGCTGCTGCTGCTGCTTAGTTTCTGTGTCACGTTTTTGTTAATTTCGCTTTGTTGCTTCGACTTTTCCTCTAATAAGCAAGAAAATATTAAACAAGCAAGTGAATAAACACTAGAAAAACTGTGTAGCAAGCGTACGTATTACCAAAGACACTACAGCAGGAACTGCCAATTTTTCAATGATGCGTGGTTGAGGCGGCCAAGTGGAGCAGCACCTGCCTGCCCACAGGAGAGCGACTAGTGTATGACTAATATTTTTCTGAATTGTTGTTGCTGTTGTTAGTGGTGGGTACAACAATAAAATTGTTATGCAAAACACTTCACAGGATACGAACATAAAATTGTAATATTTAAGGACATCCGCCAATCTTTAGGAAACTACTTTTCTTTTTTGACCACAAACTTTATTATGTTACATAGAGTACTTTTGGTTTTTTAGAATTAAGCAATTTTCACTACTTTGATTGCACCATCACCACTTTAATTACCAAATAAATTCCATAAGCGAAACTGCAGTTCTTCGTCCAGTTCCACAACAAGTTCCGTTTTCTATTGTATGCACTTAAAACTGATAAATATCAAAAAGCATGGAACAGTTTCAGAAAAGTAGTAAAAATAATACAAAAACATAAAATGTGAGCGCACAAACGAACAAGCGAGCGAGAAACGTCCGCATCGGACCACGAATCGGAGACTCACTGCTTGTTACAGCAATGTTCGACATACAGATGGGCTGGCTGGCTGACTGACTATAGAATGGAGTGGTTGCGATGAATTCACTCTTTCTGTACCGTGCCGTTTACCTCCTTTCCTCCCCAAGTTCGTTTGTTTCTTTGCTTTTCGCTGTTTTGCTCTGCTTTTCTGGCCATTGCACAGTCAGTTACTCTGGCGCTGCTCTGCTTTGCTCCACTCTAGCAGCAATTCCTCAAGGCCTAGAGATTTAGGCCATGCAAACCGAATGACTGAAACGAACAAGTAGCAAAGCGAGTATTAGGCAACCAAAGCGGAGCAAAAAACCAAAGCAAAACCAAAAAATACATTCATATTCACATTGCTATTTTGTTTTCGCTTCTGCAGCCAGCCAACTTTGAAGACACAGACCTACCATATAAAATACTCGTACAGTGCATGTCATATAATTAGAAAATATGTTCTTTTTTTAAGAAAATATGATTAAAAGCTAAGAGCCAGGAAAATGTATTCCAGAAAAATTCGTCGCTCATGTGTTTTTGTAGCTCAAGTTTATCAAAACTTATTAGTAAACTAAATGAATGAGATACAATAAAAAGTTGTATTTAACAGTGAAAAAAAGTGTTATTATGGGATGCGTTTCGAAAATTTTTAGAATTTAGGTTTAGCTTTTAATCAAAAATAGTGGTCACAACAACTGAAAACTTGAAAACTTTTTTGTATGTATTTATTTTGATTTTGTTGTTGCTTATCATGTTTTCTAAAATATGCCCTTTGTAAATTGTGTGGAAACATTTACATTTTAGGAACTTCTCCATTTCATCATCAAAAAATATATATCATTTGACGGCATTTTTCCAGCAAACGAATACTTGAGATTGGGATGTCTGTTAAATGTAGCAAAAATTTTTGGAATTGATAAATATTTTTGCATTTTTTTTTAAAAGACTACTTTTTAATTTTTTTTTTGTTTTTTCTTAAATAAAACTCTGATTTATTCTGCGCTTAATACTGCAAATTTATTCATAATTTTTAATTTAAAAAAAAATAAAAAAGTTAAAATTTTGCAAATTGAAATATATTTTTGAATTTTTTCGGAAAACCTATATCTTAATATTTTTTTAGTGAACTTCAGATTTAAGCTCGATTCCCAAGCTCCAAAATGATATGTCACAGACATGGGGTAAGTAGTTAATTAAAATGTTTGAACCGTTAAACGCAAGCGCGTTGAGTAGCACTGCACTGATTTTTAGTTACAGTTTAGTCTTTTGCAATAAAATTCAAATTAAATAGCATTCTTTTAAAAAATGGTGTTTATAACCCAAACTATTAAAAAATCATTGCATCAAAAGTCAGTTCAGTTTGCTTTTCTAGCTTTTAATTCATTTAAAAAAAACCTATTGAATCAGTTCTTATTTGGAAATTTTTAGTATTACGGTGCTTACAATCTGAATCCAATTAATTCTAAGAAGAAATATGTAATCAAAAAAGTCGCTCGGATCTGGTTTCGGAGATATAGCAACCGGAAGTTGCGAATATAGCTTTTGGAAAAATCATTATAAGCTAAATGGATATCAAAAATATGGATGTCAAAAGAAAGATAATTTAATGGCCTACAATAATGGTGAGCAAATCTTTGAAATTTATCCTATAACTTTGGAGATATGATTTTTCTGAAATTTGACGAATTTTTTTTTTTAAAAACCGTTATTTTTTCCAAAAAATGTGTTAATGACCTATAACTTTTTTAACTTGTTAAGAAAGCTTAATTTATTCCCTTTAAAATTGTATATCGTTTGTTCTAAATTTTTGCATATTTATCCTCTTTTTGACAGAAAAACAAACAAATTTATTCAATGAATTCTTGTGAAAACTATGTATTTTTGGACAAAAACAATAAAAAACCAACAACAACCACAACAAAAATCACAACAATTATAAGACGATTCTCATTATAAAAATGTTTCGTCTGCGGCGCTTCTTCTTTCAATGCAACCTTACGGATTCCCAACTTTTAATGATTTTAACAAAAGCTATATCCGCGACTTCCGATGGCTATATCTCAGAAACTAGATCCGAGTGACACTTTTTTTAAATGTTTTTTTTTCGCTTTTTAGCCCCTACTACCTCTAAAATAGAATGTGAGCTAAAGTAAACCTGCTTCAAATCGGGCACGGGCTCCTATATTCAACCTTTTCCTTCCCTTTGTTCCAATGGTTAAAAAACTTGATGTAGATTGTTTGGTATAATTCTAAATTGTGTCGCCACCACTGTAAATATTCATGTCACTTCACTACACATCGCACGCCTCTTTCCACCTTTCAAACAGCAGTCAAAGCAAATGCTATGCATGCGCTATGTTGCGCTGTTCTGGGTCTGATGGCACTTAGCAAGTGGGACAATTGGGCCCCCCAAGTATGGACGTGTATGCGTATGTGTGTGTTTTGGTTGGTGGGCAGCAGCTTTTTTTTTCAATTCGTTCTTGTTCCCTTTAGATTGCATGCATTCGCAATTTTTTTTACGTTTTGGGAATTTTTACTTGTTCCATTTCGATTTCGTTGATTACAAAAAAAATGTAGTTCATTGATTAACTCACTTGTATATTCTTCGTCATATTTACAACTTGAAACACTAATTCACTTTATTTTTTACACATTTTTATACACTCTTATATTTTTATTGCAATAGGATAATGTAAAACTATTTGAAATCATAAACTTTCGCAATATAATTAAAGCCCATCGTCAAAATGAGCCAAAGAAAACCAGGGCTGTGTTCCAAAATTTTCGCTATCATCTGTCAATTCCACAATGGCATGATATTTTAAGGTGAGGCCGCAGTACTGTGTCTTGTCATGTTAATTAATTGCAATTTCTTTCTCTTATATCTGATGTAGCGATTGTGTGCAGTTAAATTAGTTAAGTGGTTTTTACAAATCTTAATTTTTTATTCCATGTTGTTTTTCACTGGAAAATGTAGATGTTACTCCCACATCATATATATGCCCCATACACTGTACGACCATTTGCGCAGACATGAGTTTGAGCAAACGGTCTTATCTAGTGTATTTGACGCTTAAGTCAGGAACGCAAAACAGAAAGAGGACTATTTGCCGCATGTAATTGCGTAGAAAATAGACTTGAATTCTACTTATTTGAGAGTGCTGCGTATAACTTTGTTGTGATAACGCAATATTAAATTTTGACGAACGTCGCGCCGCCACTCTCGTGAATTGTACCTGTGTATATATTCAACTAAAAAGTTGTGCGATTTTCATTTAGAAATTTAGCCGTCAGAGTATGCAAGACTTATGTATGTATATATGTATATAGACAAATATTTTATGCTTCTTAGAAAACACATGACAAATTTAAACTTTAATGTCATGCGCATACTTGAGACTAAATAGTTGGGCGACTGTCATAAAGCTTACTCGGCCTACAATTGCTCGTCGAAAAAATAATTAGTGAATTCACAAATTCTGAAATAGCCGGGAATTTAAGGATTTTTGTAAAATTAACATGTAAACATATAATATCGTACCGTAGCCAACAACGCTGGATTTACTTTTCCCGTGTCTAACCGTATTAATAATTTGCGAAAAATTTAACATTACTTTTGCTTTATTCAACTTATTTATCTGAAGTAATTTTAGTTTTTAATTTAGATTTCATAAACTTTTGTTACATGTTGCACTTTTACTCTTAAGCAATTTTTATAATAACAGTACATCATATAGAATAATAAGCACATAATCAGATTAAGATTGAACTTTACGGTTCAGTGGTTTTTCAGAAAATGTGTTGATATGAAATGTACTTTCGCGACATCTACATGTCAATAAATGTCCAAGAACTCAGCTTAAAATCACGGCGAATTCACACGTATTGCTTGTTCACAATTACAACTGTATAAGTGAACGTATAGTTTATTTTTCATACATATGACATTAGAATTGAAAAAAGTGACAGATGCAATATGAACAGCCAGTAAAGAAGAAAATAAATTGTGTATCTGTATATAAAATCGTTCATTCCATTTTTCATTTTATACGTGTTCGGAGTGACAGAGAAACGTGCGTACGTATTTTTTTTTTCTTTGTGTGAAGGCAAAATTAATACAAAAATACAATTTCAAAATGGCGTCAGTGTTGGAGTGAAGAATTTGTGGTGTCTGTTGAATTTCGCGGAAAAATCTTTGATTGTTAAACAATTAAAAATAATACAAGTGCTATAATTTTATTTGAAAAGTGTACGAGTATAAAAGTTTGTGATTTTTGTTTGGCCAAGGATAAAAACGAAAGCAATATAAAGGAAAAAAGTGAAGTGTAGAATTCGAAAGCTCAAAATGACTTCAAATGAAAGTGAATAAACGATAAATGGTGGCGCACACACAGTCAAACTTTCTTTTTTTTATTTATAAAATATTTTCCCTTAAATTCCGCTGAAAACAAATTTTACAGTTCCGAAGTGTTTTTTTTTTTATTATTAAATTCAATAACAAGATTGGAACTCCTGAAGAAAAAACTCTTCCTCTGTTAAAATTTTATTTTGGAAGTGACCAGCATCAGCAGCAGTGCAAGATCGTCGCAATGTGTGCTGCACAGAGTAATCCACAGCAGAGTTTCGGCTATACATGGGGCTTCGCGGACAATGCGCGCGCCGAGTCGGTTTTGGAGATATCGCCGAATATAAATTACACAGTTAGCAGCGAGTCTGTAAGTAAAGTTCAATTATGGAACAAAAAAAAATGCTTGTAAACAACGCGCGCTCTTAATTGATAGGACTGAATTAAAATAGTCTGCGAGAATGTGTTTGGTAACGTAGCTTCCATCACTGTGTCGTAACCTGAATATTAGCATTTATTTGACTTCAATTTTGGTTATGAATGAAGCTACCTAGCTACATAACTGATAAGAAATTGCGATTTTGTTGCAATTCCTTTGGTAGCAGGTCCTTTTGACAGTTTTTTTGCTTTTGCTCCAACAAAAAAAATTCCTTTTGTTTCAACAACCCCTCCTGACATTTACATATACATGTGTATTGGTTTATCTATGGATGCGTGCTTCCATACAAGCCTGCCCTTTAGTGTTGCCACCTTACTACAAACTGATTTATAAAATACTCGGTGTAATATATCATCTTTGATTCAATAAACGTGGTTATATTAGCCGTGTTTTATTCGCTTTGGTTAAAACTAAAAGTGAATAAAACACAAGTCTAACCTTTTATAATTCTGCTAGTGACCACTTTTTGACAAACTTCTGTTTTAAAATCAGAGTCGGCTTACGCGTCTTTGGCCGCAGCTAAGGGTTTAAATCCTCTAAAAAATAGTATTTAACGAGGACTTGGTTTTAAAAATGGAGAATTTTGAAATAACTTCGTAAGGAAAAAATCTTATGGAATAATGATGCAGTTCAAGTATACAGGTTGGTCCGGTTCTGATGAGCTATACTGACTTATTCGTTTCCTTGGCTAATTGTACGTAAAAAATTGTATGGAAGGGAGGTCTATCTTGAGTTACAGGGTGTGTAACAAAGTTCCGTTAACTTTCTAAGTACATACATAATAGAGTTAGTGCAATGAAATGAGTAAGTTGCAATAGGTAAAAACTGAAATACTTTTCTGTAGTATCATTATTATTAGCCTAGTTTTCAACTCAGCTCAACTATCGCTCTTTAAAGTCAGAATTTTTTTTTTCAATTTTTGTTTTAATTTGCATTTTCAAAAATATAATAAAATGTGGTTTCTAATCATCTTAATGCACCATAGTTCCAACTGCAAGTTTACCATACAAAGTTTTGACCTGGGCTGTACATTTTATTTATTTATTATATAAGAAAATCTCAATCAAAGAGCAATTTCCTTTCCAAGATCCACAATACCAATTCCTATCAGCACGTATTGTATGAAATGTGGTTAAGGTCCAGGCTCAATCGCAGTTTTTTGCTTGGAATAGAAATTTATTAGGAATATAAAGGAATGGAGAATAATTATCACACGCCAAGTTAATTTTCGGAGATGTAATGAAACATTCCAAAACATTCTAAAACTTGGAGTTCTATAAAAAAATATTTAAATGAAAAGCAAAATATCAAAATTAAAGTAAAATTCTTTGGTGGAACACCCAATACCGAATATAAAAAAGTCAGAGTGGTAACACTTGACAGATGTTTGATTACCCTCCTGACTGCGTGCCTATAGTTGCTAAACAGTATCACATACATATTACATATATATATATGTACGTCGCGATAAATATATACATACATGTATACTTTAGATAGGATTGTATGTATGAATGACGACGGTTTAATACATTTTTATGTAACGTGTTGGCATACGCTAATGCGAATACGCCATCTACGAGTGTTGTGTGAATATTTTTATGGCTTTGTGTGCTGTTGTTCCCAATGTTTCTTAATATTGGAAATTTCACTTTCATTAGTTTGTTGTTAGCTGCATGTAAACAAAACAAACCCCTTCAATTATTGGATTTTACATAGTCAAATTTAATAATTTAATTTTAATAAATTGCTCATATTTAAATGACTAATGAAGCCAAGAAAATGGCGGCCTTTTTCTTGGTTTCTCTTGCATTCGTATCTTCGTTTTGATTTTCTTGCATCTAATTCGCTTAAAATATTTAGCGCGTTGTGTGGAAACGAATTCGTGGCGAATAAATATTTTGCCGCATGCATACATTCAAATATGTACATGTATACACAAAATGTGTTTGGGTTGGTATTTGTTTTACTCGATGTGGGAAAACACTAACATTCGTTGTGTGTGTTTTTTTAAAAGTCGACTTTTTGGCGCTAAATTATTCCAACTGTCAAAAAATTCATTCAATTGGTAGTGGTGCCACACATATTAAACGAGGCTGCTCAAAAAATGACTGATGTGGTGGGCATTTGTTTACATCTCTATTTAACACTTAACAGGGCGACTACATCTTTTTATTTCATAAAATGTTATATTACATTTTGAACAATATATAATTCATATGACCACCACGGCTACATTTGACGAAGCCAATTCGATCAACTCAATTGTTGCTAACTATACTTTTTCAAAGCTTGGCGAATATAATGGAGTTCAACAAGTGCTCCTGGCTTATCGGCATCATCTAATGACCCCCACTAAAAATAGTCGGAAGGTGTTAAATCATACGATCTTTGCGGCCAATTAACTTCATAATTGGAAAAAAATATATGAATTTCGAGTGAATTTCAAGTTGAAATGTAGTAAATTTCCGTCCATTAATTACGTGAGTTAAAATAGGATGGGAGGGGATCCGGCGAAATCTCACCTAGGGGATGGAGGATAACCTCACGTCAACTTTTTAATGCATAGAATTTACATTAAAAATTATAATTTAAATCTCACGGGAGAAAGGGGAGGGGTCCCTCCGGATCTAACCAAATCTCACCAAGGGGAGTGGGGGGGGTCCGAACTTTCAAAAAAACACCTTACGTAATTAATGGACGTCCCCAAACGTTCTTCAATTGTAGAGCGATCATCGATTTGTATGTCAGTAATAAAAAAAAATATGTTAGACATCTCTATCGGAGCCAATCGCTATTGAAAAATGTATCACACGTATTGAAAGAGCCTATACCTAATTCACAAGCTGCAAATTATTTTCTTTTGACAATCTATCAAGGCGACAGTATATTTTCAACGAAAATAGGCTTCAGTGTGGACTAGTTATTTCCATTAAATATAATTGAAAATTAAGTCCTTTGGAATTATTTTCGATACATAAAAATGCAAAGTTTCTACGATATAAAAATAATTTATGGACTATAAAGCCTTCCTTCGAAATAATTTCATTATTACATATATTTTAGATGCCATACTTGCTGACAGACGCATCTCTTTCAATGCAAAAAGATGTTAAAGGTACACTAACAACAAACAAGGGAAGCCTTGTACGTAGAATGTTTGTAGTTAATGAACCATTTACAGGAGGCGCGCAACGGTAACTATAACATATTTTTTTAACTTTTGTAACAATATTAACAAATTTATTATGGAATTTTAGAGTAATAACAACTGGTGCTGCATCAACAGTGGTGAAAAAACAAGAACAACAAGTATTGAGCATCAATTGTGATAAAAATTGTAAATATATGATAAAGCTCATTGATTAATAAAAACATTTTAATATAAATTTTGAAAATATCTCATTTTTCTACATAGACTTATTAGTAGACCAATCGGATCAGGCTCATTCGTTGGCAAATGGCATTGTTGATACGAAAACTCAGACTATTCTGACTACAGCTGGTAAAACGCATTTTAGTCCAATTGGACCGATTCATCTAACTGCAGAAGAATGCAATGAAATTCTTATGAAGAGAGCTCTTGCAGCCTCACATCAAACGCATACAATTAGTACTTCAGATGGACATGGATCAACAAGTAAGTATATATAACTTTTGTTCATTTAAACATGCACAATTTAAAATTTTCGTAATGAAGTTTTTATATCGTTTTGACATAAATATATTATATACATTATATATATACTAAAGGTTGTTAAAAAACGTATGAAGTATGTGGTTATGCTTCAGGAATAACGCATTTTCACTTAAAATTTTAAAAACTATGAAGTCTCTTGAAGTTATGCACTTCAAACACGAGATTCCCAGTTTTGAACGAGTAGAATCGTATTATTTTGCGAACACTAGAACCAACGAATTTCACGAATCAGGGGAATTCTTTAAAGCTGAATTACACACACTTGCCTTAGAGCACAACCTCATTCTCACTCTACTGACTACCCTATGACCAAAATGTGGCTTCATAGTTGCCAATACTAAGTATTAAACTATAACAAAAATCGTTCAACTCTACTTTTCTCTGCTATTGAATCATGGCAGAACAAGTTTTAAATTTTTACAAATAATTTGCTCGTTAAAAACTTCATTATGTTTATTTTTGAAAAAACTATTGTAGGTATTTACTAGAATTATGAACTGAAAAATTGTCCAAACTTGTATTTTATTTTATGTACTTTTGTTTTTTCCAATATAGGCGATGGAATTTTAGGCGACATAATGCCTGGAATTTCTGTTCAGGTACAAAAAGTTATTCAGGGCTTAGACGACACAGAGGACTCTCAAGAGGAAACGCCAAATTTGAAATTGGAACCGGGAACATTGGATTTATCACCAAAAGCTGAATTACAGGATTCAATTAGTTTTAGTGATGTATGCTGGTGGACTTTGAAGAAAATTTAATTAATACATTTAGATCAAATATTCTTTGCAGAACGATACAGCAATTAAAAAAGAACGACCTTATAGTTGCGATGAATGTGGAAAATCTTTCTTGCTGAAGCATCATCTTACAACACATGCACGCGTACACACAGGTTGAAAATAAATTTGGTTTTTTGTAAGCTTTGTTTTACTAAATAAGTTGATTTCACTCTACATTAGGCGAACGTCCTCATGTTTGCGTACACTGCGGCAAAAGTTTTGCACATAAACATTGTTTAAATACCCATTTATTATTGCATTCTACGGATCGTCCCTATCAATGTGCGGAATGTAAAAAGAGCTTTACTTTGAAGCATCATCTGCTCACTCATTCACGTGTACACAGTCGTGATAGGCCTTTTGTTTGCCAAGAATGTGGTCGTGCGTTTCCTCTAAAACGTCACCTTGTTACACATAGTAAATTTCATGCCGGAGAACGGCCATACGTCTGTGAAGAATGTGGCGAAAGTTTTGCTCAAGAGAATCATCTTATAATGCATTCAAGGTACGAGGATAACACATTCGAAAAATACGAATTTAGTTTTATCTGTTTTGTATATATCAATTTAGATTTCATGGTTCTGTCAATCCGTTTGTATGTCCTGATTGCGGTGTCACTTTCCCAAGAAAATTTCAATTAGTAAATCATGGTCGTATACATGGTAGAGTGCCACATTCTTGTACCGTATGTGGGAAGGAATTTTTACAGAAACGTACTCTTGTATCCCATATGAGGTAAATCTAGTATTTTTGAAAAATAAATCTACAAACTTGTGTATAACTTTTATTTGTTTATTTATTTTTTATGGATACAGAGTTCACACTGGCGATCATCCGTATCCATGCATTAGTTGTGGGGAAGGTTTTATGTCGAAGGCAGAACTTAATCAACATATCCGCGTCACCCACGGCGGCGTCAATCCAAACTCATCAAGCACAGCTATCGTACCGTCTAATACAATTATAACAACAAATCAGCCTACACAAACTATCCAGGTAGTAGTATATTTACAAAATCTGAGCGTTTTAATCCGTCTTTTAAAGCCTGAAAGTGGAGGAGGCATAGTAGGGATCGATTTTCGCAATTTCAAAAATGCATTGCTCCGTAATTTTTTTAACCGATTGCCGAGTTTAGGCTATGTCATCATACATAACCCAATACTATATGAATTAACAAAAAAATTACAACTTGTGTTCTATCAAAGTGACTTCTTGTGTAAATTTTGGGACACCCCTTATTCTCAAATTATTCTACTAAAAGATGAGAAACCCTATACGAGTATAACCGTAGTTGATGGGAAATAAAATTCAAACTATGCGTTTAATTAAGATAATTTGCAGTATCTGTAAGTTCTGAATCTCTAAAAATGTTGATTGAATTTAAATTAGATGATGCAAATTTATAATATTACAAGGTTTCTTTCTTGTTTTGAGAATCCTTGAATGTTTCATAGCGCTTATATACGAGTACATGGAACCTGAAATTATTTTATCTGCCTCTACTTAGAGCTTAGATCTCTTTAGATCCCAAAATTGTATTTTAGAGACATGAATAATAACTGAGTTAAAGTTAATTTATTAAATCATTAGAATTAAATCAAAATATATTATTAAACTCATACTGATTTTTTTATAATTTAAATAAATATTTAGATTCATCAAACACAAGCGCATCATACCCAGCAACAACATCAACAACAACAGCAGCAACAACAACAACAGCAGCAACAGCAGCAGCAGCAACAACAGCAGCAGCAACAACAACAGCAACAGCAGCAGCAACAACAGCAGCAGCAACAACAGCAGCAACAACAACACCAACATCAACAGCAAGTTCAAGCGCAATCACACCCTCAAACGATAACAGTTGTCAGTAATCCAACAAATTCAGCGTTGCTTACCGTTACATCGAACGATAACAATCCTTTAGCAAGACCTCAATATGGGTGTCGGTAAGTGTATATTCAGTCGACAATATATTTCGTCACGTCAGTTCTTATTTTTTCCAAGCGCAAAAATTTGCAATAAGTGATGAAAATTTTCAATATTCGAGGAAACTATTGTTGGTCTTGAACTTATGACCGGCAGTGTCTGTACGTCTGTATATTGCATAAGTAAAATTAAATTATCTAACCTTAGCAAAATAAAGCATTAATCATTTTAATAAAAAAAAAAAACAGAAAATATTTTAAAATAAGTCCTACAGATGTGGACCCTATTATCACAACCTGATCGAAAAAAATTCCAAAAAATATACGAATCTTACTTTATATCAACTATATCAAGACTCAAATGATCGAAATAGGCTGTATGAAAAGAATGAGTTAATTACTAATTTTTGACCAAAATGGTCAGTTGAAAAATAAGAACACACACGTCCCGATTTATCAAACATGTTTAAAAATTTAAATAAATTATTTTCTTGTTTTTTCAGTGAATGTGGAAGTGCCTTTAATAGCAGAGAAGCCCTTGCATTGCATTTACGACTTCACACTGGCGATAAAAGTTTAATGACTGACTTGTGTGCATTAACTGCAGCTTTGCCGGGTCATTTTTTGAATACAGCAACATTGAATCAAGGTAATTTCAGAGCCAATTACATTTTAGATACTTTCCATTCCCCTTAAAAAAATATCCGCGGAAAAATCAACCTCCCACTCAAAAAAATCTATGGTTTGACGGTTAAAATTATTTATAATTTTAGGCCCAATTTATTTGAGCAGTACTTTCTTTATCACTAAACTCTGGGGTCAGTAGAAGTTCCTAATACTGACTTTATATCAGTTTTCTTAATATGTGTAAGTGAACCACTGAACAAATAACAAAAACTTTTAGGAAGAAAGTATTTTCGATATATTTCGCCCCCCAAAATCCGTCACGTAATATATGAACAACCCCTTATCAAAACATTTGAGTAGCGTGTGATTGGGTTATAAAAAGTATTCGCCTCCAGTAAAATCCCCAAGACATAGATTGTATGTTAGTTTATAATATTTTACTTAAAAATTGATTTTATTAACTTCCATTCATTAATTAAACCTTTTTGCTTTTTTTCTTGTTTCATTTATAAACAGGAAATACAACGGTCGTTGCTGCAAATCCCAATATTGTTACACAAAATACAGTCCCGGTCCAAATAATTTCATCAACGGGACAAGTTGTTAGTCAAACAACAATGGTTCAAACTACTACTGCACCCCCACTGCAGCAACAACCACCACAACAGCAGCAGCAGCAGCAGCAGCAGCAACATCCGCAACAACAACAAACTGTAGTATCTACAGTACCAACAGTTACGGTACTACAACAGCAACAAGTACCTCCCAAACCGAAATCACATTTTTGCGCTAGTTGTGGTAAAGGATTCGCAGCAAAACATGGTCTTATGCAACATAACCGTCGTCATCCAAATGGCGGCTGCACTGTACGTACACATGTGTGCGAGTGTGGAAAAGCGTTCTTCCAAAAAAATCATTTAATGTTACATCAACGCCAACATTTGGAAACTAAACCTGCTTTAGCACAGCAGCAGGTAGGCTAAAAGCGTTTCAAGGAAGACATTAAAAAATAAAAAAATACAATCAATCTGAACAATAAAAGTAACCCAATATATTTCAAAATAATGAGATCTACACAGGAATACTGCGGTAATGTTACGATTCTTACAATTACGTTATTTTTTTTTTTTTTAATTTCAAAACGCAGATCTCAATTTTTGTTTTTTTTTAGAGCGTAGAATTCAAGTTAAATTTTATATACATATTTTGAGTTCTGTATTGATTTAAGAAAATATGGTTTGTTAAATGTTTTAATATAAGAGGGTTATGTTTTAAATTTAAATTTTGTTAAAGCTAATACACAAGACACGTTACGAGTAAATAGACATTAGTTCGGGGTGTGAAGTCAAACATGTATATCTTAATTAAACTTTGTTATTGTAATCGCTGCATTAAAGTTATTTTGTGATTTTACTTTTCATTTCCACATAAATTGGATAAATTTTATCCTTTTCGTCTAAAGAAAAATGCTAAAGTCCCAAAAATTACAGTTATAATGGAACCTGATTTAATACATATGTTTTAATGTATTTTGAATTCGTAAAAGGCCAATTTAAGTCCGAAAAATGCTATAACATTTAGTATGAAGAGCCAGATGACACAAAAAAAAGTTGAATTGAATTGGGATTGTGCTAGTAGGCAAAAGAAAAACGATTGAACCATAGATAACCTTATTGAAAAATTCGATGAACCAACAGTACAAATTTTATGTTTACATCGCACGTTTTTGGCTCGGCGTACATTTAAAAAAATGTTTACGTAATATCAGAAGTTTATTATGTTCCAATTTAACTTTGCAAGTCATATTATGTATCTATTTTGCATTCAAGGTATAGCGTTTTTGCTCTTTGTCTGTATGGGAGGTGCTACGCCCACATGGGTAACCCAGCACCACTATACAAACTTTTATTGCATTTCTCACTAAAGTTTTCTAGATATAGTTTGCATTGTTGCTTGACATGCCCAATTCCGCAATTACGCCCACGCCCTAAGGTTTTTTTTTTTGTTACCTAAACTTCTCCAAGTTTCATAATATTTCTTATAATAAATAAATTAAATAAAAAACTTAGTTTCCTAAGTTTTCCCTTGATTTTTGGGATATAAACTGAACACTTTCGGACTCTGCACATCTAAAAAATAAAATATAATTTAGGGACCATCTAACTGAATTTTTTATTTTATTACATTTACATTTTACAGAAACAGTGATGTTCTACATGTATTTTAATGCTAGTTCTGTTCGGCTATTTTTGCAATTTGCACTCTCAAAACTTTAATTATGTATAGAGAAAAGCTGCTTTATATTTGTGTTACTTTCGTGACCTATTATGAGTAGGTGTCAATCATTATATGTAATTTATATTATATAACGAAAAGTTACATATTCAAATAATGGGATACCTAAGCTTCTACTAGTTTGTGATTAAACTTGCGGTGTGTTTTCGAGTTCAGAGATGCACATTTCTGTTTAACGAAAATGTTAAATATTTGTAATATTGAAATGGTTCAGAGTGAAATTCTCCCAAAAAATGTCATAACAAAACAAAATTTTCTGAGTCCACCACCACCGCCTTATTATTATTCACATATGATATAAGGAAGCTAAAATGATCTTGCTGAGCATTTATTTTAGTATTTCTTGTTATCTTAAGTATAGGAACGATCGACTTCCAATTTCCAATAAGTGATCTGAGATGGGTAGAAATCCAACTAAAACTGTAGAAACAAATGCCAAAATTTATATAAAATACGTCCAAGTGTGTTCAGAGATTCAAGTCCGGACATGTTTCTGTGGAGACGAAGCTCTTAAAGGTCATCCGATATGTCAGCAATAGCTGTGCCATATTCAGCATTTACACAAAAACTCTATGTTACTTGAACTTTAAATGATATAAAAAACCTTTATATTTTACTCGAACGATATTTTTCTTATGGAACTTGGGGTACTGTATGCGAATTTCATTGCAGTGCAACTGGATCCGAATTTGATTCCAATACTTATCACTTCATTGTCATTTGAATTATTTTTTTCTGGAAGAAACACAAACGATATTTGGAAAACTACTTGGCGTTTTCCGTATTATTGAAAATGAAAATGAGGGGTTTATGTTTTTCATTTCACTTCATATACGTACCTGCAGTATTGCAGAAGCAATTCAGATTAAATAATATATGGTGTGCGGTAGATTAAACGAACAGGTAACACCTTTCGTATGGCTTTAAGCATGCTGAACCTGAAACAGGCAGCCTAACTATTCCATATTTTTTCCATTTAACTTACGCTGGAAGGGTTAATATGAAATATTTCAAGATCGTGATGTGCGGAAAATATAGGAGTAGATTTGGAATGATCATTAAAATATCTAGATGATTTATAACTTCCATTTACATTATGCAAAGACTAAAGATTTCAAATCACTTACAAAAAATAGCATTTTTGGCACTTATGGGTTGAATACTCTAAATAAGTACATACTGACATAATGCGATAATTATGCTACCAGATTCAGAATAGAACACTTCAGAAGCCATAAGATTAATCTACCGCTCACCATCGATTTTTTTACTAAATGCAGTAATTGATTGAACAGCATTTTATTAAAGTTGTTTGAGCGGTGACCATGCTATAACTGTGTGCGATTTTTATTAAACTTGAAAAAAAGTTTAAATTATAAAAAAATAAAATCGTGAATCAAATTGCTTGTTCAACATACATAAATATTGGGTAAGTGATCGGTGCACTGCACCGCACCGCAGATATATCACTTACACTACGTTTAAAATTATTCACCTACGCACCCTTTGTTTGCCGCTCAATTAATTTGTACACCGGTTTATTTTATTTATCGCTTAAATATATTTTTTCATACTTATAATAAATTGACATTTTTTATTTAATATTTTGAATATTTTATACTATCTATTATTATTTGTGTTTTATGCTGTACTTTCGATGATCAGAAAAACTAAACAGATCTGAATGGTCTCTTAAATCGTCTTTTCATAATATCTTTCCTTTTTCTTCTCTTAATTGCATTGCATTTTTTCCTTTTATAAATGATAGAAAAATATTTTTCTTTATGGACTTTAAAACTACATGTTTACAACCAAGTGTCAAATTTCACAACTGTAGCTGGTATAGATATCAATATTTAAGATATTTTAAGAATTTTTGTTATATGAGAGCCCCCGTTATGCAATTCCGCCCACATTTCACAAAGTGATTGTCAAAGGCAATATACATTCAAGCATAAATTTCCCAATGGCTGTTTTGACATTGCAATGCTGAGTATTCAAACTCTTTTTTTTTATTTGGAAAAATTTTTATATTCTCTACGTCATAAGTACACTTAAGCAGTTTTTCCTTTTCACCACAGATATCAAAATCAATTTATTTGTGGCTATAAAAACACTATTAGTCGATCTGTGATGAACAGACAAAACATCATATATCTTGTATACGGAACTTATACAGCACAAATTGTTTTATAGTATTTTACCTATAAATATTTTACCTTGAGTTCAGAGATATTTTACATAGGGTGATATTTTCCCGGAAATTAGAAAAAAAAAAAAATATTGAACGTGAAATGAGCTAGTTGTTAAAAGTTAAAATTTCAAACTATGCAATGACGTTAAAGATAAAAGTTTAGAAAAAAATGTGTAGGTACTTTATTTACCAGTTGAAGTTTTAACATCGGTTTTACGGAATGGAATTTTTAAGGCACAGTCTACAAATATGAGCTTCCTCCTAGTGTTGAAATTACATACTCAAAGAAAAAAAAACTGTACTTGCAGTATAAACTCCAATCTTTTGTATAATAAATGTTTGTGTGCTCCTCTCAAATTCACTATACAGTTTTGAGACCGATTTTTCTTGTGGCTACGTTATCGATACAAAAATTTTTTGGGATTAGCAGAAGGACAAACAAACGAATCATCGACACGATGTTGAATTTGGTCGTTTGAGAGATATTCCGGCACCATTTTGCGTAGCCTAGCTATTTTATATTCAAATCTTGCCAATGGCTCTTTTGAGATCATGTCAAACTCAAACATTTTGGACTGTTTCTAGAGACTAAGCTTTTCAAACGGTAGATTTGTTCAATCACTGCTCGAATCTCGTTTTTTTCCAGTTTTGAAAAAACAGATTTGATAAACAAAAAACTAAGATTTAATTGGAAGAACCCACTTGTCGAAAAAAAAAAGATTTTTTTTATGGAGGCAACAATTTGTACCTGATTCTGAAAAATTATCAACACATTTAGTTTAGGAACTATATAAATTATTTTCAAGTATTTTGCTTTAATTTTTTGTAATATTGTTTTTATATAATTTACTATATTGTTCTGCGTATTTTTTTCAAAGAGGTAAATCAAACTTCAAAACGTGATTTATGTGACTAATTTTGTTTTGTAATTACAGCAGGATGTTATACAACAGGCGGCACAGCAGCAAGTTCAACTAGCCCAACAACAAAGCCAGCAACAACAACAGCAGCAACAACAACAAATTACAACGCGAGAAGTTTTAATCGGTAACCAAGCGGTGCATGTTCAAGTGCTCCAAGGTACGAATACAGCGCAAGTTATTAAATATGAGATCAATATACCACAAGAAGGACAGGCTATTGAATAAAACATATCGGATATCGACATAACAGGCGTTTTAAATTATTACCTTAGGGAGAAATCAAATCGACTTTCATGACCTAACTGATTGATTTCTGGCTTACTGATTCGAAAGGCAGGAAAAGTCGCTTTATTTCTTTCCTTTTTAATATTTCATTCATTGTTTTAATTTAAAATTGTTACCATTTTGATGAAAATTTGCGTATTTGTTTTCTATAAATATGTTTTGTAAATATTTTTGAAAAGTTAAAGCTATAACTTTGCTTCATATTATTATTATAATTATAATGGTAGAGCTTAAGTAAATAACGTATTTTTAAATAATTTTAAACTAAGGCTTAATGTTAACGTGTGATGTGTTGGTCGCATCTAAAACTACAACCTGTAAGCTTAAAAGTAAAAATTTCATCTAAACTGATAATTTATATTTTGGTGTAAATGTCGGATATTCAAATTTTTAACTATTTAAATTTATTTTTGTAATGTTCACAATTCGATACACAAATTTTGTATCGGTGATGATAAAAAAAATCGACATGAAATAAAAATTCTTTTTTAAGATCTTAGTTTATAGGAAAGACAATTTTACAATTATATTAATAATGCAACACACCTACACACACACAGACACTTACAAAATGATGACTACCCAAAGGGAAAATGCAGGAGCGATCCAAAGTGAAGCATTGTGGCTCAACTATTTGCAATAAAAAAAGAGATACACGCTCCCAATTTTTTACATTAAACTGATCAATCGCTTATGTTTCTATTTATTCAGCATCCGACAACGGTATACTTTAGCCCAATTAGTAAGACCACTGTTCCTAAATGGAAACTTGCAATATTTGAGCCCCGCAGGCACAAATGTTCGTTTAATTTTTCTTTAAAAGATTTTGATCAAACTTTTCTATTTTATGTATTTCGAAGAATTCGGATCCGCATTTTGAAGTAAAAAAGAATTGTTTTAGTTCAGCCAATCAGAATAACTTAGCTTCAAATAAATCTCTATCTTACAGCTAGCACTGTAGTCAAGTAGCAGTTGAACAAACCCAAATAATTTGTTTAACGTTAGAAATTTATTTATTTTTTTAAAAACTCACATTTGATAAAGAAAATTTAATGTTTGTTGGTTACAGCCGGTAACCAAATTACCTTACTGCCTCTTACCCACTGACTTGATCTAATTGCGCTGGATAAATGTGAATATAAGCAAAGGCACAAACCTGTGTTCCTTTCCAATAACATGCAATATAATAATGTCCATGGTGGTGGATCATAAATGGAGTGATCTGTTGATCCAAAAGAAACAGTTCAGGCCGCATCATGGATCGATCCATTTTCCCATTGGGTACATTTAAATGTATCAATAAATAGTCACATAGAAGATACAACTCAATAAAACCGTAAAAGTTGTAAAAAAGTGAATATCAAATTAAGGATACAAAATTAACCGAATATATTATATATTTTAATATAAGTGAAAGTTAAATAAAAATTATATATTAAATATAACGCCAGCTATACTTTTTATTTATTAAATGCATTTAGAACTTCCATGTTATTTCACAATTTTTGTTTAAACATTCTCTTTACATACTTTGCCATGAGCAAAACTGATGAATTTTACTTTGGTGAACTATCAAAAGCATTACAACAGTGTACCTTTTGATGTGTTTTTGTCAAAGTCATATAGTAGCTGATAGACACGTGATGAATGCAATGCATCTGAAAGTTGAAGTGCTGCTTCATAAAGGAAAAAAAATTCCATTACGCTGTCAATGTCACGTGATCTTTTTTGCCAAATTTTACATAGGACATCTCCACTTAAAAATCATTAATTTATCGACAAGCAATCGTATGGGTATATGTACTTTACTTCATGAATGAGGCTAAACCTGATTTTGAACTTCATTTCGTAAGTCAAATGGTAGTGAAGTCATTATTATTTTTACTCTATGGAGCGACACTCCAACCAAAGAGTATCAAAAGAGGCGAAACTCTCGACCGAATTCTACTACTAACGCAAAAAAATTCAGTTGCGGCGCTGCTTTTAAAAACTCACCCACTCGTGGTGACTAATAAAATTTTTAACTTTACCACTTAGGGCATTTTTGTCCAAATTAGGAACATTTGAAAAATATTTTTATTATATAGTCGAAAAAATCAATGAAATTTAGACTTATTGTAAAAATTATTAAAATAAAGTGATAAATAATATAGTTTGAGGGTTTATTGTCCTTTAAATAAGCAAAAATCACTACCTGGCTCTTTTCAGTTAAAAAACTTAGCATATGGTAACCTGCTCATCTGACAAATGTCATATAATAATTCACCACTCATTTTTTGTTTATTTTTATATTTTTGGCTCATCGTCTACTTTTTTGTTTATTTTTATATTTTAACTTTAGGCAAATATAACTTCGCAAATACTGGCACGAGTTTATGGAAAAAGCAAGGAGTACCAGAATATTGTAATTTTTGTGTTAAGCACCGAAAACAAATATTAAAATCTGTTTTTTTTAGATCGACAAATTCTTAACTAAAAGTATTAAGCAGGAAGTGCAATTCACTGCTTATGGATTTTTTGTCATTGATAATTCTACACTCTTCAAGGTGAGGTCTCAATTATGAAATGTTCAAAACATTAAAAACATTTTAAATTTCAAAACAGATTTTTTCTGCCGTTACAACTTATTTGGTCATATTAATTCAATTTAAGCAGCTCGAAGACTCTAAAATGGAAGATCAAAAAGCTCTTCAGCTACAGAAAAATTAAAATATTACTATTGTTCAATGTTGCGTTTTAAATTTTCACACAATATTTACAAAATCATTTTTAATCACATTGTAGTTTGAATTAATTTGACAAACGATTATTTTTATTAAGTACGAGCAATTGAACTTAAATAAAATACATTTTTATCATAACATTCCTTTCTTTCATTTTTATATTGCCACAAAACACTTTCTTATAAAACAAATTTTCATATAGTAGATATATTTAATTCACCTGGCACACATTTCTGTACATTTCATTAAGTTCTAAAGTTACATAGTTTTTTTTTTAATTATTTTACTCATTGTGAGAGAGGGGTATGTGTTTATAAAAAGTGGAACTAAAACTGTTTTCTTTAGCAGTTCAATACTTTTGATTTGCTTCTGGTCTCACCAAAGAGGAATGAACATATTCTATCGACTGCATAAGCTGCCAAAATGTCTGCTAAGAGTACTAGTATAAGTATCTTACGGAACTAAAAAAGAAAAAAAATAGAGTTCTATATTAACGTAAAACATATGTACATAAATAACTTACATCATCTGGGAATGCGACAATTTCAAAAGTTGAAGTTAACTCAGGTGACAAACCAAGCGCTAGGAAAAAAACTAAAGCTGTGGATACTAGAATTGAGTACAACAGCAATCGATTTTCACGCAAACTTTCCATGAACGGATGGCCCTGTGTAAAACAAGAAAAATTATATTTTGTTTGCGTTATGTTGTAAAGCTAAAATGTATAATAATTAATTTGTTCGGATATATTCCTCAAACATATACAGTGTATTTCATTTAAATTGGCAAAATCCTTAAAAAAATGATTTAGAAAAAAAAATTTTATACAAAAATTTAATTAATTTTACAATTTTTCTTTTTAATGAAAAGATATTAGTGGCAGTTTATGATTTCACATTAAGAAATCTTAAAAAATAAAAGGTTCCATTCATCTGGAAAAATTTCCTTCAACTGTGTTATCGAAATAGCTAAGGGACTAAAAACTTCGCTTAAAATTTAATTTGTATAAAAATTTACCTTGTAGTTCACAGCAAATGTTGAAACTTGCAAAGCTAAACAAATAATACTCTGGATACTCTTTGACTCCAACTTTTACATAACGTATGGTATGTCTGTGTGTCGCGAGAGAATACCCGTACTGATGGGACCAGCTATAGAGCTATAAGCTATTCCTATAGAGTACATCCCGTGTTAATATCTGATATCTATAGAGAAGTAGTCTTTGGAGCCCTGACCAAATGTACGATTTGTACTCCAGTTTAGATCATTATGGGCCGTAGTTATAGGGCGTAGGTAAATTGTATTTCGATTTGAACACTATTTCATAATTTTTCAACGTATTCTATACTAAGACGGGGTTTTTGGACAATTTGGAAAATGACATAGCTCTATCAGTTCTCATTGCACGGGGATTTCAGGGCACAAAATCGAAGTGTTTTTTAATCTGCTAAATAACTTTGACATAATTTTCGAGGAATTTATAAAAACTTTTTGAGATCTTTAACCGGTCACCTGACATTAAATCAAGCATTACCATGAAGTTTCGTCTTATTTTGCTAAGCGTTGAATTATGTATGAATGCCATTACATATTTACTGGACTTTAGTTATCCGAAATTGGCATTGCTAGCTATAGTATTTTTATACTTTTACTCGATTTACGAACATTTTTTCACCGTTTCGTTACGTTACGTTACATTTTCGTCGTTCAAAAGCAACATTTTTCGCTGTTCGTTAAATTCAATCACCGTTCATTTAACTAGTTACCTTTTTTTCTGGAATTTATGTAATACCTTAAAATAATCAAAAATACATTTTTTTTAATTTTCAATATCATACGTATAGTACTATAGGTACATAACCTCATTTTGCCTCACTCAGCCAATTAAATAATCCCTTTTAAGGTAAAATTCAAGGTTTTTTTTTGCTGAATCCTGCAACCTATATCACCGTAAAAGGTAACTTATTGAATAATAAAGTTTAAAAAAACTTGATTTGATATGAAATGACTGTAAAACTTTTTGATGATCTGGAATAGTGAAGCTTTCGTTGTTATACACAAAACAAAACCAGTAACATTTTGCGGAGGTCTTAAAAATGTCTCATATGTACCATACAGTACATACGTAACTGCCTACACCCGAAAAATACATTTGTTAAGACGATAATGTTGTTTATTCAAAAGGAGAAACTCAGGATCAATGGCTGTAATAAACTCTACACGTAGAAATACTTTGAGTTCATGACTTCAAATGAGATTGATTTGTAACTTTCTTTTTGCAAAATTTTGTTGTTTGCTTCCTTTGCCAAATATTGGTTATATTTTGTAAGAAAATTTCTCAAGTATTGCCCAAATATGTACATTAGGGTGACTCAAATGAGATCAACATTTATTTTAAGTAGCTGAAAAGATAATAATATGTAACAAAAAATAAGGGCATCTGCCTGCCTTTGCCAAATGAGAGAAATGCAAATTAAAAAAAAAAAATTAAATAAAAATCCAGACGGGGTAAAGAGCACCGGATTCGGATGCAAGGACCTAAAATCTATGAAGCAAAATATTTTGAGATCAAAACTTTCGGAAACTGGAAAGAATGAACCATTATTTGAAATCAGAAGCATGACGGTTGGGGTAAACATTTTTCGAAACAAAAATTTTTCTTTCTTTCTTTGGTCTTTACATTTTTTCCTTTCACAAGAGCCTTTGAACTCTGTGGTTTCGATTAATGTAACGCAATTTCAGGGCTCTAAAGAAAATGCCGAGTTACGCAAAATTATCTTTGTGGTTCAAGTCCATATGAAAATTATGCCTGCCTTCTGGCGCAATAGTAGTGTATTGCTTTAACAAAATTAGCACCACATTAAGCTTTCCAACTGTGGTAAAGACAGTACACTATTTCTATAAAATATAAATATTTGAAGTGCTAGGATGTTCAAGGACATAATACTTTCAACAAATCTCTCATTATTATTTAAAATAAATTTCATATAAACACGTTTCTTGTATAGCTCAACCTCATTTCCACTATTCTGTCTCTCCTCTCAAAGCTAACATACCACTTTAAAACTTATCCCCTAAAGTGTTGGCTTTAAACAATAAAACAAAATTTGAGGAATTTTAGGTAGAATGATGCAGAATAGAACAACGTACACAATTCATCGAAATTTATTTCGAAATACAATGTTCAATTGTTTCCCCATTTCCAATTAAATGACTTCGTTAGTAAGCCAAACTGCAGGATATGAGTTTACGGATAATTCAAGAACAGTTCGCGTTCGTCGGACAAAACCGCTCCAAACAATCTTCTTAGGGTCTATTCTTAAAAATCGAATATATTTTATTAAGCCACCGACTATCACCAACTGAAATCTAATATTCGCAATAAGACCCGTCACAAAAGAATTGAGAAATGTACTGCAAAGAGCACGAATATGCGAAGCAGAAAATTGCCAATAATTGCGAAACGTAATCTTTCACGTTTAGGTCAATAAAAGTTCTCATTTGTATATTACACTTAAGCCAAAAAATTATAATTTACTCTGAAATAAAATAAAGTAATAACGAACTCAAACCATAAAGTGTAACCCAGGTTCAAACCTCAATGGACACGGAAAAAAATGGCTTTTCCTTTGATTGAATTGAAATTCGAATTAAATGTTTCTGAAGAAACACATCTGACCTGCTCTCCTTGCAAAATCTGCTTCCTTTTTTCCCGTTGGGTAATAAAGCATACACACTGGCACAAAAAACAATTGGTTTTTGTTTTATTTCGATTTTGTATCTTGTTTTTAAAAATATTTTATTCTTTGTTTTAGGAGCTGTTTGGTAATGAAATTTTTGACAGAAGTACGAAAAATTGAGCAGCCCTCGCAAATCATTAACAATAGCACTGGTTTTTGTGGAAAAAACGCAAATTTTTGTAGAAAACAAGGGCCGATATATTTCTGACGTATTTTTGGAAGAATAGCGAACCGTTTTTGGCTGGTTCATAGTTCGAAATCGAGTTATATGAAAAACATGCTGTTTTTAATGCCAGTGTGAAAGCCTTATCAGACTTAAAACTTCTTGTTTGTTATTTAATTGGATCAAATTATGTTTCCTTATGAATATGGAGTACGTTTGCGCTATCAAGTGAGGTTTTTTGAAACTCAAATTAATTTATGCTTTAAGAACAGAAAAAAAATATTGAATACAATTGATTCACCCTAATTTATCATATCTACGTAGTATGTATGTATGTGTTTCAAAAGTAACAATAAATTTATTTGATTACCTGAATCGTAGCAAACTCTACTTCAGCGCAGCGGATTCTCTCTGTAAATTTAAAGGTGTTTCCCAATGCTTTAGACATTTGATGACATATTTACTTCCCACACATGTCTCAAAGTGTATACGAGACAAAAAAAAAAAATAAAATAACAAAATGAAAAAGCCGCTTCAATATAAATAAAGTCTATAGCTAAACCTGTTATACATATATGTATGTTGAAATGATTTATTCTTAAAAAAATTCATATGTAAATAAAAAAAAGAGACCTTCCTAATTTGCTGTAGCATAAAGTGAAAATTGTATCGATAGATATCACACACCTTGATTAAAGGGTGTTAATGGAGAAATAAGCTAATTTGGAGCCAAATACGCCGGTCGATAAAGAATAATCATTCGATATTTTGAAGTGACTTACCGTAACTTTGTTGGGTTTGCGGCCAGCTAATTATTTCTTATATACATACATACATATGTACCTCAAATTTAGTCAAATATATGTTTGTAGAAAATAGATTTGTTATCATTTTGAATTAAATGCAGTTGATTTTATAAGTTTTAGCCTGATATATTTAGGCTGAGAGGAAAGAACTGACTAGTAATTATTTACTTTGAATAACGTAAATGGTATTGAAAATATAATATAATATACTTATAAGCTCAATAAACCAATAGGCGCTATATGTGAAATTAAAAGCATAATATTAATTTTAACATTCGAATGTTATATTTGAACTAATTTTCTCATTAGTTGTATTTGCTAATATACAATTAAGTGTATAATATAGCACTTGTTATATTATACGGTGGTCAAGAGAGTAGAAATATCATATCAGATAAATTTTTCCAGAAGAAAATCTATTTTTCAACTAATTTTAAAGAAAAAAATCAGGTATTTAAGATTAAAAAAAGTTGACTAAGATTTGGCATAAAAATCGTCATATCTCTCAAAAGAAATAATTCTTTTTAAAACATCATTTCAAATGTACTGTATTAAGAAAAGAAAATGGATTTTAGTCGTTTTCATTACGAAATTAGAGCAGTTACATTTTGTCGTTTATATGTGGGCATGACTGTATGCAGATATTTTTTTTTTCGCTAAAAACACTAATTTTCTTAGAAATGGTCTTCCAGATTCCAGTTAACTAGTTTTTAAGCCAGAATTTGGAGCGAAGAGATCCTTTATTTTCGCGACTTGAACAGCAATATCATGAAATTTGTATGTTAAAGTTATACAGCCCCTTCATGGTTGGCTACGATCTCGCCTTTTTAGTCGCCGAGATAAAATTGGCTTCATTGTAGGCGACATTGGCGAAGTATCTCCGCGGCAATGTCTTCCACACATTTGTTCTCTACATGGTTGGCAACAGTCTCTTATAGTTGTATCCAGAAATGTCAAAATTCGGAGACAGCTATTTTGCTGTCGCCAAATTGAAAAAGTGCACGTACATAAGTAAAAAAATATTTACATTTTATATCAAAAAATGTATTTTAAAATGTTCTTTCAGCACAAAAATGAAGCCGAAAATTAAAATGGTCTCCTTACTGTATCGTCTCAGTGATAAAAATCATTAGCCAACCATGAAGGGGCCTATAATCTGTTGCCCATCAAATGAAATCGAAGATCGAAGACATGGAGCTAAAATTTTTCGTGCAACGTGTTTCGTCGAAGAGATCAAAGCAACAGCTGAGCCTCAACAAAAGTCCCTTCGGCAGATTCCTAAGACACTAAGAGGACTATGAGCACATCTTCAACATGGAACTAGTACAGGGTGATTGATGCTGGATGTGTGACGAAGAAATAGCATAATATTCACTAAAGATACCTTAACAGCATAGCTTATTCCATAGATTGGAGGAACGAGCATGTAATATAAGTTCTCCTGATGCCGTATTGACTTGATGACTAGCTATCACCTCCTCATTCAAACTAATCTATGAGTAAAATAAATTCATTTTCAATTTAACGGAAAAATTCGATTTTATAATTAGTTGCGGATTTTCCATCTTAAAAATATGTTTTTCCTAACGCTAAGCTGAGCAAACGTTTCGGCATTACTTTTTCTTATCAAAGTGCACGCTAAATTCTAATGACTTCACTCAAGGTAAAACTAATTTATTTATATTAAAGTTATTTTAATTTTACTTTACAATCAACATTGTTAGTTATACACACCCACACACATACATATATACATACATGCGTACATGTGTGAAAAATAATGTAATTGCACGCATATCAGATTATAAAAATTAATTAAATAAGAAAGAAAGTTTCATTCAGCTAAATTTCTATCCATTCTCGAGCATTACTCCTTTGGCATGAAGGATTGCTTTAAATTCCCCAAGAAGACATGAAACATATTTTAACTTTGTTCAGGCAATTGTTTTCGCTTTAAGAAATATTTTTCGAATAAACATCTTTTTCTTGGGTATGTTCAACTTTCACAAAATGATTAGGGAAAAACTTTTACCTAAAAAATTAAAAAATATCTCAAATGCAGCCTCTGAAATTGAAAGAAAAGCTAATAACTTTTGGAAACAATCAGCTAAATTCACCCATGAAAGTGAACTTAGAGCTATGTAATGTTTTGTCGCTCCGGCATTCAATCAAAAAGATTTCAAATACTTTATTAACTATAACTAGGTGATGCACCCTAGTAAAAAAAGTTAGACTTATATCACTCCAAAAGGGTGTAGAATATTTTTACTCCACCAATCCAAAAAGACTATTTCAAATAAATATCACCCGGCAAGGACTCTGCCAAAAAAATAAATTTCATAAATCTATCTATAGATAGCGTTGTTAGAAAAATTTTCAAAACAATTAAGCGAATTACATGAATTTGCACTGTGTTAAGTGTCATACTGTCATAAAGCACAATTGTGTAGGTATGTTACATATCTACATATATGTGCTTTACGAGTGCTAACTTTATCTTAACTCACCACACTAAAACCTATATTTGTGGATATCCATACCAAAAAATATAATTTATGTGTACGCTTATAAAGGGTGTTTCACTAAGAGCGCCGATAATTTTAATCACACATTTGAATATGAATATAACCGAACTAATTTCGGTAGACTTTTCGGCATAGATCCGGGATAAATTTTAGGAAGAGTTCCAATAATGTTGTTTTCGAGGTCGTTCACTTTATTAACTTACTGTCATAGTTTTAACGTTGTTCTAAGGAAACAAAATTTAAAAGGAACTCAATCATGGTTTTCAATTATAATTGATACTATAAATATTAGTACCTCAAAGCGTTATACAGGAGGATAAGCAAGTACCCAAATGCAACAAAAACCTGAAATAATGTTTACAAGTTAATTGATTTTTACTTCAATTAAGTGCTCAAAATATTACATAAAAAACATTTAAATATCATTTCTATTCGAGTTGCCATTTGTAAAAATTATATTCCCTGTATAGAGGGGGTCTATATTGAACACTATATGAGTAACAGGGTGCTTAACATAGTTAATTTAGAATATTACTTATAAACAAATGTTACCTAAAGCTAGAGCAATAAAATAAGAGAATTTCATTAGGTAGTTAACGCACATAGTTTTCAGTAATACCATTATTGTTAGCCCCTATAATACAATTTTTTATACACAATAGCCCTAAGAATCTAATTTATGCTAGTGACAATATTGCAAGATATAATGAAAATACATAGAGACAAGTCCATCACTAAATCTTTCAATCAAATTTGGACTTAGGGTTCTTTTGAAATAAACGCCTGATATATTTTACAATAGACTTTCAGGCGCTTTAAGTGATGTAATATTCTCATATTAAAAGCTCTCTCAGTATATCGTTTTTATGATGGAAGTTACCACGCCCACTTTTTCAACACGCCCACTTTTTTCAGGTATTGAATAAGCCAATGATATAACGTTTCAAAGTTTTTGCTTAGGAGGGAGTTGGCTCGCCCATTTCTTATATTGTAATGTAAATCAATGTACTATATTTGAGTTAAAAATGCTTACCATAACTACCAAATTTATAGAATTTGTCAAATAGTTCCTGAAATATCTCTGAGCAAAGTTTAATATGTATGGACGGGAGAAGTGTCCGTTGACTGATTTCTATAATAAATCACACTTCTCGAAGATAGAAATAAAGTTATGATAGAGCACAAAGCGACGCAGATTGACGGCGAATTCAACTCAAATATAACCACAATAAAGTGTAGAAGTTTAGGTGAAGGTACCATTTGAAAGACTCTTTATGTTAAAACAGCTTAAAACACAAAAAAAATATTTACAAAAAAAGTGATGCTTTTGAATCAGCACAGATGTACATATGTTGATATAACCTTTTGGTGTGGACCTCCTCATATGTACTAACTTATAACTATTTTTATATCAAGTAACGAATGGTTTAATTTGTGCTACAATACATTTATTTTGATTCATTATTTTTTTTACGAATTTTAATATGCCTATGAGTCAGATGTATTTTGGAAAATAAATTACTCGATTAGTCTATATGTATAAACATACCTACTGTATATGCATGTATGCAAAGCACAAATATTGACAACAAAAACAAGACTTGCAGTTCCAAGTTTTTATTTTGTGCTGTGCGACATAGTAAAGATTTAAATTTGTTAATTTTTGTGTATTCGTCTGAGACATGACTATGTCTCCAAACTTAGCCCACACACTCGCTGTACCTACGCAATACGCGTTTTCTTATTTTAAACACGAACCTAAAGATTTCGCACAGTGGGTCAGATAATGTAAGCAAGGGGTGTCAAAATTCGACTTTTTCTACAGCTGGGCAAATAACTGAAGAAAAAAATCGTTTGCATCACACTGACAAATGGATTTTATAAATAATAGTTTTGTTTGTTGTAGTTTTTTAATAAAATAAAAATTAATTATGAGTTGCTATTTAGTTCAGTTACGAGGATATCAAAGGCGACGGCGATTCGGTAGAATTGGTTTGAGATAAGCGCCGATTTCGAGATTCGAAATTTTACTTTGGACCCTACACAGTGGATATAAGTCTAATTAGTAGATATATTAAATTTATTCATAGATATGTTTGTTACTTACAGAAACTTATCATGTCATGTATGTCTGTTTGTCTCTCTATCTGAGTGCTGAAATCGCGATTGCACAGTAATTAGCAAAGATAATTTTGTGGATTTCAATACTTATCTATTTCATTAAGTAGTTTGGAATTAAAAATATATCAAATAATTTTTATAAATGATACGCATTCGACATTTACAAAAAATTATGAAAAGGGGTGAAAAAATTCTAAGAATTGGCTTTGTTTAAAGATTCACGCTTTATCATGAACTTTTGCAGGTTAAAATATTTTAATCCGGGGCGTGGCACCGGCCAAATAAAAAAAAATCCTTTCCTCAGGGTTCAATCTATCGCTTCACATAATTTCATCAATTTAGTGTAGATTAGTGTTAATTAGTGCTTCACCGATACGAGGACGATTCGATAATTCAAAAGTTGTCGATATTTAAAAATTATCGTATCATGCTCGTGGTGGCGCCAAGATTATCATCTCATACTCGTTCTCGTACGAGAAATTTTTGACCTATATCGTTCTCTTCTCGTAATCGCCGATTTTTCTCGGTTATTCTCGCTTACATTTATATATTTAATACTAGCTGGGCCAGCGGCTTTGCCCGAGCGCTGGCCGTTGTACAAAACCGCCTACATCTTATATAGTCCTTACTGCAGACAATTGGGTTCATGTACCAACTTTCACAACTTGGTATTAGTACCAATAATATTACTATAAGGATTATCATTATTCAATACCGTTTACATTTAGCGATATTGATGGGGATGAACAATTTACATACCGAGATATATCAGCGAGATATTTCAGCATCTGTGTTTTCAGTGTTCTTGCGTATTTTTATATGTAAGTTCGGGCCGATATCACGTTCTATCGTACGATAAACAGTAGATTATCGGCGAGAACGTGATATTGGCCAGTCCTTTCACGTTCTTGACCGTACGAGAAATAATTTTTTGATATCATCTCGTGAAACACTAGTTTTACCAGTGAATACGTATGTTACTGTTAGGAATACGGCACCATCCACTCAAAAACAAATATCATTACTCAGAAATCAATCTATCTCAATACAAAATTTCATCAAAAGCAGTGCAGCGGCTCTGCTGTGACAGAGTTTTTCCCTATTAGGGGCAGTACCACGCCAACTAAAAGGACACACAATTTTTAATACCTTAGGGTTCAATCTATTTCCATAGCAAATTTCACCAAATCGGTCCATTAACAAATGACCCCTTCTCCCCCTTCATAACTTTTCCAACAATAAAATCAAGCGATTATGTTGTGTTAAAAAGGGACAGAACAGTTTTGCGTTCGCATATTTATTTTTCATTAGATTTTAGGCTTAAAAGAATTATTTATAAATTTTTTTAGAACCTTTTCCATAAATAATTGCTAATAACACAAATTCTAAAAAAAGTTTTATTTTTTTTTCTTGTATGCTTTGAAGTTAAAGATACTTTTAAAGCCCACTATGAAAGGTGGGTGAAATCTTATCATACGGAAAAAAACTTATCCATCCAAAAAAAATTATATATAACACTTATGAATGAAATATATTTCAAAATACTGATGTGATAAAGTACTTTTGCAACTGATCTTTTATTCAGCACATCACAGCACATGTTGTATGGCTGTGTAATAGGGTGTTTGGGAGTTTCGTTATTATTAGTATGGGCGCTGGGAGGTGATTTACTTTATACTCGGCATCTACAGGGAGTAGTGCCACTACAAAGTTGTAGTGCCTTAAACAGATTTTTTTTTTGCACACTCAGATTATGATTTTCCGACAATTCTTACGTTTTGATTTTAAGCAGTTATTACAATCAACTGCTCCACAGTGTATCGCATAAAAAGCTAAGCTACCTAACAAAGCGATATTGCTTGACTTTGCCAACGAGGCTAACAACAGGTTGAAAGCTATTCCAGCTGCACGCAAACGATCAGTTCGCTACGAGTTGTCTATCGCGTCGGATCGCTTCTAAAAATAGCGCTTCATATACATTCCTTTTTGGAGCAGTAAAATAAGTTTTTAACAATTGCCTCGCTCTCGTGTCTAACTTTTAAATAATTGTGCTTGTTGCTTTTTTTGAGAGAATTTCTTTTTTTTTTATTGTGTATTATCACAATTATAGTATCTAAAGCAAATTTTTATTATTGTGTTAGTGGTCCACAGTCCACAAGTTTGGGAACTGAGATCGCGCGTTTGGTGAACATTTGTATTTGTGTTAAGTGTTTTATGTTTTATGTTAAATGTTTTTAACTGAATGACGAAAAGTTATTAGATAGACAATCGAAGAGGCAGAACAATAGAAAACAAAAAACGAACAGAAAACGAAGCTGTGATTAACGAAAATTCAAAAAATATAAATTTCCTACTAAAAAGTCTCAATTCTTTGCATTTAATTAATAAATTTATTTGAAAAATGGTACTAAAAAAGAATAAAAAACTGTCGGAAACATCAACTGAGGAGCATACTGTGCAACGAAAAAAGCAGCTGCAGTCCGGCAGCAGCACGAGCACCAGCACCAGCACAGCCGCCAATGCTAGTACTGTGATAGAAACTCATGACACAACCAATAAACCAGTAGAGTATCAACATTCCACATCAAAAAATTCCACAAACAACGAGACTAACATTCAACTTACATCATCGAAGCCGACTGAAAAATTTGCATTAGCAGGTGCAACAGATGGAGCTATGTCTGGCGATATAACTATACAAAAATATGAATCAGCATCTTCCAAAACCAAGTCAATGGTTTCATCATCAACATCAAAATCATCATCATCAACAGCTGCCGCAGGAGTACCATCAAAATCTCAACATTTCCAACCGTATGATTACCGCAATGCCCAAATTATTTCATCAATTGATTTGCTCGAAAGCGAAAAGAAGGAGCCTGTATTTTCGGTACCTATCGATGTAATCGAAATTGGCACATTCAATAGCAGCAGCAGCAGTAGCAAGAAAATGATGCATTCCACTTCAACTGAACTAAAATCCTCAATTAGCTCAAATGCTGCCCATTTTATTGAAATGGAATCATCAAGTAGTGCTACCAAAAGTATGAATAAAAATCATCAATTCGAACAAATAACTTCGTCAACGGATGCAGAAATGACATCATCGTCGTCAGCAACTAGCAAATATATTGCCGCTGCTAATGATGTTGCGGGCTATGCCAAGACAGGTTCTGAAACAATTCAAAGTATACGAGCAGATACAAGCGGCAGCGGCGGCGATCGCAATTTAAAGATCGATGCAACAGCACCATCAAGAATAGCTACAACAAGTAATTTCGATGTATTGGATGACAATGCCATAGCCAGCAGCACATCAACCTCTTCTTCGTTTATGACGTCACGCCAGCAACAGCTGTCTAATGAAGCGGCTAATCAAAGCTCATTATCAAGCGCAAAAGACAATCAAGAGAGAAATTCAAGAAAATTAAGCCGGGACTCTACTGGAAAAGTGGAAAAAATTTATAGACAAAACGAAAATAAAAAAGACATAAAATCTACAACGACATCATCGACATCGACAGCGAAAAAAGAAGTATACGACGCAAAGACAAAAACTTGGACGGAAATTGATGTTGGCAAGAGTATTACTGCGGGTAGTAAGAAGCATCCTACATTTGAACGTTACGTCAGTCAGGAATCTGATGGTACATACAAGATAACGTACAAAAAGAAAATATTTGATCGCCAGAATAACAATTGGAAGGTTGTCGAAGAGAAGGTCGTCGATAGCGGTCATGACGTCGGCTATCCCGAAATAGTTGATGATGTCATTAATACGACAACAACAACATACACAACGAAAATATACGACTCAAAGCTCGGCAAGTGGAAAGTAGTCGATGAGAAATCATATTTTGACTCGAAAGCTTTCGTACCGAACGATATTGCTCGCGAAATTGAGAAAGACAATACAGATGTGGCAAACATTACCACTACCACAGAAGTAACGAAGGTAAAACTTTTTATGTTTTTTGTTTATTTCATTGGCAGATTGTTCGCTCAGATATAGGATTGTTCATTCATATGCATACAAACATAGCACATATGTATATTTCAACATACCAAATATGAATTAGATTCTCTATTTTTTTTCTTTTTTTTTTTGGTTTCTTAAGCGATGTTTGATTTTGAAGTGAGAAACAAAGCATTAACATGCTAAATCTAGATCTTGAAATAACACTTTATTCGTTTGTTGACAAATTTAATTGAATTTAATTAAGAACAACTGAATAAACATTCCTGATAGCTACAGCATATTTTTTTTTCAGCTGTTCCAAATTGAGTGAGCGCTTTGAATAATTTAAAAGAAAATATTTTTTTAGTATAAGACTTAAACATTTCGTTTCTTATGTATTGAGAACATGTAGCTAAAAAATTAATTTATTTTGGGATATTAATTTATGCAAAGAAATTCAATCGTTAGCTCAACTATTTATTAAGGGGAATATTAAATTCTTTGACAAAACAGAAAAATTGTCTGATGCTGTTAACGTATGAAAGAGAGGGTTTTTAAATAATCAAATACATTTTTCAAAAATGTATGACGATTGTAGGAAAATATGCTTCCCTTCAAACTGCCGCCTTTATAATTGAATAATAAACTATTGTGTTTTTACTTAACTCTGTTATTTGTTAAGTTATAGAAAAAAAAATTAAGAGCAAAAAAAGGTGTAGTTAAGTACTCTTACGATTTATTTCAAAATAGGCAATGTTATTTTATAAGCTCATTTTATGTTTCGATTTATGTTAACATAACTGCAGGGCCGTGTCTCGGGTTCGCGCGCTCCTAGGCTGAATATGTGGTACGGGCCCTACTGGGAGGGATTTTTGGCTAAAGTATACAAAGAAATTTTTTGAACAGCAAAGAAAAGGAAGGTCATCAAAGTATTTCCTACACAAAAATTGTATTTTTTCGATTATATTAATTTAATATTGCTGACCACAAAAAAAAAGAGTCATCAATTTTATCATGCGGGCCCCTAGGCTGCAGCCAATGTAGCCCTAATAAGCTGTTATTCCAAATTATTACAAACACTATTTTAATATATAAAAATATTGTGTCACGGTGTTTGCCCGAGGTAAATAAACTGTGGAACTATTCAACCAATTTTTATGAAATTTTGCTTATGTCTGTAATTTAGTCTAACTTAGGACATATGATAGTTTTTATTTCGATTAAGTGCATGTTTAGGGTGACCCTCATACGAAAATATTTTAAAAATAACATTTTCACAAGGACAACTTAATCGATTCATATGGTATTTACACCACGTGGCTTTTATATTAAGAGGTACATATATCTAAGGCTACAAAACTTTTGCTTAGGGTCCATATTTACGGCGGCCCTAATACAAGCATATTTTTAAAATAGCATTTTCACAAAGGTTAATCGATTCACATTGAATTCACACCACATTTCTTTTATATCAAGTCAAATAGCTTAGGCTATAAAATTTTTATTTAGGGTGCATATTTCGGGTGGCCCTCACACAAACATATTTTTAAAATAGCATTATCACAAAGACCGGTTAATCGATTCATTTGGCATTTACACCGCATGTCTTTTATATTAAGGGTCATAGGTCAGACTAAATTAACAAAGTATCACTTATACTTGCGACATGGTTCGCGAGTTTGAATTTTATAATCCTGAAACCTGAAAAAATATTAATTTCTAATGACAATATGTACATAGATAGCACCAACTAAAACTAATAATTTTACTTTTAGATTTTTGATGCAACCATCAATGACTGGCGTGTTTTGGATGAAAGGACACACACAGACGTAATAGAAAAGATAGTAGAACCTCCGAAAAAAACCGTTTATATAGATGAATATGTTGAAATAGAGAACAATGCTGTTATATCGGAAAATAGTGAAAACATAACGGACGTGCTCAATAAATCATCGAAACACAAAAATATTGTACAAAATATTTACGATGAAGTAGATCGAGAATACAACAAAAAGCAACTGGATACAATTTCTAGCGATTCAACAGCCGTAAGTACCATAATTTTACAAAAAAAAAAACCAGAACAGTGTATTTACACTCTTTATTTTTGTTTCAAAGATTGGAGTCGACAAAAGAAAAACAAGTAAAACGTCCCACTCGGAGAGATGTATTTGTGAAATCTGCACATGCGGGTAAAAAAAAATTTAATTTTAAGCAAATAATAAAATGGTTAACACTATTTCTATTACAGACGCCACCACTGCGTAGCAAGTTCTACTGATGTTACGACAGCAAAAGAAGGTAAAAATTAATATAATAAATCAAAAATAGATTCTAGTTTTAATGTGGTTTTCCTAGACGTAGATGATGAAACATACACCCGGTTACGAAAAAACACTTGGACTAAATCTGATTTGGAAGAGCAAAAGCATCGCGAATCTCATACACAAGAAACAAACTATGAAAGTTCTTTTAGTCATACACAAAACATAACTGATGACTTAAGATATATTGCAAAGAAGCCAGTGGACAATTTGCGACCAGAGGGAGAGTTTTATACACCTGAAAAACTTACTTTCAAACCTGCAGAGCGTTCACAACCAAAAAAACCTGAAGACAATTTGTATCCTGAAGGAGAATTTTATTCTTATGAAAAACCAGGATTTAAGCCTGCTGAGCGACCACTGCAAAAAAGGCCTGAAGATAATCTCAAGCCAGAGGGTGAATTTTCGGTTCCAGGGAAACAACCTTTCAGGGCAGCTGAAAGACATGAGAAAATCATTAGAAAAGATAACCTTCAGTCAGAGGGTGAAATGATATTCGAAGAAAAGGAACACTACCAATTCGTTACCCGTCCAGATCAAATAAAACCTAATGACAATCTAAGACCAGAAGGTGAATTTTATGTACCTGAAAAGCCAGGTTATAGACCTTCAGAACGGCCAGTTCAAAAGAAACCTGAAGATAACTTAAAACCACAGGGCGAATTCGTATTACCAGAAAAGCATGCATATAAGCCTGCTGAAAAGACCGAAAAAATTATCAGAAAAGATAATCTGAAGACAGAGGGTGAAATGACCTTCGAAGAAAAGATCGAGTATCAGTACGCCAAACGACCAGAGCAAATAAAACCTTCTGACAATTTAAAACCAGAAGGTGAATTCTACAGTCCTGAAAAACCAAAATACCGCCCTGGAGAAAGACCACAGCAGAAGAGACCAGAAGATAACTTATTCCCAGAAGGAGAATTTTATACTCCTGATAAGCCTGGTTACCACCCAGCAGAACGTCCGCTACAAAAGAAACCTTTTGATAATCTTCGTCCAGAAGGCGATTTTTATGGTCCAGAAAAACAGACATACCAACCCGGAGAGAGACCAACCGCAGTTAAACCTGAGGACAATTTGCGACCAGAAGGAGAATTTTATGCTCCTGATAAACCCAAGTTTAAGCCCGCTGAGCGTCCGCAACAAAAAAAGCCTGAAGATAATTTGTATCCAGAGGGAGAATTTTATTCTCCTGAAAAGCCGGGTTACCGTCCAGCAGAACGCCCGGTACAGAAAAAGCCCTTAGACAATTTGCGCCCAGAAGGTGATTTTTATAGTCCAGAGAAACTGAAATACCAACCAGGAGAGAGACAACCTGCAGTTAAACCTGAGGACAATTTGCGACCAGAAGGGGAATTTTATACGCCTGAAAAGCCAATATTCAAGGCAGCAGAACGTCCCCAGCCTAAAAAACCTGAAGATAATTTACATCCTGAAGGTGAATTTTATACTCCCGATAAACCGGGATACAGACCTTCTGAGCGCCCAGTGCAGAAAAAACCCGAGGATAACCTAAAACCTGAAGGCACGTTTGCAGTTCAAGAAAAGAAGCCATATAGACCTGCAGAAAAAACTGAAAAAATTATCAGAATGGATAATTTGAAATCTGAAGGAGAAATGACTTTTGAAGTGAAGGAAGAATATCGATATGTCCAACGCCCTGACCAAATAAAACCTTCTGATAATTTAAGACCGGAAGGAGATTTCTATAGTCCTGAAAAGCTTAAATACCGTCCTGCAGAGAGACCTCAGCAAAAGCGACCAGAAGATAATTTGTACCCCGAGGGAGAATTTTACACTCCAGATAAACTTGGTTTCCGTCCAGCAGAACGCCCAGTACAGAAGAAACCTTCAGACAACTTGCGTCCAGAGGGCGATTTTTATCATCCAGAAAAACAGAAATACCAACCCGGAGACAGACCAACTGCAGTCAAACCTGAGGATAATTTGCGTCCAGAGGGTGACTTTTATGCTCCAGATAAGCCAATGTTTAGGCCTGCGGAGCGACCCCAACAAAAAAAGCCTGAAGATAATTTATACCCTGAAGGTGAATTTTATACTCCTGAGAAGCCAGGCTACAGACCCGCCGAACGACCAGTTCAGAAAAAACCCGAAGACAACCTCAAACCTGAAGGCACGTTTGCGGTTCAGGAAAAGAAGCCATATAGACCTGCTGAAAAAACTGAAAAAATTATCAGAATGGATAATTTGAAATCTGAAGGAGAAATGACATTTGAAGTAAAAGAAGAATATCAATATGTTCAACGTCCTGACCAAATAAAACCGTCTGATAACTTAAAACCTGAAGGAGATTTCTATAGTCCTGAAAAACCTAAATACCGTCCTGCAGAGCGACCGCAGCAAAAGCGACCAGAAGACAACTTGTATCCGGAGGGAGAATTTTATGCTCCTGATAAACCTGGTTACCGTCCAGCTGAACGTCCAGTACAGAAGAAGCCCTCAGACAACTTGCGCCCAGAAGGCGATTTTTATAGTCCAGAAAAACTGAAATACCAACCCGGAGAAAGACCAACTGCAGTTAAACCTGAGGACAATTTACGACCAGAAGGAGAATTTTATACTCCCGATAAGCCATTGTTTAGACCTGCGGAGCGACCCCAACAAAAAAAGCCTGAAGATAATTTATACCCTGAAGGTGAATTTTATACTCCTGAGAAGCCAGGCTACAGACCCGCCGAACGACCAGTTCAGAAAAAACCCGAAGATAACCTCAAACCTGAAGGCACGTTTGCGGTTCAGGAAAAGAAGCCATATAGACCTGCTGAAAAAACTGAAAAAATTATCAGAATGGATAATTTGAAATCTGAAGGTGAAATGACATTTGAATTGAAGGAAGAATATCAATACGTTCAACGTCCAGACCAAATTAAACCATCTGATAACTTAAAACCGGAAGGCGATTTTTATAGTCCTGAAAAGCCTAAATATCGTCCAGCGGAACGACCTCAGCAGAAAAGACCTGAAGACAATTTATACCCAGAGGGAGAATTTTACACTCCCGATAGACCGGGATACAGAGCTGCTGAGCGACCAGTGCAGAAAAAACCTGAGGATAACCTAAAACCTGAGGGCAAGTTTACAGTTCCAGAAAAACAAAAGTATAGACCTGCTGAGAAAACTGAAAAAATTGTAAGAAAGGATAATTTAAAAACTGAAGGAGAAATGACATTTGAAGTAAAGGAAGAGTACCAATATGTCCAACGCCCAGAACAAATAAAACCTTTAGATAATTTAAAACCAGAAGGAGATTTTTATAGTCCTGAAAAGCCCAAATACCGTTCTGCTGAAAGACCTCTGCAGAAGCGACCTGAAGATAATTTGTATCCAGAGGGAGAATTTTATACACCTGACAAGGTTGATTTCTGTCCAGCAGAACGCCCAGTACAGAAGAAACCTTCGGACAATTTGCGTCCAGAAGGCGATTTTTATAGTCCAGAAAAACAAAAATATCAACCCGGAGAGAGACCAGCAGCAGTCAAGCCAGAAGATAATTTGCGTCCAGAGGGCGAATTTTACGCTCCCGATAAACCGATATTCACACCAGCAGAGCGCCCACAGCAAAAAAAGCCTGAAGATAATTTGTACCCCGAAGGAGAATTTTATACTCCTGATAAGCCTGGTTACCATCCAGCTGAACGCCCGGTACAGAAGAAGCCCTCAGACAATTTGCGTCCAGAAGGCGAATTTTATAGTCCAGAAAAACAAAAATTCCAACCCGGAGAGAGACCAACTGCAGTCAAACCTGAGGACAATTTGCGTCCAGAGGGTGAATTTTATGCTCCAGATAAGCCAATGTTTAGGCCTGCGGAGCGACCCCAACAAAAAAAGCCTGAAGATAATTTATACCCTGAAGGTGAATTTTATACTCCTGAGAAGCCAGGCTACAGACCCGCCGAACGACCAGTTCAGAAAAAACCCGAAGACAACCTCAAACCTGAAGGCACGTTTGCGGTTCAGGAAAAGAAGCCATATAGACCTGCTGAAAAAACTGAAAAAATTATCAGAATGGATAATTTGAAATCTGAAGGTGAAATGACATTTGAATTGAAGGAAGAATATCAATACGTTCAACGTCCAGACCAAATTAAACCGTCTGATAACTTAAAACCGGAAGGCGATTTTTATAGTCCTGAAAAGCCTAAATATCGTCCAGCGGAACGACCTCAGCAGAAAAGGCCTGAAGACAATTTATACCCAGAGGGAGAATTTTACACTCCCGATAAGCCAGGATACAGACCTGCTGAACGACCAGTGCAGAAAAAACCCGAGGATAACCTAAAACCTGAGGGCAAGTTTTCAGTTCCAGAAAAACAAAAGTATAGACCTGCTGAGAAAACTGAAAAAATTGTAAGAAAGGATAATTTAAAAACTGAAGGAGAAATGACATTTGAAGCAAAGGAAGAATACCAATATGTCCAACGCCCAGAACAAATAAAACCTTTAGATAATTTAAAACCAGAAGGAGATTTTTATAGTCCTGAAAAGCCCAAATACCGTTCTGCTGAAAGACCTCTGCAGAAGCGACCTGAAGATAATTTGTATCCAGAGGGAGAATTTTATACACCTGACAAGGTTGATTTCTGTCCAGCAGAACGCCCAGTGCAGAAGAAACCTTCGGACAATTTGCGTCCAGAAGGCGATTTTTATAGTCCAGAAAAACAAAAATTTCAACCCGGAGAGAGACCAGCAGCAGTCAAGCCAGAAGATAATTTGCGTCCAGAGGGCGAATTTTACGCTCCCGATAAACCGATATTCACACCAGCAGAGCGCCCACAGCAAAAAAAGCCTGAAGATAATTTATACCCTGAAGGTGAATTTTATTCTCCTGAAAAACCTGGTTACCGTCCAGCTGAACGACCAGTGCAGAAAAGACCCGAAGACAACCTCAAGCCGGAGGGCAAGTTTGTAGTTCCAGAAAAGCAACCATATAGACCCGCTGAAAAAACTGAAAAAATTATTAGAAAGGATAACTTAAAAACAGAGGGAGAAATGACCTTTGAGGTGAAAGAGGAATATCAATATATTCAACGCCCAGATCAAATAAAACCGTCTGATAATTTGAAACCGGAAGGCGATTTTTATAGTCCTGAAAAGCCTAAATATCGTCCAGCGGAACGACCTCAGCAGAAAAGACCTGAAGACAATTTATACCCAGAGGGAGAATTTTACACTCCCGATAAGCCGGGATATAGACCTGCTGAGCGACCAGTGCAGAAAAAACCCGAGGATAACCTAAAACCTGAGGGCAAGTTTTCAGTTCCAGAAAAACAAAAGTATAGACCAGCTGAGAAAACTGAAAAAATTGTCAGAAAGGATAATTTAAAAACTGAAGGAGAAATGACATTTGAAGTAAAGGAAGAATACCAATATGTCCAACGCCCAGAACAAATAAAACCTTTAGATAATTTAAAACCAGAAGGAGATTTTTATAGTCCTGAAAAGCCCAAATACCGTTCTGCGGAAAGACCTTTGCAGAAGCGTCCTGAAGACAATTTGCATCCAGAAGGCGATTTTTATAGTCCAGAAAAACAGAAATACCAACCCGGAGAGAGACCAAATGCAGTTAAACCTGAGGACAATTTACGACCAGAAGGAGAATTTTATGCTCCTGATAAACCCAAGTTTAGCCCAGCTGAGCGTCCGCAACAAAAAAAGCCTGAAGATAATTTATACCCTGAAGGTGAATTTTATACTCCTGAGAAACCAGGCTACAGACCCGCCGAACGACCAGTTCAGAAAAAACCCGAAGACAACCTTAAACCTGAAGGCACGTTTGCGGTTCAGGAAAAGAAGCCATATAGACCTGCTGAAAAAACTGAAAAAATTATCAGAATGGATAATTTGAAATCTGAAGGAGAAATGACATTTGAAGTAAAAGAAGAATATCAATATGTTCAACGTCCAGACCAAATAAAACCGTCTGATAATTTAAAACCGGAAGGAGATTTCTATAGTCCTACGAAACCAAAATTCCGTCCTGCGGAGAGGCCTCAGCAAAAGCGACCAGAAGACAACTTGTACCCGGAGGGAGAATTTTATGCTCCTGATAAACCTGGTTACCGTCCAGCAGAACGTCCGGTGCAGAAGAAGCCCTCAGACAACTTGCGCCCAGAAGGTGATTTTTATAGTCCAGAAAAACAGAAATACCAACCCGGAGAGAGACCAACTGCAGTTAAACCTGAGGACAATTTACGACCAGAGGGAGAATTTTATACTCCCGATAAACCAGTGTTTAGGCCTGCGGAGCGACCCCAACAAAAAAAGCCTGAAGACAACTTACACCCTGAAGGAGAATTTTATACTCCTGATAAGCCTGGTTTCCGTCCAGCTGAACGCCCGGTACAGAAAAAACCTTCAGACAACTTGCGCCCAGAAGGCGATTTTTATAGTCCAGAAAAACAAAAATTCCAACCCGGAGAAAGACCAACTGTAATTAAGCCTGAGGATAATTTGCGCCCAGAAGGCGAATTTTATGCACCCGACAAGCTTATGTTTAGACCAGCTGAACGTCCGCAACCTAAAAAGCCTGTAGACAATTTATACCCTGAAGGGGAATTTTATTCTCCTGAGAAGCCAGGATATAGACCTGCTGAACGTCCAGTGCAGAAGAAACCCGAGGACAACCTCAAGCCTGAGGGCCAGTTTGTAGTTCCAGAAAAACATCCGTTTAGGCCTGCTGAGAAAACTGAGAAAATTATCAGAAAGGATAATTTAAAAACTGAAGGAGAAATGACGTTTGAAGTGAAGGAACAATACCAATATGTTAAACGCCCAGAGCAAATAAAACCATCTGATAATCTAAAACCGGAAGGAGATTTCTATAGTCCTGAGAAGTCTAAATATCGTCCGGCAGAGAGACCTCAGCAAAAACGGCCAGAAGACAACTTGTACCCTGAAGGCGAATTTTATAGTCCAGGAAAACAGAAATTTCAACCCGGAGAGAGATCTACTCCAGTCAAGCATGAGGACAATTTGCGTCAAGTGGGAGAATTCTACATTCCTGAAACGCCAGGTTTTAAACCTGCTGAACGTCCAGTTCAAAAGAAACCTGAAGATAACTTGCGACCAGAAGGTACATTCGCAGTTCCAGAAAAAACACAGTATAAGCCAGCTGAGAAAAATGAAAGAATAGTTAGAAAAGACAATCTTCGTATGGAAGGGGAAATGCTTTTTGAAGAAAAAGAGCAATATAAGTTCGTCTCGCGACCTGGACAAATAAAGCCTACCGATAATTTGAAGCCTGAAGGCGAATTTTATAGCCCTGATAAGCCTAAATATCAACCAGCTGAGAAACCACTACAGAAGCGTCCAGAGGACAACCTTCACCCAGAAGGTGAATTCCATTCGCCAGAAAAAGTAAAATATACAGCCGCCGAAAGGCCTGTGCAGAAAATACCTAAAGACAATCTTAAACCGGAAGGAACAATTGTAGTCCCTGAAAAGCAACCTTACAAACCGGCTGAGAAAACTGAAAGGGTTGTGAGGAAAGACAACCTCCGAATAGAAGGAGAAATGACTTTCGAAAAAAAAGAAGAATATCAATATATTGCGCGTCCAGGCCAAATAAAACCAACAGATAATCTTAAACCTGAGGGAAGTATTACCATCCCTACAAAAGACTCATTTAAGCCTGCTGAAAAAGTCGAAATAATTGTAAGAAAAGACAATTTAAAATCTGAGGGAAGCATGTCGTTCGATTCGAAAGAAGAATATCAATATGGACCACGCCCTAAGCAAACTATACCTTCGGATAATCTGCGTATGGAAGGTGAGTTTTATATGCCAGATAAGGTAGACTCTTCTGACAAGCCTATCCAGAAAGTTACGCGCGTAATACATAAGGACAACTTGAAATCAGAAGGAAAAATGTTCTTCGAGGAGAAAAAGGTTGTAGGTTACAATTCTGTTGAACGTGTGACGAAAAAGGTACACAAAGACAATTTGAAAATTGAAGGCAAGATGTATCTAAATAGAAAAGAAACTAATGGGGACGTTAGTCAAATTAATATTGCGCCCGCAGGTCAAAGACCTAAGTTAGTTAAACCTACAGATAATTTGAGGCCAGAAGGTGATATATACATCGTGAAGAAAAATTCGCAGCAATCAGTGTCTGAAGTAGATTCGTCAAACAGAGTCACACCTAAGCGTCCAGTAGATAATTTAAAGCTCGAAGGCTCGATGCAGGTTACTAAACGAGAAGACTATAAAATAAATAAGGAAACCACAAATGAAACTCACTCAAGAACAAAATATACGCACAACAAATCTTCAATTAATTTAGGAAGCGATAGTGCAATATTGAAAACAACAAATCAAATGAGTTTTGCTTCGGGAAAAGGAGCCATAAGAACTGGCAACTTGAGTACGCAAGGGCCCGTTGACGGTCAAGTCATCGTTTCAACAAAGCAGGTAACTACAGTTATTGGAAGTAAATTGAAAAAAGAACCGGAAACAGAGTATATTACACGACCAGCTAGAGTGAACGTGGTCGAGAATATTGCTAAGACCAAGAACGTTATCAATATAAAAAATGTAAAGAATATTCATGAGGAAAGTGAATCCCTTCAACGAAATCTTATAACAGTCAAGGGTGACAGAAATGTGGATACAGTTCAAAAACTACAAGTGTCCAATGTGGAAAGCAACGGAGATAGAAATACTGCATTAGCCTCATCGACGTCAAATAAACAATTTCATCATCGCAAAAGCGATTTAACCTCTGAAAGCAATGTAACAAACGCTGTGTTTCATCGCAAAAATGTTTCATCAGAGTCAACACAATATGGAAGTTTATCATCAGATGGAAAAATTCAACGCAAAAGTATTCTCAATTTACACGAACAACAACCAGGTTATAGCTTTCCAAGTGAGCGTCAAAGTTACAGCAGCATTCATAGGCAAAATAAGGAGCTGGACACAAAAACACTTCACACAGGCGAAAGGCGAAACTATAGCAGTCATCATAGAAGTCAACATGAACATGACATAAGATCATCGATCATGCATACAGAAAACTCGGGAATCTCCTTTCCATCTTATAGTCGAGCAGCGCAGATAACAAATCGAACAAGAGGGAATAATTCATCATTTAGCTTGGGTGGAGATACGTCAACTTCGTCAAGTTCTTACAAAACTGAATACTCGACCACTCCAATTGGAGTATGTGCTGTGCATAAAATAAAACAAGGTGGCTTCCAACATACAAGAGATACAAAAGAACATAAATTTTATAAAACTTCTATTTAATATCTCTAAACTAACAACACTCGAAAATAAAAATTAATCTGTAATATTAAGCATTGCAATAAATTAACAAACATAACAAAAATCATTAAAAAATTTGTGTTTTGTTTGGTGCGATATATTAGAAATATAGTAGGAATTTTATCTTATCTAACTAAGCAATGTATCGAAAATATTTTTGTTGATAGTCTTATCGTTTATAACGTAAAGTTTTTTTATTTTGTTCATCACCTTGAAGTAACCAGAACATACATAGCAAATTATGTGTACTGTGATAATCGTAGTCGCTAATAACACTAGTTGGCAAAGCTTTAAAGCACAAGAGCGGAACAATTTTCCTTAAAGATTTTTCGAGATTACTATTTAGTGGCCACTTGATTGATATTACTTTTCATAAGTTATGAAAATTATCGAATATCCGCTTTATAAAACAAAATCTGAAAATATCCAAACTTGAATATTTTTTGTCGGAAAAGAAAATTTCGAAAATTCTATTTCTTGAAAGAGTAGTGTGAAAATGTTTATTATTCGCTTTTTTCAGCTCTTTGAAAAAAAATTATTGTCGTTAGCTAGTATATCGGGCAGAGTTTCATAGGCATCTGCTGTATCTGAATACGCTGATTGAACGTATTGCCATCAGGGCCTCTTGGGAAATTTGTTGCACGTGTATTTATTTATGTGTATGGTCTAAGAGGCGGCTTGAAGAATATTATTTTCAAAAAATATATTATTACATACATTATATGCAAGATATTGAGAATCAAGGTCACAAAAAACAGCTTTTTTGCATCCTATTAGCCAAACAGAAATTCAGTTTTTCAGTAAGAACATTTTTAAAGAAAGATTTTTTGGTCAAATGTTAAATTTTTGTTCTTGTTAATATTTCACCACTGGTTGACCACTAATTTAGGTCGAATTAAAGTGGTTGATTATTTGATTTTTTTTTTAAGAACATAAATCAGTGCCTGAACAATAGGTAGCAAGATATCACCATCTTAAACAGTGAACTATTGCACTTGCGTGATTTTTTTACCTTGAATATCTTTGATAGGGACAGATAGGTTTACATAATATGTACTATCTTTTATAGAATTTCATCCTGTAATCTTATAAACGCAGTATTCTACAGTCGCTTCTCCGCCTATTGAATTTTACTACTAACAATAAGTTATTTTTCAAAATATGTATTGTGATTGATAAATAAAGTTATTTTTCAAAATATGTATTGTAATTGATAAATAAAATAAAATTGTTTTCATTGATTTTCATTTTTGTAATATGTATTATTTAAAAGTTACATAGTACCACCTAAGAAGCTTGTTTGAGATTAATTTTTTTTCAATCCTTAAAAGCAGATGTCTTAATGTAAGTACCTACTGTAAAAATAAACCTAATAGCCACGTATGTACACATATGTATAGCTATGTTCTTATACCCTACACACACGATATATTTATTTTGCCATTCCGTTTGTTAACATAAAAGCGGCGTGCGAGGTATAGAATTTCGGTTTAGCAATATTGATCTGTCTGTCTGTTTGTCTATCTGCCTGTCCGTCCGCCTGTCTGTCTTCCTGTGAAAATCACAATTACGGAAAAATAAAACTAGATATTTGATGAGATCATGAGAATGAAAATGGACGAAATCTGATTTCAGACACTATTTAATTTCAGCAAAGTTCGATAACAAGGCGGGGCAACTCCCATGTAAGAAAACCCTAATGTAAGCGTATGCTGACAGATCTATGAAAAATAATTCTGGGCACTTTTTGGACAAGTGCGCGTGGCACCTCTCACAATATAAAAATTTAAACCGCTTTCACACAAACGGTAGGAATGATTCGGATGAGATCTGGAGAAGAACTGTATGAATTTCAACAAGAGAGTGGCACCTTCCTTCAAGCTACAACTTTAAAATGCCACACTGACAGAGCTATTGAAAGCATTGCAACCAATTTCACACAAATAGTAGGAATAAAATGTACAAGCACTAAACAAAAAGTGAGCGAGTTTTGAGAAGGGCGCATGCCACCGTCCATACGGAAATGCCGGAAGTGGTAACCGAAACCCAATTTTCATGGAAAAAGGGCGAGGTTAATTTTTTTTGACGATAAAACGTCTAACAATTTTGCCCGCACGTTCAAAGTTCATGGAATTTTTGGTGCAGTCTTCACCTTTCAGATTAACTTAAGTAGCAAATTAATATTTTCTGTACACACGCATTAAATTAACAGAATTTTCACCCTTGCGCTCAAATTATTATGACTTGGTGAGTAAGAGAGCGTTGCCAAGGCACCAAATGTTTCCTACGCTATGAAAATCGTTCATAAAATAAATCTTAATTGAGAGAGCCGACTTGAACACATGTGAAACATAATGAAAAGATTAAATTTGTGACGCATCGACAGTCAGTCAGTTGTAGTTCTGCGTGTTTTGAGTTGCTGTGCTGCAAGTAATTGTGAAAAATAAAAACAAATAAATGTGTGAAATATTAAATGCACTGCTCAGAATTCACAGAATTTTTTAATAATTTCAAAAGATTTTTTGTTTGAATTGAACCCAAAATGGTAAGTAAACTTTTTACGCTGATATTCAATACACAAATACTCTCTTAAAATATTTTTATTGTTCTCCGTGAACATTGCATTAGCAGGCACCCGAAGAACAAGCAACCACCGCTGTTAACACATATGCCAGTGATGCCAGTAATTTTACTAGCACCGGTCATAGTCTTATAAACAAAAAATGCACATCGGAACAGGGGCGCTGTCTAGCGTATTTGACTATCAAACATATGGTACGCACACAAGGCCCAAACTTTCACAAGGGCGTTAGCTTGGGCTTGAATGCCTGGAATGCAATTGCACGTGAATTAAATGCAATGGGAATCGAGAAAGCACCTGAGCAATGGAAAAAAGTAAGTCGAGTTTGGCATAAATATCTCATAGGCATAAATATCTCACAATCAATGTTAACATTTTCTTTCAGTGCTTTTCAGCTGCCAAATATTTTGCTCATATGCGTTTCAAAGAAAAATATGCAGGTATTTGAAATTCCAAAATTGATTAGTTTTTTTAAACCCAATATTTATTATTATTATCCCTAGCAAATCCAAATGTACGCATCGATTGGAATGAAATAGAGATTCGTGACTTATTGTATCTGCAAGACTTACGTCTAAAAGGCTATCCAGATATGCCGGATCCTGATATTTTAATACGTGCATTTGATAACAGAGTAATTTTATGAAGCTTATAAAGTACCATGCCAATTTTGAAATTAATCTTGTTTTAGCAAATGTATTTGAGTGACTATCATCCATCCCAAAAGGCAACTTTTTTACAACCACGTGATTTTATGAATGAAAATAAATCTACATATTGTAATAATTTCAATGATTTTACACAATTTTCTTTACCACAATCCCAGCATGACATAAGTTTAGTAGATGAAGTACAAATTAAGTCTGAATTGGAAGATTGCAATTTTGAAGCTACCGAAGATTTTCACCAACAATTGCAACAAATGGTCGAGGCACATAGTCAGCAGGATTACACGACAAAATCAAATATTAGTCATCAAAGTACATCAAATTTTCCAATGCCAAAAATTTTACCTGTGGAGTATGAATCATCTTTAGCTACGGCATCTACTACAAATAAATCTTCCGTGAATTTTCCTCGTTGTCGAAATTCTATTGAGTCTGAATCCAATTCACAACCAGCGGATGCAGCTGCTACTACTTTGGGTCCAGATCATTACTATTTGGAACGGCGTTTATTGGAAATAAATGAAAAATTACTAAAAGAAAAGACTAAGCAGAACAAAATTCTACGCAAAAGAAATAAAATTCTTCAACAAACACGAAAAGATCAAAAAAAGCTTACAGATGCCGTCACCAAATTAGTGGATCATTTTGTCCGCAGAGGAAATAGTTTTTAACTAATTGAAATTTGAAAGAAAAGAAATCAAAAATTTTGATACCAATTCATACTTTCAATCTGTTGTACTTTTTTCTATTACTGTTTTCTTTTACCAAATAAAAACTTATCTTTATGTGTAAGAAATATTGCTTTTTTTTTGTGTTGAATAGTGATTTCAACGCTTCGAACCAGATAAGATAAAAAAAATATGGTAATTGTCTAGAAGTGCGGACAACGCTAAAATTTTCAAATATGGAAACCGTCTTGAAGCACATATATTATCATCACACGGGACACTGCTCTCGTTTTCCTGTAGATTTTGTAATTTACATTTTACCAAAAAATACCACTTAACATCACATGAACGAATTCATACAGGCGGAAAGCCATATTCTTGCGAAATATGTGGTCGCTGTTTTAAGCGCATAGACTCATGGAAACTGCATTATAAGATACATGACAGAAACCAAACAAAAGAAGCGTGCACGAGCCTTAACCAAACACAAGATAAAAATGTAGATAAAATTTTCACGCACGAATTAGAGTTTGAAAAAAGCGATGAAATAAAAATGGAAATGGTAAGATAGGATTTTTAATACGTTGTATCAAATATATTGGCATTAACCTTGCACTCTTCAGGAAACTTCTGATATAGAATTCATAAATAAAATGATAAATGATCAGCCTAAAGCAGGTGATGAAAAAGAAAGGGGTACTCTTACTATCGATAATGTTTGTTCAGGAGCAAGTTATATAAAGGTAAACAAATTGCAAGAAAATTAAGATTTAATAGATTTGGTTCCTTCGTTTCTATTTAGGAAGTTTGTGAAACTGCAAAAGTTAACACGATAATATCTAAAAAGGTAATACATCAAAAACATCGTGACAAAAATATTACTAATGGTGAAAATATGATGGAAAAACCCCAGTGTGATATTTGCAAAAGGTATTTTAGTCGTACAGATGCACTTAGTAATCATATATCCTCAGTACACAAGAGATTGCGTCCGTATGCTTGCCAATTTTGTAAATCATGTTTTGCTTTAAAAATTACCCTAAGAAGACACGAAAGGATGCATACAGGTGAAAGACCATTTGCCTGCAATATTTGTGGTCGTAAATTTGCATATTCTTGGAACATGCGAAAACATCAGAAAACGCACAAGGAATATTCTAAGGAAGAAGATTATCTAAAAGTCGTATCCGAATCCGAAACCCCGCAAAATGAACCGAATAAGCAAAATTCAGAAGAAGATTCAACCGAACATAGAACCAATATTAATAACATGAATGTGAATCATCGGTGTCATCTTTGTCAAAAAAACTTCAGCTTTAAATGCCGTCTTCAAGCGCATATGTTAGCGACTCATAAGGGAATACGTCCATTTGTCTGTGAAGTTTGTAATTTAGATTTCATATCAAAATATTATCTAAAAGAACACGAACGCACTCATACAGGGGAAAAACCCTACGCCTGTGATGTCTGTGATCGTCGTTTTAGGCGACATCAGGCACTAAGATGTCATAGACATAAACATGGTTACGAGATTAATACAGAAGAGGATAATATGAAAAATTAAAGCTGTATTCCAATTCAATAGCTTCGTTTGCTGTTCAAACAAAAATTATTATTCTTAGGTACGACAGAAAAGCAGCAGCATATCAGCGATCAATTCAAGCTGCCATAAAATCATTTATAAATGAAAATGTTATCTCTCTGAGACCTTCTGCTAACAAATCTGACGCTTTGTGTTACTACTTCCATTCGGCACTAATCGCTAAAGATGATCTTTAAATTAATAAAAACATAAGAAATTAGTCGTAAGCAAATTTCTGAAGATTTTACGTTGAATTAACTGAATTTAACTGAATTAAAATAAGTCACTTTATTCCAGTAGTTATTGGGAGTATTACGAGGAAGCTGCGTAGCATTTATAAGTTTTGACTTTTTTGCAGCCATTTGCTTTAAGTTGACGTTGCAATGTATTGAGCAATATGTCAACCCCAACTAACTTGAGCTCGTTCAGTAATAATTGAGTTGATGCACTTCGTCCCATTATGGCCTTCTGTAGAAGCCTTTGGCCAGTTCTTGGAGTTTTTTTTTTCTTCGACAATTTTGACGATTACTTGGAGGAACTATTAAAAAAAATGAATTAGAAAATGACCAATTTGTAATGGTCGCGCTGACGCGGATAAATTTTTAAAAAAACTGGAAAACTCAAAACAATTTCAGAAAAAGCAACCTTATGCAAGCTGGCGTGGCACCACCAACCAATTTTAAAGTAAAAAACTCTATATCATAAAAGGTTTAAATGAGAAGAAAATTAAAATTTAATTTGTATGGGGGATGCAACGCATCCTCAACTAAGTTCCGGCCGCTTTTTCTCCAAGGTTTTATCGCATTGTTTGGAAAAAGACGTTATTAATATCTCAAAAGCAAATAGTCAGAATTTTTTTTTCTAAGTTAGCCTACTTTTTTACATAAACAATGGTGGCTTATTGGCCCTGAACCAAATGCAGACTACTGAAATTTAATAATGTTTACTGAGTTGAAGTACTTACGCCTTTAAGTAGATTTTGTAGAGGATACATCACGTGATAGTGCTGCTTTGAGTTTGGACAAAGATTTTCATGATAAATTGCTGTCTTCACGGCGTAGTGTTGGTTCTATAGCTGGTTGGACAATAAAAGTCTTCTCTTCTTCGATTTTTGTTTTGGTAATATCTAAAATTTTAATTGGAATTAAATGAAAATTTCACTTAAATATAATTATTATTTCTTACTTTTCGCATGTTGAACACTGTTTTCGACCACTTTGGTAGTCAACGTCTTTATTTTGATTTGCCCATGCTGAATATCGCTAGTATTACGTTGTATAACATGTGAGGGGTTATTTTTGTTTGTACCTACTAACCGTACAGAGTTAGATCGTGTTACAATTTTTCGTGCAGCAACAGCTGCTGATATTGCTCTCTTTGTACCGAGGGGATTATTTTCGCTTAGCTTTTGATTTGCTGTAAGAGTGCCAACATTCCTCCACTGAGTGTCCACTCGAGGCTTTTCAGTTTTTACCTCCTTCACGCTGTATTTTGAACAATAGAGATAACACAAAATTATAATTTCTTATACCTTTTTTTTCATGTAGAAAAATTTTAAAATTACATTGAAGAAAAAAAAAATGGTTCATAAAATAAATATGTTTTTGTTGAAATGGCGGTGTCAAAGATGTCCTCAGTAGGCTTTTGCAATGTATATTGACGGTATGACAGTTTCTCATTTTATTTTTTGTTTCTCACAAAACATGATGGATGCAAGGGGATCTCGGAAGCTATAAGCCAGTCTCTAGCCATAACCGACATGTAAAGGTAACTTTCAAAAAGTAAATTTTACAGAACAATGAAATCGAAAATGTGGATTTGATCATTACAAAAATAGACAACTCAAAAACAAGGCATAAGCAGTAAAATGGGCAAAGGATATTTTACTCAGCGCAGATGATAAAAACTTAGTACATACTTCGAGCAATATATATATATATAAATATAAGGGGTATTTATCTAAATGCGCAAAACCCTCGCAAACTTTGCACTTCTGAACCCTGTGCAAACGAACTGTCGAAAATCGTATGGAAAGTTTTTTGAGCGACAGCACAAGTTCAAAAGTGTTTATCGTATAGGTAATGACGAAGTTTTCCAAGGGCCCATACTATTGCAGGGAGTTCCCTGTTATTAGTCCCTGTCTCATTAGTTTTATAATGAGAATCGTCTTATAATAATTGTTGTTGTTGTTGTTCTTATTGTTGTTGTTCTTGATGTTGTTGTTGGTTTTTTTATTGTTTTTGTCCATAAATACATAGTTTTCATAAGAATTCATTGTATAAATTTTTTTGTTTTTCGGTCAAAAAGGGGGTAAATATGCAAAAATTTGTAACAAACGATACACCATTTTAAGGAGAATAAATTAAGATTTTTTAAGAAGCTAAAAAAGTTATAGGTCATTCAGACATTTTTTGGAAAAAATAACGGTTTTTTAAAAAAAATTGGTCAAAATTTTAGAAAAATTGTAATATCTCCAAAACTATGGGCTAAATTTCTTAGGCTTACTCTCCACTATTATAGGCCATTAAATTATCTTTCTTTGGACACCCATATTTTTGATATCCATGCAGCGGTTCCGAACTTATAATGATTTTTCCAAAAGCTATATCCGCAACTTCCAATGGCTATATCTCCGAAACCAGATCCGAGCGACTTTTTTTGATTACATATTTCTTCTTAGAATTAAAAAGCACATAAGATAAGTTTGATTTTATAAAGGTTTGCGAATGTGAGCTAAAGTAAACTTAAGCCGAAATAAATAAAATGGTTTTCCCAACTTTGGCGCTGTTTGTGCGTTCACGTGGTCCCGATGAATTCTGGCGCAAGCGAAAGATTTTCAAAATGACGGCGGTAAGTCAAAACAATAACAAATTGAATTACGTACAGTAACGTTTGTTTTTTAATATTTTAGCACTTTCGGGGTAGGCGTCGCAATGTTTATTCCATTGCCATAAGAAATGTGCACCTTGGTTTATGCAACGAAAGGGCGGAGACTTAAAAGACTGGACATGGAACAGGTAAGAAATGCGTTGCACAGTTGCTAACAGTATTTTTCCAATTTTGATGACCACTATTCATTCATAATAAACATCTTTCCTAGTTATGGGCTACGCGCGTGGAAGCAGGTTGTCAGCAGTATGGTTTAACCGCAAATACATTTAAGGATGGGCTTGTCAGAAGTAACATATTGCTAAACAGGTTAGTTTTCTCTAATGAAACTTGCAATAAAATATTGATGTTTAATTTTTATTCAGCAAAGTGCTGTCCGATCTTGCTATTTGGGAACTTCGATCTTTTGAGTCCCTAATTAAGATTTCACGCGAACGTGCTGCTGTCGAAGGTTTACCAGATTTAAAGGAACGTTCTGTTATGAATCAAGTTTACGGCTTGGCAAATTTAAAAATAAGCTAAACTATTTGCTAACCGATATGTATTTATTTTTCATTTGTTAATAAATTTACACATTTTTGATTTAAATTCAAAATTGAATTTTCACAATAGTAAGGGATTATCACTATGACAAGAGAAGTCATAATGATAAAATACATTTTTGATAAGATTTTCACATGCTGTAGAAAAATATAAATCTATTTACCGGTTAATATTTGCTTCTTAAACATGTATACCAAACCGGTACGTTTTTCATGTAAGTCGGAATTTGAAAAATTATTCCAAAGATGAAACGTGATGAAAATATCTAACGAAATTTTGTTTTTGGGGAATTCTATGATTTTTTCAGGACTAATTTTAGAAAAATAAATATTTTAAATGATCAGTAAAAATCGTTAAAGAGATTTCTATTATCATGTGACTCATTAGTAGAAACCAGCATGGTTTTTAAATATGTATAAGATCATATTTATTAAGCAAGTTTTAGAAGCATTTAACAAGCAGTAGCTCAGTCAAAAAACAATTAAAATAGCTGATTTCGACTTTAGGAAACTTTAGTCTTACCATCAAGTCTATTCGACGTTTTTTGGAAATTTTAGTTTACCTAAATTTTTTTTTACAATCAGAAAGTTCATAACGCCAATAATTTTTGCGCTTAGCATAAACTTATAAACTAAGTGCATATATTATTTATATAACTTATAAATGAGTCACGTATGTGCTTAAAATAGTTATGTGAATAAATGGCAAAATCCTTTTTTGGAGCTTCTAAACTAGATATCCCCATGAAAATAATTATTTTTTCCGCTACCTTGAAAGCGCTAAATTGTATATAAGTATTGACACATATTTGATATTCTTACTCGTCAATACATCTGCAAAAACAAGCAAAAAAAGTTAAAATGTAAAATGCACCATGAATAAAAAAACTGTCCCGCGGTGGCCATTTAAAAATGTCGGGAAAGTACGTTTTAAATCGAATACTATATCGTGAACAAAGTTATATGGGAAAAATGTATTTCTCTAATGCCTCCGCCCAAAAGATTACATAAACAATCGATAAAAATATCAATTCTTCAGTTATATATCGACGGTTCCTAAGTATATAATGCTAAATGAACACATTATTGATTTAAACTCACCAACACACGCTTCTATTAAATACAGAACAAAAATTTAAAAAATCCTTCAAATCGATTAGGAAATCCACGGTGATCATTGTCTCGCAAAAATGTTATTTGATCCACAGTTTATAGTAATGTGTTTCGTGTACCAGTAAAATAAAATACGTGATCCCAAGTATAACAATTTACGGTAAAAATGTGAAGTAAAATTTATGTTTATTTAGGTCCAACCTCTCCATTTGCCAATTTTGTAAACAAAAGAAAATGCTTTTACAACTTTTCAAATTCTATGGGTTTCCGAAAATATGCCGAAGAAAAAAATTACGACGATATGATTGTTGGTTTTTCGTATTTACACCCATATCAGCACATTTTTCAAATATTGTTTTTTCTCTCCATATTCAGGAAAGCTAGAATTTAAAAAGTTATATTAAGAGTTATTTGATATAGTGTAATATAAACAATACTAGAGAAAACTTATACAACCTCTACAAAAAAATTTTCCATGCGAGCGAAAATTTAAAAATGCTATAGGTATGTACTGGGAGAATTATTTTAGGAAATAAAATCAAATTTCACACAAATAGTAAGAAGGATGCGGAAAAGCTCTGGACAAGAACTTTGCCAACTTTTCGGGCGTGGCACCCAAAATAGAAACAAAAAATTTAAGATGCTACACTGAAAGAATTATTTGAAGTTAAGACTTACGCGCACTTCTGCTGTTTAAGATGTAGGGTATTTAATTTATGGCGAGGCCAAAGATAACACCTTAACATGTTTTCTTGTAAATTTTGGTTCATGTGAGAGTATTTTTTATTAGAAGCTCTTAAAACCTCATAATTTGATACATAAAAATGGTTGCCATAGTTCAGGCCACACACATGAAACTCAAAGATAGTAATTCCTGTTCCGAAATTTTTGCAATTACGTATTTACATGATACAAATATTTAAATCGAGCACAACGAAATTATGAGTCTACATCGAAAATCTCCAAAACGAATGTTAATTTATAAAACTTCAAACGGCACTTTATACAATTTTGAGCCTTAATTAAATTCAAACTTAAGCCCTTTAGATTAAAAATGTTTTCATATTTTCATAGCTTATTAATCCTCCGCAGGACACCGACAATTTCGCTGCTTACTAGGGACACCTATGAGGAACTCGTCCTCAGATTTTGTTTACAACTTAGAGGCCCAACGTTCTAAAACCAGTTAAGATAGATATTCACAGGTTTATTTTTGAAGTTCTAATATTTAGCAAAAAAAAATTTTATGTCAAGGACCAGTCAAAAATGAAACCGTGAAGAATGGGCACGTGTCCAGTTTACTAAAACTCGATATCTCGGACACTAATTGTTAAAAAAAAAGTTAGGGATATGATCTTGATATGGTCTTGAAAAAAACCTATTAGTGTTAGCCCCGCGGCTTCAAAAACTGAATTGGCAATTTTCGTATATGAAATTTGGAATAAAATTTCATTATTTTTTAGAGAATAAACTTTTTTTATAATAAATCACTGCAAATGATTTATATTTTAAATTGATGATTAATAAGTAAAAATCTCAAATTGAATAAGAAAAACGATTTCTGGAATACATTTTAATCACGCGAAAAACTACCAGCTTTATGATAAATTTGTTCTCGTTATTACTCAACAACAGCTCCATGAAAAGTGACACGCTTTGGCGTGAGGACCTACAGTACAAAAAAGTTGTTTAGGGTTGGGTTCAGGCCATGCCAAAAGACCGAATGGATGAATTATTTTTGCTTTACCTTTTAAATTATACAGATCAAGCTGCACTCTTACAAAGCAATAAAAACTTACTCTTTTTGTCCAGCGTCCTTGCCTGTAATGTTGCGAATAACTCCACGATTTTGGAGATCTCCCAACGCAGCTCGTTTGGTAATTTCTATAGCACCACCTTTCTTTGGTTTGCTTACATTTTCTGATTCATTCTGTAAATAAATTAAAATTGAAAATAAGCCAAGATTTCAACAGGAGGAAAATGGTGGACAGCCCACCATGATAGCGCAACGCAGAAATTCCCGTTCGAAGGAAACAAAAAAAAAGAGAACCGTAACTTTCAATAAATGAAAAAGGCGCGCTATAAAATATTTTTTTTAAATATTGTAAGGAAATTATTTTGAGTTCTAGCGCTGAAGCCACTTGACATTTTTGTTCCCGACGTTGCTGCTCCTGCTTCTACGATACATTCGCAGAAAAAATAAAATGTTCTTACCTCGTCTACTCTGATGCCATTTCAATTTACTGTTAATATATTTGATAGTTTTTCAAAAAGACAATTAAGGACTTCAATTTTATTACACAAAACGAAAGTTTACAAAATCAACCCGATAAAACTACGTTCGTAATTAAAAGCTCAATTTTTAAAAACAATTAAATTCTATTTTAAACAAAATGCATCTCGAAGCGACACGCAATCAATCCGTTGAAGTTTTTTTTTAAAATTACTTTTTCAATTACCCGTTAAATTTGCAACTAAACGAAGAAAGGCTGAATGCACACGATTGGCTGCTGAAAATCATGCAGTTGCAACAAATTTAAACGGAGCTATGTTGAGGTCAAGTGGTTAAGAATATATGTATGATCCTTGCAGAATTCGTTGAGCAAACTATCATTATACTACGGCAGAGTATGAAAACAAATAATGTGACAAATAATATTAATTTCAAATAGATAATGCACAGATTTTTGCAAATAACCTTATGAAGGTCTTATATCTTCAGGCAGTAGTGTCAAAACAGTGCTTTTTAAACTTTTGCTGAATATCGAATAGCATTGATGCCAGAATATTGAAAAATAAATTATTTCCATTGGTCGAGGTCATTACAGAAGTTAAAAAAAGTTTATGAAATATTTCTTATAATTTTTTTTCTTAATTTTAAATTTACATTTAGTACGCGCTTGCTGCACTTTTCATAGTGGCTCACACCAATTATAATAATAGGCACGTGTCAGCAAAAGAGGGTTAAGTCGTTGATTGGAGGATTTTTGTTATATGTACTCAAATTTTTATATGACAAACAGGTCAAATAAGAACATCAAGCTAATGCACCGACCAAAAATTAAATTTGGTAATATTAGCGACAAAAAAAATAAAGAAAAGGTTAACAAGTTTTTTACCATTTTAATGAAAAAATATTAAACCATTAATTCCTTGTTTACAACTTGGCAACCCTGAGCCAAAAGCCTGAATTTGCGCAGACCAAACACATTTATATATGTCTCCAGAATATATGACCGCGGGGTAGTTCCCTAGCGCCACAACTAAAAACAAAGATTCGGGAGTACACAATTCTAACAAAAAAAAAAAAATACTAAAAATGCAATATCTGGGTATTTGTAGCAGTTACAGTTAAGAAATTTCGGTAATTGTCTAGAAGTGCGGACAACGCTAAAATGGGGGTAAAAAAAAAAAGTAAAGTCGTCAAATGACGTGCTTTTTTATAAAACTTATAATTCCGTCGGCGGAAAGTGAAAATTATGCACCGTTTTTTTTTTATAAACAATTAAAGTACATAATTGACATAATTACTATAGAACATCTTTGACTCGTTTTCCTCTTTACTCGTTACTCGTTACTAAAACTCGTTACTCGTTACGTTAAAATGGCCAAATGGCCAAAAATGTACCAGAGGATCGCATCTTTAATTGCTTATAAAAAAAAAAACGATGCATAATTTTCACTTTCCGCCGACGGAATTATAAGTTTTATAAAAAAGCACGTCATTTGACGTTTTTACTTTACTACTTTACCCCCATTTTAGCGTTGTCCGCACTTCTAGACAATTACCAAAAATATATATAAAACAAAATTTAAATAGCATAATTGAAAGATTCTCTTCAATTCAAAGTTCAAAGAAAAATTGCATCAAAATTATTTGACTACAATTTTGCTTATGAATCCCTAAACTCAGAAAAATATTTTATATTGGCATCTCTGTGCGTCTGAGAATCAAATTCAGAAACTTAAAGTGAGCGTGAGAACATAGAACGTAATGTTATCTACAGCTGTTGCTAACATTGTTGTGCTGCCAGCGTTTTTAAATGAAATTTTTTACACAAAAATACAGTCCGCTCAAAAAATTTGTAAAACTTGCACTTGTGTGGAAAAATTTTATATTCTTAACAGCAAATTGCAAATTTTATTCAATAATTTGTTCAATCTGGAACTGTCAAAATGGATTATTATATCTCCAAGCCCAATAGAGATTTAGTTTCTGGCTATTTTCGGAAAAGCGGCTTTTTCACCAAGCGATTTAGAATGCTTTGAAATGAATCTTAGGCTTCACCAGTGGCTTCCCCGGGCATCTATATTGCACATTATGTTTCGAATAATTTCCCAAATTTATTTGAAAAAAACTATTAAACGAATTTTAGACATCACCAGGAGCCTGCTACAGAAATAATAATAATAACTATTAACTTTGATCGAAAATTACATTTATTTTTAAACTAGAAAGTACAAATCACTTCTATTCTTGATGTCCTTGAAGGTGCTTTTTTGATGTGGGCTATTTGAATTTAAATTTGAGACTTTTTGCTTCTAAGTGTATCAAGACTTCTCCATACATTTGCTTTCGGAAATTTTTTGAAATTTGTAAAAAAAATTACTGCTATGTCATGGCAATGCCCGCAAGCAAAAGAATTGTTGATTCTAAATATTTGTTTGTGTGCTATGATTTTTAACTATTTAGGAAAAAACTCACTGATTTTTCGATACAACAAGTGAGAGCTTGTCAATGTTTGTGTGAAAGTCTAATTAAAAAGTTTTTAGACTAGCTGGGCATATAGTATCACATATTACACCTTAGCCATGTTTCACTGTGGTGACACTAACATCACATGGTCTATCTCATTTTAGTGATTAACTTTTTGTTATCCAATGAAATTAAAGTCGTCAGCAGAGTAAGAAAAGTAGGTCTGCCTCAGCTTCAAAACAAAAATTGTGTTTATTTAAATATCAACTTCAAAGCAAAATATTGATATCAAAATTTTTCCAAATCTTCCGCTTGAATTATTTGGCGAACAACAAAAAAAAAAAAAATAAAGAAATATGAATTGACTTTTTAACACTCACATTACCAACTGAAGTGTATTTGAAAAGTGTCAACTGTGGGAAGGAAATGGCGACACTTCCGTCTATAAGTGCGAGTATGTGGCACTCGCATACATATGGATGTCTAGTAGAAGTTAATACATACTCTTTTTTTTAAACTGAATGGATTGTGAATAGAAAACTTCTATACCAAGTTGCAGGGATGGTAAGTGAAATTTTCTTTTTTCTTGATGTGTGTGCATTGTTAGATTTATAAGAAAAAAAAAAACTTGGGAACTTTCTTTTATGCGTTTCTACTTAAAAGGGGAGCACAAAAATACAATTTTAATGGAGTCTAAAAAGGATAGCTTGGAAGGGCTTGTTAGGACTAAAGACTTTTATTTTATATTCTTTGTATAAAATCATTGTTGTTGCATAGCTTTTGAGTAATACAAAAATAATTCAAAATGTGTGAGATTTGTGGGTTATGCCATTTAAAATTGAAAGGGATAATATTGGTGTAAAAAATAAAAATAAAAGCTGAGGCACTAACAAAGCGAGTAATCATATTGGAAATTGCGTCCGTATGCTTGCCAATTTTGTAAATCATGTTTTGCTTTAAAAATTACCCTAAGAAGACACGAAAGGATGCATACAGGTGAAAGACCATTTGCCTGCAATATTTGTGGTCGTAAATTTGCATATTCTTGGAACATGCGAAAACATCAGAAAACGCACAAAGAATATTCTAAGGAAGAAGATTATCTAAAAGTCGTATCCGAATCCGAAACCCCGCAAAATGAACCGAATAAGCAAAATTCAGAAGAAGATGCAATAAATTAACAAACATAGCAAAAATCATTAAAAAATTTGTGTTTTGTTTGGTGCGATATATTAGAAATATAGTAGGAATTTTATCTTATCTAACTAAGCAATGTATCGAAAATATTTTTGTTGATAGTCTTATCGTTTATAACGTAAAGTTTTTTTATTTTGTTCATCACCTTGAAGTAACCAGAACATACATAGCAAATTATGTGTACTGTGATAATCGTAGTCGCTAATAACACTAGTTGGCAAAGCTTTAAAGCACAAGAGCGGAACAATTTTCCTTAAAGATTTTTCGAGATTACTATTTAGTGGCCACTTGATTGATATTACTTTTCATAAGTTATGAAAATTATCGAATATCCGCTTTATAAAACAAAATCTGAAAATATCCAAACTTGAATATTTTTTGTCGGAAAAGAAAATTTCGAAAATTCTATTTCTTGAAAGAGTAGTGTGAAAATGTTTATTATTCGCTTTTTTCAGCTCTTTGAAAAAAAATTATTGTCGTTAGCTAGTATATCGGGCAGAGTTTCATAGGCATCTGCTGTATCTGAATACGCTGATTGAACGTATTGCCATCAGGGCCTCTTGGGAAATTTGTTGCACGTGTATTTATTTGAGCAAATGAATTACATACATAAATTTAAAGATAATACTGATTTATTTAAACAATTAATAAAATTATATGACATATTGGGCAATAAACTATAGTTTATAATATATATCTAACTACTATTAATTGTATAATATTTCGTCTTGTTCATCTTAGACGAACAATGGAAGACTTGTTTTCATTATAATATTTGTATATACGAGTATATTATGTAAATGTATTATGTACTATATGTTTATAGTTACAATTTGGAAGACATTTTACCTTTGGAAGACATAATTTCACATTTCATTTGTGTCAATGTATAATATATAGTTAACATTTCCTTAATCTAATTAATATATACTTTAAGTTTTCTGTTTTCTTATATATTTTAATATGTAAAGGATATTAACTAAACGTAGTTTGAGCAGTAAAAAATAAAAATTAAAAAAATCTTTTGCTATCCTCTTGAGAAAATCGGTCTCTTAAAGAAAATTTTTATTTTTTTGACCCATTTTCTATTAATTCTTCTATGTATTTTATGAAAATAAATAAATTAAGTTCATGGCGAACAAAATAATGACCACTACAAAGACGCATCTAAAACGGAAGACCAATTTCGAAAGCGTTAATTAATGCATTTCCAGAATCATAAATACCAATTACGCCGAATAAAATGCCTAATGAAATTATGATATAATCTTTGGCTATTTCTCTCTGGTCCAGCAGATGTCCCTTGATTTTCAAATGAAAATAACATGGCCAAATAAAGCTTAACATTGTACCAGTAAAACTACCTATGAAACCCATCAGTATTGAGAAGTGCGGTATGAATATAGCCATTAAAATTGTAGACACAATCACACCTACACGAAAGCCAAGACCCCAAACTTTGAGCCCCCCATCCAGATGCCATATTGAGGGAAATTTCGTTTTAGGCGGACCACGAAAAAAGTTTCTCTCCAAGAGCTCGCATGCTGCATAGTAAGGAAGCGGGTAGCTAAGGATTGCCTTTATCACTAGGAAAAAATTGACCATTCCTTTAAATCCTTGCGAATGTAAATTATTTGTTATAACTTGTTGAGTATCATTCTGAAATGTCAAAAAGCAAATGTACCCAAATCCAGCTTTAAAAATTGCTGCCGCAATATGAGACCAATCCAGCATCCAATTAAACTTTGATCGATCAGTCATATTACCCTCTAATGTGGGTAGGAAAATCTGTGATGTGTAAGAGAATACAATGACTCCCAATGATATGGGAAAGTTTTCCATGTCAATGCTCCATCTGACTTTAGACCAACCCCAATCACCGATTTGCAAAATGCAGTAACCTAAAATGACGGCATTAATTACAATGTGGGACATGGTACACCAGAAGGAAAGTGTTGATACCATCTTAAGGGATTTGAGAAATCCCATTGGCAATAGAAATATTCCAATAAGTAACATCCATGATCGAGAATCAAATGATCCCTGTGGATATGAGCCGGCTAATAGATCTCCACAGACAACAACATACAAAATACATGTCATCAACAGTTCAATTAGTTGTGCAATGCTTACAGCTCTGGCACCCAGTTTTGGTCCAAAGCAAATTTTTGCTATAGCTACATAGCTGTCGCGGACTCTGACTAGTTGACCAGTCGTCGGATCTGGTTCGTAAAGACATTGCACTAGTACTTTTCCTGTATAGCAACAAATGTGCGCAATACCGACCATTGCTAAAATGGCCCAATATCCACCGTGCAGTACTGCAAATGGCAACGAGACGATGAACATTCCTTGTATCGCATTTGTAACATTCCACGCTGCTTGATATTCATCGATTTTTGAACCACCGCCACCTTCTCCCTCGCAAACGAATGAACTTCCCTCGGAGCCAACACTAGCTTGCCTGAAAATAAAAAAAAAGATATTATGAATTATTAACCGTTAGTAATAAAAGCTTACAATGGAAAATGTTAAAAATTAACAATTCGCTTAGCGCATACTTTTATTATAATTTTTGATTGTGCCACATTCGAATAAAAAGGTTTAGGTTGGTCAAAATTTGTACTTAAACGAAACTTTTACGGGAGAGGTGCATTCACATGTGCATCACTTCATAATACTCGTTGAGACGGTAAAAATTCGTTATCGTCAGGTTTGTGAAACAGTGGGTGAGACCCGGTGGGGACAATTAAGGTGGCAGCTCAAAGTGAAAGTATTTTTCAGTAAAAATGAGCAAAGCCAAACAAATTTTTCCAATTACCAAACGCCAATGAAAAGCTTGCATTTCTATTTTTAGACACAAATAAACCTTTGAATAGTAAAAACAAATGGCGGACCACACCATGACTCATATGATAATATGAAAAATATTTTAAGATTTGAAAGAAATTAAAAAAATCGTACTAGCTGAAGACTTTTGGTAAGCGTGAAAGGCTTAAAAATAAAAAAATAAAAATATGGAAAATCTTGAAAACATCGAAAGAGGTTGAAAAACTTGAAATAAGTTGAATGAGGCTGAAAAAATCGACAAAACTTGATATCTTGAAAAAAGTTGAAAGAGGTTGAAAAAGTCATAAATCTATGAAAAATGTTGGAAAAAGTGAAAGAGATTGAAAAAGGTTGATAGAGTGGATGGAAAAAGTCGAAAAAATATGGAAGATATTGAACAAGTTGAAAAGACGAATAAAATTGAATGAGTTTAAAAAAAAATTGAAAGAAAAAATGCTGAAAGCGTTGTTAAAATATGGAAAAGAGTGAAAAAAGTTGAAATATCCTGAACGTTTTGCAAGATATGACGTTATAAATATTAAAACTAATATTTGTATACGTATACGCCCCTATTAGAGTCTTTAAAAACTTTAAACCTACCCTAATCTTAATTTTGTTAGCATATCCATCAAATCCCCAAGTTTCATCAAAATCGCTGCAGCTGTTTTCGAAATAAAGTTCAGCCATATATTTATATACATACATACATACATATGTACAATTTTAGCTCGTTTAAGTATGTATGGTAGATAGATAAGTAATGCGTTATCATATCTATACAAAAATGTGAGCAAGAGTTTATCAACATAACATTGGCGTAACTACAAGTTTCTTCTGTGGAGTCACACCATATATTTCTTTTTCAACATGTCGTATGAGTAACGTGTAAGAAATAATCTCTTTGCATTTGAGTTGCGTAAATGCAAAACATTTTCTCACTCACATTGCTCTCACCTCAGGCTAAGAAGCTAATAATAACACTAGGTTCGTTCCTGAATTTTTTGGTCTAAATCCACGCGACCACGCGAGAGAGTAAAAAAATTAAGAGATGAAAAAATGTAAAAAGTACATGAACGGAAAGACCCATTTCTTTATTCCGAGAGTAAAAGTCAAATATTTTTCAATGTAGTGAGAAAAAAAAATTTAGTTTTCTAAGCAAACACAAACAATAAATAAATCTGTGGCCACAAGGAATAACAACTAAACTCGATATTTGATGACAAGGCGAAACAGTATAAGTCAATGAATATACACATAACTTATGTTATTTCGGTTTGTCATCAAATACCGAGTTTAGCTGTTATTCCTTGTGGCCACAGAAAAATCTAAAATTGCATGTTATTGAAAGATAAATTGAATTCTTTAAACTCAGAGAATAACATGGGTAATAAAAATAGCCAAACTAAAATTAATATTTATAATTCAGCTTGCACAACACAGAACAGCTGATATATGAGTAGTTATTAAATTCCATTGTTCTTCAGAGAACGGAAAAAGCATATCTAGCAGGGCTTGCAACTCCAGTGCCATCCCTAGTTACGCCAATGCAGCAGAGCAGTTGAGCGTATTTGTCTAACATTTTGTATCGTCACATCTCAATGAAATTATAAATGTAATTCAATGACTAAAAAAAAGTTGGCAGTTTAGAAAATTTAGCATACCATTTTAAAGCTTTTTAATTGAGCTTTCAAACGATATTGAATAATAATTTAAAATCTATTGGAATCATGTTATCAGTACATATATAATTCCGATCGTTGAACAATGATAAGCGTGAACAGTTTTCTTTGTTAAGTTTACTATAACGTATTAATGCAAAACATTCAACAATAAAATACACTTGCAATAGCTGGCATTTGTAACTTATTTTTTAGATAGTACGAGTATTTTACTCGTTATTGACATACTATAAATCATTTTGGCATAAGTCAAACCACTGTTGCACTACAATTTTTTAATGTTAAAATACTTTTTATCTCTGTTCTTATCAACTCTACGAAAAAAGTTGGCAAAACAAAAATAAAGTTGCAAATATGTTGGTCCTTTTGGTTTTCTTTCAAATTTGCACAGAAAAAAAAACAAGAAAAATATATCAAAGCTTTTTATATTTTCGAAGTTTTGAAAAATTTTCAAAAGAAATAACATTTTTATAAAAATTTAAAAAAAGTAGCAGATATTAAGATCTTAGTTTTATTTTGAAACATTTTTAACCGTTTCTATGCGAACTTCAAAAAAAAGTGAATAGTAAAAAAATAACAAAATTTGAATTTCCGTCAATTTTCAAATTAAACTTCCACAAGATCTATTTAATTCCAGGAAAATGTTGAAAAAAAATATTTGGGATATTTTTTCAGAATACCAAAAGACTCAGAAACTTTATTCAAAAATTGGTAAACATCGTATGTTTGAAAAAGGTTGAAATATCAAAAAAAAAAACCTATTTCAAAAATACAAACTTTGCTTTTAACCGCAGCACTATTTAACTTATCTGAAAGGTATTTATAGTATCATAATTATGCTTATATAAGCTTTACTTTGAAACCAATTGGTTGAGAAACTAATACCGTTAGTTGAGTGTGTGTCGTACGATGAGTCAAAATAAGTCTAAGAGTCTTACAGAAAAAAGGACTCAAAAACCGCTTCTCAAAACAAAATAGCATTTCGTTTTTTTTAAAAAAAAAGTCCAAAAACAGAGACGGTATTTTTCAAAGATAAAAGGAGAATAAAAACTTTGCTTTTAAGATCTATGTATAACCATCATAGATTTCGATTGCAACAAATGGTCCATGGTTTGTAGCATAAATAATACCCAATATATGTGCCTTTAGTTTGTTTAGGTGTTTTCAAATAATATTGTAGTGACAATAGTTCGAAAATTCGTTGAAAACACTTGACAATTGGAAAAATGTTTACTCTAAAAAACTTCATAGAAGCCCATGATACTCTTTAGTGCTTTGTACCTGAATCCATTTGTCTGTTGATATCTGCCATCGTATTCATTTAAAGATGTATTCTGATACTCTTCTGCCTTGTAGGGTGCACTATCCGTATCCATCCAATTATTTGGGTTTCTAAAAGGATTTAGTTCTGTGGTTTCAACTAATCAATGGAAAGAAAAACGAAAGTTTGGAATAAAAAAAATACAATGGAATAAACAACATAATGTTGATGCAACATTACCATTCTCATAGCCGTTTTCTGCACGTAACTCTTCCTGCGGTGGCTGCGGAAATGCTTGCTGCGGTCTAGTGCCTCCTGGTTGTTCATAGTCCTTCTTGTCGGGCATTGTTTGGCGTGCTGTCTGAACAGCAACATTGAATATGTTTTTTAAAGGTGGTAGGGGTATAGTCTTTAATTTTGCTATGAATGACATGGTTGACGATGACGATGACAATGGCGATGGTAATGAAGATGCTCTGAAAGTGACGGTGGCGCAGTTTTCAGGAAAGACGAGTGGATGAACTTCTCAATATTGATTTTATGTATCGGATGAAAATAAGCCAAACAATTCGGCAATATCTTTTTTGTTCACTACAATAATGGCAATTTTAAATCAGAAATTAATTTTGCAAAGCATCAGAATAAGCCAATATTATTATATACATCGTTGTAAATAGTTTTACAATACATACCGATTCTTATTCCTGTGATTGCATCTTCAATTGGTCGACAATGCGTTTTAAGAAAAAACTTTAACTACTTCATTTGTGAAAAATTTACCAAATCAATAAAGTGCTCATTAAATTTAACAAATCGATTTCAAAATATAATGTAACTACTTAAGATTCAAAAACAAAACCATTTTTAATATTTGATTTATTTAAAAAATTAAAATATATAATTTATGTAACTCAAGGCTTACTACCAAATGCCAACGGGTTCAAAAAAAGATTTCTAATTGAAAGAGGCTGCAGACACGAGCATGCGCAGATCAAAAATATTATATGTATCAATGTATTCGGGTTTTTTAAGGTTTTTCTTTTGTACCTGGTAATCTCTTACATTTCATGCCCAATGAATGATGGATGCAATTCGCGAATCCTTCTTCTGTTACAATATATGATGGGTGCAGGTAAATTAATTCTCAAATTCTAATTTTAATTAAATTATCTGATGCTTTTAATTTGGCTTGCTGTTTGTTTATTGAGCTTAAGAGGGGATACTGAATTATGAGGTCTAAAATATATAATTTTTTTTTATTACTTAAATCAATACCGATAGCATTCAAGAATATTTCGGTCAGATTCGAGCATGTGTTCCGCTACGGATCTGCTACTTTGCATTGAAGCTTGGTGCGCGCTTTCTAAAAATATAAAGGACTCCATTTAAAGTTTTTTTTAGTATTGTACAATACATAAAACATTTTTTTATATTTATTTCCTTAATTCATCCAGATGAAAATTATTTATATGAAAATTTCATTTTCATTTTTTTATTTCAGACATGAATATCGATCTGAATCTTTCGCGCCAATTAGATTCTTCAGTAGGGGCACGCTCAACGATATATAACGTATAGAAATTTTTCTATGTTATACAAATTTTTATTATGTTCGTAACATTTATGAGAATATTCCAAAAAGTTCGCTGAAAAGACCGAAAATAAACTATGTTATATGGCGGCCTCCCGTTTTTTTTTTTTTAAAAAAAAGTTTTCTGCATACATCGATGAGGAAAGGTCGAAAAAATAGCAGAATGCCTATAAAGTTAAACGGCAATAAAAGTTAGACGGCAAAAATTTTGACGCTAAAAAAGTTAGATGACAAGGCAATGGTCGCCAAAACTTTGGATGACAATAGAGATGAATAATAAAAAAGCTGAAAACCAAAAAAAAAAAAAACTTGGAGAACAAAAAGTTGAACACAAAAAATGTTGGACGAACAAAAAGTTAAAAAAAAAGTTTAACAACATAATATCGATGTATTTTTTGTCGTCCAAATTTTTGTTGCACAACTTCTTTGTTGTGTAACTTCTTTGTTATTTAATTTATCATGTTTTGTTTAAATTTTTTGACGTCCACAAGTTTTTCCTGTCCAACTTTTTGTCGTCCAACTCTTTTGTTAACATTTTTGTCGTCCATTGTTTTTCGTTCAACGTTTTCAGCGATCAACCTTCTTCATCCCTAAATGCAATAGAATTTTTTCGAAAAATGAGCCCAAAACGAAAGCGTGCTTGTGTTGTCAAAAATTTTTTAATCACAAAAGATATCTAAGTTATCTAAGTTATTTTGGTTGGAATTATCCTTGGCTATAAAAACCTCATCCATTTCCAGAACTTATGGACTAATCAGCGATGCATTGAAGAACATTTCGTAGATAAAACTTTGTTTTAACTAAAGAATTTCTCCTTATTACTTAGCTTGTCATACATATTGAATTTGATTTACCAGCGATGGGCACGTAGTGGTAATTTCCGCCCACATGGCCCGAACTGTTACTCGACGCACAAGCAACCAAAAAACAAATTCACAGAATTTCAATGCTATCGACGCACAGCGTTGACTTGAATTCAAATGAAAACAAAAAGAACACACAAAGGCATTAGCGACGGTGCCGCATTGTGTCTCGACGAATGTAGCAATTGTTTTTTGGTTTTTTTTTTGTGCTATTGGCGAATTCGGAAATGATAGCAAAAGAACTTTAAAATTTCGTTTTTTGTTGCTGGATTTTGTTGTTGCACCCTTTTGCTAGATTTCCATTCCCACCGCTGTTTTATACCAAGGAAGTACAGCTCGACGCTCGTTTAGCTCTTCCAGCTCTTACTCAATAACAATAAATATCTACATTGGTGTTCGCGAGCTTATTCTGTTATTCGAGCTAAATCATTTTGGTTCGCAACAAACTTTATGCGTAGCAACACTTTTGCAGGCCTGAGGACCTAATAGATAAAATTTTGTAACATATTGAATACACTCTATTGCCATAGGAATTATGATGACCTTCAGTTGCTCATCTCACTACATAACGATTGCAAGTATTTATTTTATAATATGCAATAGTAAATATTCTTACAGGGACCTAACAACCCATATTTTGTGGGCGTTACACATTTTTTTTTTTGTCTAATAAAACAAGAAAATTTGTGTTTGATTTGCAAAAAACCATGCATACGAGTATATGATTAGATTTCTTTATTTTCTACAATAACTTAACAACATTTTTTTGCTTTTTTAATTCAAAGTACATATGTACATATGTGTGTGTATATTCTTATTTATGTTTGTACAAATTTATTTGTATGTATTGTTATACTTGCATATATGTATCGTATGTTAAATATTAATTGCTGTAACAAGTTTTTCGCACTCCAGCTAAAATGTTGCTGATCTCATCTTCTTTACGTGCCTCAATACCGGTATTTGCATCATTACCACTATTTCCACCTGGGTGATGTATCGTGGAGTATGCAGGGACTCCAACTTGTTGTTGTTGCTGTTGTTGCTGTTGATGCTGTGACGGAGACACGACTGCAGTTGCACGCTGTGCAAGATTCGCTGAGTTGATTGGATCGTGCTCAGATGAGTCGTTTGCACCAGACGCGCCAATAAAGTAACTCGGTGACATACCGGCGGTTGTGACAACGGCGCCATTGAGACTTTCATTGCTCTGATGATGTGAATGCGAATGCGAATGCTGATGATACTGTAAATAGTTGCTCTGTTGCGACTGGCTGTGATGGGAGAGACTTGAATGGGTGGGTGGTGAATCATGAAGCTGAGTCGTCAATTGAAAAGGCAGTGCCAGCGGTGATGGAGGACATGAAGTGCTCGCAATTGTATAAGGCACTTGAGAGTAAAAGTTGCTGTTACAATTGGAAATTGCGACTGATGTATTGTAAGCTTTGTATTCGTCGTAGTTGTGATTTGTGTCCGGATACTTAGAATATTTGACGACATAAGGACTCGATGTCGGTGTTGACTTTGAAGAATCCACTGCCACCTGTTCGTTGCAAATGTCTGAAGGAAAGTGCACATTGACTGTAGCATAACGTATGTATTCTTTGTCCTGTATGCTTTGGTTATAAGCATTGGAAACGGTTAGATAATCAGATGGAGAAATCATTTCACTGCTACTGGTTGGCACTTTATTTTGCTGCATTATTAGGTCGGAAAAGGAGCGTTGTGCCTGTGTAGGGTGGTACTGCATGTCGTACAAAGATGCCTGCGGTGAACAGACCATATTTGATGTATTCAGCGTTAGCGGAATTATGTCATTAGATGGCGGTGCACTACTTATTCGTTGACTGTTATCATTCGATGTCGACATTGGAGGATAAAATGTTCCTTTTACTGAGTGCCCGTGATCAAGTAGACCTCGATTATTGCACGTGACATACATGCCACGACCGGCAACAACTGCTGTCGATAGCTGTGGAGCTAAGGGATGTGTCTGATATTGTTGTTGATTCTTTCTTTGAGTCTGCTCGTTTGTCAGCGTATTATTTTGTAGAAATTCATTTTGGGTCGTCTGCTCCGACTGATTGTGATTATGTGACCTTGTCTTATTATGGTTGGATTTTGTTCCAGTTTGACTACTTTTAAGTTTTTGCTGCTTACAGGGTAGTGATGTTTCAAAGCTGGACTTTAAAGTTTGGGCACCAATTTCGTAATGCATTTGCCTTTGAAGGTATTCTTCATTGTCTGGCGTATCGTGATTGGTGAAACGATCGTTTGGACTTGATTTATAGTTGAGTTCCATTTTCTGTCCATAATAATTTGACGCTGGCACTTGTGGTGAACTACGCTGCTCTTCCGTTGTAGAACCACAAGTGTTCACAAGCGGTGACATTGATTTCTCACGGTTTTTTGTAGATGCCGATGACTGCGTCGTAGCTGGTTGCTCTTTTGCATTAGCTTGTAGATTTCGCAACTTCGATTGCTTTCGTCGTCTGGGTCGGTATTTGTAATTTGGATGCTCGGTCATATGTATTACTCTCAGGCGTTCAGCTTCTTCAACATAGGGGCGTCTGTCTTGTGGTGTAAGAGATCGCCATTTTTTGCCTAAACGAATAATTGTTTTAGTATGTAAGCCTATGTTAGTCAAAGAGTACATATTAAAATTTTTATGTTAAAAAAAAGGGAAAGCTCAAAAACTGCTAGCACTAAAAGAAAGCTTATTTTTTATTTTTTGTTGCTGGTTACTGGTCTTCACGTTTTGTGAACATGTAACAGTTTAAATAAGCTTTTCCTCGTGAAATGTGTGCGAAAGCACAAAAATTAACTGGCACTGTTTTAAGAATGTAAACAGAGTTTTACGTCTTATTTGAATTTTTATGTAAGCTGACCAGCTTTTCCTGAATTTATGACTGATGACTTTGCACTTAAGTCATTTAAAATGATAATAATCGATAACTATTCGAAAATACTATGCTAAATATACTTACCTAACATTTTACTAAGGTCAGCATTATGCAAATCTGGATTTTCATCGGCAAGTTTTTTTCTCTCAATCTTTGCCCAAACCATGAATGCATTCATTGGTCGGCGAATTCTGGCTTCTTTGGCACATTTAGCCTGATTCGTGTTTGATCTGTACTTAGCATCGTTAGCTAACATATGCCTATCTAAAAATGAACAATTTGTTGCACAAATATCACTTTTATTTTCATAACCCCATAGACTTGTCTCCATGGGTGGCGAACATTCGTCCATTTCTGGTGATATCGAAACTGACATCATATTCGGATGTGAGAAGAATTTGTTTAGCACCGAAGAACTACTTGTTAAAATCGGAAAATTTGAGTTGATTAGTGGAGCATGTGATGTAAAAAATGATCCAGAATGTATTGAATTATGATCGTGTGCTAAAATTGATCCATTTGTTGACGCGCAATCGGTATCATAATTCGAGTTATGCATGATTAATTGCTGATGATGGGGAAGTTTTGGCGGAGAATAAACGTTATCGCCGCGTTGATCTTCAATCGCTCCACTACTAAGCGGTTCACGGTGTAACCTTCCGTCACTTGTTAGTAAATATTCGTAAAAATCAATGTTTTTATTTGTTGAACGTGGCAGGAAAGCTCTCGGCATTAAACTATAAATGAAAAAATAGTAGATGTGTTAAAGGATGGTAGCTAATAAAAGTTTTGTAGATTTAGTTATGCCTCTTAACATAAAAGCCACGTGGTGTAAATTTTAAGGACGAAAGGCAAGGCAGGATCTAGGTGATGCGCCAACTAATTTCGTTTGATAATATCAATATACGCCTATTTTTCATAAAATTATGCATGTAGGAAATTATGCAAGTTAAGTCTTAAAACTAGTTCATTTTAATGCAAGGTGACAACACTAATCAGCTGTCATCAGTTAGTTTTGTTTTCATTTGCAAGTGCGGTTTTATTTCTTAAATTGAATTTTAAAAATTCTGCATTATTATGAAATATATTATATTATAAAAAGAATTTTAAAAAACTAGTGAAATTTATCACGTGATCTGATCTTTAATAAATGCAATAAAAGATGTTAATAAAATCGAATGAAAATGCCGTTCTATTTGAAGCCGCGGCGCAGCCGGCAGAGCCACCTGTGCAAAGGAAGCTTATTCTTGTTGCAAAAAATTTTATTCAATTGCATTTTCTAAAAAGCAAAATCAAGTGCGTAAAGTTAAGTTTTCTCTTTTCGAATGATTTTCTTAAAAATTGTATTATGTTTAAGTGGATTGCCATTGGTGATGAAGCGCAGCACATACATATGTACATATGTATGTATAGTCCGGAAGACAGCGTTGCATTTTTCAATGCCATTTCCTCTCGCTTAATTTTTTTTTGCAATTCATAGTGTAAGTAAGGCTGATAATGGATGATGGGTCTGGTTATGAGAGGCCAACTGCAGAAAGTTTTGCTCAATAACTCGGAAAGTAAGCCACGAGTAGAAAATTATGTTAGGACCAATGTTGTAGAGCAGATGAAAACACATCGATTTTATGCCCAAAAAATTTCGGTGTGACAAGATTTGACTCACTTTTCATAGTCATAAAATTTTCAATGACCATCTCCATCTCCATCCCAAAATAACTATTTTTGCTCAAAATAACAAAATTTATTGGAAACTTTAAAATGGTGAACGGTTGGTCAAATCTTATCGTATGGAGATTTTTCGGACATGAAATCGATGTGTTTTTATCTGCTCTACAACATTGGTCTTAACATAATTTTCTTTTTGTGGCTTTCTTTTCGAGTTATTGAGCGAAACTTTTTTTCGTTGGCCTCTCACAATCAGACCCACCACGACTCTAGCGACTGGTACTTATTGCCATTATCAGCTTTACTTAAACAATATCAACTGCAAAATAAATTAAGCGGGAGGAAATGACATTGAAAAATGCAATGCTGCGTCCCACACTAATACAGTATGTTCCAAATGTGAATTTTAGTGTTTTTTTTAAATGTTTTGCTCTGAAATTTGTGGCGTTGCCAATTCAATTGTAAAATAATATGAGGCCATATTTGGTAAGTTATTTATTTTTTGTTACTATGCTATCTTCTTAAACGAGCCATTATTATATGCGAATTGGGCTGTCCGTTATTTTACAGGTTTCTTAAATCGAGAAGATTGAGTATGCCAATAATTTTCTCAAAAGGCAAATAAAAAATTAATAGATCTAAATATGTTTTCAAGGTAGTAAAATATGAATTTTTTCTTTGAATGAAAAGCAGGGTTGGCAAGTGGCCGCTTTTGAATCGGCCAAGCCTGAAATTGCATGTCAAAGCCGGGGGCCTTACAAAAAGTCATTAATATTGTAATATTACCGACTAAAAAAACATAAATTTTTCCCAAAAAAAAATTTTACTTTTTACCATTTTAAAGAAAAGATATTTTCTTTTGGGATAACTGGAAATTTATTGCTTTCAACTTGGTAGCGCTGGGCGTATTGAAGGGTGTGTTATGATAGGGTAGCTGTCCTACTCTTTAGTGTCTGTTTAGTACTAGAAGAGCCTGAGGCAACGTATTCATATAAGCTCGAATTTTAAGATTCGAATTTACCAAAATTGTGAAAAAATCGCGTACAAAAAGTGAAAATTGTAAAAAAGTTTATGAAAAATCACACTTATTTTAATAAAAGTTTCTTTTCATATAAGTTTTATTTTATTGGAAAGTGAGAATCCTTTTTATAATTTTCTACATTATCTTAATTACAGCGGGAAAAAACAAATCCTGAGAAAATTTTTAGGAAAAGGGCTCTTTTACGAAACATTCGCTCCTGGCCCTGTATGGTGTTAATCTGCCGCTGGCCTGCTAATACACTGAAAAAATGCTTTGGAAATATTATAAAAAAATTTTAATCTTAGTCGTCACCAATTGGATTCGAACCTGGGTGTCATATGTTTAGGGAAATGTACTTTAACGAGCTAACGCGTATCTATATTCTATGACTTTGTAATTATTAATGTAGTATATTCGTACAAGAGATACATGCGGTTCGCTTAGTGGTTTCCCAAAATAAAGGTTGAAAATCTAACAAGTTACAGCACTCTGGAAATCAATCGCAAAAAACGCGATTAAGACTCTATTTTTTGTGGGGGCATGCTAAGTCAATGGCTTATACAGATAAAGCACAAATACTTGATGTACTCCAAGTCAACATCGACCGAGATATTAGTGATATTCATCCAGGTTTATGTCAAATGTATGCAAAAATTGTGTTGATCGAATTAAATCTATAGAAACATTTAAAAAAAAAATACCTTCACAATTTAAGGCAAGATCCTCACATGTTCCCATACAAAGTGCAATTGACGCATAGATTATTAGAAACAGACAAGCTGCGTTTTTTAGTATACGCAAATATCGTCATACAAATGGCTTAAGCTAACCCGGATTTTTGAGGGCGTATTCTAAAACACTATTGCACTACCTAGTGATTAATTGGGCCGGTGTTAGCTCCAAAAGCAGCGTTGAGTGCTTAAAAAAAGTCTGGAAAGCTCCTGGTTCAAAGAAGACTATGTGCTCAACAATGAACTTATTGTGTCTGATATTTCCATTGACCATTATGAACAAATTCAGATTTGTGAAAACATTTTTTGTACTTTCCGTTATACCTATCTGTTGGTAAAAATTTTGTATTGACTTGCACTTTTACTCGATTTGGTTGCTTAGTAATATGAAAGGACTTTTGCTCCAATACCTTTTTAATAGGTTGCATTACAAATTTTTTTTCGGCCAGGACAAAGGCGCTATTAGCACTTCAATAGAAGCAAAAATTCATAAAGAATAACACAGCAATAAATAAAACTACTTATGCTGATTTGGTTTCGTTTTAGTTTCTGTCTTTTTTTAAGTATTTTATTTTTATTTTGTTCAACATAAGCATAGTTTAGTTGGATACATCCCATCCCCATGCATTTCATTGCCTGGCTAGTTGACTGTCGCAATATGCAACAGCAACAGCAGCCACCGAGCAATGACTACCGCCATTTGTTTTGAGGCCACATGATGATTTTATGCTTGGTATATGCATGCCAAACCATGGTTTTCGGACCGGCCGTGGCGGCATACCATGTTTCAATTTAAACCGAAAAAGACCCAAACCAAAATAAAACGAATTAAACAAAACCAAAGCAACAACTGCAGCATTCAACATTCTGTGTCAACGGGAAGGAAGCAGCAGCCGCAGAAGCTGTAGCAATGAAAGCAGTTCAGAACGGCAGGAACAAAACTGAACCGTACAGAACATTTATCGATTTATAAGTTGGCGGATTTTATGCAGACACTTTGACAGTTTCTCTCTTATTTCTCTTAAAAAGTACTAGGAGCAGCCGCCGCAATGCTACCACCACCACAGCACAGCGTAACATAAAGTTGCGATCGGTCGGGCTGTCGGTGGTTCTTCGTTAGTGGACCAGCCGACCGACTGTGGCACAGGAGTTTCCTTTTCGAATATCAGCAGTAGACATAAATGTAAATTGGGCGCGTGCAGCTATTGGATATCAAAAGAGGCCGCAATAAAGAATGGAGACACGACTAAAATACAGCAGCCAAGTTATATGCATAAGTTTGAGAAGATGCGACACATTTTAACACAATATGCCTTCCAAGAATTCAACGGACAACGGGCTTAATAAAAATAAATAACACAACCAGACTCTTCTTGCGAAGCGTACACCAAAAGAAAAACCTTTGATTTGATTACGAGCATACGAGATTTGTACGAGGATACATATTTGCTCTAATTAGATGGTTGATAAAATTTGAACAAATATTTTGAAAATATCACAGTCCTTACTTAGAGTGCATATAAAGAAAAATACAATTTGCAGACTATGGTGGTTGCTTAAGTAAAAAATCTTGCAAAAAATACACTGTAAGATTTGAGCTTGTCTTCTAAATCAATAATGGCATTTGTAGTACAATTTTACTTTTTCAAGTACGTTCCCGGTTTGATAGGTACGCAAGTTGAGCGTACTCCTTTTTAGTACATTGAGAGAATTTGTAGTAAATTTTGAATATAACTAGTTTTTTAAATCTATTTTAAAGGAATTATATTGATTTTTATGATATATCGACATCATGTCAATTAAAAATGTTGACAACACAGGCCGAAATTTTTCATACCCTGAGACTAGACTGTATGTTTCCGAAGGTTTTCGGTAGGTACGCTAAATTCAAATCTGATATCAGAATTGCTCCATCACATAAGGTTTTCAAAATATCCTAGCATAAAAGTGCTAAAAACACTGTTAACAAATTTAACAAAGCATCGTAATTTTTTTTTTTTTAAAGAACTAAGTATGTGTGCAATGTTAAAGTACAAGTCTTGTTCTTCCTAAAATATTCTATGTGATTTTCCCTATACCTGAAAACTCATTAGGGACACGTGTATATTAAAAGATTTCAAAATGCGATAACTCGGATATTTTAGAAAACTGAACGTCATTTGAAAGAAGGGTCCAAATAAATAGTTTTTTGAAAATAAAATTTACGATGCTCAAAGATGTCAGAAAAAAGTTTTTGTAGAACTTTTAGGATATCCGAAAACCTGATATGATGAAGCAATTCTGATATCAGATTTGAATTCAGCGTACCGAAAACCTTTGGAAACATATAGCTTAGTCTTTGGTTATGAAGTTTCATCTAAGTTTGTTGGCATGTGTAATTAAACATTATCAAATTGAAGCAATCGGATTAACCTTTCTTTATCTGAAATTTTGAGAATCGATTGTGGTCGCCTTAAGACGATGCTTTTACGTCAAATGTCTTAGCCTATTACAGAGACTAAAACAAAGGTTCAATCTAACAAATTATATTATATGTAGTTAGTATGTACTTTTGGAGAATTATTTAGAAGTCTGCATTTCACGAACCATCAATAAGACTGATATATCCAAATATTTTCTAAGAAGCAAGAATGACTTCTTCCAAATGATATGCTGTGGTATGAACGATTTTTATTTTCTATCCATACAAATAGTTCGAATTTGGAAGTCACCTAATGTGAAAATGATTATAAACTTTTCATAGAAACTTTTTCAAAGTACAAAAACTGAGATGACACCGAACTCGCTTGAGTGGAGTAATCTATGGGCTTGTTAGTGACGTACAAATAAATCTTTATTGAAAAAAATTGTGTGTTGAATTAATCTTTTTCGACTCATAAATCAGTACATTTGTCTAAATATATCTATCACATATTCCGTAATGCGACTAGGGAAGTTTCCAATTTGCGACAAATTGCAACATGTAACCTTGACGTGTGATGTTACTGGGGGAAGGGAGGGGGAGAGGGGGCTTTTTTATGGCAAAGTGTGTTATAAGATTGGGGTCAAAAAAGTCTAAAAAAATTGTGCCACATAATAAGTTAACAAGCCAAAGTTCAAATTCTGTCACTGATCTCAATGTTGACAACTGCCCTAGAGTGCTTAATGTTTGTGTGGGATTTTTTTATGGAAAATTTTAAGTTTTAGCTTAATCTTAAGCATATAACTCAGTTCTAAAAAAAGCGGTAAGATCAGTGGCATCTTAAAGCTAAAAAATGTAAATTTTGAGCTGAGCTCTATGAGTTGAAACAATAATTTTAATTTTCCCACACAAAGTCTCACGCAAAGCTTCAAAAGCCTTGGAGAGCGTCTGTTTCAGATTTTGGAAGAAAAATTGTTTAATTTCTTTTTGCAAGATTTAATAAGAAAATAATTATTTTAAGAACCACTCTTTTATAGAGACAGATTGAAGCTTCATAAATTGCATATTTAAAAATTTTATATGCCAATCATATACATATGTATGTACCAACCAAATATTTAATAATTCGACCAAATCTATCATATCTTATGAAAAATGATTCCAAAACTATAGTAAAATCATAGTTTCTTTGAGTCAGAATTTTGATGCGAGCCCATTTGAATTTAACCCAAATTGGGATAAATATTTCCGCTTATGACATCAGATAGTTGCAGTCTTATTTTTAATGTCTTTCTTTTGAGTCTTCCAAACGGATCGTTCTATGCGAGATATCATCGATTGAAATAATGGTTCTATCCAAAGGACTAAACTAAACTCTTTTTGTATGAATTAAAAAAAAATAAATAAAAGAAAATGAGAGCAAAAAATAAACGAAATCTTTTAAGTGTTTTTTGTTCTAACAGTTGATAGGATAAAACTTTCAAATCAGGTTGATTATATTCAGGAAAATCTCCAAGGTTGTTATGAAACTCATTAAAAAGACACAAAGTAAAGTAAGGATAGTCCGAATGAGAAGTGGGTGCACTTAGACAAGTGTGTGTGGCCTTTGAACCCTTAAGTTAACACATCAAAACAATTTCTTATGACAGTATAATAAATAAAGACATAAGGTAGCACGATCATCATCGGAACGAAAAAATAATTTTTTAAGAAAAGTCAAAATGTTATCTTTGGTTTGTTTCATTTATTTGATAAATAAAAAAAACAAATTTAATTTAATTTATTCGCATGTTTCTTTAAAATGCAACAATTAAAAAAATTACATATTCACAATCATAAAGCAAAATTGAACTTAAATAAAGATCAATATTTGACCTTTAAATAATTAAAATTTAAATAGTGTAGAGAAAAGTTTCTAGATATGTAAGCATAAATAGTTGAATAAGGAAAGAATAAGGCTCATGTTTCTAATTAACTGGTAGAAGTTTATTTTTATATAAGTAGTTCGGAATTTAAGTGGTTAAAATCTTTCGCAAATATATTTAACTTCTTATTTTGAGGGGATCTATTTTTATTAAATCAAAATATTTATATTACATCAATTTGGTAGAAAATGAATAAGGCTTTCTAAATTGTTGTGTTAAGCCTTGATTAGCAATGCCTGCCAATTAGTTAGTTCCTTATGGCGATATTACAAGTATCCTTAAGGTCAGTTTCTCAATTTTTCAATCACTCAATGCCTATTATTCAATAATGAATCACTAGCATTTTTCCGTGTCAAATGGACACTTAAAGAATTTTTTGGGAATCAAAAAATTCATTTTGGCACCTATTTTTTTCGAATTTTAGAACCTTGGAACAATTTCAGAATTATTTTGTTCTCAGTTAGCTTGATGCTAATTAAGATTTGGCAGTTAATATTTCCGAAAATTTATTTATCATACATACTGAGATTGACAAATAATTTGAACAATGGGTTCCAGAGTGAAAATCCTGAAATTTAGAAACTGCTGCCTGCCGTTAAAAGCTATTTACTAATAGTAGTGCAGTATTTGAAATAGAATCAATTTTATAACAATTTTGATATCAAACAATATAGAACATTTATTGATAACAAAGATATTTATGTTGGGCCTAAAGCAGAGAATAAAACGATTTAACTTTGCGATTGAAACTTTAGTTATTCGCACTTAAACTTATATATTAATTGCTAGCTGCATCCGCGGCTTTGTCTGCGTACTTCCATATGTATCAAATCGCTCCCTTTTTACGCAGTGCTTACTGGAGACAGTTGCGTGCACGTATCAAATTTCACAATTTGATATAAGAGCTAATCCGTAGGATTTCAATTTTTTTTTTCAAGAATGCTTCCAAGAGGATGTCAAATATTTTAGTGCCTACGCTTTGGAAATGTGTAAGTTCGGCGGTGCACTCTAACCAAAGTTATTTAGGAATTATTTAAATCATTAGTGGTGAAATACACAACAGGCCGCGCAATCCATTGCGCTTTCGGACGAAAAATTAAATTAAATGGGAAAAAATACCTGATCCTTTAAAAAGGAATAATGTGATATACATACATAGGCTTTAAAGGAGAAATTCTAATTGTTTCAGTTTTTCGTCCAAAAACCACTTAACCTCTACAGTGACGGTATTCAATATATAGTGGCAAAAGATAGTAGAACAAGTTCAATACTTTTTTATAATCCGAATATGATATCAAATCTACACACAACTTAACTATGAAGATTTATAGAATTCAAACTACTAAAACATTAAAAAAAAAGCTTAAGATATTAATCATTAAAATTTTTGGGTTTTCGACAAAGTTATATTTGGCAATAGAGAACTAGTTGTGATCAAAAATAAAAGCAAAATATTTGTTACAAACAGAACATATTTTTTAACCAAAAATGTTTCATTTCCACCTCAAATATTTACATATAATTTATTAAAACATTTTCAATCCCTTCAACCTTGCTAACGAACGAATGCTGTATGACAGAATTCAGTAGCAACGAAAAGAGTAAGATAGTAGAACATGATAATTTATTGCAAAAATATCTGACATTTTGTGTTCCCCACTACGACGTAAAATATTTCAATGTGACAGAATTTTCTCTCATGTTAAACCGCTCCGCTCGTTCACAAGTAGAAAGAAAAAAAAAACTCGTTTGCTGTTGACTCCACAAGGTAGCGAAGATTTCGCTTATTCGAGCTTATCCGTATAACACCAACAGTTCAGTAAAATGGTTTTTTGGCTTTATTTTTTTATTCTAAAATTTGTTGCATAAATTATTACTAATGCCTTGAGGAAAGTACTTAAAATCGAGTTTTCAATGAATTCTGTGAAAATATTACCTCATTAACAGATTTATGGGCCTTAAGTTTATCTGGGTAAACTTTCGAAAGCGAAAAACCAATGACTGTACAGCATTTTTCACAGTGGTTTTTCTCTTGCGTATAACTTTAATACTTCAAGAAATTGTAACGAGTCGTGGTGCCTACGGATATATAGCCATTTGAAAGTTCGGAAACTACCTTAATAAGAATTATAGGATATTGTGAATTCCACTCGCCACGTTGCGAGTCAATCGAGTTCTTGTACATCAAGCAAGAGAGGTGAGTGCAGCAAATAAAATGTTCTATAAATTCAAGCACTTCGAAGTTTATTACATTTGAAAGCTTATGTGATGATCGTTTCGAGTGCACTCATGCAGACCTCTATTAAAAATGAGGAGTTTGAATGTGCCAGTTTAACCTAAACGTTTTGTACCTGCTTCATATCCAAAATCCAAAAGTTTTGAACATTTCAAATCTTAAATAACGCAATGTTAAGATGTTTGCTTTACTTCCGCTACTACTATACTACTAATACTACTATTATCCTATAGCTCTGTCAGAAGCGTACGGCATGAACAAAATTTCTATAGCGATTTCGATCTTTTGCTTGTTTTTCCAATTAGTTGTGCTAATTAGTTCCGATTTTTGTCATCTGAATTTTTATAATTTCGTGCCAAAATGCTCTAGATCTTCCTTTGCAGCGATCTCCCTGCGGGTTACACTAAAGGAGTATGGTTAGTAGCCAAATAAAGTTTTTGATTCGAGGTGGTGTGAGGCCACAAAATACTCAATAATCATTTTAAGCAGGAATACTCAAAAATATTCGTATCGGCAGTTGCAGTTGGCAGCTGCCAAGTGGTTGCCGTGTATGTTAAAATTTTGGCAAAGGCGTTCCAATTGATATTACTTTGGCTATTACGTTCAGAGCTCATCAATCAAAGCATATCGATTTTAAAAAAGTTATGAAACTTTTTTTGAGTATTTTAGAACCAAATTTTTAAAATTTGAATTTCTTTTGAAAGAATTTTCTTGCTGAACTCAATATACAATTTTTTATAACTGAAAATTTATTTAGAAACGGCTTCAAAGTCAGTCTTAAAACGAAATTATACCCATAACTGTAATCCAACGATAGCTATTAGTTGACTTTCCATTTTCATCAATAAAACTTTAACTCAGAAGCCAATCCTTTGAAATGTATAAGTCTTTCGGGATCATTTAACATCATAATTTTCACTCAGAAATCGATTCTGAAAGTTTCTAGGTAAAATATGTTCCCTTTCAAGATTATACTGACTGTTTCCGTAAGTGACTGACTGTTTCCGTAAGTGGACTATCATAGGCCCCAAAGGTAATGCTACTTCAAACGCATATTTTAATATACCATTTAAGTGTTCAAGTTAAAATTATATTAGTGAAAAAATTTATAAAATTTTTAGCTTCCAATTTGGCCAGGTTAGGTTAGTTTTGGGTGGCATGCACATAGCCTCACATAGACCACAGCGGTTAATAATGATACCACAAGCACTCTACTTTAGTCTTATTAGTAAACTCTGGCGCTTTCAGTACGGCACTCTTCCAATATGAAGACGTCTGTTGTTACAGCGGATCTCTTGATTTCACTTAGATGTACTTTTGTTAGCTCCTTCAAGGATAAGAAAAATAGCTTGCCGAATTATTTCAATATATTTCTTTCAAAGGCGTGGCAAGAGTAAGAAAGGTGTGCCAAGGTTTGATCTTCACCAGACGCTGCATACCATACCCAACCAGGTCAATAAACTGCATTCAATCCGAGTTAAGGACAACAAATATTTTGTATCCATTTTATGAAATTGAGACCAAAAATGTTTTGAAATGTTGCTATTGCTATTCCGTTATTGAGATTAGTTCATAGTGATCACTATCAAACAATTTCTTGATCATTTTCGAAGAAAGCGCGTTTAGTCGTAGTCAAATCCAGCGAATAATCTGTCCATGGACATTTCCACCAAAAAAATTTGCAATCTTCATTTTTTTTCCTCTAAATTTTCTACATTTAATGTTTTGAATAGCAATTTTGACTAGATTAATTTTCGTCGTGAAAATGTGATAATAATATCTTCTTAGTTATATGTATAGTAGTTAAGGGACAACTTTGCAATTTTTTTGAAATTTTAGTATGGTGTAAAGTTAAACATGACCAGGCTGAAAGCCGTGTTGAACTTGTTGGAGAATGTAAGTCCTGAAATGCGGCTGAAGTCTGCCCAAACTTATCCTAACTTTTATGTAGAATTACTGTGGCTAGTGAAGCCGGTGTTAGACATAGTTTCTATAGGATGCAAGCGATTTTCAAGTTAAAATAAAATACGAAGGAGGCGTTTCTTTATAGGCTTACGAAAAAGATTACTATACATTTCTAAATATTTGACATTCTGCATTCTAAACCTTCAGAAGCTGTAATTTGGAAAAAAATCTCCGCCTTTGCCCACCCAATACAATTGAACACAATTTTTTTAGGCAAAATTTATTAATTTTTTTTTTAAACAATTCGGAAAATTCTTATAAAATTATCTATTTAAAAACTTAAAGTATTCCATGAAATTACTCCAGAAATTATGAAAAGCTCCGAGTAGGTGGGTGTGTCCATTGAAAAGCTAAGCACAACATTTACACAGACATTCTGAACCTGCATAGTAAGATCAACTTATACATACAAGAAACCTGTCTCTAATAAAGATTGTCGATATTACGAAAGAATACGAGAATTCGAACGATCAAAAGAGCGAAACAGCAATCAGAGGAACGAACCAAATAACGCACCATTGATGTTGACTCGGTACAGGCAGGCATATCCATAGTATGTGTGTATGTAGATTTAGGTATATGAAAAAGGTGTAATATCCCATTAGGCAATGTATTGTGGCGTGAAGTACAAGGTGGCACAAAAGTACGCATCTCCTGTTATCGTGATATTGATAGATGTGTAATACACACTGTGTATACAAACCATGTTCATTAAAAAAATATTTTTGGTACTTCGTCTTTAAAAGTAAGGGAAATCTGTGGTCGCTATTAAAAATTTAAATACAAAAATGTAGAGCGAAAAATATAGCATATTTATTTTGAAGAAAAAAAAAAACCATAAGTCATTCAAGCTCATTCTATTTCAAATAGTGCTTGTGGTAAAAAATTTGAACTTAATGTATCTGCTGTTTTCGTAAATTTACAGTGAAATTTACCACTGCAAACCATTACTATACATAACCTTTCTCAATATTACCTTAATTTTCTACTGGGATGCAAATATGCTCTCAGATACATACCACTTATGACCAGCATCCAAAGATTAAACTGACCAATGGTGGAGAAAAATTAAGAAATCAACACTCGCCAGTAAAAATTCAACTAATTAGCTGCAAGCAAACAAGTTATTACCATATACCTACTCGTACATTCTCATACATATACATATGTACATAAATAGGTAGATAGATAACTACGTAGAAGACAAAATGAATTTTGTGTGGTTTTTTTTCTTTTTTCAAATGACGATGGCACAAAATGAGACTAACCGACGCAGTTCAAAACGAAAGAGACCTTAATTAACGTACGGCTGTGACGGAGATGGTGACTGCGACTGTGACTGTGACGGTGACGGCGACGGTGACTGCAAACTCGTAGGCCAGCATTCGGGCACAATTTCGGATGTTTTGCTTGGTTTCACAATCAGACCCAATTCCCATAGCCTTTCATTAATATACAGTTATATGCATAAATTTACCTGAGCCCATTCACACACACATACATACATACATACTCCCGCATATACTCATATATTAAGGTACCCATACAAGATCACTATACAGATACAAGTGCAAGTACGTGTATCTTAACGATATTATGCGAAAGAACGTGTAACAAATGTACGAACCAACAGGCGAACTTGCAGATTCAAATTAAACTGTGCAACAAGATTTTTGTTTTATGGGGAAGAGTTTTTAAACTATTTTAATTTTCTGTTTTGGGAGAATTTTCTTTAAGCTTAATAATATAAGACTATACTGCCCTCAGAAGCGAAATAAAAGTATCTCAAGCGGAAAAGGCGTATCTCAAAAAAACGCGTTTCGAGATAATTGATGTTTTGTTTATGTCAATTTGTTGAAATACATGTAAAATTGAGATAAACGAAATTCTCTTAGCAGATTTTTATAGACTTGAACTAAGATTGGCTTAGTTCATTTGAAGCGTAATTTCATAAGCTATCCGAGGTCATAAGTATTCCGAATATGAATTTTTTTGAGATACGCCCTTTTCGCTTCTGAGCTGTTGTGTTGTCATGTTTGTTTAAGGGGACAGTACACCATGGAATTGAAGAACAAAAAATTTTTTTAAAATGCTTTTTTTATGAAAGAAAAGAGATATTGTAATGAAACTTTGCACATATATTATTTAGTTAAAATAGTATACAAAAATATTTTTTTCGGATTTTTTCGGCTTGTTTTTTGGCTGCAGCAGGTTTTTGAAAAAAGAACCAAAAAACCACGGCGGGCGTAATTGCGGTTCTCTGGATGGTCTAAAAAAAAAATGTGGGTTTAAATCAGCATCAAAGTTGCTATAGAGTGAACTAAAAGAAAAAAAAATGGCGGCGTTTTTTCAAAATTGCACTATTTTTGGCGCAAAAAAACCCTTGTAAATCAAAAAATTTATAACCGATCATTGTAATTCTAGTTCACTCTATAGACTTACATAATATGTACAATAACATACTAAAATTTCAGAACGATCGGACTACTATTTTTTTTTTAATCACGCCCGCCAACTCCAAAAAGGTTGTTTTGATAAAAACCTGCTGCAGCCAAAAAAACAGGCTGGAAAATCCGAAAAAAGTATTTTTGTATACTATTTTGACTAAGTAATATATGTGCTAAGTTTCAATACAATATCTCTTTTTTTCATAAAAAATAAAGCATTTTACAAAAATTTTTTGTTTTTCATTTCCATGGTGTACTGTCCCGTTAAGAAAAAGTATTGATCAATTTTTAACGAATATTTACAAGAATATCGGTCTTTTCTAATGAGTTGAATTGAAAAATAAAGTTGAATGTATATAACTTCTATAAAATCTTTTTAAAATAAGAATTTTGAGCTGAAGTTTAAGGGTGCATGTTTTTGAGATTTCATGAAAAAAATGTTGATAAAAAAAATATTTATTACCTAATTTGCATAATAGCAACACAAGAAGAGAAACATAATCGCATAAATTAAATTACAATACTTTCATTAAATTATTTGGCAATTAAACTTAATTTTTTTTTATATATGCAGAATACAAAATGTGATTACATCAGATATCATTACAGCACAATGTGCTGAAACGACATCAAAATTTCAGAAAAAAATCTTACCAAAATATTTCTTTCTGATCTGTATAAACTTTTAACACCACGTACTAGGTCAATATCAATTAACAAAACATCAAAAATTATACTTGAAGATAACCATATCTCCTTAAAAATTGAGAATTTTGGTATTGGAAAATATAATATCTGCAAAGAGCTAAGAAATGAATTGGCATTTGAGCAATAGGTATTTTTCAAAATGTCTTCGCCATAAAAAAGATTAAAGCTAAGTCGTATTTACCGCAGAAAAACCTTTGATGCCTACACAGTCTGATCACTGGCTTTGACCAAAAGTTGTTTTGATTATTAAGACAACAAAATTGGCTGAAATTTTGGCATTTTCGGGCATCGGGACAGGCTTTGGCAAGGCGACCCTGGTTAGTTAGTTTCACCAAAACGCATTACTATCATTCCCGTTAATCTTATCTTGTAATCTTCTACACTCGTTTTTTCTACAGCGGGCTCTCCGCCCATCTACAAAGTAGACCCAACCGCTTGCAATAAAACTATACCAGCACTTGAACTATTGCTAAATACATTTTTCGTAGGCTGATATAGGAATGGCCTTCAGCAAAGCAGTGATATTGAAGCGTTTTTTTTTGGTGTTCAGCTCGTTTTTAAGGCGCCATTCCGAAGACTGTTGGCTGGTTCGAATCTCGTACTGGGATCCGTAGAGACTGAAGATGTCACATCGTTGGCGACATGCTTTTGATGAATTTTTTGGATAAAATTGAGAATGCGTTTGATGCTTAAAATATCAGTCCGAACGTTTGAAGCGGATTTAAATTAAATGTTAACCTCTTAACTCAAACTCTTTAATAATCATGTGATGATTTTGGAGCACCACCTTTTTGATTTTGTTGATGTTTTCATTGCTCGTCGCCGTTAAAGGTCGATCAGAACAAGGCATATCAAAAACCACGTGTCACGGTACATAAAAAGTTCTGGCGGTATCTTAAACGAGCTCTTTTTTTAAGTAATAAATGCCTGGAAAAGTTTCTTAAATTGAGAGAGTATATTAAGCTGATATAAAAAGAAATTAATGTATCTTCCAGAATCATGAAATACAATTACTTTGGTAACTCATGCTATAATTAAGCCATAGCACGAATACTTCCATTGCAATGTTCCAGACACTCGGTAAAATTCAAACACTTGTTGCACTAAGTAAACCGAGGCAAGCATACGAAGCAATATAAGCGGTGGTGACTAGAGCGAATACCAAAACAAATGAGTGGTATTATTTTTAGCATTCACCACTCTTTAGTACTAATCACCGATAGCATTTTCAGTACAATTGTACTTATTTCAGTACACTAACGCTTTAAAAAGCACGTATAGCATTTTGATTTGTGAAAACGTACTGAACGGAGACTTGAAATGTACTTTTTAGATGCCGGATGTACTTTTTGGTCATAACATGAAAAAATTACTTAAAATCATTAATATTTTTTTTCACTTTTTTCAAAAAAAAAAAAGGTTGGCAAAGCTTTCTCTAGCCATATGTACTGAAAATGGGCTAAAAATATACCGTATGTACTTAAAACTTATCGAATGTACTGACGACGATTTTTCACGACGCAAATGTACTGCAAAAAATACAAATATACCGAAAATGACATCACTGGTATAGTATATTGAATTAATTTTTATTACACTCAGAAAATTTTCAGTACTTTTTTAAAATGCCGACAGGCAAAACATAAGAATAATTCTATTGCGATTATAAGATCGCCCAAATGTTATCATTCTTTTTGGAGTAATAAACAAGTTTGTATATAAATCTTCTTATATAATTCACATTTATTTTATTTGCTTAATAGCATAGAGGAAAATTCAAAGTTTTCAATTGAAACAAACAAACAATGTATATCGATACAATGTATATATCATACAAATAGCAAAAAAGTTATATTGAATCATAATGCGTTGAAATATATGATATTTTAAAAATGCCTGAAATGCAAATTTAGCTCTTCTAGAAGTGTTATAAATTCTTCGCGTGGCAGTTTCCTTACTCAAAAACACCATATCTTAATTCCTATGATAGCTGTTTTGAAATTAGGTATTAAAATATATATTGTCTATGTTAAGGATTTTACAAACTGTAGACCGGATTTGACAAGGGGCGCGGCACCTTCCATTCAACAAAAACACTTAAAACACTATATCTGGATATCTATGATAGCAGGAGTTTTTAAATTTGGTACTCGTAGGTATATTGTCTATGCTGAGCGCCTCAAATAATTTGGACGGAATTGGGCAACGTAGCGTGGCACCTTTCATTCATTTGGTGTATACTGTATATTCTAAAAATCTCATAAAGTTTGCACGTGATTAAACAAATATGTAACTTTAGTTAGGTGCTATGGCCTCCTATCAAAACTCAATCACTTTGTGTTTACTGTTTGTTCAAACCATTTCTAGTATCGTTCTCAACGTTCTTGTGTTAAGTTTGAGTGCATTTACTTAAATAGCTTTCTTGGTTTTAAAGTTTTTACATATAGGACTAATATCACATCCTCTTATAATATCAAGATTTTTTATTGCTGCTAAATGCAATGCATGCTTTCATTTGTATATACTCTAAGAGGTAAGCGGTGTCGCAAATTTCATCAAATTATGCCGCTTCATTTCGTGATATCCATTGACGGATAGATAGACAGCCAAGCCTACATATATCGAATAAGAAGATGATACTGATCAAAAATGTATTTAATTTTCTCTACTTTATACACAGTATATCGAATACGTAAATACTTTCTTGAAGTATATTTTTAGTATGTTATAAACTTCAATGATCAAATGTTTATAATTTCAACAAGTCCTTGTGGTCAAATTTCTGCACTTTGAACACGAATTGCCGAAATTCTGTGAAAGTTAGCTACAACTGTTGTAATATTTCTTGCCCATATTTCCAAGCTGAATATTTTCTTCATTAAATTATTTTTCATTTGAGTAGCTTTTTACTAGAGAAATTATTGAAATTGAAATAAAGTTCGTTCTGACCTCGTGGACACCAATTGGATATTTTCTTTACATTTGCAAAAACTTCAACCGATTTCTTAGATTCTATTCTATTTTCTTAAAATATGAAATGGTACTAAAATCATCATTTTTTTATAACATTTACAGAAGTTAGGCTATTTAATTACTTAATCAATGTTCATGTGATTTATATACACGATGACGTATGAGTAACTCTTATTTAATATGGGTAAATAAAGGTTATTCATACGTCATGTTGTACATCATGTGTACATTAATTGAGGAGTGGGTGAACAGAATGGCACATGTCCATGGTCGGTCGTTTTGAGTTTTTTGAGGGAGTCGTTTTCATTACACTAAACTTTAAGTAATTCCAATAATATTTTGATAGCAAGCTTCACTAGCTTTTCCTTTGATCAGTTCAGAGACATAAACACTTTTTTCGATTTCTGAACATTTTTAGCAACTGAACATGTGCCGTTCTGTTCGCGCACTTCTCAATTAGATGGAAATTATGCTTAAATGGCTATATATTCTGTAAATATAGATAGAAGATAAAACTTTAAAATTTGAGAAAATTAAACCGAATTTTAAAAGTAAGTTCTGCTGGCTGAGCTGTTGTTATAAAAATAAAAGGAAATATAGTTTATTTTTCTTCAATAGTCTACATACACATACACGTGTATTATTGACGTACATGCAGTGGCGTACAGTGCACATCGGGGCCCGGGGCAAAGAACTTATTTGTCAACACCTACCGAAAGCAATCAAAACCTTAATTTACCTTACCATACAAAAACCAAAAAAAGGTCCTCATTTTTGCATTCAAAAATTCTACCGCTCCTAAGTACGCTATTGCGCACTTGACTGTTTTTCTTTTAATAACAAATTAATAAATAAAGCATAAAACTTTGAATTTTTATAAAAATCATTATCACACAAGAAGCACTACTTTTTTTCTAAATTTGACTTATACCACTTTCATAAGATATGGGTTATTCCTTAAGTTATTGGCCCCACGGCTAAAAAATTAAATCACAATATAGTTTTTTTTTTAAGCTTAATTTAAAATTTAGAAATTTTCTCTTTGAACGGTGTCAACTTCTTAAATTTTTGTAAAAAGTTAAAGTTTAAATGGATAGTAAACTTTTATGAGGGTTCTTCATACTTATCCTCGTTTTTGTTTTCAAGTGTTAAATTACACATCGTTCATTAAATATTTGACAAGCTGTGCTTAATGAACAATTTAACGTAAGAACAACACCAGTGATGGCATTCTTTGTACATTTGTACTTTTTTCAGTATATTAGCGTAGTGAAAAATCATTGTTAGTACATTCGGAAAGTTTTTAGTAAATTCTTTTTAGTAAATAAAAAATTTAATTTTTATAATTTTAAGTAATTTTTTTATGTTCATGTCCAAAAAGTGCATTTTGCATCTAAAAAGTACGTTGCAAGTCTCCATTCAGTACATTTCCACAAAACCCAAATGCCATCACTGGTGAGGACTCTTATTTTGTATGGGATATAATTTAATGTCACTCATACGCCACGTTATAAATTTTAATTTTTAAATACCAACAACTTTTGTAAAATTAAGAAACATAAATAATTTAAGCACGTTTCAAAGATAAAGGCTCAAAAATTTTAGAAAAGAAAAAACGAGTTAAAAAATATATGGTGGTTGCAGTTGCACATACACAGCTAGTAGCAGAAATACAAATTAAAAAATCGCGTAAAATTATTAAGATTTCGAATTTTCGTATACCCTGTGAATATATGTATATTTATTTTTTAATTTTTTTAATACTATATTTTTAGTCATGGTAAGCTTTCAAAAGTAATATTTAACTCAATATCCTTATCTTATCCAATATCCGCCATAATATGTGAGCCTAGGGTGATTCAATTTTTATTTTTTTTTTTGCTCCAAACAAGTTTAATATTTGCAGGTAAGCGAAAAAAATTGCTGGTGCATTTAGAGCTCATAATTTAATATTTACTGGTGGCTCATCGAGGTTTTTAATTTTCCATACGATTTACATACATGGGAAAGTATGCCTTATTAGACAGTTTCAAGTAAATCTCGTAAAAAAAAATCTCATACGAACGGGACTAGCTCCATCGGAAACAAAATACAATTTTTTACAAAAAAAAATAAACAAAAAATTCTCATTTTTCGAAATATATTTAAATTTTGAAATCTAATAAACTAACGAAAAATTGCCTGCACGAAAAAATTAAATGATACTTTTTTATAGATAATTTTATGATCTTTTTAATGGGGTTGGTCTTGTTTGTGTAAGATATTTCTCTCACGAGATATAGAGACAAATGACTCGTAAAGCTCGATGAACCACCAGTAAATATTAATATTATGAGCTCAAATTGCACCAGAACTCTTCTTTCGTGTACCTGCTATTATTAAACCTGCTTGGAGCAAAAAAAAAATTTGAATCACCCTAATGCGAGCCATTTCGATATTATTTAAAGAACCACTCAGTTAAATAAACCATAAATTTTAAATTAAGTTCTTGCTACGATATTTACAGTGGCTTCACATTTTGGGCTGACTTCGATAACTCAAAGAATGACACGCTTATTAAACTTTATTAAGGAATTCCTAGCCAAAAGACCTCTACACAGGGTTGCCAAGTAGCCGCTTTTGACGCAGCGAGGCCGTTAATTGCATGCCAAAGTCGTAGGCCACGTTTGAGATAAAATTATTTTTATACAAGCAAAAAAAGGTCATCAAAAAAATGCCTAACTTTTAAAGCTGACTTTAAAAATCATAGAACTTTGACTAGATCTACAAATCAAAATATTTATCGAAATAAGTTTCCAATATTTCGCTTTCAGCATTTTTTTTTAACCAATTCAAATCAGAAAAAATTCAGCAAATTGCTGAAAAAAAAAATTAAAATATAATGTGGAAAACATCTATCTATCATCATATATCTATTTGGATCTGGCGCATAATATATTATCTTGAATTACAACGCCAGAAGAGCAAGCCATATTAGTGTCTGTAGCTCATGTCAAAACTTCAAGAATTAAAAGGTTTTTAACCTATATGATAAAGTTTTTTAACTTTAACTTAATTCCTAAATAATTTCCCATTAGTTTTAAGAAAAACAAATGTTCAGCTATTGACGGTATCGACCCCTTGGGAGTTCTATCCAAATTTCAATTTTGTCACAATAACTTTAAAAAACCACATATATCCCGCCATTCCTCACAATCGTTGCATGAAAAAACTACAAAAATGATTGGTTTTTTGCATATCGAGAGAATTTGTGTAGAGTGTCTTACAGGGTGCTCGCAAAAATGTTTTAATCGTCAATAGTCGCACCCAGGACATGATTTTCTTGGAATTTCAATAGTTTTGACAGCAAAGCAAATATGATTGTATGTAATTCAAACATTAAAATAATTTTTGTTGGACTCTACATTCTAATTTTATAAAGATAATTTCCATTTCTAAAAATGTGATAAGTGTATTTTGCAGCTTTCGATATTTTATTGAATGTTAAATTAAACTTCCATTCCATTCAGTAATCAACTATATATGTAAGTACTAATGTACTGGAATCAGTATGATCATTGCTAAAAATTATAGGGTGGAATGTACATACGTTATTTTAGTGTGAACTTGACCTCCTTTCCGTCGCCATTAATCCGCAGCATATAGGATATTGCTTAAATTCAGAGAGCGAAAAAGACCTCGCGTCTTAAGCGCACAGCACTACCTAATTAAAGCGTTTTTTCTAAAAAAATGTATTTTGAATTTAAAGTCAAGCGCCTCCAGAAAACTTGCAAAAAATTCCTGCAAAATTTGAGCTTTTACCCCAAAGAGGTTAAAGCCTTGCGTTTTTTTTAATTTACTTTCGGCTTTGAAAAACATTTTTGCAAATGTTAATAGGTCTTTGAATAAGTTTTAGCTATTTGTTAATAATAACTTCATAATTTTTTGTACTGTACGTAATAACTACGCATAACAGGTCGTATAAGTAATCTATTTTATCAAAAAAACACTTATTTCAAAACGCTGCACATGTAGTAGCATATGAAAATCAGTTATTTCAAGTCATAGATCATAGCGACAATGAAAATTTGTCCAGCTGCTTGACTTGTCGTCCATCCCTTCTCTACCAATTTCAATAACATGCTTCGGTTCAAAGGAATTAAAAGCGATGACTTTCAAAGTCACAAAATTTTATAAACGGATCTATATTCAAAATCTCAAATCCTCGCTTGATGCTCTATAGAATCAAAAAAAGAAAACGGTCATTCATTTTAGAAGCGTATGGAAAGATAGCAGAAGTTTAGTAACCGATTGATCAAAACTAAAAAATTCAGTGTTTGCGCCTACATTCTTGAAGTACTTCATTTCGGTAAGTTCCCCTCCATCTTCAAAGCAAAAATTTATGTGATCGATGCAAAATGAGATGTACACTTAAATATTATCAGACAATAAGGCTAAAATGCCTTGAAATTAACAACCATTATTTACAGACTAGTAACAATTTCTTGTACAACTAGGAATCTACAATTCCCTCGTACAGTAAAGGTTTCCAAATAATATAACATTCAGGCACCGGAAACACATGACTACCCAGCCAGAGGGGAGTACAGTCTGTTGTAATTGCACTTACAATCACATTATAATACTGTGTACAAGGATCTTTTCATTTAGGTAACCTCACAAAATACCTAAAGAGATTAGCCTATCTGAAGAATATGCCTGCAAACTAAGCGACATGGACTTTCCTTATTTAAAGGAATAAAATTTTAAGCGTAAAATTGGACTACTCAAAGTATTTTATAGCGAAAAAACCCTGGTCCCCCAGGAAACATAAGCAAAATCGGCTTCGTCCTCAATGTATTAAACTTGGATTCCGCACTGATTTATGTAGAGCTTTTCCAGCTCTTTACTAATGGAGATCTCTCAAAATATTAAACGAATATTCTCAATCAAGTCAAATGTTCTCAATTAACTTTCTTTATTGTACTTCTATGCTTTTACCAAGGGAAAAAAGCTCGTTGCTTTAATTAAAATGGCCTCTTAACTAAAAATTTCCTTATTTTAAAGAAATGTTTACTAAAATTAAGTAAAGGTTGCCCGGAAAATTTGTTTTCCATCTTTTAACGACAAATTTGCTATATAAATGGTAAGCCTTATTAAAGACGCTTCTACTTAGTTTTTAAAGGACTTACTAACTTTGTGCAAGGAAAGTTTTCTTAATATGTGGAAAAATAACTAATATTTAGGAAAATATTTTTACTGAAATGAAGGAAGTCATTCCCTTCAACTTAGTTAACTTGTTTTTTTTCGGAGAAAATCCTTCTACACTTCCTATGACCAGGGTGCCACGGCTGGTACCACGTTATTTATAAGTTCGATTATGACAGTAAGGTATGACAAAGATCAGTGGTTATTGACGACTTGTTTATATAGCTTTATGTTTTAAGACTGCCCATACGCAGTGCAAGGCTGTCGCCACAACTGCTTGAGTGAACAGTTTGATAAGACCAGTGATTCGTTCGTGTTATACACAATGAATGTATGAGCTGAATGGCAACCTCTGATGTTATATTAGTCTTCTCTAAGTATGACGCACTGCTTATAATGAACTTGTTCCGCTCAGAAACTAAAGTACTTGGTATGCGTGCCGCGGGTTGTATGGTACGAAATAATGTGCACTCAAAGCGCTTATTACTCTGTTAGATACCGGACGCCCTCTCATAGACGGAGAGCCCGCTGTAGAAAAGTTGAGTGTATAAGATTGCAGGATAAGATATACGGGAAAGATAGTAATGCATTTTGGGGAAACTAATTAACCAGGATTGCCTTGCCAAAGCCCTTCCCGATGCCCGAAAATGACCGAAATTTAACCAATTTTGTTATTTTGATTAAAACTGTAGTATATTATAGCTAGAAATGTATGCCAAATGATAGAGCTCGAAAAACCTAAATAGAATATATAATGTTGCCTTGTCGAATCCTGTCCCAAACATGGGTTGCCATTTATTTAAGAAAAAATTAGCGGCTTGGCAACCCATGTGTCAAACAGGATTCGACAAGGCAGCCCTATATATTCTTTTTAGGCTCTATCGTTTGGCACACATTTCAAGCATTAATAGATATAAAGAAAAAATTACCCAAAAAACTGGTGGCAGCCAATTTTTGAGACAGCTCCATATATTATAATTAGGCATATTCGAGTCCTATCATGTGGTTTACATTTCGAGCTGTAATATTATACAGTTTTAATTATAAAACCAAAACTGAGCAAATTTCGGTAATTTTTGGACATGTGGACGGGCTTTTTCAAGGCAACCCTGGTTTGTTAATTTCACCAAAAGACATTACTATCTTTTCCGTATATCTTATCCTGTAATCTTATACACTAGACTTTTTTACAGCGGTCTCTTCAGCTATCACACTACCATAACTCATGGCTTTATGTATATCTTGTATTCAAATTTAATTAATTTAAATTTGCTTAATGAATTCAGAAATATAAGCTCTTCTTTGTTCGCTTTCTAAGGAAAGTATGCATCCCGACCAGAGGCTTATTGAATCAGTAGAGAATATTGCTATCTGTATCACTCTACCAGACATCTAGAGCTCTGTTGATATAGATTACCTGACCCAAGTTCAAGACGTCAAGGGTTCTCAAAAGAGGCGCCATTAAAATTCCATAATTGTGGATGGCCTAGAGCTAGAAGGGTCTGTAAAAAATAAGCGAGAGAAGCATGTCATTTTTTGAGCAATGCGATTTTTCAAGTTCAAACGACACAAGTTCAAGAATTTTTAGCCATGCAAGAAGCGAAAGCTGTATTACACAGCATATACTCAATTCATTTGCGAAATGAAAAATATAAAAGTAAAAATCATCGACTGTTTTAGCTGACAGTTGACTGCTACGGCTGCTATAACAATAGACGACAGTCAACTGCGACAGCTCTTCGTGAACCGTTGCTTCAACTAGTGAACTTTATGCAGCAGATTGCACTAGTTGACTAACGACAGAAACAGTTTTTTTGAAACGCTGCTTATAATACTAGGACTATACTCGATACTAGAAGCATAAAGCGCATTCAATGCCTCGATACGAGACGTCCTTGCAGCACAAAGTTAAAATCTTAAGCATTGTAGCTAGGCGTACACTTCACGTATGCCCAAATTATATGGATGAAATCGGAAATACGGGCAGAGATTGACAAAGCACGCAATCTCAAGTACACGAGTATGATATCTGAAGCTGTAGTAACTTGATGGCCAGCAATCATCTCTTTAATAAATTCAATCTTATTAGGTCTATGACAGCGGAAAATCATTGGTCAGTAAACAAATAAACAAACGAAATGCAAAAAATTTGTTGACCTGTGTCTACGAATACGTTGCCCAAGTGAACACAGATCCAAGCGATCTACATTCGTTCGAGCCGCATTAGAAGCCCTCAAGTCGACCAGTAAGCTCAACACTTAAGGCTACACGGTGGGGGCCTTCTTATAAGAGATTTTTTATTGTCGTTTTTTTTTGCTTACAGTTCGCTTTCCATGTCTGCGAATAAGTTTGTATCTTCTGTTTATAAATATGTACGCTACGTCTAATATACATATAGCCACGTTAGTTAATACGTATATACATATATATGTATATATATAAGTTGTATGTACATGCATGCTATTTGTACATACGTTCATTTGTGTGTACGTATATTGTATCTTTACGACTGAATTTCCATTCATTATTATTATTATTATTCCAAAAGATACGAATCTACGCTCTGAAGTTGGGTATAATTAAGAAAAACTCTGCCATGGGAAAAATGTAAATATTACTTGTAATTTGTTGGGAGATGATGTTCGTGATCATATGAGGGTTCCATTTTAAGTACCAGCTAAAACGGCAACGGCTTCAGCGACAGCTACAGCAACGACTGCAACAACGATCGAAACGACAACGACGACGATAGCAACAACTACAACAACAAATACGAAATTGACAGACACTGCTGCAGTTAGTAACTTGTTGCAATAAGAGGGTTAAAATCATTTTGTTTAATAAAACATTTTCCGTTAGCCTACTCTACTCTGCTTTGCGACGGTGTGCTGATGGTGCAGACGAAGGGTCGCGGTCCGAACACACACAACGGCGGCTTCAATGACGACTTAAGAAGATCGCTTTAGGGTCGAGATTTTTGTTTCGCACCTATCCACAGTAGTGCGCAACAAAATTTGCGAAATTTTCACTAAGTCTTTTTCGCTTCTTTTTGAAAATTTAAAAAAAAAAAGATTAAATAAAAAAATGTTGAAATGCTAAAGCACTTTATCTGCTGATCGATTGATATGCCTGATCGATTTTAGAATTCTCACGATTTGCATATATATATATATATTTATTTATTGTAAAAACATTTTGCATCACTCACAGCTTCCTTGTTCACACTTGTTAATTATCTTCCAACTTAATTTTAATATTGTTAATAGCAGTGGCATTAATTTGAAATATAATTAAAAGATCTTAGATAAATGATCTTGCAAAAGATCGTACATACACATTAAGCGTTTAAAGCTTTTCCTTTTATTTATTTCTTTTTTTTTTTTTTTGCATAAACTTTTTGTTATTAACATCACAAGGGGTTACCAATTTTTACATACGAATATTTATTAGACCGCACCTACCGACGACTTTGTGCACAAACGTAGCCAGCGATCAAACAAGACAAAATAAAACGCAACGCACAAGCGAACGGTGAACTGCGAACGATAAGCAAGCAAGCGTACTATGAGATACACGTCTTAGTATCTGGACTCTTGGGAAAAAACTAACACTCGTACCTGTATTAAGACTAAAATAAGTCAAGCTAACTGATGTGAGGCCACTACTGCACACAACCTACCACCGCGCTGGTAGAACTAAAACAACTTTTGAATCTGGCCGAGAGATGAGAGTTAAGACTGACAAAAAAAAAGATATTTGATTTCTCAAATAAAAATTGAAAATGTCCCAGTTGGAAATTTGCAAGCTTGAAAGAGCATACAACACTACATATATAAGTATAAATGGTATGCATCAAACACTGAGTAAGCTGTAGCATTGTGCAAAGTCTCTGGATCGGATAGCATATCAGCCTATGTGTTGAGTAAGTGTGGCTAAAAATTGGCTCGGTCATACGCTTTCTGGTAGTATACGTTCAACTAAAGATCAGTGGTCAATTTTCACAGTAAGATGAAAGCAATACGTTCCTCTTATCGTTGAATATTTCCAAAGCGTTCATCATCATCAAGTGATGCCTCGTGGTTTTCAGCTCTATAAGCGCTGCTATTGCACATTTTGAGCTTTCTCTTGAAAGAATGTTACTTGAGTTGTTTTAATCGATTAACTTATGTGTGACTGGCAACCAAATCCTTTCATTCTCTGTAAAGCACCGAAGTGATGTGAAGGTTTAGTCAAGAATGCCACACTATCTAATGACTTAAAAATAATCTCCGTGGGGAATCGAACCAATTGGGTCGATTTTAATGCTGGCAATGTTCAATGCTGTCTGTTTTCCTAAAGTTAAATGGATTGCTCCTCCCATACAAACACACGCCTAAATGTGGTAAATATAGATATTACAGGATTGACAACTTTTGAAGCTCTGGGCTTATCGGTTCAAGCGGTTTTGAAGTAGATAGCTTTCGACAACTGGCCAAGTGTCTAGGTTATTTTAACAATACAAATACTTCCCTTTTGTTGATTCAAAAATGTCTATTTCTTTTTCATTAGACATACATATCGCTCATTTACTTCAAGAGTGCCATAACTCAAAAAACGTGATTTTTGAGTTAATGATGCAATTTGCCATTTAATTTTTTATTTTGTGTCCAAAACTCAGAAAGATATCTTATAAACTCGCCTTGTGAGAAGAATTTATGTAAACATACTTTTTTGAATTCTCATATAAAAAGTAACTTATTGAAAACTTTAAATGCGTTTTTCTCCCACTTTGTGGTTTTTGAGTTATGCCACTCTTGAAGTAAATGAGCGATATGTATGATAGAGCTCAATTCACACATCCAAGTCGGATCTTCAAAAATTATTTTAAAACTGCAACGTTGAGCTCAATCCCGTGCGATAAAATTCATACAGAATGTGAATATTGTCACCATTATTGACTGCCTTGACCAAAGTCGCAAACGTTGAGTACTTAACCCTAATCTGTAGATATTACAGCAGGATGTTGTCTAGTGTAATTAGTAATTGTGTAGTTGCACTCGGGCGTCCCATCAGGCCAATTCGGTTCCGTCGGTGAATAATAGAAGACCGTATTATAGTGATAATTCGTTTTGTGACCGTACGATTACTTTGTCTTAGAGTCTTCCTGCGAGTATTTTCCCAGACCATCGTGACATCGATAGATTCAAAAAAAAAAATTCATTTCATTGGCAAATATTTGAGCCAAAACTTTAAAGATCAATCGAATCCTTTTTATGATCATATCCAAAATGTCACCCAGGAAGGCTTTGAAGAGCTTTAAGTCGTTGAGCTTTTAATAGAACTTCTGAGTACGGAAATTCATTTCCTTATTTGAGAGTTTCAGAAACAAATTAGGACTTAGTATTTGACATACTTTTCATATTTCACATATTCCGATAATTGTGTTGCTCCCGCGAAAAGTCACCTTGATTTTATCATTTTGAAGTAATGAGAAAAAAGGAACAAAATAAGTTATTTTCTTTGGTGAAGAGTCATGGTGCATGGAGAAGTTATACCTATGGCAACAAGCATATTTCGTTGACACCTTTAGTCATAATTATGCCATACATTCAGAGAGAATTCTTTTTGTCCTTCTATTTGTAATGCATAGAAGGCACGTGGTAGTCACGTGGTGGGTATAGTTGTGAGACGATCTTGAAAAAAATGTCGCTCAATAACTCGAAAAGTAAACCATAAGTAGAAAAATGTATTAAAACCAATATTGTAGAGGAAATGAAAACATATCGATTTTATACCCGAAAAACTTCCGTATGACAAGATTTGACCCACCTTTCGTAGTCCCTTTAGCTGATGAATAATATGATCGCTTTGGTTGAGAACTTGACGATTTTGTAATAACCAGATTGTGGTGTAAATGTGACTATGGGAATTTTTGATGCCACGTACAAATGTATTATTTTCTACTGCAATATGGATTAGTCGGCGGCCGATGTCTAATATTGTATCCTAATTCTTGCATTCATTCCATGGTTTTCCCGTCATTTAAGATATTATATACCCTATAGTAGGTAATATATAAATTAATGAAGTGAAAAAACGTATTTACTCTTCACATAATTTTGTCATATTGGCAACTCTACAACTATATACATAAATTGTATATGCTCTCAGTAAGACTGAGTCATAACGTATCTGTGAGATGTGTGCTACTTCGCAGTTGTTATTGGCTGACTAGATGCTTTACCTGTTGAGCACGAGATGCTTACCAAATGGTACTCAGCTAAAAGCAACTAAGATATCGTATGTATTCTACGAGGTAGTATTTAAAACATTTTGTTCACACATGCATACATAAGTAGGTACTATGTGTTTCTGAAAACAAGTTTACAAATTGCAGTAGCGTAAATTAGTTAACTAAGTATAAGGCATAATAGATCGATCTTCAGCCTTTATTAATTTAAGGATACAATAATTATTAAGTTTTCAGTTATTAATAGAACTTGTAGGTTTTGATATTGTGTAAGAATCCATTTATCTGGACACTTTTAATAAAAAAAAAACATTTTATTTACATACCCAATTGTAAAGTTGAAAAGGGTTATAATGTGATGAGCTTTTTAAGAATTCCAAATAAAAACTAAAAAAATGTTCAAGGGAATAAACATTTGTGTAACTGAAAAAGAGTCATCTTATGCAGCCTTCGAAAGCTTTATATTTCCGAAATATGTACGTTTCCAAAAAAGTTTATTTTTTTTTATTCAGGAAAAATCATAAATTAAATATAAAGTTACAAAATTGCGGAGAATTTTAGAGAAATATCCCGAATTTTCACCACGAAAAAAGGGTTTGGAACAAAAACTGATGGCACCATCACAAAGAGCAGGTTAATGCTTATCTATTAAGTTTTTTTAATTATTTTCTGGACACTTCCGTGCAATTGCTAGCGAGTTTAACATAGCGAGTTTTGTCGACAAAAGCGCTGCACTCGCCAAGTGGCCCAATATCAGATGGGCGCACCCATATATGAGTCAAACCGAATGTCAGTCCTTTAGATGACCAGATAAACTATGAAAAAATATATTTTCGTTTTTGCTAAAATCGTGAACCAAGTCTAAACCTTACAGATGACCTAAGAGCTGCGATATGACCTTTTGAGTGTAAAAAAAAACAAACCATTTTTTAAGGATGTTTCTTGAAATTTGAAAAATAAAACTAAAATTTTAATTCTATTTGATTTTGAAAACGGGATTTTCTTTGCCTTTCTGATAGTTTCCTAACTTTTCATTATTTTTAGAGAAGTTACGTGTAGCCATTTAAAAATTGACTTGTCAAGTAATTAATGTACAACATGGCGTATGAGCAACTTTTGTTGACTTTGAAAACTTTCTGTCAATGTATGGACACGTTCCACTTAAGTCACGTAGGAAGTAACTTTTAATTGGCTATAAATTATACGCAAATTATGAGAAACTAATAGTTTGGGTATCAGTTTTAAGATAAGAAATCAATAAATTTTATGAAATTACTTCCCAAGTTATGAATATACATACATGTGTAAAATATGCCGCATTTATATTTGACGGCGGAAAAGACTTTGAAAAAATACGATTACCAAACTTTTTTCTTTCATAATATAGAAATTTGTATCCTGAACAAAATTCAGTATTTTGAAAAAAAAAATCGATAGCTCATAGTTTAACACAACTCTAAACATGACAAAAGAGCTTGAGCTAATGGTATAGGTATTCGTAATTACAATTTAAGCAAGCTCTACGGTTTAAGTAACTACTTTCGGTAGCATATATAAAGAGTAGATTTGGAATGCACTCGAAAGATGAAATGTTCCTATAAAACTTATTAACGTTATTAAGGTGTACTACAATATGTTTTAATTCCGAATCGTAAACACCAACATCCTCTCATTGCCAATTGAACTAAAACCTGGAATCAACCAGGGCTGAGTGTTATCCCACCTATTATATTACTCTTATTGGAAGTCATGGAGTCCAATGAGATTGAAAATTTTGACAAATAGACGTGGCATCTCCAATACAAACAAAAACTTCAAAACGCTACACGGAGAGAACAAATTTAAGGTAATTTAGGGTTAATTAATGTAATACATTTATAATCATTCATTAATTTATAACCTTTTTTTTTTCTTTAAAATGAAATTTCAAATGGTCTTCAATGATTTTTCTAGCAAAGCTATATCTATTTGAAACCGTTTGACTTATATTCTTGGGTCGTAATGGATTAAATTTATGTCACCTTAAATTGGCTATAACTTTTCGAAGACACGTCACAGATGAACACTTGAAAGCTCATTTTAAAGAGGAAAAATGGTATTAAATGATTTTTTATTCAAAATAAGCTGAATTTAACCTCAAATGTTTCAAAAATCTGATGTGATGGATCGTTTTTGAGTACAGCGCAAAAAATTACTTGGAAAAATTACCTTCAGCAGCTCAACACCATTCATCATTAACAGGCCTTTTCAATAAAATTTATTTTTCCACACAATTTCCATATGAGCTAACAGGCTTTCTTTCATTATAAAGTTGATTCTGTTTTCTGGTTTTATTATTATAAAAAAAGCATTTTTTGAAATTTCTATATAAAAACACATTTCGTGATTACCCTATTAGTTATATGTGAGCGAAACTTTTGCTGTGTTACATGGAACAGTAAAGTAGTTATGAAGACACTTAAAAAAACGTATTATAAAAAACACATAGAAATAGTATGACTAGTGGTTCAACTGGCTAAACTGGTTCACCCTAACACGCTTTCGATGAAAAACTAGTTAATCCTAAAATGTTACAATTTTCAGCTACGCGCTGACAAACATGAAATATCGTTATTGGTTCAAGGTACAATTGGTCTAAGGTGCATGTACTTCCCCTACATCTGCTGGTCTTATATATAATTAATCTATGAATACTATATAATATAAGGTTCCTTAAAATACGAGCAGAAAAAATAAAATAGTTCAAATGTTCAACTTGTCAAATGCATATTACAACTAATATTGGTTATTTGCTCCAAAATTGCTTCCAAAACGTCCTTTTTCTCTTTATGTATTGTCAGCAAGTGTTTTGAAACTTTAAGTTTCTCTTTTTTGATTTTAAGTTTCGCTTTTTCAATTTTTAATTTTTCTTTCTCTATATTTATTAATTTCTTATTAGTTTCGGCCGTAGTGAAATTTGACCTTTTTCTTTTTGAGACTTTAGCTGGAATGCTAATGGAGGATTCTTCAAATTCTGCAAATGAATTTTCTAGAAATAAACTCTCAACTGGATTTTCTTCCTTTTTAACAGTTGCACAAAAATCATTATCTACTGGAGAGGCACTTTCTTCTATCTCAAATGTTGGTGAATACCATTCTTCAATTTTGACGGTTGCGCCGATTTCCACCTCTGAACTTGCAGCTGATTCTTCTCTATATGTGCTCGCAGGTGTAATAAGTTCTAGCACTCTTTTCTCAATGGACGATAGAGTTTTATTTTTTTTAAATGCTGCAGCGCTACTGTCCTGTTGTATTTGCCGTATACATGAGCATTTGTTTTTTGTGTAGCTCCTGAAAAGAAACAAACAAGAGGACAAAGTATTTAGTGGCGGAGAGTATGTAAAATACGGATAAGTAAAAAATTTTAGTAAATATTTTGAGAATTCGGTCATTTTCCATATAGAAACATAAATTTATATATTTTGAAATCGGCACAGTTGTTCCTGAAGCAATCTCTTACACATAAACAAATTAAAAAAATGTGTATAACATAACCTAACTAAATACACTTATCCCATTTTGAAATAGGTGTCATTTAAAAGACAAAAGAGCAGACTCCTTTTAGGTTTTATTTTTAAAAATCCAAACGTCGATTTTTGGGAAAATCTCCAAAATATTTTTGAATATGAAAAAAAAGAAAATTTAATTTGTTTTTAATTATATTAGAAACATTAAAAAAATTATTTAGCAAAACCGAACTACACGACCTTCTTCAATTTGGCTCAAATGTCGCAAAGGTTAGGATAAGACTAAGACAATAGTATTGCAGGTTTATTTTATGAGCCTTAACTCGTTTTAGAGACAGAAAATTGTAATGTTTGCTATTTTTTCTACTTCACCCAGGAATGTTTTATTTAAAATATTGCAAACGGCACGTTATAGAATTTTTTCTTATACATTTGAAATGTTCTTCTGGAAGATTCCCGATTCAACATTTATTAAATCTTCCAAATGAAATCTTTCCGATACGTTATATACGGAATCTTTCACATGTAATCATTCTGAAGTATTTCTGGAAGGTTACTGAATTTTTGTAATGAAATCTAAACAGTGCTTTATGGTTCTCTGTTTGATGCTATGTTAATCACAGTTAATTGACAGTTATAAATTAAGAAATGTCAGAAAAAATAACTGCATATTTAGTATCAACGCAATTGATGACGTGTGTAAAATGTAACCATAATTTAGTGACACAGAATTCAAAAAGTTGGATGACATAATAAAAAATTTTTGTTTTTCTCCATAATCTCACAAGATTTCTATATCGAAATTTCAGAAACATGGCAAATGAAATCAAAAGGTGGACATTGACACATTGTAGAAAGCTTTCTGAAATGGAAATGAAAGATTTCTGATTTCATTTTTTTTTAACCATCTAGGACAATTTTATAGTGTAATAATATAGGTAATTGAAGGTCGAGGAGGGGGTTTCAAGGTTAACATGCTATATATAGAATGTATATAATGATTTTGTTGGCCACAGTGGTTTCGCATTAAAATTGCATGTTAATAAAATTTACCTTGATAAGAGAAATTAAAAAAAAAAAATTTTTTCAAATGTCTTCCACATCATGAATTTTCTATTTTTATGTATGTACATATGGGTACTTATGTTTAAAAAAATGTTGAAACCGAATAGTTACGGCTCACTTTTAAATGTTTACCATTATGTCTAAATTATTAGAACTCACCGCAAATCCATCCAAAATTTTCTCCATTTGAATCCATTCTTCTTTGCTTCACCAAGAGAATTCAAATAAGATGCGATTTCTCCCCAAATTGCATCCCTTTCGCGAATACCGTAAACATCAGTATCGCTAACGACGTCAATGTTCTTCTCTAGCCAATCCAACAATGCAACTTTCTGTCGCTGTGATGGTCTTCTACCAATACTTTTATTTGAGCTATGAAATACAAAAATACATTTCTTTTAAAATTCGAATTCATAACTTTATATCTTAACTTACGATGAAGCAACTCTGCAATTCATATTTTTATAAAAAAAGTTTAATATAATTATTGTTTTTGTTTTGAAGCTTCAGCTTTGCAATGCCAACAGACGTCTTTACACAACAACGAACAAAACAGGAAAGACAAAAATTAAATTTATTTCATTGATTTAAATACGATGAGAAAAAATGAGACAGATGACATATGTAAAACTCGTTCTCGCGAATACAGAATTTCTCATCGTAACTGTGAATTCACAATAGTAAGCAATGAATAAAAGTTTATGAAAATATTTTTGTGTAGCGGTAATTTGGTGCATTATCCGTTTTTTTCGCGGTTATTATTTTATTAGAACTTAATTAGCCGAATTCAGCATCACTCCCGTAATACTGTCAAATAATCTAACAACCTAACAACCACTATAACTGCCGGGCCCTTGCGATTCTAAATGAATTTTATCCAACAAATTTAAAAATTACTATTACATGTATCGCACTAACATCGCACAAATGCACTCTTATGGGTGGCCATTTCAATCCGAAAATTCAAATCTATTCGCTTTTTTATTTTTTTTTTTTGCATCTCGCTGTTTGAACTTTATTGCCAACACTCAAAAGGTCATATTAATAATTTGTTTATAGTATTTGGCAACCGCAGGCGATGTGCAGCACATGTTGATTTATTTTCAGACAGATCTACGTTAAAATATGCATCGACGTACAAATTCGAAGATCTGCTTTGCTTTTGCGCATCCACCTTCTTACTCGTACTACATCTACAAAGGAGCAGACGTAATCTTTGGTAGATTCTCCTATGTACACAGGAGTAGGAGGGTCTCTGGTCGCATGGTATGTGTATTTCCTTCTTCTTTTTTTTTTTGTTGTTGTTAATTCTTTTTTCTTTCACTATCATACGGCAACGCAGCAGCGGCTTTTCATAAAAATGTGGGCGTGTGGTATTAGCTGCTCCCATCGATTATGAATCTCTGCACTTAAGTGCATCAGGAAATTCTTGATAAGAACAAGCGGTTTCCTTCGGTATTCTAAGGGTACAGTTTAAATCATATCAGAGATGAAGAGCGGCTCTGATGCTGCATGGCGCACAGTCAAATTAGTTGGTTACGTTTTGCTCAGGCTGGCTTACTAGCGCTTACAGCCGCCTGCCTGGTCGCTTTATTGCTTGTTATGTAAGCCGAAAATACAAACAAATCGACCTGCACAATATTGGCTTATGTTTTTGTTTTCTTTTTTTAGCTGAAGCTCAAAATCTTGATTGGAGTGCTGTTTTTATTATGATTTTTGGACTTTTTTCTTGACATGCGGTAGGTGTACATCCGATGATTTAAGAACGTTAGGGTTACTCTAAAATAGAAAACTCGCATACAGCTGCTTGAACATCTTAACTATATCAATCCAGGAACTGGCATTACTGAGATATCAATTATGTTGAAATATATCTCTTAAGGGTTTTTTTTTTATTTAAACAAGCATTTACGCAATAGCTGTGATTAATTGGTAGACTATTCTAATCCCGCTCATTTTTGGTCAAATGTTACCTGAGCCATTCCTATCAATTAATTTTCTTTGTGATAGGAGATGTGTCACGTCATATAATCTGTTGATATGAATAATGGTTGTAAAGAAATTAAACAACAACACAGTCAGCGGACATGATGGACTGATATCGAAAGTCTTCAGAGCTGACGGTGAAATTTTGGTAGTTTGCTTGCATCAACTCTGGAAAAACAAATGCTTGCTTGACGGCTGGAGTATCAGCTTCATCTAACAAAAGGGTAATTTCATGTCATATAAAAACTATTTGGTCATATCCCTGTTAAACGGACTGTGTATATTCTGTGTGTTTGCACTATGCTGATAGGATCGAAACAATTTGATTTTCGCTCCAATATATCGCCCACGTACCAAATGTTTCATCTTAAACAAACCCTAGAAAAAGTCCTTTGCTTTCTAATCGGTACCTATTATCTTTTTTTCGTTAAGTAACTTTTCAACTTCATGCTAGACCAGGTAGTGCATAGGATAGCGTAGAAGTCACAGTCTTTCACAAATCTCTCTCTCTCTCGCTCTCTTCTTGAATATCTGGCAAAACGAGTGAGGCTGGCGAGCACCGAGAACAATACCAAGAACATGCTTTCCAGTAAAAAATCAGCATTGGGCTCGAAACTCACCTTTCGAAAGAGCAAGTAAATTTGTATAGAGTAATAGTAGTGTTGAGCAATGAGGAGCACAACAGGTCATATAATCTTTGCTTTTGTAGTTGTTGGATATAGTTCAAACGGTAGAAATCTGTTGACTGCATAGAATAGATTACATCGCAGCAGCTAGAAACCGTCGAGAGAAAATTCAGCACGATATTTCTCCACAAAACTGACTGCAGCGCTCATGATATGCTCTTCTTCCATCTTTTGGAAACCCCTTAGCAGTGAAAAATTTTGACAGCAATTCAAACCATGGTAAATCTAGCATGATACCTACCATTTCACAGTTTGACTTTCAAAACTTACCTTTAAATGTTTAATTCGAGACCCTTGAATATTTTCATCGTACATGTTTTCTACGAAATTAAATTAGATGAAAATATTTCGACCCAAAACGTCCCTAACAGAAAAAATACTTTCACTGCTAAACTAATAAACCGATTTTAGTCAAATCTGATACAGAAATAGGTTGAACCCTGAGGGGAGGTATTTGGTCATCGCCAGACTAATGCCTCTCGTAAAATATTGTAAAATTACAACATTGTAAAATCACCAGCCCAATTTGCAATGAACTGTGAATTGCATTAATATAACAGACAGGCGCTAATAAGAATTAAAGAAATTTTTTTTTATTACAAAATAATTTTTTTTTTTAAATCAGTGCTCTAATAAGAAAAAATGCAATTACTTTGATTTTCGTGAAATCTAATGTGAAATTTAACACAAAAACGTGAATTAAGCATACATACCTCAGAGATCACAAACTACATATTTAAATCCGAAATATATTATATACAAATTAGATTACAGAAACGAAACATAATTAAATACAAAACTTTAATGTTGATTGTGCAAGTGAAATATGAAATATGTAATTATAGATACCCTCATTTCATATTATACAAAATATAATAAATATATACAAAAAAATAAAATCTTAATTTATTAATTTACTTTTTATATTTATATTTCATTTTGTTAATAAATTTCCATGATTGTTTCAATTTAAGTTCAATGAGTCATAGTTTCTTATTGAATATTTAAATGTTTTACTTACAAGAATTTCTGAATAAACTTTAAAAAGAGGGTACGCTGAAAAACTGTCCGAAATAAGTTCCTTCAGAGCTGTAAAAATTCTCATATTGAAATTTGTTTGGAGTGCACACTAGACCGTACCAGAAAAAAATGTTCACCGTACACCAGCAAATCCGAAGCATTTTTGCAAGGTAAATTCGCAAAAAAATGTTTTTTTTTTGGCCGAAAATAGATGTCGCGCAGTTAAGTTTATCATCATATCTTCGGCATTTACAGTTCGATCCTAAAGTATGATATATCAATGTCTTTGTCTTGAGTAAACCAACTTTTTAATTCAAAGATCATTGACATCAAGTACCCCGTTCTTGAACTTACCCGCCAGATCTCAGTTCCTACCATCCTAATGTACCACCCTAATGTCAGAAAATTAAAGCTTGCAAAAAATCATTAAATTTTTCCAACTGAAGCATTTCGATTATTCCATTAGAGCTATTTTTAAAAATGTTTTTAAAGTTTTTTACCGAACGTAGGGGTCGCCTTATTAAATTTTTCGTTATATCTTCGGTATTTAGAGTCGGATCTTAAGACATGATGTTTTTGTCTCATTGACTGTACCACCCGATCTACAACATGAATTAAAAAATTAAAATTAAAATCAAATAAAGTGTATTGAAGCCGTGGCCCAGCATCTTGAAGAAGCTCATCATATGGTACAATTTCATTCGCTCTTCTTGTCATTTAAATAAAACATGGAGCTTTTATTGTGCGAAATGTTTGCATGTTTTTTCCTCATCTTTTTTATTTCCACAAATGTGCAACAACAACTTGGAAATTTTAAGGCACCAGAATGTTGTCAGACTGAAATTAATGCAATCGTGAAAGTTACCCCATCGCTGTCAACAATAAACAAAACAAGAAAAGAAGAAGAGTGCAGTTCAAGTGCAGATCAGTGCAGAAAATCGAGAAAACAGAGCGTTTTTTCAATGCGCGTTAGCTGACGTGCGTTTCAAGATAATGTGCAATTTTTATATTCAAAAACAACACAAATATTGCATTTCACAGTCGAACCATCTCTTAAGTTGATTTTCGTGAAATCTAATGTGAAATTTAACACAAAAACGTGAAACGTGAAACATTGTTAAGTTTCTCCTAGAGTTCGCGTGCTCTTAGTCGGCCAACTATTTCGTTTCGCTATGCGCTCGTCTTAACTGAACAAAGCGAAGTATAAGTTATTTAGTCATCCCTGGTTATCTGGCATCACATTTTAATTTCTGGCAGCTTTTATTTGCTTGCTTTATTCTGTTTTTGCGCTAAGTGTTCGACATATGTATTTGCGAATCTGCTGTTGAAATAAAATAAATTGTTTTTAAAAAATATATTCCAAACATGGATCTTGGTGGTCCTCAGTTACTTACCAATATTCTTAGTCCAGAAGAGTTGGCGTTGACACCAGTGGACGTTCAGACGAAGCTTAAGAATTACTTGGACGGATTCTTTGATGAGTATTGCAAAGAAAAAGCCGCAGCAAACAGACTAAGTAAGCATAGAAAAAATGTTTGTCTTGCACATATGTACGTTTGTATGTATAAAGTAGCATTAATGGCAGTAGGGGGCTCCAAGCGCAATTTTTGCAGGCGTTTCTAACCTCAAAAATTCTACGCCGTAGTTTCACCACTGCTACAGCGACAAAAATGTACTTATCCTGAAGTACATTTATTCCAAATCGAAAATAAAGTGGGAACAATGTGACGTTGAAACACTAATCTTTCAAAAGTACAATGTGTGTATTATAATTGTAGTCAAAGAGAATGTGAAGCTACGCTGAAAGTAGTAACTTTCGACTTTGTGGCACTTCAGCTGCATACTTCGCACTAAGCATACTGTTCTAGGCTTAATGATTCGCTATTCGAAGATTATGTCTTCTATCAATTTCGTCCTGGCCTTTTAACTCCGCTTGTTTTTTTTATACCAGGATCACGTGCGCCGGTACCCAATTAAAGACCGAACCGCAACTTGCATGTCGGGCATTTCACGTCAAGCGGACAGGTGAAATGGGGTTCATGTTTCCAATTTCAGATATATTTGAATACGTTGTACCTGTATATGTCCTCGACACAGAAACAAAATATTTTTAAAATGGCAACACTGGTTTACAAAATATGGGTCTTTGAAAATTGGGGAAATGGTAAGGTATGTACTGCTTCAAGTGCCATTATTCAGTTTAAAAAAGTCTATTGAAATGAATTAACCACTGAATTTTATACTTCATTTATTGGCCTTTTCAACCTCATAATTGGATTTTAAAAATAAATAAAAATACACTGAAAAAAATTATAAATATTTTTGTTTTTGATTTTTTACAATGTTCGCCATACAAAAAAATTTTTTTTAGTGCATTAAAAAAAAGCTTATATAATGTGTATACTTCATGCCAAGTTTGTTAATGGTCTTCCCAGCCGTTTTGGAGCTATATGCATTGCAATGCCGAAACCGTTCCGCGTCGAGTCTTACTATTTTATTGATATTTGGCTTATGTTCAGTTTTGCTCACATTTGAAATTGATTATAAACCAAATATTTTCTTATGTGCTTTTGAATTTTAAGAATAAATATGGAATCAAAAAGTATCGCTCTGATTTGGCTTCGGAGATATAGCTATCGGAAGTTGCGGATATAGATTTTCTAAAATCCATATAAGTCAGAAACGCCTGCATTTGTAAAGGTCAATTCATCCCCTTCAAAATGGTTTAACATTAAAACAAAAATTTTTGATATTAACCCTTTCTAACCCTAAAAATTTAAAAAAACTTTCCATAATTCATCAAAATAATTTAAGTTTTTAGGGTATCTCTAGTAGTATCTCTAGGTTTTCAGTGCTGCTTTACTTTAACGTACAATTTTAGTAATCAAGAAATGTAAATAAATGGTTACATGTTAGGTGCAAAATTTATTTAGAAGCTTAATTTTACAATAAAAACTCAAACTTTTTTAATAATTCTTAAAAAATCTTTAATTTTTAGGTGATTACGAACAAAGAACCGAAGAACTTCTAGCACAGATTCAAGACTATGAGGTGAAATTACAAAATTATAATCAAAACGTCGAAGAACTTCGTGAACAATTGGACAAAGTTTCAAATGAACGTACACAACTTCTTGTTACTACCAATTCGTATGAAGAGGAGCTTACTAATATTCGCCGTGAAAAAAATACTATTGTGGATGAGCGTGATTCCCTGCTCAAGGTGATCGAACGCCAAAATACTAAATTAGAACGCCAACAGCAGGAAATTCAATCTTATCAACAACAATTAAAAGCTGCTATTAATGCAAAATGTGAAGCTATTGCTCGATTAGATGAAATTAAAAGTAAAGAATCCGCTCTTGAGTATAAAGAACGCCGCATGGAAGATGAGCGTACAATGATGCAAAATCAAATTCAAACACTCTCCGAAGACTTAAATCGCAATATTTTGGAATTGCAAAAAATAAGACGAGACAATACAATGCAAAATATGCATTTAGAAACTAGACTTTCAGAAAAGATTGAAGAATTAAAAATTGTGCAGTCACAGAGTGTGCAGTACAAAGAGACTATCGATCGTCTTACATTAAGTGTGCAAGAGTTAAGTACAAGAATGCATAATCAAAATGACGAAGCCAATAAAATGATGGAATATTATAAAAAAGAATTGGATGCAAAGACAAAACTAGCTGATATATACAAAAGCAACTATGAGGATACAGAGATTGAACATGGTGAACTTAAAGCTGCAATTGGCGATCTTAAACGCATGCTAGCTGAAGCAAGTGACAAGTATGGTGAACTGGAGACAAAGTTGAAAGCAACCAATCTTAAATACGAACAAGAAATGGAAGAAAAAAATAAAATAATTGAGTCCCAAAAAACGGAGATTGTTCATGCTAATGATCTTCTTAAAGAAGTTCAGAATGAAACTATGGAAACAGCTATTTCAAAAATAGCACCTTCTGCAGCTGTAGCAAGCCGATTGATAAGAGCTGACATGTCCTTGACCGAACTATATTCCTTATATGTTAAGACGTCAGAAGATTTGGAATTGAAAAAACGTGAAAATTCTCGTTTGAATTTACAATTAAAGACGATTTTGCATGAATTGGGAGAAAATGCACCTTTGATTAAGAAGCAAGAGTTACAGTATGAGAAACTTGTCGAAACTAATAATATTTTAGCCCACCAACGTGATGAATTACTTGCTAAAAAGACAGACATGGAAGAACTGTTAGAAGATGCCCACTCTAAGATAAAACATATGGAACGAGAAAATAAAAAGCTCAAACATTCCCAAAATGATTTAAGCCGTCAAGTGTGTTATTTACTAAAAGAAGTAGAACAGGTATGTATGGTGATTGAGCTGATTAACTTTTCTAAACAATATTTACTGTGTTGTGCAAAACAATAGCAACTAAATCAATGCGCTGCTAACCATTCGAGTATCTCTTTTAATACAAAGCGCACACAAAAAATTTTCTGGGAATCAAAGGATATATTCCTTAATAATATAAAAATAAAATTTTATTCAAATTAGGTTTTATATTTTTTTTAAAAAATTAGAATTAATTAACACATTCAAAATCACCCTAATGTGTGTATTGTATACATTTAAAACGAGATAGCAGGGAGTAGCATTTATAAAAACGGCAGATCTATTGATTTTTGGACCTCGAATTTAATTGGGCGACTTTCTTCAATACTTTTTAGTGCTGATAAGCTGAAAAATGCTTATTTTGATGATATAAGTATGTAATTTGAAAAGGTATTATTTTACTAGCAAAAATTATAAATCCTCCTCAAATGATTATGAAGTCGACCCACTTATGCTACGGATTGAAGAAACATTCGAATACTGAAAAGATTAGAAATTAAATGACCTTGCAAAATGCTCAGGCGGTAATTTGCTATCATTTTGTAAATTGTTAGATTTTGGGAAGTTGGACATGGAGCAGGTAGAAAGCAGTTAGGTAAAAACGAACTCCGCATTTTTCTACAGCAAGTTGGGTCATTGCATTTTAAAATTTAACTTTCACATACGTGCAAGCTAAACTATTTAGTACTCGTATTTGACTGATATTGGTTGATCCTACCTCCCCCTGCGTTACTTTGTGTAAGATTTCGGCTGACCCCTTTCTTCACAGAATAACGTAATTATTGAACTTTAGTTTTAAATCTGTTTCTTAAACGATAAAATCTTTTTTTTGTTACAGCTACGCCTTGGTCTTGTAAATGACAACAAGCCCACACATTCTGGGTCATTGTCTACTACTGGAGAAATAATTTCAAAGAAGCTTGTCACTTTTAACGATATCACGGAATTGCAAGAAAATAACCAAAAACTTTTGCTACTTGTTCGTGATTTAAGTACCAAACTGGAAGAGACAGAAACTCTCAAAGATGAAGTTAACGAGTCTTTAACTAAGGAGAAAATTGATAACTATGCTAAAAAAATGCAATCAATGCAAGATACTTTAAATCAGCAAAACAGCACTGTTTCAACTCTTCTTTCCAAATGTGAGAGATACAAAAAGTTGTTCTTTGATTTACAAAAAAAATACAATAAATCCGCAACGGAAAATGATTTCAGTGACATGGAAGATAGTGAAATGAATGATGCTTCCAATGTGGCAGATACAGTTCAGGAAACCACCAATAATGAAACAAAGGTTAATCCGAGAAGTAAAGATAAGCAAATTGCAGATCTTCAGAGGCAATTAGATGATGTAAAGGAGCAATATAAAACAATCAAGGAGCAGTACGAATATTATATTAAAGAAAAGAAAAACAACGAAAAAATAATGAATGAACAGTTTGACTCCATGCGTAGTGAAGTACGAGAATTAACATCTACTAACTGCAAGCTGATGTCCACCGTTGAGTACACAAAAGAACAAATAAAATTACAACAGAAAAATATCAGCACATATAAACAGCAAATTGTAACATTGGAAGATCGCAATAGAAACTATGAAAATACTATTGTTAAACATGAGCAATCAGTGTTATATCTAAAGGATGAAACTCTAAATGCACAAAAGGGTCATTCGGCAGCAGAAGCCGAGGCAAACCATTTAAGGCATGAAAATCGTATACTCAAAGATACTGCTACTCGGTTACAGTCCGAAAAAGAAGGTTATCACCGAGAACGTCAAAATCAAAATCTTTTGCTTAACAATTTGGAAATGATTAAAGCCAATCTAGAACGTTCTGAAATAGAGGGTCGTGCTAGGTTAGAACAACGCCTAGATGATACTGTACGTGAACTTTCCGCACAACGTCGTCGTTTCCAAGAAGAAGAAGATCGATTCCGTGAAATAACGGCTGATTTGAAACGTAAGGCCAAAATTGCTAAGGAACGCATGGAGGAAGAGAAGACTCAGGCAAATAAATTACGTGAGGAACTAGCTATAATTCGTGAAGAAATTGCTACTAAAACCAATCAAATTGACGAATTGAGTAAAAAACTACAAGAAAGCCTTACACCATCTAATAATGACAATCCTATAATGATTGCCAACAAAAAGGCACGCGCCTATGAAATTAAATTTGAAGAATGTCACATTGAAATTGCATCGTTAACATCAGAATTAGCGAAAGCACGTGAACATGCTGAGCAGTATTATAAACTGTCCCAAAGTGCTGAAACGGAAATTAAAAATATGCATGAAATACACACTAATTTTGTTATTAAAACTGAAGCTGAAATAAAACTTCTAACGCAATCAGAATTAAACTTAAAATCACGTATTGAAGAGTTAGAAGCTGAATTACAACTTACCACCGTAACAGAGCCAACAGCTATAAATAAAAATGACCAGTTAAAGAGGTCACAAGATGAGCTTAAGGATGCTCTTCAAAAAATTAGTGAATGCAATCGTCAGCTGCGAGCACTTCGATCAGAATGTTCATCACTTACAGAGTCTTTAAATGTTGTAGAAAATAAATATGCCAATGAAATGGTATTACATTCTCAAGATATTCAAGAGATGACAAAACTAAAAGCTGAACTAACAAAAGTAAGCACGTTAAGTTAACTTTAAAAATATTTTGTGAGGTTTGAGTCGTTTGACTTATGCAATAGTGCGACGAACGATTTGTGATTTAAGAACTATTAATATTATTTTTTATTATTTTGCCTCAGTAATTATATTTACGGTAAATTAACCGTATTGCAGTTAGGACACATACATTTGTAAAATTATTTGAATTTGCATAAGTTAGGACATTTGAAACTCCACGTAAAAGGTATGATACGGTTGATTCAAAGCAAACGAAATATTTTTTTTTTTGATTCATGAACATGTTTGATTTTAAGTATAGAAAAACGGGTGTGTAGAAAAATCCATGGTAGAGTGTTTTGGCTGAATCGTTGTCACGCGACATGCTAATGCTTACGACACGCTCATTCTAGTGTTATATTTTAGACCAAAGCTTCTGAGCCGATTTTAACAAACGAAGTGTTGATGTTTCCGTATTATGTACCAAGAAGAGTATAATGGGGCTATTAATACTTCAAAAATCTGTTCACAGAAGGCGCTGTAAGCAAAAATAAAATACTTACAATTGGATAAGTCGCAGCTCGTAAAATATTAAGCCGATTTTGACAAACAAGATTCGTTCTTTTTGTATTACTAAGGGGACTAAAAGAAGGTACTAACACTTCAATAACTTGTTCGTAAGCAGGCAAAAAATTACTATATCTCTGGATTTTAAATAAATTTTGGTTTTTGATTGTGTGATTTTTAAACTCCCGTTTGGAGTCTCTCCTCCTTCCTAAATTCATTTTCGACCTTTTTCCATCTATGGGTTCAATACTTTTTTTTTTCTCTCTTAAATAAGGTGAAACATACGACGTTTCGACATTTTTCCATCTATGGGTTCAATACATTATTTTGTTCCTTCTTAAAATGGTGAAACATATGAAGTTCCTCCATCCTAAATTCATATTCGACATTTTATCCATCTATGGGTTCACTACATTATTTTGTTCCTTCTTAAAATGGTGAAACAAACGGCGGTGTGCAACCCCATTCAACTTTGGACCTCTTCGCATAAATTGGCGAATTAACTTTTTTCATAAATGAGGCAGGCCTAAACAGATAGATATTTCTACCTTCCTTTCAAAATCCATTTTCTGCCTTTTTGCATCGATTCGTGCCAAAAATTTTTTATCTTTCAATAAGGCCAAATCACCCCTGAGGATACCTTTTCCCCTCTCATTCTAAAGTCCATTTTCACATTTGACAGAGTCGCGCGACGAGTGTATACTTGACTTCTGCCGCAGTTGCAGAGCTAGCCCTATTTTGATAGTATCAAACAGCAAATCAAATGGCATACCTAACTCGATTTTGCTAAAATCTTTGTGTGCATATGTACTTATGTACTTTTTTTTATTTTTTATTTAAAGTTATTGCAAAACTACACTTTAGGTAACTTTATAAACAAAGGATTGCTATTGAGCAGATGAACCGATCATAATGAAACTTTGACATAGTGAAGGGGATGAATTGGACTTTAACTAATCGTTTGGAGATTTTCAAAAAAATTATTTTTATAATAGCTTTTTAATTACATAATTTTTTGTACTCTATACTGTTTAAAAATCTGAAAAAAATGGCACTATACGAGTACATCAAAGCCCTAAGAAATCTTAACAAAACTTTGGAGTTTAGTTTCATAAAAATATGTTATAAAAATATCTTAGCAAGGTCAAATATATTTTTATTAACCAATTGAATTTTCTTTTCTGCTTTCAGGTCCAGGATCAAATCAATGATTTAACATCTCAGCGTGATTCAGCAGCTGCAGGTTACAAAGATATCAAAGAATCGAACAAAGAGTCACTTAGTCTTCTTCAAATGGAAAAAGATGAACTTGAAAAACGTGTCGTTGACTTGAATTCATTAAACTCTTCTTTGCATGACCAAATCGAAGCATTGACTTCAAAACTTTTCATATTATCACATGAACCGCATGAAACTCTGCCTGGTGCATCAAATAAGTTTTCAGTGGAAAATGAATCTGCAATGGAAACCTCGGGTTCTGGCCTAAACCGGTCGCTTGACGAGAGTGATTCTAAAAACAATGAGCAGCTGTTACAAATTATTAAATTCTTGCGCAAAGAAAAAGATTTGTGCATGGCTAAACTGGACATTTTAAAGGCAGAAAATACACGACTTCTTTCTGAACATACCGTTTTGCAGAAAAAAATAGACGAACTAAATGGTTTCCTTAATCAGGAGCGGACCAAATCTGAGACTATTACGGTAACTGCATCAAAACATGAGGAAATATTGCGAAAAATTGAAACATTGAACGCATTAACTGACAGCAACAGAATATTGCGGCAAGAGCGTGATTCTTTAACGGCTAGAGTAAAGGAGCTCAATGAACGTATTGGAAAAGTAGAAGATGAAATATTCCCACTTCAAAAGCAGAATCGTGAACTGCTTTCAAAGATTGATGAAATAACTTCAGAGAATAACTCACTACGTACCGAAGCCATTAAGTGGAGGCAACGTGCAAATGTTTTAGTCGAAAAGAGTAATAAGAATCCTGAAGAATTCAAGCGTTTACAGACCGAACGAGAAAGCCTTGCCAAAATGTTGACTCATGAAAAAGAAGTCATAAAGCAAGCGCATGAAGAATTAAATACAATCAAAACAGAAAAGGCGAAACTTGAAGCTGAACTCAGTACTATTCAAAAGCAATTCCAAACCCTTACCGATGAAAAGAAGAAAGTTTTGGATGACTTTAAGACGCTTAAAATGGCAAATATACTAAAGGTGCAAGAAAATATGGAACTTAAAGACAAACTTTTGCAAAAAGAAGAAACTCTACAAAGACTTAATGAAGATTTGGAGAGTAAGGAAGCTCAACTTCAGGACAGCAAAAATAAGGAGTTCCAAATTAGGAAAATTGCAAAGCGCTACAAAGATTCATATTTGGAATTACAAAACAAAACGGCAGCTTCTAGTGTTGATGGAAACGCTGGAACTTCTCAAGATAATATGGAGTTAAATGCAAATAATACCACTGAAGCTACTGCCGGTGTAGCAGCAACTAATTCGGAATTGGAACAACTGCGCACTACTGTCGAAAGTCTTAACAACGTTAATCGTACAGTACAAGAAGAGAGTGAGAAACTCCGTAAAGATTATGAAGAACTGAAGGCTTCGGCAGAGATTGACGATCGCACAAAAACTTTACTTCGTGAAGCGAAATCACGTATTGTCAGTTTGACTGAATCCAAGCATGCAATTACTCAAGAACTTACTACAATTAAAACTAAATTGCAAACTTATATCCAATCCTCTGAAGGTCATGATGCTGCTATTAATGGTATTAAATCTCAATATGAAGAAGCAATTGCACGCATGGAGGAAGAATTAATTAATCAAAACAACCAAAGCAAAGAAACAATTGCTCGGTTAAATCGTGATAATGAATCTTTGCTTATGCGTGTTAATCAACTGAGTCGCCAACTGGGCCTTCAGCAGGCTTCGAAACCATCAACCAGTTCTGGTACTATATCTGATAAAAATAGTATGTCAGAATCATCTCCGCGGACAGCAAATGTCAAACCAATGTCTGGATCTGCAACTGTGCAGCAATCCGCTACTGTTACACCTTGGCGTGGTAGTGAAACTCCATTAGCCAGCATTCGACCGATTTCCGTTCAAAACAGTCGAACAGCTGCAATACTACCTACTAGTCAACAAAATACTGGTAACAACTCTACATCATCTACTTCATCTTCATCGACTACACCATCATCAGCTGGTTGCAGTAATACGGCTTTAGTTCCGCCACAACAGCAAGTACATACTACTGGTATCAATTCAGTCGAGTCGATGTCATCATCACCAACATCTTCACACACTGATTACATGCCATCTACTAGCTCAGCTTCTGTAGCTGTGGCTGCGATTCCTCCAATGGGTTCGGCTACAGTAGCTGAAAGTTCCCAAGAAGCAGAGAGCTTGCAACAGCAAACGAATGAATCACAGGTGAGTCTCCAAAATATAATTGAATTAAATATTTTAAAAAGGAACAGGTCACACATTTTAAGTATAGGCTTCTGATTTTCTATAATGATGGCTAGTTTTCTTCGAAAATGGCTTCAACTTAATGTTTAATGGAAGCCACACATTGGTCCACGGGTCGTTAATCCCGCCAGCTTTTTCCAAAGAGATGTCATTGCAGGTGAAGTCTGACAGCTATTGGATAATTATATGGTACTAATTACTCACCGTGACGCTTTGAGGACCATTGGTACTCAGAATTTGAGAGGAAACCGATGCCATTCGAAAAACCTCTGAGAATCCACTCAAAATCGCTGATAATTGTTTGCGACTGCTAGAGCAGCTCCTCCGCATATCTACAGAGCGTATCACTATCCGCAACCTGTGACACGTCCGGTAGCATTCAGCCTTGCTCTGCATAAAGCAGTTAGCAACCTATGCCACTTTATGCTTTATTCTCCGCACGGGCGAAAGGATTCAATTTCAACTACCAATAAATGTGTGTTAGTGAAATTTTGTTTCCATTACCACTAAACGAAATAAATTGGTTAATTTAATATCAAATTTTCACTATGGCATTTTTTTCCACTAGCACTAGGAATAAGTGAGAGTAAACTTGCATGCTAATTGTGAATGATTTTTTTTTGGTCTTTTAGCTTATGGTCAGTGGTGGACAACAAGTTGTTGCATTAGTTTCACCGCGAGTAGAAGGTTCAAGTCAAAATGCTCAAATTCCTATTTTACAATTGCAACAAGAGCCAATTAATCAACAACCAAGCACTTCGGGATCGATGAGCTCTTCTTGTCATATTGCTGTGAGCAGTCATAGTCGTCACGCATCTTCTTCTAACAATGTAACAACTACACAAGCAGGTTCCTCTGGAGGTCATAAACGCCCACGCGATGTTGAAGGTGATTCTTCTACTAGTGCTGATGAAAATTGCGGAGCTGAGAAATTAAAACACCCAAAACGCACTCGCACACAAATGCAATCCGGTGAAGCAGCCGTGCTAATTGGAGTATCGGAATCTGGAGTTGATGTTGAGTATCAGGTACCAACATCCTCTCAACGTGACCAGGAAGATGATATTGTAGTTGTAGATTCTGAAGAAGAAGAAGGTGTAGTAGACGAAGGAACTGCAGAAGCAGACGATGGTCCAGTAGATGGTGATGGAGAAAATGAAAGATATGAGGATATTTATGAGCAAGATCAAGATATGGATGACAACGAATGCCCAGAAATTGATGAAAGCAATATTCAAGCCGAAGCGGACAACAATGAAGTCGATGTTGATGAATGCACGGATGCAAAAGTACATTGCACATCAGAAGACAACCAGGCAGATGTTGACCCAGACGACAGCGGTGCAAGCACCAGCAAAGCAGCGGCAGTAATACTGGCTCGAGGTGAACAACAGGAAAATAATCAACAAAGCCAGACAATAAGTAGTGGTAGTTGTGAACCCACTCAAAATAATTCTCAACCCGGATCATCAACATGGAAACAAGCACCTTCTTCTACATTTTCGCGACAACAAAGAGCAACATTAATGATGTTACAACAGGGCATAAATGAAGAAACTGATGCAAGTAATAATGAATTCGGTGGCTCTGATAGGTAAACATTTCAACAAAACTTATAATGCTAACTTTTTATTCATTTATTTTTTTTGTCCAAACAAACTTTAACCTTTGGTATTTGCTACATAATTTCTATTTTAACCCTTTCATTCCTTTTATCTTCAAAAGAAAAACACTATATGTGATGCGATGTGCGTAAAAGGACCTTATATAGACTGAGATCACATCAAGTGGGCTCTCTAAATTCCACTTTGTTTCTGAATTAAAAGTTTTATATGTATATCAATCTAAAGTACTTACCAATAAAATATTTTGTCTCAAAGGATTAATCAAAATTTCAATTGCTACTATCTTTTTTTATGCAATGAACATTTTCGACAAGTTTAATTGAAAAACTAATTCCTCTTAAAGTTCTCAACATAAAATTATAAAATTTGGAGCACATGTTAACAATTGATTGCACTTTCTATTGTTTATAACTTTTAAATAAACAATCGATGATAATTTTACCTTCTTAATGCAAAAAATTAAAATTTGTATTTTTTGTATATTGAAGATTGAATATATGTAAAAAAATTAAGGGTGCCGTCACTAATTTCTATAGAAAAAAAACTTTGATATCGAAAGGAAAAATATCTCGATCGATTGGTCGTTCCCAAAACGTTCTATATAATGCTTAGAGCAATAAAAACACAATCGTATGTGCCTTTAAGTCAGCATCGGGCACTTTTCGCGGTATTCTTCCAAAAGAAAGTTTTTTCTACTAATCTTTACCTTACAGTACTGGAGGACACTTGCAGCCCCAGCTCAGTTGTTATTGCAGCAGAGCCCTTAAATGGGTCATGGATTAACCTTAATTTGATAAGTTTGTCATATTTTTTGTAGTTTTACGTATTCTGTCTTTTTTAAATTGTGTTTTTATTGGTTTTAGAGCATTGTATATTTCTAAGCTCTTAGTGACCCTAGTGTTTTGTCCACGACTGTGCCTACATAATATTTCTAATTTCCAAAACGTTACGTCACCAGAATAATTGCATTTATTTACGTTGGAAAAGGCTGCAGACTTATAGCATTGAAGTCTACAGGCGACTTCATTTTCAAATAGCTGCACTCTGAGTGCTGCATTGTTGGCAGTGAATTCAATGGATTTCAATTGAAAATGAATGAACTCTTTCACAGCTCTGTGTACATATTTATACGTCAACCATATATATTTATATTTTTAAGCTTCAACGAAGACATAACTTCACCCCAAGAATCAAAGTTCAACTATTCGGAAAATACTCCACACTCGGAAGGTGTAGAGGCAAAAGCAACTGAAGAAGATGATATCGATGAGGAATTTGCAGCGGACAAAAATGAAGATGTAAGCTCGGAGGAAGTAAAAAAAACCAGAAGTTCCATATCAATGCAAAATGTTGAAGACAATGTAGATGATGAAGAAATTCCAGAAGAAGCATCAGCATTAGATGAAAATGCAGAGATGGAAAGTATGTCCACAGGAAAATAAAAAAAAATATTGAACTTAGCTTATTATTAAAACCACCCTTTCAAATAGGCCACAACAGTAATGGAGCAACTCAGTCTGAGATACAGGATTTTCACCAAGGTCATGTAGAAGGAAACATTGAAGAGAATGAAGGCGTTGATGCTGTATCATCTGAATTCGAAAAACAACCAGTTGATGATGACTTAGAGGTAAAAATAATTGACTATTCCTACAAAGTTTAGAAATAATTTAATTCTAAAAAAAAATGAAACAGGAAGAGGGACGTGAAGCCGAAGCTTCACCATCGCCATCAATCAATACACGTTCCAAAAGTACTAGAGGATCCGGTTTACCTCGTCGTCCTTCCAGGGGATTTCATCAACGTGGTGGCCGACCGACTCCAATAGTATGGCAAGGTAGCTATTAATACTAGTGCGTTTTATTTGAATTTACTTGGATTTTAATCCTAGAATCACCAGGACATTCACGACATACCTCTCCAAATCAAAGAAATCAAGAACAACCCGGTAGCCCATTAAGAGGTTATCCTAATCAAAGGATGCAACGCGCTCGACGCATGAGACGACCTCAGCCAGGAAATTACGGAAATATGCGTAACTTTTAAGGGACAAATACAGCTAAAAATTTTCTTAAAACATATTTGTGATTTAATTATTAATTCGTTCATTGTAATCAAAATAATAAAAAAAACGTGCTCTGGTTTAATCGCAGACCATGAATAACAGCAACTATTCCACATATACCTACATAAAAGTATCATAAATATATTTATCCATCACAAAAAATATTTACTTATTTATCATACATGACAAATAAATTCATAAAGTATGGACAAAGGTTTGGGCAACGAGACCGTAAGCATCAATATAGTGTGTTAAATACATAAAGCTATTAGCTACAGTTTTTCGCAAACAAGACTAAATTGAACTTATCCATTGTTAGTCGTGTTTTATTCATTTTGGTCAAAATAAAATTTCATACAAATGCGTGAAACAAGTCAATTTTTAGTTAATTTGATTAACTATTTTGTCTTTGCTAAATTGTTACGCTATTGAAGAACAGATGTCGCACATTGCAAGTAGATGTAGACACAAACCTAGAATCAAATACAATATAAATGGCAACTGCTTGAATTTGGTGGCTGACGCTTATTTCGATTATCAGCGATAGCAACCCTGGTAATTTACATTTCAGAACGCACAAAATAATTATGCAGATTCAAAAAAGTATAAGATTTTCATTTCATAAAATTTTGTATTCCTCCAATTGTAGACAATTTTCTAGTCGACTTTATGAGTAGAAAAGATCAAGTTTCTGGTTTTTTTAATTATTTGCATAAAATTTTGATGCAATATTTAGAAAAATATTTAATTTACTATAAGTTTAGTTCAGTAGCGTCACTTCGCAAGTCAAGGGGGGGAGATAATTCCACTGCTATTAGATGGTTTTATAGAATTGAAGTATTGTATAATAACTATTATCAGATCCTTGGGCGGGGCCAATGCCCTCCCCAGCCATACCGAATTGACACCACTGGTTTAATACGATTATTATCATATTATTACTCCTAGTCTAGAAAAATTAATTAATGTTCATAGATTTAAAAACAAATCTAGAAATGTGTCATTGCCGAACAATCTCAAAAAACGGAGACAATGCCGGCTCGCCCAATAGACTTATAAAAAGTTAATCTTAAATTTTGGAAATACACCTTTGTCGAAACAAATACAAATGGGGACATTGTTCGTCTTCTTCCTTGAAAGAAAATGTTTTCGAAAATCATCATCCAGCCCCATATGTTCGTCTCGATATCACAAACTTTAAAAAATTGCAGAAAATTTCATAATAGTTTTGCGAAAACGAAAATTGCCGTCAACTAGTTTTCCATTCAAAAAATATCAAAGACTAAGGCACAATGCATACTATGCGGGAAGCATAAATACGACTATGATTTCGCTAATTATATTTAATTGCCATGCTTTTCTTAGTTCCGTTAGAAGCAGCTCTATTATTTCCTGTTAGCTATGATTATTATTTTCTTTGCAGGCATAGTTACGTTCTCACCATGGAATAAATTCTACATTTTATTTCATTTCAACTTTTTACAAATTCAGGATACATACATATCAATTTTTACACTGAGAATCACACAAATAAAAATTTCTTATGGAAAAAGTAGTTTTGTTTAAAAAGAAAATTTTTTATTTTTAACACTTCCTTCTTGTTTTCTCTTTTCTGTAATCATAAAATGTAAAAAATACGCATATTACTAATGATTTAGGATCTTGGACGTTCCTTCTTTTCCTTGTAGAGGGCCAGGAGTGAAACGTTAGCAACTTTCACGACCTTGAAACGTACACCGGGAATATCACCGACGGCGTGACCCTTACGACCGAAACCCGCAACTAAAACCTCATCGTTTTCCTCAATGTAATTTAAGCTACCGTCACGTGGTACGAAAGCGGTAATTTTCTTGCCATTCTTAATCAGTTGCACCCTGACACACTTACGAATAGCAGAGTTGGGTTGTTTGGCTTCAACACCACTAGAGAATTAGAAAGAAAAAAATTAAATTACTTAAATGCTGTACAAGTATTAGTCCTGATTTTAAAACATTCAAATTGAAAAATGTTGCTTTTATCAACACATTCACAACTCACAGTATAATCCTGTGATTTGATTTTATTTTTACACAAAAACACAAAAATATACTGCGAATCGTTGAAGCATGTACAGCAATACATCTGAATAGAATCATGGTATAGAATCACTTGTAAAACTAAAAAGTTGGAATAGTTAAATTGGACGTAACATATAATTGGAAAGTCAATTCAATGCACTAGGTCTCAGGAATTTTGAAATGCTACTGCAAAAATATGAAAAACATCAAGTCTTTTACATTAAGGTTATTTGAAGAAAAGCTATAGGTTCACACATATTTATTTAAATTGACAACAAAAACCTCTAAACATTGAATCTTTTAATGACGAATATGCCATTGTCTTTTAATAAAACTTAAAAACAAGTCTGAAGGTAGTTTTTTCTATCACGTCAAGATAACTCCATATAAAGTACAGTACTGAGCAACGATTGCATCAATTGAAAACATCTCAAGTTTAATGAGCGATATCTGCGAAAACAATCATCGAATAAAAATAGACGGCAATTAGCAAAACATTTTCCTTAGGTATAAAATGTAATGTATCACGATCCAGCGTTTTCGACACTTTCAAAGGATTTATATATATCAGAAACTAGGTGCGTCCCTAAACCTGATTCTATATTTAGATCAGTATTAAAAATCGCTTTGAAATAAAGGTTTAGTTTAGAGACGTTAGGCTGAACTACGCCCAGTTTCAGTACGCTACCATCCAAGGAAATTTGACCTTGTTCAAAATTCGATGATCGCTCGTGACCGAAAATAAATTCCAGATTTAATTTAATATGTACATAGCTTGGTAAGACTTGAATGTTTTGTAGTAAACAATAACGAATTAAAAGTTTGAAGTTCCTTTCCAATACAATTTCACGTTTTAAACCACAATAAACACGGCGGCAGCGGCATTTTTAAAAAATAACATTATCACAAAAAAAAAATATTATACACTTACACTTTCTCAAGTACAATTCCCTTTGCGTGAGAAGCACCACCAAAAGGATTGGCCTTCCATCTTGTTCCTAAGTGAGCTTTTTTGTAGTCTTTATCAGCCCAACGTTGGTCGCGGCGATGGTTCACGTGCTTTCTAGCTGTTCGGAGACCTCTAGGTTTACCTAAAAATATAAAAAAAATAGATTATTTTATTAAATTTTTTAAATAAAAACTAAACACAACTTTTTTCCCCAAAACAATAGTCGGCGCAATTTTTTAGGTTATGTTCAAGCCATGTTTAGTTCCCCAGCAAATTAATAGATTTTCGTTTACGGAACAAAAAAAATGTTTAAACGTTTCATTAAAATACATAATTAGAGTCACATTCGATTCAATTGCAACATATTTTTGATAAGGATTTGTTATATATATATAGATTAAAATTCACTCGATTTCTCCAATTACATTGCATTTAACTTTTCTTAAAAGTTAAACACAAATATTATACCAATTAGTAAAATATTACTTTCCTGTGTTCACATTACATTCCGCAAATATAATTTATATTAAATATCACTTCCTTCCGTAATTAATTAAATGAAAATTTAATTTTTCTCGACTCACCCATATTTCCAAACTTTCTCAAGCAATGGCGGAAATAAAAGAACGAATCTTAGTTTAATTTTATCGATCTTTCAAAAATGGGCTAATGTTCGTTAAGTTTGTTTGAAAAATCAACTACTGTCATATTACATTGATTTGTTATGTCAATTTTTTCTTAAACAATCCTGGACATTCAGGTACAGTTCACACGAGCGTTTTTTTAACGCACGCTAGATAACGCAACTAGCGCTTGAGTTGTACTTACACGCGCGTTGTGGAAAACGCACGTTGAAAAAACGCTCGTGGCAACTTAGCCTCGTAAATACAATATTGACACACATAATTTACCACAGAGAAGTAGAAGAAATTCTATTTTTTTGGAGCGATTTGACATAGAAGCTTATTTTATTTATACTTATTTTTCAAAGCGTACTTAATTTGTACTTAGGAAAAACAGAAAGCGATATACGGTGAAATTTTTGCGGCACGGAACTTAACATCGCAAACACCGGAAGGAGTATCGTAAACTTACAAATGTCAATAAATTTGTCGTTACTTTTTTTCTTCGTTCCATTTGATCTTTATCTTTACTGCACCCACCATATAATCACACCATGGCTTGGAATTGAACTTATTTTCAGGCAAATGTACTTATTTTTTTAAACTAAAAGTTGGTATGCTTAAGCGTAATTATGGCATTTAAAAAACCTAACAGCGTTAAAACGCAACGTAGTATCGAATTTTTGAAGAAATTAATTTGGAATTTTGTAAAATCGACAAATCTCAAAAACCAATGCATCGATTCAAAACTTGAACTAATGTTATAGTTAGTATATAGTTTATCTTTCATATGACTCTCATACTTTGAAAATTGATACAAAGATCCTCAACCTACATATAACGATTTTCTTAAAAAAAGTATCCGCGTGCTCTGACGAGTATATCTCCAAAACTAGATGAGTCCACTTACTTCCGATTACACCTATATTAATTTCTCCAGAACTCCTAGAAGGTCGTTAACGGAGTCCTTAAGTAAACCTTTTTCATGTCCTGCCAAAACGAATTTATCGCAGAGCTAGTCATAGAAATTTACTGTATGAAATCTTATTTGAAATAAAAATGTGCACTACGCTTGACGGTCATAAGATTTTTTCTTGATTTGGAGCTTTAAGCTACATGTTTAAAAAGTCTGATAGCTGTAGTTTCTAACTTTATTACACCTAACTCTGTTTTTATACGTTCTCTTTTTACACGATTTTGGAACAACACGGTTCACACATAACAACAAATTCACTTTTTACACGAATTTTTCTAGCACGAATCCCAAGAAAGCTTTTTTCAAATAAACAATGTTTAGTGTCTTACAGTAAATTTATGTATACTATACAGCAGCTGTATTACAGGTACAAAATACAATTGAGAGAATACCCGAATTTCGCTAATCAGAATTTATTTTGTGTTAAAGCGTTCAGTTCGTAGGATGGAATAAATAATTTCAAAGTTTGAAACAATTTTGGTCAAGTTTTTTTTTTTATATAAATTGTACTTATGGACTGAAGTCCCAGTTAAGATTGCATTGCTGCTTCAGCATTAGCCCTCTTTGTGCACACAAACAGTACATTCAAAAACTTAAATATATTCGTATTTTTTCTTTTATTTATTTAAATAAAGTTTTAAAGAGAAAATAGCCTCAACCTACTCCAATTCATTTTCATTTTAGCACAAATTAACATTTTAATATCCAACGTTCAATGTACATTTCTTAAATTAAATTAATATATCTATGCTTGCTCGCAAGGTAAATTTTTTACACTTCAGTTTCACTAGATTCACTTTTTAAGGGTTCATGTTTCCTTGACGTATATTTATCCGTACCTTTTGTCTTATGCTTTGGTGATCGTCTGTGGCTTCCTTCACGACACTCTTCGCTCAATAAATGCTTTGTCCTTTCAACATCGATATTTTTATACTTATTTGCTTGAACATTACTATCGGTTTTATCAGATTTATCTCTGTGGAATGATTTTTTTGATTGCTTATAAAATGCTTCTGGAATAGATTCATCTTGGAATTTCAGGTCAAGCTTTGGGTCTTCAGCATTTTCATCACTTTTATTAAAATTGTAATAACCTTAAATTTAAAAGAATTTAACTCGCGTGTGCATACATATATCAATATACAAATAAGCTTATATTACCTGTAGGTCCAAAGAAGCCAGCGTTTTTCATAGTATTTCGTTTGCGTTGTTTTGTCCTCTTCTTTGATGCACTACGTATTGAAATAATGTTTGAAGATTTTTTCATATTTGGAAAATGTTTAGACTGTTTGGAATTCTTTTTGGCAGATGTAGAAGTATCAAATAACTGAAGTTTTATATCCGATTCATCATTAATATTTTCAAAACTAAGGCTTCGTATTCTATTCAATGAAGATTCATCTATTAAATTATTTGTGTTTGAACGCAAATCTTCTGTGCTACGTTGCTCTGAGCTATGCTCAGCATCTGAATATTGTTTTTTATGTTCAGAATTAAATTCTGAATCATCATCTTGATCAATTATTTCAATCTATAGAAAAAATAGAGATTAATTAAAACCACTTGTTATTTTAAATTTTCAACGGAACTGTATACGTACCTCTTCATTAAGATTTTCTCTCAGTATAATTTCCGGTCCTCCACCATAAATGCTGTGCAAAAATTTCCACAGCGGTGCATTAAGCTGAGCATAGTCAGAGCCAGATTTAACATTTCTGATGGGTGGAGTTAAACAACCGTCTGAACTTGCAGCTATATTTGAGTTTGTTATTGGACCGGGTTCTTTGTTAGTAAGACCTCGTGCAAAAAGCTGCCACTTCCGTAGCCAAGGCATTGATATTGCAAAAATAGCGTTTGAATCTTCCACATCATTGTACTTGGTAAAAATAGTTAGCTCATATCTTTGACGACGTAAGAGTATGTCTGCCGCTCGTTGACATACTTCACATTCAAACAACATATTAATTACAGGTCCACCTCCGAATTTTTTATAGAGATAGTCCCATAGTGGCTGCGAAATTGGCAATGCAATTTTATTCATAACGTCGATTTTATTCGGCGGTAAGCCACCATGTGGACATAGAATGGCCCAGTTGTTTATAGGTCCAGGCTCAGCAAATGTATTAAAACGACTGATCCATTCACGAGCCACATAAAATCGAATATCAGATCCATGAGAAGGATTTGAGTCGGATATATTGCGTGCTTCAGCTCGTATCAAGTCCATATGTGGGTTACGTTTACGGTAAAAAAGTACATAAGCTTGACAATTCTGTACTGTATCGACGGTTACCTCTGTAACATGCTGATCATCAAATTCATACCATTTGTTATTGAGTTCATTCCTAGCAAAGCATGTATAATGGCCACCTCCAACAGTACCGTAGTGACAGATGACAGAAATCAGGTTGTATACAGAAATATTTGATTTACAATCCTTATGTAAATATGGACGCATGTCAAAACATTCCATAGGAAAATTTATGTACGATGATATTTTGGAACTGTATGAAAGGTCGTGACGAAAGCGTTTCAAATGAATACAAAGTGCTTCAGGCAGATTTAAAATCCTTGAAAATTTAACACCAGTCCTTAGTTTATTACATTTTTCACAGCTTAAAAGACATAAACAAATTTTTATTGAAAATTTTTTATTTCAATTCATGTAACAATTTTTGCTTATCTCATCCAACAACAATTCGTTCAAAGTGGGGCAAGGTCAAAATTTATATTAAAGAAAATTATCAATATCTCGTTTATATCGGTACCGACATTTAAATTTTAGGTCGCCATTTATAGGTTGCTGCACCTAAATATTATCAATTCCTCAGTTTCAATTGGAAAATTATATCTTATTTCTTCTTCTCCAAAAAATTTTCCATAACTAATAAAATATTTTTCTCAAAATTGTTTTATAAAATCCCAACCCAGGAACGATGTGATGGGGCAGATTTTGTATGTATAAAATTCTTTATAATTATTTACCTGTACATATTATCGCCCTTTAATTCATCAGCGCTAAAGAATGAAGCCATGCAGTCGTGTAGAGTAACAGACGGTCCCCATAGCCATGAACGCAAAATATGCCACATCCAGGTTAACCAACTATCGCTTTTGACCAATTCACTTCCAGTAGCTGCAGCAACTCGTAAACCGTAGCCCAGTGGGTTTATATTTTGAGCACTTATTCCATGTGTTTGGTGAAGAACATTAAGGAAATCTCTATTTGGAATAGGTAGTGAGAGGTCTTGAAATGTTTCCTCACGCGTCGAAACTCGATCGCAAGTCAAACACTGTACAGACGATAAAAGTTTCCCATCAAAGACATCACTTATGATGGAGCGATGAACTGAATGAGTTTGTGTTGCATTTTGGTCATTGTGTTTTTGCATATGTAGTCTACTCGCATTTGTATTTTTTCTCTCTCGTGTAAATTTATGAATGTTTATTGAATTATCGCCATAATGCAATTGATCCGAAAACAATCTTTCATCTATCAAAGATGAATCATCAAATAAACTTGATTGCTCAGAGACACCACTATCACAGGTTTCATATTCAGCTTCCGATTGTGATGCTGAATCGCTTTGTGAATTCATAGAGGATTCTTCATCATTTTTATTATTTTTCAATGTTGGATCACCAACGCAATAATTTCGATGAATTATCGAATTACCTAGCGGTCTATCCAATGGCATATTAAAGCTCAGTTCTTTTAGTTCTTCGTGAAGCTGATCCATAAAGCAACGTAGAAACTCTTGAGTATCATGTTGCTGAAATCCTCTAAACATCGAATGTACGCTTCTAATACCGTACAAAATGCCACGAGGTGCAATATAATCTATAGTAATAGAAATGTATTTATTTTTGCCCGCAAGTTTTTTATATTTAATTCAATATTCACATTTCAAGTTTACCTTTTGTCCTTTTGCTTCTACACCAAATATCCTGCATAAGACGTAAATAACTTTTCGCTAGTCCTGATTTGCTGCGATGAGCTGCTTGTTCAACAGTGTGTTCAACAAGATCCGCACAATCAAGAAAATAATATGTTAAAGGTTGAATATTGCTTAGGGCTTGGAGTGCAGAGTTCATATAACAGGTGTTAGCCAAGTTTTGTAGACCCACAAGACCCTGTATCTTTATTAAATCATTATTTTCTTCCTCGCTTATATCCGAATTGTGGTCATAGTTTTCGGCTTCTGTTGTTTCAAATGGGTTGCTAACAACAGAGCGATCATTGCTCATAAAAACTTCTTTTTCGCAGAGATAGCACCACAAGCGCTGCGAAGACAAGTTCATATGCACGCAATGCGAGTTGTTAACCTATTTAACACAATGAAATTGAGGTATTAGCGTAAGTAAAATAATATAAAAAATCGCCTACTTTGTGTGCCAACGACTCATATTTAATAGAAATCCAATAACTAAAGTTAAGTACTCAATCTGAGATTTAATTCAGTGGATAATTGTTCTGATAAACACATACTTTGTTTACATATGTGTTAAATCATTTGTTTATTAACAAAAATGTGAAATTTTAAAAATTCAAAAGTAACCCACTGTAACTGTATATAACCCATTTCGTCAGTTGCATATGTTAATTTTGATAAAAATTATAATAAAGAATATAAAAAAAAAGATTTGTTATATGTATATTTCAAAAATAACGTACATTCTTCTATCGACCCATTCTGTGTCCAAATATAGAAACATGCAAGCTTTCTCATATTGACCTGACCTGACCAGATTGATGTTCTTTCATGTCATTTCAGAATTTAATTTAACTATTAAAAAATTAATTCTTAAATTAAATCAATAAAAATCATTTACAATTGCTACATTGCGGCAATTTCCATAATTTTTTTTCGTTTAGATCAGAATAATACTTTTTTGTGGTGAGTTACAAAAGTTTTTCTTCTTTTTGTTACAAATTTTGATATTTTTGATTTTCGTTTATATTCTTATGGAACCTTTCACCGTGCTCATCGGCAAAACCTTACAGGTCCGATGACTCATGACTGGTGTATACAAAATCATAAAAAATATTATGGAATTTGCCGAAATTGCATTTTTCAAGGCCATTTCCTCCTCAATAACTCGGAAAGTAAGCTACAAGTACTAGTGTTGTAGAGCGTTTTAAACTTTCCAATAAATACTATGATTTTGAGTAAAAATAGTTTCATTTGTCCTTGATTTTTTTAAAGTTTTTTTTTGTTTTTGGAGAAACCAAATATGTACCTAAAATTAATTCAAGCACAATAACATTTTAGTCTGTGGTGCTATTAAGATAGAAAGATTAACTTTGTTGCGCGCGCGGTTTTTAATAAGTGATCATAATTTTTTGTTATTGTTTTTATATTGCAATTTAAGCGTTGTGCAATATTTAAACTTGTCAAGAAGAAGAGATATTACAAAGTTATAGACAAAAGTATATCTGAACTATAGAACACTAAAAGTCGTAATAATAAAAATGAGATATTGTTATGAGATACACTGTTAATTTTTAACTCAGGTATTTCACTTGCAAAAAAATGGGTAAGCACATCAGTATCCGTTATTAACGATACAAGTTGTACCTAAGGAATGAAATAGGACTACAGATTTTATAAAAATGTTTGAACGAGAATAGCAAAATCCAATCTGCAGTATGACTAAGTTGGACGATCAATCGTTTTATATGGGAATGATCAGAATTATATAGGATATTAAAGGTAAAAAAAATCAATTATAGTTATATTCTCATTGCATTGTTTTTCAGCTAGCATTTGATTGAATCGAATTTTTTCGCGTTGTATCATTTTTTAATGTAATGTTACATCCAGGTTAGGTACGAATTTCACATATACAGTTGAAAATGTTTTGGCCAACTCATCGCTTTCTTATAATGCTTGAATTGTAATATGTATTTTCATATAACAATTTTCATTCATATATTAACGTACATCAAATGGAATTCACTTGCCTTAAAGTGTTCGGTGCTGTGGTCGTTCGCCTGCTCGGAGCAACCAACTCGCAGGCAATTGCGCTGCATGCAAATCCACAAATTTGGACCCGCATTTTGACAATTCTCACATGAGTTTTCCTACAGCAAAAGAAAAGTACTAATAAACGAAAATTTCACTTATGCATATATTTACACAAACCTTTTCAATGTTTTTGATTTCCGAAATTGTTGAAATTTGTTTGTTGAGATGGGGACACTTGAAATTCATTTTCTTGTGTCCAATGAAAATTCTTCCATTCTTTGCGATAAGACTCAATTTTTTATCAATTTTCTTTTGCAATATAAAAAATTAACAATATTTCAAAGCTGTGCGAAAAGTCTTACTGCACGATAATGATTATTGGGTAATTTTTTTGCTAGTTTTGTTCGTAATAAAAAAAAACATGACAGTACTATTCCCCAAAAAAAATTAGACATTGTTTTTTATCAGGGCTGCAAAATTTTAATGTACGTAACGCAATATACATTTTTTTCGTCATCCTCATCGATTTTACAATAATGAGATGAGTAGTCTTCAATTTATTACTCCAATGTGAAATACTTTTTGACGAAGAATCAGAACAAACACACGTTTCTCTATTGATTCCACATTAAATGGATAGTCAGATTGTCGCTTTTGTCATAAAACGTGTGTACATATAAATTCCGTTCAAATATAATTTATATTCCCATCATAATGTAATTGCATAAGTAAGTATAGTGCGTGCGATTTTGGCATAAAAACAACAAATGATCAGTTACATTTTACAAGTTAAAACTACATAAGACATGCCGTAAGTGTCAAATACAGAAGAATCTTATGACAAGATAATCGTTATTAAGTCACTGGCCCGATTTTGGAAAAAGATTTAACTGTCCGATATCGCAATATTGCAAGTTCCTTCGCTAAATTTGCATCGCATGTGCGATAACTTTATGGCTTATCCTGAAATTGAGAATCTCTGTACTGATTTCATATTCATGGGCGCATGAATGCTATCAAATAATTGTGTGACCTAGTGCCATTATTGCATCTTAATAGAATTGTTTCAACGCGTTTCAGCGTATTACAAATTTATACACGATGATTTTTGATCATCATCATAATTTTGCAACTGTTACATCTCTATTTTTGTTTTTTAAAGGTAAGCCGGCAACACTACAGACGAAGTGTTTAAAATAAAATTTGGGACTTTAACATTTAAGAAAAACTATTAAAAAGGCTTTCATTTTGAATGTAGTGTAAACCAGTAAGTTCGCAACATAATAAGGATGTTCTGTTTAATAAAACAAATGCACCAATTTGTTTTTTAAGTGTTAAGTGTTTAAAATCGATTTTCCCTCAAATTGCCTGTCAAATAAAGCGAGCGCCCGCGTTTGCATCATGGATACATAGATTTTCCACTTCACTTCTCAACAAGCCAGAGAAACTTACCAGAATCAAGAAACCGCATTTAAAAGGATTTTATTCACTGAAAAATGAGAGTTTTTATTAAAAATTAATCAAAGAACATACTTCACTTGATATAAACTAGGAAAATATAAGTAACGCAGGTGAGTATATAATATAATGCCCATCGTAATTATTCCACAATATTATGTTTTCTTGTAGAAAATCCATGCATGCTGCTCAGAATATTGGCTTGGGAGCCGCAGGTGGCATCTCATATGATGGTAAAATTGCTGGTTTATATGATTTGGAAGAAACTTTAGGTTCCGGACATTTTGCTGTAGTCAAACTGGCACGACATGTTTTCACTGGGGCAAAAGTTGCTGTTAAAGTGGTCGATAAAACTAAGTTGGACGACGTTTCTAAAGCGCATTTATTCCAGGAAGTTAGGTACGCTTTGTTATTATGAAATTTATTTTATAAGCAAAATTTTTTTTATATTAGTTTCAATTAAAAAGTTGACCGACCGAGCTCCACTGTAGCCTGTCCATGCGAACGCACATAAATACTTAAATAGTTACCAGTGGCGCTCAGTCGACCAAATATTTAGTTGTAGCAATGTGCTGGTCCTAAGCATGACTATTATTACGGTGACCATCCGTCCCGTATTTCCCGAGACGTGCAAATGTTCCGTATTTAGTTTTTAGTTCCGTATTTGTCCCGTATTTGAATATCAATTTTTTAAACATGCCTAATGTAAGTGTCTGTCCGGTTCAAATGTTCCCACGGAAAGAGATTTTTCAGTATTGAAAACTGCATAGACGAGCGAAAAAACCCAGCTAAATGTAGAAACGCTTAAAGGTATATTGATTGTAAAGTGCATTTGAAATTAAAGTTGCCTTCAATTCAAAAATTATTTCAAAGAAAACAATAAAATTGTTAAATAGATTTGTTCAGCCAACAAGCATATTCGGCCAAAATGTTTTTTAGCGTCGTGGACTTAAAAGACCCCTTATTTAAAAAAAATTTATTGAATAGTTAGCTCAATAAAATATCAATAAGGAATTATTTTCTAAACTACAAAAAAATTACCTATAGGGGAGGCCCCCCGAATCATTCTACGATTTGCGCTTGGCACTTCGTTTTGGCTCGCCAACAAAGCGCCTCAAGAAAATTTAACTTTTAGCTTGGATCTCAACAGATCTATGCAAGAAGTGAAACATATAAGTTTCGCAAAACTCTTACTGATGAGTCCTTCTAGCAGAGGACGAAGCTAGTATAACTAGTTTTAGCCCATTTTTTTCTTAATATATCTTTGTAAATTTTTTAGTGTTTGACACAAAAGTTATTGAAAAATTAGCTCAATTAAATAACAATTAAGAAATTTAAATTTTCAGATTTTTAGTTTTAATTTTGTTACGTTATGAAAATTTCATTATTGGTGTAATTTTCATTTTTTTTTAGTCGGGTTTCGCACCTAAAAATATGGTCACCGTAATTATGCATACTAAAACATTTCGAAATAACATTATTTTGCTAAGGTATTTCGATTCAACATATTCATTTAAAATAATTTTATTCAAAGTTTCTTGTTAATACCAGATTTCAGTTTTTAATTTAAAATACGTTGATTTTTAGCGAAATCAAAAAATATTTGTTTTCATTTAAATGTTTTCTCTATTTTAGGTGCATGAAACTGGTGCAACATCCAAATGTGGTACGTTTGTATGAAGTGATTGATACACAGACAAAGTTATATTTAGTTTTGGAATTGGGTGATGGTGGTGATCTCTATGATTATATAATGAAACATGAAAGAGGCCTGAATGAAGAGCTGGCAAGAAAGTATTTCCGTCAAATAGTTAGAGCGATTTCGTACTGCCATCAGTTGCATGTTGTGCATAGGTGAGTTTGAAAATAGTAACATTTGAATGAATCATTGCTCATACGGAAGAAAATAAGTGCAAATTATTTCGGGAAACTCTGTGGGGCACGTCAAAGTAGTAAATCTAACAGGTTAACCAAGTTTTCACAAAAATAAAAAAAAATTTTTCGCACTAATAAACATGTAAGTTATTAGTTCGATCTATATTGAATCTATTAAAAGATGCGCACAGTGACTCGTTTTGACTTTTCTCCAAAAATATCCGTATCCGAAACCGAAATGAAATTATATCCTTATCAGTATCCGAAACCGATACAAAAATATTTAAATATCCGTATCCGTAACCGAATCCGAAACTTCATATCCATAACATCCCTAGTTCATACATAATTAAAATTTCTAACGAAGATATATATCTCGATTAGTATAGTCCGGAAGGTAGCGTTGTATTTTTCCAAGCAATTTCCTTCCACTTAATTTTGTTTGCAAATGATAGTTTAAGTATAGCTGATACTCGAAATAAGCGTCAGTCGCCAGAGCTCAAAATTACAGTATATATTGGATTTAAAACGATGAAAAGTGGGTCGATATGTTTTTTTCTGCTCTACAGCATTGGTCCTGACATATTTTCCTACTTGTGGCTTACTTTCCGAGTTATTGCGCAACATTTTTTTTTGTCAGCCATTCACAACCAGGCCCAAAGTTTGGTGATACCTCCATATCAGTGGCGTGCCTTGCTTATTTGCCGCCCGGGACGAATGAAAGCCCTAGTAGAATGACATATAATTACTTATAGAACTTCATGGACTCCCTACACATTGGAATTTACTATTTGAATTTGCAATTTCAATTTATTCAGTATGTAATATAAAAGCCTTGTTGGCCTAAATTAAATATTTGCATTTACTAAAAAAAAGTAACATCGAAGACTATTTTCCTGCTTCCCAAGCTTTTGCGCCCTTGGCAATTCTTGGAGCATGTTCGTCAATCCCAAGTCTATAATATAGGCTTATGGAACTGCAAATAAAATGAAAATAAAGCCCCCTTAGAATAAATATTGTTCATATTTTCAGCTTCACGAAAAATGTGGCCGTGATTTCACAGGGGGTGTTACCTCCAATACAACTAAAAAACCTAAAACGCTATATCTTGGCAATTCTTTCTATGTTGTAGTAAACCGGTTATTTTTTTGGAAAATTTTAATGAAATCGGACAAAAACTCTGTCCGCGCCGTTTACAGGTATGAACTAGGAAGCTCAAATTTTATGAGAATTTTTTTAAGCCGCATGCTAAACTATAGTCAAAAAAATTTACAAAATTTTCAAAATAAACACCCTAGTATATACATATGTATGTACACATGCATATCGTCACCTACCATCCAAAAAGCCGCAACCACACTTTTTACTTTTTAAAGGAGAAGCAAAAAACGTATACTGGAAAAATATATTATGTATTTCTTATGTAAAAGATTGAAAAAAGTCAAAGCTGACTTAGTTATCTAAAGAATTCAAATACTGTATGTATCATAAACTCTTCATTTCAGGTTCATTAGATACCTTTTTGATTTTTTCATACAAAATAAAACATGAAACGGCGGATATATCTGCATAATTAACTCGAAAAAAATTCTTTTGAGCTATGACTGTCTTGCAGCAAAAACGCGATATGTATAAAATAATACTCGTTCACAAAGCTTCACCACTTGAATTGAAATTTCTTAACTTACATATTTTGAAATTTTGAAATTTTGAAATTTTTTCAGAGACTTAAAACCAGAAAATGTGGTTTTCTTTGAAAAACTTGGAGTAGTAAAACTTACTGATTTTGGCTTCAGTAACAAATTTTCACCTGGCCAAAAGTTGGAAACGTCTTGTGGGAGCTTGGCGTATTCGGCACCAGAAATTTTATTAGGTGATTCTTATGATGCACCAGCTGTTGGTAAATACGTTTTTCCCCCTATTTTTTCTTATGTTTACTAAATATTTTTTTTTTATTGAATTGACCTAAGATATATGGTCATTAGGAGTTATTCTTTATATGCTCGTATGTGGTGTACCACCATTTGAAAAGGCTAATGATTCTGAGACGTTGACTATGATTATGGATTGCAAGTACACAGTGCCTCCGCATATAACAGTACCATGTCGAAACTTGATCGGATCAATGTTGGTTCGCGACCCCGAAAAGCGTTCAACATTAGATCAAATTGGAAAGCATCCTTGGTTACAACAAAATACAACAAGTGACACTATTGACTACTTACCTTTAGTTAGTAGACAAGAACTGAGCGAAGAAGACCACGCATTTATTATACAGAAAATGATAAATGGAAAAATTGCGTCCAAAGAAGAAATTACACAGTATGTAATAATTATGTAAGTTTTAAAGGCAATAAAAAATAAACTTTTGTATCAACAGGTCATTAGATAAAAATCAGTACAATCATATAACTGCAACGTACTTTTTGTTAGGCGAAATAAGACTTCGGAAGCGGAGAGAGGAACAGTCACAAAAGCGGTATTCCCAGCAATTAATACCAAGCTCTTCGTCAAAAAAGCAAGTTTTTCAAGTAAATTATTTCACTATTTAATGTTAGGGTTTTTTTTTAGACAAAACGATGTGTCTCGACTTTTAGCTACAGATAACAAAACATTAGCTAATGAAAGCAACAAATTGGTAGTTCCAATTAATATTGAAGTTTGCACGTCCAACGCACTAATTGGAGAATCTACTCAAGTATTTTCGAAACACTTTCTTATTAAATATGTTTTCAATATAAGTGTTTCCTATTAGGACAAACGTAACAGAAAATGCAGTATTGTTCGTGAAGAAGATGAAGATGAATCGACGTGCGATTATCCATCGGATAAGTACGCATTAAAGGTGGCAATACCACGGCGTGAATCAATATCAGATGGACGAATTAATCAATCAGTTCAAGAGCGTACAAACTCCATTCCGCCAATGGTTGTTCCTATTAAACCGAGTTCAAAAATTACAGTTTCATTAGACGCTACTTTGGCTGAGAAGCTTAATCAAATTGAAAAACACAAGAACACCAAATTACAGGGCGCCGGCGACGGCAATCTTAATGCTACAGCGGCGTCCTCCTCAATAAATGAGGCGTTAAGCGGTATTAAGGATCTTAAGATTAATAAATTAAAACATCTACATCCTGCAACAAGCAAGAATCCCGTTCTTACGCACAGAAAAACTAAACTAAATAAAATTCGAACACCATCATGTAGCAGTTCGGAAGCTTCAGATGAAGACACTAAAATACGGAACAAGAAAAAGGGAAATAAATTTGTTGGAGACACACCGACTAGATTTCATATGCATAGGCGCGATTCACATGATGACTCTAGTGATTCTCAAGATCAAACGACGTTTTCGTCATCTGCATCGCATTCGAATGCTGGAAATTTTATAGCCTCCAGTGCTAATACTGGTGGAAAAAAGGGGGAGCAGCAACAAAGCAAAGAGGTATTATGAAAACCCTTTTTGAGTTATTATTTTTTAAATAAAATCTAACACGGCTCCCGCTTTCGCAAGTCACTAGCAATGCTTTGGGTTTTTTTTTCAAACCCGACAAAATATTATTGTTACTGACAAATGGAGTGGTAGCTTTGAATGTACCGTCAGAAAGGTGGAAAGGAGCTTAAAAATTTCACTATTTTTTGGGTTTGAAGAAAGTAAACAGTAGTTTTTATTTTTAAATTCATTGTTGTTTCTCAATTGTATATAGGACTTTTAACATAAGGTTCTCTTCTTACTCTGTGAAAAATTGCTTTGACAGTATTATCTTCAGAGTATTATTTTTATCCAAAAATCCAAAATGGTTCGCTCTCAATATAAACAATCAACACAAACATATTTCCAACGATGGAATCAAACCGGCCGTGGTTACCATTAAACAATTTCCTTAGCGCTTTTAAAAAAAAGTATTCCAAATACAAGATACATACAACATTAGCATCAAATAAAGTTTAATTACCGTCTTATGGAATGAAACATAATAATTTTAAAACCATTTCGTTTTCTTTTAACCAATATAGACTAGACATAACTCAAATCTATAAAAAACATTTATTTTTGCAGAAAAGTAAACCAGAGGATACGCGAAAGTCATCTAATTCTAATTCAAAGCAGAAAAAACATTTAAGAGATCAGGATAAGCAGACTCATGTAGACAAATCTAGTACTGTGACACATATACGACGACGTCGTATTCGAGAAAGCCAATCTCTCGATAGAATAACTGAAGCTCAAGAATATGAACAACGTTATCGATACACATCAGGATGTAACATTTTAACGTTAGAAAGCGATACAGATCAAAAAAATTCGCTATACAATTTAAATGGATGTACGGTTGCCGAAACAACAGAGGAATATGACAATGAACTAAATCTTAGCAGTAAGGAAACTCAAATCACTCCATCGAGAGAAAATGATTTATTGCAAATCAAGAGGAATAAAAATTCAATTTCAAAATTGAATTCAATTGATGAGATTGGCTTGATTATAGAGGTCAACAGCTTAACAAAAGCAATTCAAGTTACAAGCTCTAGATGTTCTGTCACTATGAAGAAAATCCGAAGGCTAGGGAAGTATTTCCCCGTAGTAAATTTTTCATAATTTAATAAATATACGCATGCATATACATATATAGTGAAGAAAAATTCCCGGGAATAAATGCAAAACAAATAATTTAAAGAGAAATTCTTAAATTGTAAATTGTTTCTCAAATGTAGTTAAAGATATATCTTCATAAGACGATTATACATATGTATGTATTTCAATTTATGTTATGTATTTACAAAAGTAAAAATTGCCAAAGGCCTCTTAGTACTAGCAAAACAATAAATGATTAAATAGTATTAACTTAAAACAGTACTTCATTAAAATTGTAATGCTAAATTGTAATGGAAACTGACGTATTATTTTTAGCGTGGTTCTATATTTCGTAAAACTCTTTTAACCCTTTTTAATGCTCACAGGTGTATGTATGTATGATGACTCTGCTGTACGTTCTAGATGTCCAAAAGATATAAAAATCGGTATTGATCAAATGAATCAATATTGACAAGAAATTGAAAATGGTACCTATGCAAAACGTAATCGACACCGTTCATCTCTAAGCTAAAATTGGACAAAATATGTGTGTTTATGAAGGAAATACATGAAAAGCCACTGAAGAGAATCTTACGATAAACAGATATCTAGTAGCTGAATCTATTCATACCGGTGACGCATTACCTTTACTAGCAGTTGCGGAGAGAGTTGAAGAAGAATAAGGTGATTTTAATCGTAGGAAATTGACATATCTCAAATTGATACTCCATAGAATACAATCGAATCCTCCCATCTTCTAATGAGAAATAAAGGTAGGGATATACATACATATGTATGTAAACAGGTATAAAGGGATATGGTTAATGGCAAGAATTAAGATACACGGCGGTCGAGTGAAGAGTCTAAATGAAAATGTTAGGAACTACATTCAGTTCGAGGATCAGTAAAATGGGGATAAGTGCGATTTGCTTTAATTTTATCAACCCGCTAAAGAGGTGTTAGTTTTGAAATTCGTTGATCTTTTTTGGTTAGTGCTTGCTGAAACATTTTTAAGTTACATTTTAACAACCGTATATAGGTTCGAAGATCTGAGTCAAAACCTATTTTCCCACGTATCTAAACGTAGATATAAAAAGAGTTTTCGGCTTATGGACAACCGCTTGGCACTTTATAAAAACTAACTAAGGGTAATTTGAGGTCGTTAAGCTCGAGTCTGCAATGCCGGTAAATTAACCGAAATTGACACAGTTACAAATTCTTTTCCCCGTAAACCCCACCCCTATTGGAGCATTTTAGTATGCAAAGAATGACTGATATGTTTGCATATAATTTTGTTTATACAGTAGACGTCCAATATAACGTATAACGATATAACGAATTTCCATTTTAATGAACAGTGTTTCAAATTGGAATTTTTCCATTGATGTCTCTAAATTAAGAACGCTAAAAATGTTCACTATTCTAAATAACGAACATTGTTTAATTCAACAATAACTGTTGAACTGAAATAACTTTTTTTTACCAGTAAAGGTAAAAAAATAGCATTCCAAAATCTATCTCAACTTTTATACGAGTAAATATATGCGATAATAAAAGGCAGTTCCTTTAATAAAAAACACTTCGATATAACGTAATTTACGATATTACGACTGACCCGTGCATTAGTTACTTCGTTATATTGGACGTCTACTGTATTTGGTAATAGCACCAAAGTTAAATTGATCCATATGCTGTCTTGTTGTTTATGTTTCTTTAATTTAAGTCCTCTATTAAGCATCCTATTTCCATAATTAAAAATTAATTTTTTTCGGGTAATCTTTAATAACATACGAAACAACCTTTCCTTACATTTATTTTTTAAAGATAATTTCTTTCAAATTTTGGTCGTAACTGCGGCTAACATGGTCCACTCTAACGCGAGTAATGTCGGCTACCAATTTCTCAATCGTAGCACGCTTATTCAAGTAGACTTTAGGCTCTACATAGCTTTAAAAGAAAAAGTCTAGAGGTGTGATATTACACGATCTAGGCGATTTCATAATTGCAAGAAATCATGTAAATTTCCCACAATTTTCATTCATGGTTCTGGCGTAAAGTTCTAAACACAACGAACGCGGGATGCGAGAAAAACAGAATCCCTACTGAAAAAAGTACCTTTAAATTTACATTACGTTACATTTATCTACAGTGTAAAGGGTTTCGCTATTTAAAAATTATGGTCACCACACACAGAAGTGCATAGAAGTTGAATATGTTTGTATGTGCTATTTCTTAAAATTTAAACACTATGGCTTATCGTGTTTCTCTTTATATTTAGTTCTCCCTGATAAGACTAGAAAACGGCTTTATACATTAGGGTGCTTCTCAGAACAAAAATATGTTCAAGCCGCAGAAAACGAACATAAAAATATCATCGTAGAACTTTTTCAACTTAATAAATTTTTTTTTTTTTTTCAATATAAACAATTTTAAAGAAATTCAAAGCAATTAAAAAAAAAAATTCTGTGCACCTTGCACCTTCTGCGTTCTACATTAAAAATAAATAACATAAAATATACTTTAAAACACTTTGGCGTTTGCCGTCGGATAAACCCTTCTTGAGAATAGTGGAAAATTATTAGTCGTTGCTTCTTTTAAAATAAAATTTTAAAAAATTCATCGATTAAAATTTAAAACAGTTTTTGGTGACAGAAAATTTGCGTATAATGAAAGGATAAAGGTAAAAGAACAGAACAAAACCAATACAAGAAGCAAACAAAATAAACAAATTACATTGCATAGTTTTAGTTGTTAGGGAAAGGTGGAATTAAGTTGTCAAATTTAATGCAACCGTGAAAGTGGTTCTAGTCAAGAATAAACACAACAAATATAAAAAGAAAAGAAAAAATCTGAGAAGCGCACTTTCGAATGAATTTAAATACACAATTTTGTATATATTGCTCTGTCAAGAAGCAAAAGCAGGGAAAGGATAAAAATCCAGTGTTGAAAGAAAAGAAAAAATATATAGTGTTTGAGGAAGCACTACAATTTAAACTTTCAGACGAAAGTGAAATCTGCTTCCGAAATACGTTAAAGGAAAAAGGCTTGGGCGTGGCCAGAGCCCACGAGCGAATCGGAGAAAGCAGGGGACAGAGCCTCCTCGCTTCTTGTATATTTCTTAGGTAGATCAAATGTATAAAGTTCCACGAGTCAGTTATGCAAAGCTTTGAAGATGAGAAAATGAGAAGTAATATTTGAATATCTGTAGCTTCTGTAAAATTGATGAAAATTTTCACTGATCTTGCCGAAAAAGGTTTTTTCTTCGCAGAATTCGGATCTGCTTCCAGAAATTATCCATCACGTTAGGATTATTATATATTTAAGATAAAATAACTGCAAAATGGCATGAGTAGGACTTAAAAAACTTCTCAGCTCTTTTTACTAGTTGCATCACTTAGTACATACTATCATTTTCTCATATCGTAGGCCCGTACTTTTGTTTTATCTCCTACACGTAACCTCAAATATAGCCATATAGGCCATTTTTCGGTTAATTAATCTCAAATACATCAAAATCCTGACGTGAAAGACAAATAAATTCCAAGGATTAAAATTTTGCACAAAAAATTACGCCGTAAATGATTGCCAATGGCCCAACTACAAAACTTTGCAGACCTTCATATGTTTTAATCAGAGCACCGCTTTAACTAAGAACTTAACAATTTATTGGAATAATGACTATTAAAAAAAATTCTGTTAAAAATCTGCAACATTATCTAGTACTACTTATGTACTATCTTTTCTCTTCAATTAGCATTTTGGGATGTCTCGATATATTCTTTTTTTCACCGCACTAAGTTCGAGTAAATACATATGTACTCCAGTGAACTATAAACCCACTTCTCAAGCCATTAACCTTTGAATCGACAGACAGGTAAGAACAACCGCTCAATATCTAGGAATATAAATTGAATCTTCTTAAATAAGTTTATAGTTTATTGGTGTAATGTTTATAGTGGGTTTAGGGCGCAGTGCGTTGAGGACTTAATGGAATTGGGGTAGAAGCCCCAGGTGTAGTGAGGCACTTAAAGTCTTAAGAGCGTGATGCAATTCAACTCACAACATATCGGCGAAAAAAAAAATGGTATTGAGACGTTACAGAATGAAAACTTAAGTCAAAAGTTAGTATTATGGGATGGTGTAGTAGATTTCTGACAGAAAACTTCATTATTATAGTTTCTTATTTACTAAAGATTAACATCTTAAAGTTTTATTGATACACCCTGCACATTGCTTGCTCCATCCGGTCATGAGTTTATGGGGCAAACAAGACACTGAAGAGGTTTTTTTTCAATAGTTTTCTTTTGTTCGATATTCTGTGATGGTCAAATTTATTGGTTGAAATTTGATCTACTGCCCGTTATCCAATCGAGCTGAAATTTTGCACAAAGCTTTGGTATTGATGACAATACAATATAGAATATCTACTATGTACTTATAACTCTAAATCTAATATCGCGGATACCTAACCATGCCATTTATCCTGTATGTTACTGCTTTATTTTCAGCTTACATTCTGCATACTTTTATTTTGCCGTTATTTTCGTAAAAACTTTTTATCATGGGAAATATATAAAAACATTGTACGCACATATAGCTCTGTGGGTTTTTAATGTTTTGTTTGTTTGACTTTGAATAGGCTTACCTTTTTCTTCACAACCTCCTTGACATAGTTATCAAAGGAAAGGGTTTGACTAGTATCATACGATATGTTGGCGTAATTTTTCTTCCAATATTGCGTTCCCCTCTAGATGGCGGATTACCTTTCTCTTAATAACCCCCTTGACATGGGTATGAAATGTAAGGATGCCTTCTTCTACTTTTCTTCAAAACTCCCTTGATATTGGTATCAAATAAAAGAGTTTGAAGCTAAGTGACGTAATTCTAAATTCAATATGGTCGACGGCCTAAGGTAGCGGATTACTTTTTTTCTTTTTTGTAGTACCCTCTTGACGTGATTGAGATTAAAAAGTAAAAAATAAATGAAAAACATATCACTTCTTAAAAATAATGGCTTTATTTTAAAACTAAACTGTACAAAAAAGTGGATAATATTTTTTTTTATTATTTTCAACATTTGTAAAAAGAAAAGCATTAAATATTTCTGTTGCTGTTATGTTACGACAAGATACTACATATTCATTACATGTCTTATTACAATGTTAATAAAGGTAAAAAATGTAAACGTACATAAATCAAAATGATCAGACAAAGAGATATTTTATGAGGGCCCAATACTTTTCTTTTTACAAATGTTGAAAATTATTAAAACTCTGAAAAAAGTTCTTGTATTCTCCTTGGTGCAATTTGGTTTTAAAAGAAAAAAATTATTTTTAAAAAACTAATTTTAAGTTTATTTATTTCTGTTCGTCTCTTGAGAATAGAGGCTGAACATTAGGAAACGCTCTTGGCCGTCAATGCCTTGAGCATCGGAACACTTTAATCTGACCATTTCCGTCAAATGAAAAATACATTTATTCTCTATTATTTACGACAAAAATTTGTATAAAAAAAACCTCCAACTGTATGGGGCCTACTTGCTCGATGTGCGATAAGTTCGCCTCTGGTTTTTTATGCCACTTGCTGTTAATAAAAACTTGTTATTTCCAACATAAATTTTAGCAAGCCGGCGAACACAAAGTAGACCTGATTTAGTGAAACAGACACCGTCCTTCTTAGCCAAGTGTAAATGAGAGTAGTTATATCATCTCGTTGCGATGCATTGATGAATTACACAATAATTAATTACATAATCATGGATTTGGTTACTGTTTTTTGGTTGCTTTTTTTTGGAATTGTTTTTTTTTCGTCGCTACACTGCTGATTGCTTATGTGAACAAGTAAACAGCTACTACGTACGTATTTAGTACCTCTTGTTTTCTTTGCAAAAATTCAAGGTCTTGACTGAGGTTCTTGCTGCTTGTATTCGCCAAAGTATATGGTACATAATTCAAAAAAGAAATTCATAACACTATGACAGACAAGTGGGCAGCGAAAAAATGGACAAAATTCATAGACATACAAAATTTTTGGCTGAAAGAATGTTGAATGCGACAGCAACATGGAAAATAAAATCTATATGCAGATGAGAATGCTATGGCTAAATTTGCGAGAGTATCTGTGTCAGTGATGGCATTTGGATAAATTGTGAATGTACTGGACTTATGTAGAGTCGGAATGTATTTTTTGGATAGCGATTGTATTTTGGCCATTTTGAAAAAAAGGTATTTTATTATTTAGTCTAAATTTATTGAAAATATACTGGAAATTCTTTCATTGTACCGAATGTACTGATGATTAGTACAATGTATTAAAGCTTATTTGCCACAACGCGAATTAACTGAAAAAATACAAATGTACTGAAAATGCCATCACTGATCTGTGTTTGAAAATTTATTTATATTTATAATGGGTTTTACACCTCTTAAAAACAGTACACAAAAAATAGTTTATGGGTTTTTCCATACTCGAATGTTTCGTTCATCACATACAAAAAACAATACAATCGTTGATACTTAGCTTGGTAATGGCCAGAGTTTTCTTAAAATAGATTTCTTAAAGAAAATTTCTCAAAATATAATCATATCATCAATCATAATTTCGAGTTCGTTATAAATTTTTTATTTTGGAGTAAATTACATATACAGGGTGTCCCATTTTAACTTACACAGCTGAATAAGTCAAAAAATTGCAAGTTATTCAAAAAATGTTTCAAATAAAAGTTGGTGGGTATCAAAAAGCTGATCCAGCCATGACCTAAACCATGACCTTGACCTACATTTTCAAGGTTATTTGAAGGTCAACTTTAGTTTTTCAAATGGAAACCCCTATTTTTGACTTCGGATTCCGGAAGATTGTGCAGCGGTCCAGCCAATGATTACTAACTTGTCTGAACCAAGCGGGAATTAGACCTTGAAATGACCTTCAGGGGTCACTTTGACCTCTAACTTGACTTTTGACTTATTCAACTGTGTAATTTAAAATGGGACACTCGGTATATCAAATATACTTGTAATCGTTTTCATAGTTTCGGCTTTTCAATGTTTTCGATACTTTTCAACTTCTTTCGACTTTTTCAATGTTTTTCAAAGATACTATCTAATATTTTCCGATACAATGCAATATTTTTGACTTTACTCGACTTCAAGTTCTACTTCTCATCCTACACTCATACCTACACCCAATATTTAATGGATTTGAGAAAACCAAAGTGTCTAAAATGATGCATGATCATTATCTTTTTTGTAGAATATTATGTTGATATTAGTGGACTGAATTGTCTTAAAATCGATAAGCCTGGTTTTTTTTTAAAAAAAAAAGCAAGATCGTGTGGATCAGTGTAGTATATTTTGGTGGATATGGTTATTATGGATTGTACGACATATGATTTTTTTTCTTTCTAACAACAACAACCATAACAGATAGCCAAAGAAATTTCGTCCGATTGCGAGTGTTGATATAAAAAAGAGAATCAACTTCCCAACGGATCGAACGACAACAACGAAGAAAAACCTCAAGAATTTCACTGCTCTACTGTAAGCAGCAAGAGTGTGTTATGTTGTGACGCCTCGCGGTTAAGTTTGTGTTTTGCCGGCAAAGTGTTGAGAGCCAAAAAGTCAGTCGATTTACTCACACTCGTACCAACGATTAACTAGTGTTGTTAGCACAAATACTGAGCCGATTGCTGCTGCTGCTGCTGATTGCTTGCTGCCAGCATTTAGGGAGATGGCGAAATTGCGTTGTGTTGTGCGCAGTGCTGCATGGCGCTGAGTTTTTACTGTTTGGTGCGATAATGTGGCGCCCGATAATGTCCATAATGGTCGACTGTAATTGTTTTTGTATTTAATGTTAACTTTTGCTCACGCGCTCCCCGATTATTATGGCTGCTCCCATATTGAAAGAGTTGTGATGAATTCATTATTGCGCGCTCCTCATGTTTATTGCAGCTTTTGCCGTTTGCTGTCTGCTGCTTGCTGCTTGGTGTTGCTGCTGCTACTGTTGCTATTGCTCCCTCCCAAACTAAGCGACCAACGACGACAACGACACGCATTTCCATTTAGTTATCTTTAGACAGCCATTAATAGCGGTTGAGGTTACGGACGGATTTACTGCACGGTGTTCGATCAAGAGTGCGGTTTTTGCTTTCGCTTTCGAAATTTCGGCCTTTGCTTTTTGCGCTACACATACACAAACATACTCACGTAACACACACACGCGCGCGCGCTTTTTATATATATTTTTCTTTTATAAAAATAACTCCCGCTAGGGTTTTAAATTTAAATTCTTTATCGATTTCTTGGTACAAATAGTAAAATAAATAATATAAAAAATCGATCGATTGCCAAATAGAAAGCAATAGAAAAATATAAAAAAAAAATAATAAAAACATTTTTTATTTTTAAAAAATTTTGCTCTACTGAACTTCGCTGTGACTTTGAAAGTGTGGCTCAGAAGCGCCTATCGCAGATACACACACACTAACACACATAATTCTTTATACAAACATATACATAGAGACTAACTATATCGCTTGATAGCCAACAATTGTAAAGAGCAACAACAACAACCAGAGAGAGTATACTCATACTCAAATCGTAAAAGGTGCTTGCATTCGAACTAGAATTGAAACTGAAACTGGTAAAGAGATACATCAACGCGCTATACTCAAACACGCACGCTACTAACGACAAAAACAACATAACTGATTGTGAGCCTTCTCAAGACGACGACACCAACAAGAGTTTGGGAGCAACCAACCAACCAAACAACCATCAACCATTTGCAAACAACATTGCGGCGGCATCTATCAGCATACGTTTGTGCTTCAACTTTTTAATTCCGAAATTCTCGGTCTTTAGCAGATAACTGTCAACATAGGTAAGAAGCGGCAGCAGCGGCAGAAGAAATAAAAATAAAAATATGTGATGACTTATTGATACCGAATACGTCGAGATAAATAGCATCCATATTATGAAGAATATTTTTATTTTTAGTTGAAGTGTTTCCGTTGTAATACCATACGCCTAAAAATTAAGTTCAAATACAATAAAAAAAAGCACGCGAATTAAGTATAGTTTTGATGGGCTATAACAATAAAATTACATATCCGGTATTAATAAGTCATCAACTTAAGCAAAATCGCCCAAGATTTAGGCCCTAAAAAACAATTACACTGTCTTATAAGTTTCAAAATAATTTTTGTTAGAATGGCTTGTCAATCACCTCTCAAGTATAATGATGAACCGATTCCGAAAAATTATACTATAAATAATCTCACGTAACAAAATATTGTGCTCCATTGTAATTGAAGTTCTTGTTGGTATAAGTGCTTCTGACACATTTTATTTAATTTATCTCAAAAAACGGATAAAAAAATATTGAAATCAATTTATAAAAAAAATTATGCTTCAAGCAAATTCATATTGCAAACTATACATATGTTATTTTCATCAATCGAATGATCATTTAAGCACTTTAATTTAAACTTGCAAGAAAACATTTTAGGTCATGTATAAGATCGAGATAGTATATCCGGTGCAAAGCCAAATGCATCACAAAACAATCGTGAAACAACAATGCAATCTTTGCAAGTGAAGCGCACTTCATGAAACTTTCTGCTTTTGAATTTCATTTCAATTTGATTATGCCGCTAAGTTTCAAAAACTTTAAAAAATTTATGCAAAAATATTTTTACTAATCAAACGAATAAATACCCTACATTTTTATATATTTATTTTTAGATAATTTTTTTAAATTTAATTTAATTTAAATTTTAAAACAAAACTTATGTATTCATATTCATTGTCTACAAAAAAAAAAAAAAAATGATCTCGAATTGTATAAAATAATTTTATTAAATTCATAAAGTAAAACAGGTTATGCGACAGATTTTGTTAATAAAAAAACGTTTTTTTTATGTGTTTCCCCTGAATGTTAGTTATGACACACAGCGTGCTTCTGAAATGAAAATCATATTACAGTTAGATCAAAAGGAAAATCTGATATAAAGGCCATACTCTTAAGCAGTACACTTAAGCAATGGTACAAGCAGTAGCGTACCTACGGGGCGGCAAAATGATCGTGAATATTTAATAAATATATACATATGTATATATTTGCTAAGGTTTTTGAAAGTCAAAAATGAGTGAATGAAACTGAATCGATGTAGGAAATTTGAATGTGCAGGTGGAAATTTTCACAGTTTTAGTGAAATATATCTCAATTTACTAGTGTTTTTGAATGCGAAAAGTTACGACGTTTGTTTTTTTTTTTGGTGAGGTAAATAAAATTCTTGTTAAAAAACACGAAAATTTTTTTCGGTGGGGGCGTCAAATAATTTTTTGCCCGTGCGCCCGATATGTATGATACGCCTCTGGGTACAAGTACAATTAATGAAATGGTAAATTATTTAAATATAGCAGTTGTGCTAATAAAATGCAGGAAATGGTCGGGGTTGAAATCTTACTTGAGAAGAAAAAATCGTAATCTGATTTGATGAGGCCGAATGATATGCCAAATTACCAGGTTAAATTGTTCTATCTTTTGTCTTGTCATATTTGTTTAAGAAAAAGCATTGGTCGATTTGTAAATTTACATGAACATCGGTGTTGCCAAATGATTATACATAAGTTTAATAAATTTATGTTTAATTATATTTTAATACCTACAAAGATACTGATGATATAGGGCCAACAGAGATAATTCTAAAATAGGTTTAAAAAACTCAAAATTTGAAAAATACCTTGTTGCATATACTCTGTGTTTGTAGTAAGTTTCTTTTCTTTAGAAAAAAAAGTCCTGAAATTTTTTGGGTCTGATCAGAGAAAATTATAATATGTATAGGAAAACGTTTCCTATACAAAATTTATTTTTCATTGAAAATCCTGATTTTGTAGACTCGTGATATAAATAATTGAAATGTTGAATCATACAATTTCCTCAACGATTTTTTTTTTCAATTTATTTTTAAAGAGTTTGCTAAGTTATAGTCAATTAATTGTGTGTACGTTTTTAATTATCTGCAAGAGCTCAATATTTCAATTTAACTCACTCTACTGCATTATATGGTAAATATCATCACTTCATATACATATATTTTTTTATCTCGCTATTAAATTGCGCACTGATTCTTAAAAATGGTTAATGTGAAATGCATACACTTTTAAGTTTATATTGTTTAATCAAATAATTTTGTTGTTGCATAGGTATTTGGCCAGTTAACATGTTCTAGTTTATTTTGAGTCATGAAATGGAAAAATTTCTGGCAATTTTGCAATTCATAAATACTTATGATTGGTTTATTTGCCCATGTTTGTAGTTTTCTAAAATGTGTGGGAATAAAGTTTTTTCGATCAAACTAAAAATGAAGTTAAAAATTTAATCAATGCGAAAATAATATATCTATTCTTTTAAGCAATTTAAGATTTCACATTTTCATTATCTTTATCAAACTCATAACTTTGACACATACATACATAGTGGCAATATATCTTCTAACTTAACTCATATTCTTGATTAAAATTTGAAAATATGAACATTTGTGAAAAGAATAAGGTCAAAAAGTATAGAATACTAAGGAAATAATCGAAGGATTCGACACGACACAAGTCGAATGGTATCAAAAAACATTGATGAAGTCGATAAAAGTTGAATAGTTTTATAAAGTAGCGAAAAGTTTATCAAAGTCGAATAGTATCGAAAAGTATCAGATGGTATCAGGAAGAGACGATCATAAGCTTAAAAACAGGCTTATGAAAAATGTGTGCAAATAATTTGTTTGAAAAAAGACGAATGACGTGATACGAATATTTATGACGACACAGTTTAATTTATGTTCCGTCGGTACAAAAATACTTATTCATGCCTTGAACGTAAACGTAATGCAAACTATGTTATTGTCAGCAATTCCATAAAGCTAAGTCGAAAGGTAATTTTTACCTGTGTTACTTGTATGTAAAAGCCATTTTTATAAGTCGTTACAGAAATCGAAATATGTACTTATATCCTGTGTAAAGCTACACGCATAACATAAAATCGTGCAATGAAAATAAGAGCAAGTGCATAACTTTGTATGGATTATATTTGGATCCAAGCATGACTAATGAAAATAACTTACAGGTATAAGTTAATGGGAACACGATATCGTTTTTACTTTATTTACGTTTAAAGTAAAAATCTGAATGTTGGATCAGTGAAGTCATATAGTCGTATATTCTAACGTCATTTGTCTTTTCATAAAAGTTACAATATTCAATTAGATCTTACAATTATGATGCAGAAATTGAGTCACAAAAAAGTTTTTTATATATGATTATCACTTGGTTAATATGTCCTATATTTCAAATTTCAGGACTTCCCGTAAACAATTTAAAAATTGTTCTGCACAAAAATGCCTATCAAATAAAGTATGTACTTATCATTGGGGCTTAATAAAAAAATTTTATCAAAAAGTAAACAGTTTGTCTAAGCCCAAAGTTCAATTTAAGTGACAGTAAATTATGACTACACAGTTTTATGTTGATGTATGATGTGTTGCTGACTTAACGTGAAAAATATTTTGGTTTTGGCATTCCTGTTTTGGCAATTCATAAAAGCTCATTTAACAGGTACATTTAAACATTTTCGTATACAAAATAGCTTCTCGGGGTCAATTATTGGTTCGATTAGGTTCAGTAGTTTTATGAACAATATTTTTCAGAAAATGTTTCAATACATCACAGTCAGTTGCGAACCGACTCACCGACCAAATGTGATCCATTGTAATACCACAGGGTGTCTGACTATACCCTCTCGTTGAACCAACCAGATTTCGTACTAAAACTAAATAGCTGACCTATAATAAAATGTCTAAAGTCATCCAGGTCATCAAATAAAAACGAACCAAGTATTTTGTGACGTTTTATAGCAAGTGCGGGGCAGGAGCAGAAAAATGTTTAAATCATTTTATTTCTTACAAATGCTTTAATTTTATTTTTTTAATCATGCATTTTTTTATTTATAAAAATGTTTCTCAAAATATCTTCGATATGTCTTGCTTTTGTTTTTTTATTTTATTATATGTCATTCTTCAACCAATGCTTAGAATATATGTATCTGCATTCAGATCAAAATTCCCGCAATAACTTTGGCAAATATGAATTTTTTATTAAATAATTTTTATTCCTGTGTAATAATTACGTACAACATGTCGTATGAGTGATAATAAAAATAATTAAACGAGCAAAAATTTGGCCATATGGATGGCGCGCCTTCAACAAAAAATTCACATTTTCCAAAGTTAAGGCGGGAATTTTTATCCGAAGGCAGATATATTTGAAGAATTGATTGAAAATAACATAAAAAAAATCAAAAAGTAGTTTTCATCTGCAAATGCTTACAGCTTTTATTTTGACTATTTATAAGTTTTTCGACTTTTTGTTTGTGGAAAAGACAATCGAGTACCACCAGAATAGCCAAATGACAGAGTTTGACCCGGTCAATTCCAAAATGTTATGTCAAAGCTAGAATTCAAAAATTTCCGAGAGTTGAACGTTTTTGTTTACATGGGCGAGCTTAAAAAATTGCTTCTTTTCAACTTTGCATTCCTGGGTACGACTTCATAGTTATGTGCTCCTTATTTTCCAAGAGCACGAAACCGACGCTCTATATTTGGATTTCTTTCTTATGGCTAATATAAATATTCTGTTGCTTACTAAAAATTTTAATTTAAAAAATGTGTTTTTCCTAACATACTATACATGCGTATGTCCACACAATATCAAAAAGTCGAACCGTGGGATATTAATGATTTTTAATAAATATATAAAAACAAAAACTTCAATGTTCCAGCAATTCTTTAAATAACTTCCACGATATAACCTTATGGAATGAATTAATATCTTCAAATTAAACCCTTCTCAAAGTGAAAAACCAGAGTTTTTGTTAAATTCCATAACATTATCAATATTTGTACATTGAAATAGTTTGTACACCATCTTTTGTAAAGCAAAAATATCTGTTGACTAAACTATTATATCACATTAAAAAAAAAAAAAAGTGTGAAATGCAAATATAATTTTTAAGAATAAAAAACCATACATTTCTTCATACATATGGTATCTTCAGTAGCAATTTTCATTATATATACGAGTATATGTATTGAATTTTTTATTTTTACGTCACTTTTTTTGTTTTTGTTTGCATATTTACTTTTGTTTTCATAACAAATAAAAAAATAATTTTTTTTCGCAAATCAGTTTCAAGTCGAAAATGTTGCGCAAGAAGAATTTTATGAAATAAATATAAAAATCATATCAGATGTTTACACTTCTACGCACCACTTTTTATTCCACATTATACTCAAAATATCGGCGATTGTGCATATAAATTAATCTGAACTTACGTATCTGATTATATGTACAGCAATGTAGCCACCCAAAACATTGTGAAAGTTGTCGTTAATAAGACCATAATAATCTAATTATTTTTTTTTTTGTTTATAATAAAATGTTAAGATAACTTATCAATCTTTGGCTTAGCTTTTGCTTTATTACATGATCAATATCATATATGCGTACTTATTGTTAGATATTTTATTTCACATATTAGAAGCTGCATCTGAAAGGGAACCGGGCCTGAGTTACACTAAAAGACATGGTGGGAAATTTTATTAGAAGGGGTGCGGAAAATTTTTGAAAAGCAAAAATGTTTTTTTTTTTTAAATATAAATAAAATTCTTAACATAAATTATTGTAGCTCGAAAAAGATAGAGAAAATTGCAGGTTGATGAGACGCGTGCTGATCACTGGCAGCAAAAAAATGTTTTTTAGCTTATTATAAAGGCATTTTAGTGGTAAATTGACACACAATATAGTATATTTATAAAGTCTTTATAGAGGCTTATAAGAGCTATTTTTTTTGTCAGCAATATTAAAAAATTAATATTCATAAAATGGTAATAATTTTTGTGTGGAGTCAACTTCACAAAAAATGTCCAATTTGCGGCTATTTCAGAAATTTTTGGATTCCTACAAGGTCCCGACTTTAATTTTATTTTATTATCAGATATAATTCTCACTTACGATTTGTTGCCGGTCTCGATCTCATGACCCTACGATTCATAGCTCTTCACGCTACCCTTTAGGCTTTCTGTTGTATACATTATTATATGTTAGAGACGAATCATATTTTTTCACATTTGTCTTGTTAAAGCGCCTTAAAAAGACAATAATGTGCCCTAGTCTAAAGAAACATAAGAGACATGAGGTGGCATGTCTGGTGTGTATCTTTATACGAGTACTGTACAGCTTTGTGGCACATACGAAACATGCCACCTAATGTTTTTATAATGAGTCTGTTATGAATTTAAAAAATTATTATTTATTATTATTTTTATTTTTATAATACTTATTAAAACTTATAGCGTTTGCATGCTCATTAAAGGTATTTTTACGACTCTCTTTATTATGGTTTTATATCTTGCTCTAGCAAGATATTATAAAACCAAAATTTCGCAACAAGGGCAAAGTATTTTGTAATTACAATTCCAAGTTATTTTAAAGATATCACTGCTTTGCAAGCTAGATTTTTGACATGTTAACACCCCCCTATGCTACTAGAGATGTTGTATTTTCAGTCTGAACCGTTTCAGATAGATGATCATGGTCTTTGAATTGCAAGAGAGCTATTTGTCTCACGAAGAGATTCGTGAAAGACTTTCGGCTATCACCAAATTCGGCCATTTATATTCTGATGATATATTATAAGTGAAATTTACATTTACATGATGTTCATTTCCACAGCTGTAATAAACTGTATTGCGGAAAGATCATTTTCATATTTGAAAATTAAAAAATAACTATTTAAGTGCTTCGATGGCTGATAATCGCTTGAAGCTATGAAATGTATAGATGTACTTAATTTTTAAGATTGCGAAGATTTCATTGCACAATTCGCGAGTCGCAAGATAAGACGTATGTTTATTTAAAAAAAGAAAATGTTGTTTTGTTACGATTCTTGGTTCAAAAAAATCGTTCAAGGTTAAAATTATGCATACATAAATAATCATCATTGATTATAAATATTTTCGAAATGTGTACATAGTATTTATATGAATTGAAGATAGTGAAGAAATTTTTCTGACATATTGCCTATTTCATTGAAATACGGTTCCGAAAACAATATTGAACAAAGAAATAAAGAGCAATAGTTCTGACCGCTACCCCGATGTGGCACTTTGAGTAAATCCGGCCCTGTAAGAAACATTTTAGTCGCGTGTGGTAAACATTTAACTTTTTGTATAGTGATACCATAAATTTGGTTTACGTTTTTAATTTAAACTTTAAAGTAACTTTTTAAGGTTAAACAAAACTACTGTTTATTCTTTTAATAAAATGTAGAAAAAAAATTGTTGTTGTTCGCATCTCACATTTACTCGTAGTGTAAGATAGCACAAGTGGGTAATCATAATTTGAAAACCTAATATTGACAGAGTGTCAACAATGTGAGCGAGACATTTCGCTAATAAAATATAAATATTAATTTAAACCATTTAAATAATCAGAGTTGCAGAGTAGTGCAAGCAATCAGTGAAACAAACAGTGCATGCGAAGTTGCACATGTGCCAATATTATTTTGTTTTGTTCGGATGCATGTGCAAGCACATGGAGATAATGGCTTGACCCATAATAGTTGGCTACATCCATATAGTGCTAACATATAGAATTTGAGGAAAGATCGTTGACAGTATCGCTTTGACTGAATTTTGATTTATTTTACCTAATTAATTTGTGTTGTAACCGATAAGAGCGTTTTATTTAATGTGCACATTTATAGTCAATATATTTAATTTTCTTATCATAATAGAACAGAGAATGTACTGGACTGGATTTGTTTTGCAAATATTAAACTAAAGTTAGTAAGGTTGTTAACTTTGGCCTTGTCCTAACCTACACTGCATTTTACCAGTAGGTGTGCGCGTAAAAGTCGGTAATTCTTATTAGAAAGGTATTATTTCGGAGGAGCGTTACACAGGTACTCTGATTTTTTGTGTGTAAAAACATCCACTGCTTGTTTATTTCACTTTAATTACACGGCAAAAACTTAAATTAAATTAAAGAAAATTTTAAATTGCTTAGGACCAAATCCATTTTAAACCATGCCGTCGGACTAATTTCAAATCTCGGAATTGGTTGCCGATTATATATGTATGTTGTTTTTCAGAAGATATAATCGGACACTTTTCCCCCGATTTGATTAAAAAACATTCCAAATTACTTTCTGCAAATCGTGCTTGACATTCTAAATACTTTTGTTTTACCGTTATTTTCGTAATAACTTTTTATCATGTGAAATATATACAAACATTGTACGCACACATAGATTTTTCGCTGACAAAGTCAAGCAAACAAAACATTCAAAACCCATAGTAGTAGTCAGCAAAAAAGCTATATGTGCGTACAATGTTTTTATATTCAAGCGGCTATTTTGCTTGGAACCATCCTTGTAGAGATTTAATACAGCCTCTTCTCATTAGAATTTCTCTGAAATCTCTAGATCAAATGTGGATCTTGTAATTCCTCGTTAATGCAATTGCCGGAATATTGTAGTCCAAATTGGAGGGAATAAAGCTCAGATCTTATAGGAAAGTCAAAGGTTTTGTTTCTCACTTGAATCAGCGAAAAGTTTCTCTTATTGTCATGGCGCACAAGCTGTTATCTGCAAACTAAATAGATTAAGAGAATTGAGTTGAAAGAGGACCTCTAAACACAATAGATCAAGAGAATTGACTTGAAAGAGGACCTTTAAAGCATCAGCAGGTTTAGTTCTAAGAGCACCACTAATGCACTTGAAAGCGGCACTTTGTACCTTTTCTAATTGGTTATATTGTTCTTGTTCAAAGCAGGCCAGTGTCACATAACAGAATCAGTCGAATGAATGCTTTGTACAGTCAGTGAACAACACGAGGGGATAACTCCCATCTTCTACCAATAACTTTTCTACATGAGCATAGGGCTTAAGTGTTTTTCTTAGCCCTCTCTTTCATATTCAGTTTCCAAGACTTCCGTAAGTTTGTATATATTTTTCATTAGGTTTCGGCATAAACACCTTTTACTTAACAAAACCCATCTTTATATTTTCAAGTGATGACGCACTGATCCTTGCAGATTTAGTTTTTTAACAATTGAATGAAATGGATTATGGTTTAACAATTAAAATGTATTCTTCTGTTGAATACCGCTCTATAATTAAAAATAGTAATAAGTATTAAGTTGGTAAATACAGCCATATTTAAATTGTAACTTCCAATTGAACATTGAATTGAATTTATAGCGATCCTCTTACTTTTGTGTCAAAGTGTTAAACAGATAATAAGCAAAGCACATTAAACACATGACAGGCTGTATTTAATGCACAATTTTATACTTCAACACAAATACAAGACTACATGTGAAGACTCCTAATGATTGCTTATAATAATACTATCATTATTTTGCAAAAACTTCGCAACAAATGATGCTATATAAATTATTTTTTTTTTGATGTTTATCATAAGAATATTGTTGCGGCAGTGCGATTAAATTTTAAAATACAGATAAGATAAATTACAAATCCAAGAGATTGGCCTGAACTCACATTTTTGTTCCCTTATATCCTCATTAGAAACAATTATATACAGATGTGTACATATGCAGAGGCATACCGTGCATTTTTGGCGCCTGGGGAGAACACTTCGAATGCCGTCCTCTAAATACCAAAAAAAAGTTTTTGACAAGGAAATCAAAAACTAGCAAAATGAGATATATATATATATACTAATAAAGCGAAAATTTCCACCTACTCATTCAAATTTACTACATCAATTTAATTTCATTCACTAAAAAAAAGGTCCTCATTTTTGTCTTTCAAAAACTCTAGCAAATTGAGATATATTTCATAATCATTTTGCAGCCCCCTCAAGCCTTGCGGCCGTACCCTCGGCACCACCCTAGGTGCGCTACTGTACATATGAATGATACTAGGAAGTAACTCAGTTTAACAATTGATCAAATGCATTGAATTTGTATACACTTGAAGTGAATTATTGATGACTCGCCAACATCTTCCCAAAAATAAACACGGACAATCCCATTTATATGTTGTTTATGCGTAAACGTTGAACTATGAAAGTGCTGAATTTTACTTTCACTACTTGTTGCATTGATAAAGTCGATTGTTTTTTTTTTTTTTTAACTTTTATTTGTTTCCCATATCATTCTTCAAAATTAGTATATACACAAGTATGTACATTAAGGTGGCTCTTATTTTTAAAAGTGTCTTTTGCGAAAAAGCTATATGTGCGTACAATGTTTTTATATATTTCCCATGATAAAAAGTTATTACAAAAATAACGGTAAAACAAAAGTATACAGAATGCAAGCAGACTTGCATAAAATAATTTGGAAAGTTGCTTTTGTTATTTGCTTTGAAAATAGTACCGTAGAGTGGCTTGGCAATGCTGAAAAAAAAAATTGGCATTTCGATTTTGGAAAAAAAATCTCCTGACCTCAAATGTCTTTTAACGCGCATTAAACACATGTCATTTCTCTCTCATATTATTACAAATCCACACTAAAGTTTTAAGCGTAAAAACATCTGGGGTTTTTGCGAAAATCAACCTTGCTTTTTTTTCATAAAAAGCATTATAACTCCGCCAATTTTGAACAAATTTTCAAAAATTAATTATTTTGATTTGGATGAAAATGCGACTACTTTGAAAGAAGCGGCTTTTCAAGTTACGACACTAAAATTTTAAGTAGGCATAACTTCGTAAAAAATGTTTTGTAATCAAATCGGGGGAATATGTGTTCCTTTATATCCTCTGAAAAACAACACATATAATCGCCAACCAATTCCAAGATTTGAAGTTAGTCCGACTGCATGGTTTGAAATGGAATTGGTCTAACCAATTTGCATCAGTATTTATTTTTATGGTCTAATATACTTCAGAAGTGAGTAAAATGAAAATTATGCAAAAAATAATATTTTTCGAAATTTTGACCGGTTTGAGTGACCTCTAAATCACTTCGGATAGATCTGAAACTTCACATCTTATCGTTTTTAATCTATTGCCACATTTTGAGAGGGATCGATAAACAATCGTACGGAAACAAAATTTTCCCATACAGATGGGGGCCACCTTAATATACACACGTATGTATGTACACATTTTGTTCTTCCACGCTGTTTGACTGCTTCATGTGTGCGTTTGTCCGCGGCTACATTTCCTTAAGAAAGACACATGTTTACACTATGTAGTGTACGAGTGTCTCGCACATTTGCTCTTCTGTGTTGTGATACCGATACTGTATGGTACACAGTGTAAATACGGTATATGCAAGTAGGTACATATGTATGTGTGCGTGTGTACATGTGGGTATTGACTATGAATACGAGCGTGTGTAAACTGATTCTAATGACGAGTGCAAGACTTAAGTTATTTAAAAATGTTTTTTTTTTTTTTTTTTTAATTTCCTATATCTCCTTGGTCTCCGTATTTTGTTGAGTGTTGCGCAGCTTTTGTAACTCTTCTTGTCGATAAGCATTTGTGTTAACACATAAGCTAGGAGATGGCCGCATGATAAAAATAAAATGACATAAACAAGTCAAATAATTACAGTCGGTCAAGTTGACAATACATATTTATGTATACTAACAATAGTTGTGTTTTATTCGCCAAGTTGCTATACGAGTACTCGTTTGTTTTTCTTTCTACTTTTTTCATTTTAAATTGCTTCCGCTCATCTCCTTTTCCTAATTTAAAAATGCACAATAGGCAAAATACAAAGCTGCTTGATAGCACTGGCACTTTAGCAACTTGCTATGTAGGTATAGTTTTACTCGCTAAGTTTACAACTTTTTTTGCTAGTCCATAGAACTATCGTTGCCAGCTACAGACAGCTAGCAGTGAATGATGAACAAAACGCAGCTAATATGAGAGAGATTTCTAATTTTTTTCACTGTGTACTTATGTATATTAACTGGATCAACTTGCCATTAAATTTGTTGCGCAGCAGTTGATTCAAAAGCTTTGTTGCGTTTTTGAAAACACAATACAAAATTAAAAATGGCGCTGACAAAACGACGCATAAGATTGATGTGTGAACGTTGTCGTTTAGTGCCATAAATAAATGCCAAGGCCATTGTATACATCAGCAGTCATAAGGTTTTGCACTAAGTACTCGTAAATATTTGGACCAAATTTAAATTCCACATACGAAAATGATAAGAGTATTCTTGTTTCGGATACGAAATGAGTTAAGTATTTTCAGTTACTTAGAGTAATAAACGTGTATTTAAAATTAATCTTAAATTTTATTAACATTTATTTTAATTTCTTCATACCATAGAGAAGCAAAAGTTTTAAATATTTAACTTTTAATAAGATTATTAAAATTACCTATACCCAAATAATACGCAATGTTAAAAGAGTGATCTTGAATCGCTCCCAGATTACATACTTGCGTTTACATCCCCTTTCCAACTGGGCTAAGCACAAAAGAACGTGATATATTTGAAATGATCTTGCATACAGCGTTGCCGATTTGAGCTTCTTCTATCAAATTTTGTAGGTTTTTTAACCTATAGGTTTTGGCTAAATTAATATTTATATAGAAATCGGAAAATTCAAAGTTTATTTTTTTTCTATTAAATAAAAAATAACAAAACAATTATTTTTTAAAATCATTAATTTATTTAATACTTTAAAAATAGGTATATTTTTATGCCATAAAAAATACGCTTTACTTTAACGAAACAAAATGTCATATAAATCAAAGAAATTGAGCTTTAAATTATCTTCCACAAATTTGTTTGGGTTGAAAAGACGCAAATTTTATTAATATTTTCAAGGTTAATATTTCTTAAAAACTTAGCAGGCATTTCCATCTGAAGATATTGCAGCCTTACTGAGTTAAAATAAATGCTGTCGTTTAGATAGCGAATCACAGATGTACATACATATGTAGGTGACGTATGTGTTACAATGTGGGCAGAGTTGGGTGCAAGTACCTTTTAACAAATGGGAATGGGATGCAACTGCGTGATCTAAGCGTAGGCAAACAACGTTTTAACGTCGTTGCAGCGTCCTACTGCATACCATCAACATTACATTCAGCGTATTCTTCTTGAATATTACGCCATTTATTGTGGCATTGGTCGAACCATTGTTGCGGTAATATTTTCTTGAAATTTATGAAAACTAAAAGAGTTAATTTATAAAATATTTTTATCGACCATACAAAAAAAGTGAGCAAAACACATTTTATAAATTAGTTTCTTCTCTTTCACAATTTTTTTTTCAATTTTAATCTTTTATAGGGTAAAGGATTTTTTATTTCCGGGAAAGTATTGTGCTTCAACAGCATATCATCGGTTTTTTTTTTACATACGGGACGTACAAATAAATGTTGTGATATTTTAAATAAATCTTGAAAATTTATCAAAACTCAAATTTCAATATTTTTTTTTCAAAACTGGCCGTATTTTGCGAACCGGCCTACTATTATACAATTGCTCCGTAAGGAGCGTAAAAGCTGAAAAAAATTTATATAGCTATTTCGAGCTATTTGGCTCGTTGCGTTATGCTGTTCCAGATCGTTCCGATTATTGACTTACTTAACATTACTTATCATTCGGCTCTACGCGAAGTCTTTCTCTGATCTGCAAGTTGCCCTACTGTCTTTCGTGCTCAACTGACATATCCATTGCCAGAGTATTTTAACAATCATAGTTGAGATAGGAGTATACATGGTAGACAAATGAAGTTCGTGCGAACTCTATGCGAAGCAAACAAATCATAAATAGGAACTTAAAAAAGTTTAAATTCATCTTGTCAGTGTGTTTGTCAAGGATTATGATTTGCAAGCACAAACCAACACTGTTTGAACATTTGATGTAAATATACACAGCTTCGTCGGTGCTGATATTATGTTTGATTTCCATTTTTGATGGAATTGCATAAATAAAGACACTACTCACTGTGTTGATTCTTGCTGCTACTTCTTCCATAGTACTGGTTGGTTTGCATATTGAATGATATTGATGACAACAGGCTGTTATCATAGTCATAAACTAGTCCTTACAGATGACCTCAAAAGCAGTATTAAATCCCAAAGGTTTCCAGTAATAATGCGACTTACAGTTCAATTAGGAATAACTCTACTTAGGCTCTATATTTGCTCGATTGGCAGTGAGAGATTATCGTTGTAGACCATGCAGCCTATGTGATGTTAATAAGCTTGATTCCAAATCGACTTTATATATGCTATTTAAGGCAGAGTTAAGTCATCGAAACATACATGAGTGTTCATTTGCCATTTGCATATCTACCCTAGGACAATACGGAACATGACTGCATGATCGATTTGTATGGAATCTTGCTTGCTGTCTACGAAGTGATTTTTCGAGTGTGCTTTGAGTGTAGTTAAGGATAACTTTAATTAAAGAACTAGCTCAAAATAGTGACTGCTCTATAATAAGTACATAGGATGAGGTAATCCTTTCTTAAAAATTTTAATTAGTAGGTCCTCATGCCATTTCATATGGCTTCGAATAGAGAAAAAATCAGTTGCGTTATTAAGATGGGATTAACTCTTAATGCTTCGGCTGGAGTTTTTTCGTAATCCGTAATGACCAGTGTTATCTCTTCAAAAAAAGGAAAGAAGCTGGTAAAAGGCGACATGTTTCGGGAAGTTTTGTGTAATATCTTGCTCTGTTATCCTGTTCTATTTTCATTCAGGATTCACTATACCGATTTAATATTTAAGCCATCTAGCTATTTGCGTTGGTTGGTTGGAGTGTAAATAGTTTGTCGCTCTTATTTTTGATTTAACGTGAAACAATCATATAACATATTTATGCAGTTTTCCATTGTGTTGCTCAATGGAAGCTTTAGCTCTGTGTCTTGAATTTTTTGCACTACATTTTAATTTTGCGTCTATCATCGATTAGATTAAGGGTGTTTTAGTTGATCCAATTGGATTTTCTTTAGCGCCAGAGTCCCAGATTGGAACTGCAGGCATCGTGAATCAAGTTCTTCAGATTTCCTTACGTATAGTTGAGGTCATCTGTTGAGTTCGGAAACATTACTGTTAATATAGTCAATTATAAAAAATTATTAAACCTCTCAGAACGACGAAGGTGAATTTTATTAGAGATGCAGTATAACCAGCGCTCGAATAAAACTTTATGTGTCTGCCAAAATATACATATACAGCATTTTCGAAAATTCAATAAAATTCTTAACTAATCCTATTAATGAGGGGTATAACAAATGTTGAACCTTAGCTTATTGTCGCGACAGATTTTACCTCTTTTTTTTGCGGTTAATGGTGGTAACGTGTTGTTTATGCATTTCGTATTTAGAAGAGTAAGACAAGAAATAAACATTTTCAGTTGCATATTTTTATATTCAACCACAAAAACACAATAGCTGTAGATAGTTTTTTAAATGTTATTCGTCACATTAACAATTATATTTTGTTTTTGTAGAGGCATAGCAAGAAAAATCAATCCTCAAAAATTGTAGGGCTTCCGTAAATATTTATGGTGCTTCAAGTACAATTTTTTGATGCTAGCAATATTTTAGCGGTGGTGTCTATTTTTTTTTTGCTTAAAATAAATCTATATAAAAGTTTATATGACGCACATTATTCAGAAAAAAAACATAGAATGCTTAAAGTGGGTTAAGTGGGATTTTCAATCTTCTTTGAGCACGAGATAAAAAAAGTATCTTCAATCTGAACAATTAATAAATATATTAGATCACCAATAAAATAGTTCATATAAAAAACTGGATTACCTTTTTTTTATTCACCAAATTTAAAAAAAATAATTTACATCTGTATAACAAAAATCCTCCAATTAACGATTTTTTCCGAAATTTTTCAATTCGTACAAGATCTGCAATGATTCTTTTGCCAATATATCAGCAATTTCTTACTTATTTGATTTTCTTTGTAAAAAAAGTTTAATTTACAAAAGGTGCAAATTTTAACTATAGAGTTTATGTATCTTGAAAATTAAATGTCAGATTAAGACCATTCATTTTTCGCAAAGTAGTAATTAGCATTTGAAAATATGTTTTGACTAAAGCACCCCTAAATTCAATTATTACATTCCCTAGTACCACAAACAAGAAGACAACGCAAAAATTACTACTCAGTTATTAAAATCGGTTTAGTAATAATATCATTTTAAAGAAGAGTAAAGTATTTTCAGAGCCAACTACATTTCAAAGACTTTCCAAGCTCAAAAATACATTTGAAACCAATTAGTCCGTCAAATCATAATCATTTTTTGAGTAAACTTTTAAAAGTACATAGTATATTGATGCTTTTGAGAATGAATTTCTAAAAAGAAACTATGAAGCCTTATACGATTAATTCTAAAATTTGCTCATTTTTAATTTAATGAAAAAAAAAAACATTTGGGTAAAACAATAAAGCCCAAGTTGACCAAAGTCAGATCTTACCTGAAGATATCTTTCTTATCTAAATTTAATTAAGTGAAATGACGTTTTATTAAAATAAAAACATAAAATATTAAAATTTCCAATTTCATTGATAATAGTTTAATCCTCTTCTTCAATTTTGACTTTTTTAAATGTTTCTTATCTACCGGCAAAACATTAAAATTTTTACAAAAATTGAAAGTGAATAATTTTAATTACGTTACTCACCCGTCAGTCAAATGGCCTTCTTTCGCAAAAAAAATATAACTTTTATTATTTGCGTGCAACAAGGTTTTAAGGTTTGCTTTAAAATAAAAAATTATTTAGAGCGTATGGTTGAAGTCAAGTGAATTTTATTTACGATAGAGTTTTTATTTTGCATTCAGATTTTTTTGTTGTAAGTTATCTGATACGTTTTCTTTTTTGTTTCGATAAATTTTTAAAAAATCTATTCAAGAGTGGTCCTAAAATGCATGAGCGTCATAAAAATGTCTGAGTTTTTGAAACAGTGTTAGTTACATTTTCTTCATGACACACATATTTTAGGCGGGTTCAAAAGGGTCAGAAAATTTTCCGCAATGTAATACTCTACATTTGAAACTTTTGTATTGATCCTTGATGAGATTAATATTCTTGAATGCTGCACCATTTCTGTTCAATTAACTGCTCCGAAACTGTATCAAAACACTATAGTTCTTTGGTGATATTTAAGTAACCATTTGCTTTCATAAATATTTGAAGCAACCATTTGAAACTTTTTTGTGTAGCTTATTGAATTACCTATAAACTGATACCTATATTTCAATTCAGCGATTCCCAACTTATTGCGATTTTTCACTTGCTTTCTATCCTACGCTTTATTTTTATTCGAACTCGAAAACTATAGGGTGTTCCAATTTGAGGTTTTTTTTTTAAGTTTTAAATAAAAGACATAAATTGTGTGAAAGCTTTATTTACTTTTATAAGAAATTAAAGTAAATTGGTTCCGGTTAATAATAAAATATAATGTCGTTCAAGTGATCTCCACTGTTAGCTCGGCAGGCTGTCAATCTTTTACCAAAATTTAGAATAACTTTTTCGCATAATGGTGATGGTTCATTTAGTGACATTTGCTCGATAATATTGTATTTGAGGTGTTGAATAGTTTGAGGATCATCCGCATAAGATTTGCTCTTCAAGAAACCCCGTAATCAGAAATCTATTGGAGCTAAATCGCATGATCTTGATGGTCAATTCCAATAATTTCCTTGCAAAAAAATCTCATTTTCCGCTTGTTTTTCCATGGCCCAATTAACGTATTGCTAATATTTTAATAATGAAAACACATTGTTCACTCTTGTAGCGATCCATTTTAACAAACCGGAAGGTATTTAATTAATATTTAAGAAAAAACAAAGGTGTAATCTAGTAACATTAAAAAAATGGCCGCAAACGTAAAAAGATACCTCAAATTTGAACAATCTTTATTATGTATGTATGTATATCAATTAGTGACCTTTGTAGCTAATTTAACCACCAGCTGATACCAATATTGTTCCAATCGATTTCCCAAATTATTGCGATTTAACTTATATTTTCTAATCTCTGCTTTCTTTCCATTCATTTTTTTACTTAAAAATTTAAAAAAAAATTCTTTGAATAAAATTTGGTAACTATTTTTGTGAGAGTTAGCTGATTGTTTCTCTCGATTTTGCCTGAGATAACAAAAATTGTACTTTACTTGATTTCGAAAGCACACCTTTTTTAACCAGAAAAGTGTGAGAACACATTGAATATTCAAAAACATTTTCATAGTTTACACTATGACTTGATATCATAGACAAATAGTGATTCAGCTAAATTTCGTAAAATATATAGCTGCCGTTAATAACTGTTTTTACGTTAACATAACTTTTGGACAAAAAGTGATTTATAAAAATCACTATTAATAGTCTGATAGTAACAGTATTTGCACTCCATAATAAATGATAAACTTAAGCTCACCCTACTCGTTGAGTGAGGTAGTAACAAAAGATTAAAGATTTGATTGCTTTAACTTATGTTTATGGTTGTAGGAGATTAGCGTATCGCAAATCAGTTATGTTTTACCACAGCTATCTTGCAATCAAAATTTCAACATCAGCTAAGAACGCTTGATTAGATATTACCTAATTAAGTAATAATAAAAAATATTTACGCAACTTTCGTTACTCGTGATGGTTATTAAAGCTGTTGCTATGTTAAGTTAAAAATTTTAACAAGTAATTAACTTTAATATAAAAAAGAGATTTTTAAGACACCATAAGATTGAGTCATTTATGGCTTAAATGAGTTCTTTGTAAATCAAAATAAATTAATTAACTGAATTTGTAAAGAAAGTGCGACTTAAATTTTGGCTATAGGTACAGTGACCATATTTTTGGAAAGTAATTCAATGGGATACCAAAAAAACAAAGCAATAAAATTTAATAAAAATTTTTCATTAGAGGCTTTGAAACACTATTTATTGTTAGTTACAATCTCGCTTGAGGTTCAAAGTTTATGTCTTGCAAAATTATTGCTATGTGATTTTTTTATTAACATGGAATATCGAGCTTTTTTATGTTATAAAATTTTCTCACATATCCATAGAGGCAAGGGGGGGGGGTGGCTTTTGGAGATATAACAATTTGAATATGACCGTAAATCAGCATGAAACGTAAAACCACGATATATTCGATAACAAATACATATATTCCTAATTTTCGTGTTCACTAATATAATGCCTAGAATATATAAAAAATTTGTAGCGATTTAAAAATTTGTCGGTTAGAAAGTGTTTGGTTTGTAAAAGAACGTCTCAAGGAGAAAAATAAAAAAATCATGCTATTGGAATTGTATTTGCCCCACACGCAAAGTCGGGTTGGTACGGGCCTCAAACCCTTTTGTTAAAATTCATAAGCTTTCTGTAGTTAACATTTACTTGGTTACTTGGGTTCACTATAAAGCTGCTTGTTGTGAGTGCGACCCAATAGGAAGAAAGTATTTTTCAATAGACCGAGGCATTATTTTTTAATTTTACGATGTTGAAAACAAGCCAGATTGTTTATTAATGTCATACTTTTTCTTTTCTTTTCTTTTTAGAGACTTCATGGCGTCACATAATAAAACTAAGCCCGATGAAAAGATAAACGACAACAATGATATTACCGCCACACAAAATAAAGATGACGATGATGATGATATCGATAGTAATACAGCAGTTGTCGTTGTACCACCAGACAGCGGATGGGCTTGGGTGGTAATGGTAGCTTCATTTTTATGCTGCACAGTGGTCGATGGCATAGTATTTAGCTCGGGCTTAATACAAAATGCTCTCGTAGAGGAATTTCAGGTATCCAAAAGTTCTGTGGCATTTGTTTCGTCATTATTAAGCGGTTGTTACTTAATGGCTGGTCCATTTGTAAGTGCTTTGGCCAATCGATTTGGATTTCGTCCAGTTACTATTTTTGGTGCCTGTTTCTCAGCATTTTTCTTCGGAATATCTTATTTCGCAAACAGTGTGGAGTTTCTGTACATAACATATGGTATATTAGGTGGAATCGGCTTTTGTATGATTTACATACCGTCTGTTGTAATTATCGGATTTTACTTTGAAAAATGGCGTGCACTGGCTACAGGTATAGCTCTATGCGGTTCAGGTGTGGGCACTATTATATTTGGACCTTTGACAAGCATATTACTAAACAATTTTAAATGGCGTGGAACCTTAGCTATACAGGCGGGTATTATCGTTTTGTGCGCCATTTTTGGTCTGGCTTTTAGGCCGATACAACCCATCTCACTGTCTGTGACTGATTCCGATGACGAAGACGAAGTAGAAGGTAAAAATAAAACGATTGGACATGGTAATAGTGTTGCACCAGCACCTGGAACACATACGTCCGCATTTAGAAAACCTCTACCGGAAGGTCGTTTCGCCTACTCAATGCCAAATTCGGCTCACACCACCTATATGGGCGCATCACCGAAACATCACTATCCGACAGCTGCCGAAGTTTTTCGTGGTGTCAATATTGAACGTAGACTTTCTGGTGCCCTGGGCAAGGGTACTGAGTTGAAGAATTTGCGCAAATCGCAACCAACTACTCCCAACGGAGAGCCACAACAGTTAACTTTTAATCTCAATAAAGAACTTTCCACAGTGGGTGAGATCGAGGATGAGACCGAAAATCAAAATTTACTCGTGACTGAAATCAAACCTGTTGTTAGTCAGGCACGAAGACACACCGTTTCAGGGCGTCGTCCCATTGATCTAGCTAATAGAAAACCACGTGATACTTCACATCACAGCTCCTCACGTCCAATGTATCGTGATGATATTTTCTTTACTGGTTCTCTTACCCGTATACCACAGTACCAATCACAAACTTCTTTAGGTTATCATATGTCAGTTACACGTCTACCAACGAAACAAGATATGCTGGAAGAACGAGAAAAGGGCTGCCGTTTGTGTCCAGAAGCAGTACGGCGCACACTTGCGACTATGTTGGATACTTCACTATTAAAGTCACCATCGTTTATGTTACTATCGGTCAGTGGTTTTCTGACCATGATGGGTTTCTTTGTGCCTTTTACCTTTTTGGTGGCTCGTGCAACTGAGCATGATCAAATGGATAAGTCTGCGGCACTTGCAGTGTTTTCTGGCATTGGTCTTGTAAATACAATTGCTAGGATCGTTTGTGGCACGCTGAGTTCCTTTCCGAGTGTTAAGCCCTTATGGCTAAACAATATTGCAATCACTGCCGGTGGTGTGGCGACCTTAATGAGTGGTATCGTAATTACACCAGCCTCACAATGGACTTTTGCTGTATTTTTCGGAATTTGCATTGCCTGCTTTTCGGCGCTACGTTCGGTCATCGCTGTGGAAATGATTGGTTTAGATAAGTTAACCAATGCGTTTGGATTTTTGATGTTATTTCAAGGTTTAGCAGCAGCTGTTGGTACTCCAATTGCAGGTAAGCAAAATTTTCAATATAACATTGCTTAGTTATTATTTTTAAGTGAGTTCGTCCATTTTCTCGTTTAATTAAATTTTTCTTTCATTGTCCACATCGAGAATTGTTTTAAATGTTCCACTGTGCTCTTCGAATTTGGTCTATTCAGATTGTTGTAAAGGTGGGAGACTCACTTTTTTTGTTTTGACAACGTTAAAGCCATTTCGTCGTAGTCACAACTTGCATCCTCCCTGAGGCTAACTAATATGTCCGATACTTCTCTCAATGACTGCGCAATGCCACATGCATATTTCACTCAGTCCATATCTTAAGGCAAACAAAAATGTAAGCAACTCAGCTAGTTGCTGCCAAAAAGAATTCATAAGAGGTTTGTTCGGATATTTGACCACGTTATTCCTAACATCCTCCTTAATTTTAAAATATGCAATCTAATCTTGGAACTACTTGAGACTAATCATATTCTTTAAAAAAAGTTTGATTTGTAAGGCTTTGATTTCGATTTAAATCTACCCAATATTTCTTAATATTATTAATCGGCAAAAAAATAACAATCAAAAAGGCAATTGAATGTAACAGAACAAAAAAAGTAATCATAAGAATTATTAAGATGGTTCGAAAAATGTTAACACAAACTCGTGTTGAGTTTTTACATTTGGGCTACTCTTTCTAATCTTACGATCATTTTCCACTTTAATTTTTAACTGATTTTGTCTTAGAATATATGGGGCAATGCTTCCTAAAACAAAAGGAGTTAGAACATGAGGTCTTCGATTTACCTAATGCTTGTTGTGGGTAGTGCTTGACTAGTTGATGATTAACCAGATATCTTTTCAAAACTTATAAGAAATTAAATAATTAAATATTATTTAATCGAACTTACAGTCATTAAGCAAAGACCAATATTGTAAATTTTTACTTATTGATCAATGCCATTTTTCAACAAACATGACAAAGATAACAAATGGAACAATTTTTAACCTGGTAATTGGTGACATGTTTCGGCTATTACCAATAGCCTCATCAGACCAGTTTAAATTAAATAATTAATTTTAATATATTAAAATAGTCTTTCGATCAAATTTTTTTAAATAATTTCACCATGTCCAGTTTTTCGAAAATGATTTTGTTTTTTTCCTTAGACACATAATACAAACTTTTAATAAAATACAATATATGATAAAAACATAGTCTAATATAATAGTATACCTATATTTATATTAAATATCCTTTTGTTTCATTTTCATTTCCAGGTGCGATGTACGAAATGACTCATAGTTATGATGCATCATTCTATTTTGCTGGAACTCTTATTTTATTATCGGCTTTCTTGTGCTATCCTTTAACTTGTGTTGCAAACTGGGAAAAATCACGAAAAGAAGAAAACACACTTCAACCACGAGCTTAAAAAGTGAAAAGACTAATTGAATTTAAAAAAAAACAAAAACAATAAAAACAAACTTAAACGGACATTACTAGTGCCTTTCTGTTGAAATGCAAAAATGATGGTGCAATTATAAATTGTCACCGTCTAATCTATTTTGAAGCAGTATATTAAGTTACCTCGTAATATACATACTATTTTAACTTTAAGTTCTAAAATTTGTTTATTTTAGTACTATAGTATCTTTCAAAACGACTGCCATTTAGCATTGAAGTTGGTAATAAGCATACGAGTACGAATTACACAAAATTTTAAGATGTGCAATACGATTTGTATTCTTGGTTTCTGTTTATGTATGCACTTGTTATATTCAATAATACATAAAGTACTTATTGAAAACAATATGTATAATGAAATGTATAATTGATAAATTTATTTTAGTTTTATAACCGTAATATTAAGCAGTTCATGTTAAATTCTTAAGCGAAAAATAAAACTTAAAAAAAAACAATAGAATTATTTGGTTTTTTTTTTATTGTTATTATAGGATTTGTTCAAAACTCATGTAGTATTTTAATAAATAAAAATATTTACATTTGACAGTTTGCGTAGCTTTAATTATAGTGTAGAATGTTGTAACATTTAAACAAAGCCTGTTGCCTCACTTTTCTTAAATTTTATTATTACGAAGACTAGAGATCCAATCTATAGATAACATATTTTACTTTTCCTGATTTAACGAATTAATAAACTCCTCCAGCTTTTCTTGAATATGACGAACTTTAACTGAAAAATAAAGAAACAAATTAAATTTAGGAATTATCATGTCAATTGTGCTTCATATTAATTCTTAAAGGATTTTTATGTAGCTGACTTTGAAATATATTTGTTCAAAATAATTTATTTTTTGGAAAGTGTATTACCTAAGAGGATTGGCCAATTTTGCAATTTTGTAGTAAGATAACAAGTTTGAAACGCTAGACAGTGACAAAATCTTGATTGATTGAAATCAATTGGCATTTCAAAAAAAATTATCTAACTATTGGTTTCGTTTTAGCTATGTGTTAGCTTAATGCTTAAGAGAATCGTTTTACGATGATAATGGGAGGTGGATATCACATTAAATGTTCAATTGTTTTTAATCATTGCGTCTTTTGCAATGTAATTTGCTTATTTTTATCATTTCAAAAATTGTAATGAAATTGCTAATTTAATGTAATTGCACTTACATAAGAGCTACATTTTTAATTATAATGTAAGAAAAATTGTCCTTAAATATTCTTAACTTACTTAATTCCTCGGCTAACGTAACACGTTTTCCAGTTAGCAGATGTGATTTTTTCTCTTCATCTTCGCTGAATTCATCTAGCACTTCTTTTATTTCTTTATCGAGACGTCGTGCTTCACGGTTAATTACTTGTTGTCTGAGTGCGTTTGCAGTTACTTTTATAACTTGTTGTATCCTCCAAAATAACACAACATCACTACAGCTAACCTGTGAAATAAAATATATATTAAAATATATGAAAGTGCGTGTGAATGTCAGCTTACTTCACATTCTGCTCCTTGTTGACTGTAAAGATAATACGCTTTACGACAATCATTCGCTCTATGCAACGCTTGTTTAAGAAAATGTCTAAAATAGTAAAAAGTTATTTAAAAAACATTTCTCTAAGTCTGCTGCTTATTTCAAACCTTCTATAAATGGGAAACCATGTTTGTCGAATGTAGTCGGTATCAACGTCAACACTAGCACGTTGCAGATTTTTACGAACTGTAGTCAGTTCATCATAAGTTAGAGAGGGTAAATGTTTCTATATAAGCATATTAAAAATAATCAAATTAATAGTTGCCATCAGTACATAAGTTATTTGTATTTGTTACCTCGTCACTTTGCAGGATTTTATCGAGTTCTGTTTTCACATGTCGTCGTTTTGTTTGATCGTCTGTTAAATATTTCCAATGTGTGATCCGTGTAAATTGTCCGGGTCCAAACATTTCACTTAATGTTTCTTCTGTTTGTGCTAATTTACTTTTGACAGACGTATCCAAAAATTTGACAGCCTGATCCCACTCGGATTTGTCATGCACAAAACGATCTTCTAGTGTATTCAGTTGAATAACACGTAGCATATCAATCGCTTTATCTTCCCATGAATGACGTCGAATAGCTTCATCTACAACTGCTGCTTTCAAATTGTCAAAAATATCATCATGGTCTGGAGACTTTTTAGCCTTATCCATTAAATTTATGAATTCCTTGCGAAGTGTTTCCCAACCTAAAAATTAATTATAATTTAATAATGCTTATTTGAAATGCAAACATTAACTATACCCGCTTCAACAGACTTGACTGGTAATGCTTGTTCGGCCCACTGCCTTAGTTTAATATCCACCATTGTATTGAAAGAATCTAAAATAGAAGGAAGCAAGTACATATAACTAAAACGCACAATTAAAGCAAAAGTTCAATGAAAAAAGGGACGCAAACAAATTATAATTAATAATTATGATTTAAAGCAAATGGTTTTATGAAAATTCAGGCTAAGAGAACTTAAATTGTGTTCTCACAAAAGCTAACAGTAAATTTGCTTACCTAACTTTCGGGACAACTATTATGGTACTGTACGTGTATTTTTTCAACCTAACCAATTACGTTAGCTTACGCAAATCTACTAAATAAATTCATCGTACATTATTTAAGCGACCGTGAGCTGAGAAATTACCCGGAAATATAATGTGGATGATAACACCTTCTATGTTGAGTGTGAGAATCAAATTATTGATTGAACGCATAAACAAGAAGTTAGCATTATGTGAGTTTTTATTTTGAAATAATTTTCGTACTAGAAGTTGAATCGTCCTATACTTGGTGTGAATAAAAAATTAAACATATCGAAAGACGAAAATTTTCATTTTAACTTAAGAAAAGAAAATTTTCAATTCAACAATTAGAAAATAGACGTAAAATGCTAACTTTTATGTCTTAACGGTTTTTCTCTCTGACGTGTACATTTTGAAATACAACAGTCTGAAAATTCATGTATTTTTAAATTTTGTGATTTTTAAAAAATCGCATTTTCGAAAATAAGCCCGCAAAAGCTTTTTCCAAAAACACTTATCGAATATTTTTAGACAAAGTATCGAAATAAAAATTGATTTTGAGAAATCTAAATTTTGAATGTAAAAACGAGGTATGTAGGTATGACCCATATACAAAGTTTTAGTAGAAATAATAGATCAAAATAAAGAAAAAGGTCATGGAATGGTTATTGGACTAGATATTTCACTAAGTGAAAATATAGCTTATAAAATTTTCTGTAGTTTTTAGAATTTTTGTTAAAAATTACTTTTTTCTTTTAATTTAAAGGGTAGTTACAAAAATCAACATCAAAACGAATATTCAAATATAATATTTTTTAATTTAATTAAAAATTGAAGGAAATATAAAAATGTTTTCGATTTTTTTGACATTTTTTTTTTTTTGGCTAGGATTATGTCAATATTTGTTTGTTTGTTATCGCTTCCCACTTCAGCGTTGGTATTAAACATAAAATATTTTGCTGGGTTTTTCAAACACTTTCTTCAGAAAAATACGATCTTGCTTGAAACATTAAACTTTTTAAATTAATATTGACGATTTTTTATCGTTTAAGAGATTTTATCTTAAGTATAAATGTTCAAAATGTTTTGAAAAAAAAAATTGAAAAACGTTTTTTTAAATTCTTGTTTCAAACAAAAGTGCATTTTTACGAAAAAATGCCAAAAAAGCCAAGCGAGTTTTACATTTCTTCAAATATTAGAATTCATCCGCAAATCGAATTTCATGAGTACCAGAATTCCTCTAGTATATTTGGCTAAGGTCCACCGTTTTGAGTATTAAGTTAATTGTCATTTTAGTAATTTTCTCATTCAATTGAAAACAGTCAACTTTCTTTTGTCTGGTATTAGCCAGTCGTATGAGTTAAAGCTTGATGGCACATGAATAATCCAACACACAAATCGATAGTTTTTATAAATATATAATATTACTTTGAGAACCTGACTGAGCAGCTGGGAGATAAATATTCTCGAACACATAGTTTGACAATATGTCCCAAAGTTTGTCATTTAAAGCTTCCTCCCATCTCTTGGCAGATATTTGCGAAAGAGTAACAACTTCATCTAGAATTTCGCCTTTAGCCTTATCAAATAACTCGTCTCGACCAGATTCACGTAATCTAAAAACAATCAACTATTAAAAATTTTAATTTTGTTTTTGGAAACAAAATATTACCTTGGGAAATTATTTTTCCATTCAGTTTCTAAATTAAATCTCGTTGCCTTAAAGGCATCTGCTTGCTGCTCAATGGTTTCCCGTACCATTTTCCAAAATCGATCAGACACAGCTAAGCTAAGATTTCTACTAGTCACTTGATGTGGCATTATAACGCCTCGCCGACTAAAGTAAAATTGATTTATTAGATATAACTGTTTTTATAACCTTTTTTAACAAATTACTGAAATAGTTTTGAGTTTTTAAAGAAGTCTTCTTCGTACTGTCGTATAGCTTCAATGCTATCATCTTTACGTCCTCTTCCCGTAACAACAGCATAATATCCTAATGCTTTCATTGGAAATAATTTTCCAGATAAAATTTTTCGTATCTAAAATAAAAAAAAATTCAAAAAGCTATGCATACAAAAATTATAGTTTTGATTATGGAAATAAATAGGTAACACAAATTTTAAGCACAGACTCTAGACCAAATAGTTCCGATGGATTTTTTTGTAATAAGCACAAACTTGCCACCGCACTTAACAAACCAAAATATACTGCTTTGAAGCATTTTTGGAATTATTTCCAATTTCCCGAAAATTGGTTAATTCATTTTCGTTTCTTACATCATAGACCTCTTTGAAATTTATTTTTTAATCTTTTCAAAACAATGTGTTACAAATAATATTTCAAGAACGAGAAGATCTGTTTTTATTTTTTGCTCCACGAAATTTTACAGCATACTATTTTTTTAAAGTACACTTTGCCTCTTATTATTTTGCTCATCAATTTCACAAGAAGCGGCAAATATAACCCTCTGTCCCCCAATCACTGAGCAGAAGTTAAAAGTTTTGATCGCAACTGTCTATATCCAATAAAGAAAGCAATAATATACCAAAGATATATACATATGAGATATTTAGGGCTGGCAGGGGGTTAGTCATTTTCTTGCTGTAACATACAATGTGTATATTTTTTATTACATTTTTTATGTGGGTGAGGAGGATTTAATGTACAGCCCCTTAAAACAAAATCAAAAATTCAGATCTTACTCTTTCTGGATCAGCAAGCTCTTCAGCTAAATCTACTTTGGTAAGTACAAATATTGTCCTTCTACCCAAAGGATCACATTGCATAACAAGGTCTGTTACATTACTGCGTTCCGCGTCCACACTACCGTCCTGAATACACAATATAATAGCATTTGGGTTGCTCATGTAGTGTTTCGTCATTTGATGAATAGAATCTTTTGTATCTGCAGCCATGTCAACGGTCATTGTCTAAATAAAATAAAAATTATTGAAATGGAAATTTTTTTATATGTAAAATTAATTTATAAAGCTTTACCGAAATAATACCAGGCAAATCAACCAACACCATTCTTTGTAATCCGGGTCCCTTAACAGTCATGGATATCACTTCATTGCTAACAGTTTTTCCTCCACGAACCGATGCACGCATGCGGAATTCTACTTCTCGACGCAATTCTGCTAAATCTGAATCTTTGCTTAATTCATATTCACGATCAGAATCACGAAATTGAGCAACGTGATATGGACCTTCCGATAATGTCACTTTAACAGGTGCACGCGTCATCATTTCTCCACTGCCGCGTGGGAAAATTCGGGCCTTTGCTATTGATTCAAGCACTGATGTTTTACCACTGCTTTGATCACCAACTACAACAACACGTGGCAAATGATCAGCCGTAGAATAACTTGTGTCATATCCAGAAAGTTCATCTAAAACTTCCGAGTACATATCGATAAGAGATTTTTTAATTTTTTTGCTTGTTGTTTTCTTATTGGTTTTAAGAATTAAATACTGCTGCCTGAGTTCACGATTTTCTTTTTCCATTTTTTCCAGTTCTTTTTGGTATTTGATTTGTACATTCATTATTTCAGTTTGAAGTGTTTCCACCTGGGACTGAAGAGTTTCTGTAAAAGACAACATTCTCGTAATAAGTAAGAAATCCTATTTTATTAAAACAAAACTAACCATATTTTCTGCGGCTTTCATCGTTAGAAAGACCCAAAGCCGAAACCGACGCTTTCGATTTAATGTCATCTTTTGCTGAAAAAAAATAAAAATATGTTAATATATATTAGCATTTAAAACAACAACATTGTAATGATCATATTCTCTCACTTTAATATATTAACTAATTTAATAATATTAGCAAAAACTGATTTGTTAAACAACATACATTCAATAATATTGGTTCCTTGATGATCTGCTGCCTCAATAGCGTCATCCAGGCGGTTATCGAACCACATTCTCCATTCAGCTAATTTATCTTCTCCGAGCTCTTTAAGTTTCGGATCTAGGTACAAAAACAAACCCACATTTAAAATTTTTTTATCCACTAATGTATCGAAATTTTTAAAATAATATGCCTAATAAATTTTGTATACCCATTTAAGAACGTTTACTTCTAAAAATGTTTAACCATGAATAAGAAATTTGATACAAATTAACTTCCATCCATGTATGTACATTAAACTGTTCCAAGTTTCTATGGCATAAAAAAAATGTATTTCAATTCGCATGCCCTGCATTATTGTAACATTTAATTAAAATAAGTTTTACAAAATTGTAAACTATTTGAAGCATATTAAGCCACAGCTCAACACATTCAAATGTTTTAAAATAGTCATTTATTGTACAATTTTTGTATTTGACAAAACTTGTACAGCACAGAAGAATTTCTTATTATACTTTACTGTTAATAATAACACAGGTCCACAAAAAATAAAAAATCTTGAAATTGGAAGATGAGGTACCATACCGTACCTAAGGATTTATCACTTTTCCACGTTTTTTAGATTAAGATGTCTCAAAAACCAGATGTGATGGCGCAATTCTGATCGCGGATACGTCTCCAGAACTCCGAAAATATACGCTATGGTACCTCATCTTTATAAAATTTTCAGCACAGTTTTAATTGCTATTTTTCACATTAGCTGGTATGTATGTAAATTTAAATTTTTTTTTTTTTGGAACAGTCTAATGTACATGTCAATCATTATTTACCATCAGCAGATCTGAGAAAAACAATTAAAAATAGTTTCGATACAAACGATATATTTTAAAGCTTTCTTCAAGAATGATTTTATTAAGAAACAACTGTGTGTGCTGTCATTGTTTTGCACGAATATAACGAAACAAAAAAAAATCTGACCGACGATATAGTGACCGAAAATAACTATTCAGAAACATATTCTACTAAAAATGACAAGTCAAATATTGCCAAATTGATTAAAATAATGAGGATAAATAAAGCTTATGAGACAGTCTAAAAAATTTTCTGTGCATCGTTTTATTAAATTCTGAATACAATGAGAAGGGAAATTTTATTTTTATACTTCTAAGAAGTGGAAGTTTGTGGGCATGTTAAGACTGATGATCTAAAAGGAGTTATATGATATATCTCTTTTGCAATTAATTTTGATACTAAGTTAAGCGCACAGCGCGTGAAACAGATATTCTATAGAAAGTACATGAAGTAATGACTAAATTTCGTGCGTGGTCGGAAGCGAGCCACTGAACTACCGTTGACATCGTGAAAATCATGATCCAATAAAAATAATGGAGAAAGAGCAAAATTTAGCATCGCTGCAACCATGGTGAAATTAAAAGCCTGTTATTGTTATGCAGGTTATGTTAGTAGCGTTCCCGATTTAGTTAGATTTAGTAAGAACATTTTTTTTGAGTAGAATTTTCGAGTACAGGAACGCTTATTGGACTAAATCCTGTAAATTGGACTAAAGTATTATATATATAATGTTGTACGGGATCGTAGCTGTTGTTCAGTGTGTGTCTCATTCACTGCCTTTTTAGTTATCAAATCTTATTCTTTATGTAAACAAACGAATAGAAATGAACAATCTTGCTAAAGTAGTGTATTGGATTTTGACAATAATGAAGCGACGATTCGCTCTCAAATTTTAATTTAATAATTCAATGTAACTATTATTATGAAATCATATTAGGTCCGTTTCTTAAAAATCATATTTACAGAATTTAATCCGAAAAACGTTTCCGTACTCGGAAAGCCTGCAAATTAGTGCGGAGATGAGAGTTCCTTCTACGTGCTTCCTATGAGGAACTATACGATTGCCAATATAAAATTAATAATAATAATAATGGCACACAACTGTGGTATTTCACAACAGGAAGTGTATTTATAATAAATGATTAAATAATATTTAATTACACCAATCCACTCACAACATGCAGTTCAATAAACAAAGTAGAATAAATAGATATAAAAACTGCAGATGTAGTGCAGCAAATGAAACATGATTAATTTTTTAAAGTGAGAGATTAGTTACGTAGTAGGCCTGCAGCTCAGACCTAATTTTTTACTTCATATGTATTACTTAATAAAACAAATATCGAAATATGGTCAAAACTCAGTTTCGCAGAGCAATCCCAAAACTGGAATAGAAAAAAAGATAGAAAAAGTATTATTACAGCTTTTTGCTGACCGTCTCCCACCTCCTACAGTTTGTGTCAGAGCAATCGTACAAACATTATTTAACTGTGCAAAACTTCACCATCCCGGTTCACTGAATCATAGGCTCAGTTGTTATAGCAACTGATAGCTTCTAGAATTCTTCGTTGTGTCGTTTCGTCCATCTTATCCAGCTCCAAATGAATTAAAATTAAATTTTTCGGCCTCATCGCTATAGAGGCCAGAAGACATAAATAGGAATTAAGGAGCCGACACTTACACAATTCACTAGTTATTCTTTACCTTCTTGGAAAGTTCATTAGATAATTAAGTATAGCATTATTACAATGCGAACTAATGAATTGAATCGGGTCCTTTAGAATTCTCATTAGTAGATAGTTTAATGCCTCAAGGGAGGATTCAATGCTATCAAACATTCGCTGGGATGACTCTTATATTATTCTAAGAGAAATAGCTTCGAATGCACCATATTGTGTTCCCAGACCGAAAGAATCATCGTTCATTGTCTCATTTTCCGAAAAAATAGCTCTCTTAGCTCAGTCGTACAGTTTCGCACAAAGTGTAATATATTTTCAAGAAAAATGGTTAAAATAAGTGAGCGAATTTCTCTAACTTTGAGGATGTTCTGATAATTTTAAAATTAATGTGTCTTGACCATAATAATTCAGATACCTTCGATTGTTGTCATTGCCCAGTTTTTAAGAAATTTTTCAGAAGACTTATTAGTGCTGAGCTGCAGTTATGTATAAAAAATGGAATGATTTACCTATTTGAATAGCTTCCTTAACAAGTCCCCCAACTTCTATCAATTTCTTTGAAAAGTGACTCCAGTTTTCACCCTTGGGAAGGGCATCTTCTAGCCATTTAAAATCCGGCAAGCCATCTTTCCAATCTTCATATTTCTAAAAAAAAAAAATGTACATCATTTATCATTATATAATATGTACCAAGAATTGCGCAAAATTCCATTCGATGAAATATGAAACTTACTTTGCTAAGTGATACTCCACCACCGATGGCCCCACCCAAAACAATGTATCTCAACTTTAGTGCTCCACGCAGTATGCGAGCCACCAGCATGGCATATCCTCGTGAGGGTGGAGGAGTTGTCCAACCATAGGTACCATTGCGTGGCACGAGGAAATTGTTTGTGTATTTTTCTTTCCTATTGCTGCTTTTTTCATAATTTTCCGGCCACGGTGATTTGTTGCAAAGTGTCGAGTGATTGGAACAGATGATTTTAGTGGATAGATATGTAACACGCTTTGCCGTCTCGCTTTTTCCGCAATTACGAAAACAGAAAAAAATTATTTTGCTATGTTTCATAATAGAATTGGTCACTTACCGATATGAGTTCCCATACCCAATACGCAACATTTTCTCAATTATTGAGTTTGCTTTTACTTGCCGTTAATTTATTATTGTTTAATTCGCGCGAGTTTATTAAAATATTATAGAAAAATGTAATTCGGCGGCTGACATCACAAATGAAAACTGTTGAGTACGTTCAATCCGTGACCAATTTGCAAAATGTCAATGTTTTTGTTTTTGCTCCCATTGAACATTTAACTGTCAAATGAATGAAGAGTGACATTGGTGTTTTGAATTAGAGACTTTTCTCAGTAGAGCTGCCAGCACTTAGTAACTTAAAGTACTATTCGGTTTTTTGAATAGGTGGTAAGCTCTGAAAGAATATTCTGATCGAAAAACATTGAAATGACGCAAATGCGTCAAATTCGAAGAAACACGCTTAGACGCAAGGGTGGTCTAACTGAACAGATAGCCATGGAAAAAGCTGGTTTATTAACAATGCAGGAAATAATTATATCCTGATGTAATGAATACCTATTAGGATAGAATATAGGATTGTGTTCCAAGAAAGAAACCAGAGTCTTTCAAGAGGCTTATGTTATACTGGATGTAAAAAAAACATGACGTTGCATCCTCAGTCAGATGACATAGCCTGAGGATCAAATATACTCATCTAAAGACGTACTCAGATGGCAAGCGGCGGATGGAAGCGGTAGGACGGTAGTAAATCTAAGGCTTGGTTCACACTTGTTTGGTTGAATTGAAACAGCAAAAGTTTAAATGATAAAATTTATATTTATATTTCCATTATTTATATAATGGAATATTTTTTCACAACTTTTTAATTAATTGTTCATAAAAAAATTCCTGTAACCTTTTTTCCCCAAATATTTAAAATTGAGAATATATACAGGCATAGTAACTCAAATCGCGGATATTTATGTTTTCGGGAATGCAACAATAAATCGAGGATGCATGGTAACCCTACTTTTACGGAAGCATTAAATCAAAAACTCAGTAGCAATTATAAGAATAAACCAACCCCTCTAGATATGGATGTGCATAAACATACAAATGTACATTAGGGTAGTCCTTAAAAAAAAGTTGGGACGCCCCCACAATTGATTCGAAATAGTATAGAAAATTTTTATGAATTTTTTAAAATTTCTATCTTTAACCCATACTGACCCTATTTCAATGTGAAATTTGGCTTTAGACAACAATTTTAGTTAATAGTTCTTAGGAAAAAAATATGAGGACGCCCCGCCCCCTCAATTGGTTCGAAATAAAACAAAAAAATTACTAGGAGTTTTTTCAAATTTTTATCTTTAACCCTTACTGACCCTATTTCAATGTGAAGTTTGGCCTAACCCACCATTTTTTTGAACCAATTTTTCTTACGTGTTTTTTGATTTTAAAAAAGAATACATCAAAATTAAATGTCGCTTGCATCTAGTTTCTGAGATATAGTCATGGAAAGTTGCGGATATAGCTTTTCTAAGAGTCAGTAAGTTGGGAATTCCTTCAAAGATTTTAAATATTTTGATGTCGTATGGCAGGTAATTTTACAGTCTATAAAATTGGTACATAAAAGTTTGAAATTAGTGCCATATGTTTTACAATATGGCTGATTTTAAAAATTGTTTACCGTTTTTTTTCAAATAACCGTTATTTTCTCTAAAAATTGTATCAATAATTTGCAATTTTTTTACGGTATTAAGAACGCACAATTAATTTCCTTTAATTCGATATGTTTTTTGTTACTAATTGAAATAGGGTAAGTAAGGGTTAGAGATAAAAATTTTTATTATATTTTTTTATCCTGTTTCGAACCGATTGGGGGAGCGTCGCATTTGATTTTCGCAAAAAATCTAAAAAAGAACCACCCTAATGTACATATGTATCTGATGATGATAATGCAGAGTTTAATAGCACCAAATTATTTGTAATAGAATTTTTTTTAATTTTTTCAAATTCAATATTATAGAAAATCAAATAATCTATACTTCCCTATCCAAAGATAAATTATTTTTCCACTAAGATCCTTGGTCCCTATTGTCAGTCAAGTGTATAAGGCTTTTAAAGGTAGAACATAGCATCACCAGTTATTTAATATGTTCTTAAATTTTATCTAAATGCTGAATGTTTCTTGTTCGGCTTTTGCCAACTTTAGCTCTCGTTAATGTTTTTAAGTTATTTTTAGAAACCTCTTGATTGTTCTTTTCACATTTTTCTTGAATCGATTTAAGATGTACGGTTGGTTATAAGTAAAGGAAAAATCATTGATTAAGATTAAATTAATTTCATTTCATAAATTTAATAATAATATTGAAAATGGTTGAATCTGAGTGTAAAATTTGTTCGGTTCTTACAAAGAACAAGTGCTCCAATTGTAATCAGGTCTTTTATTGCTCTGTGCAGCATCAGAAAGAAGATTGGAAATCACACAAGACAAATTGCCATCCTTTTAAAGTAAATTTTTCTTTTATTGTTCATTTTTGCACAATGTATTAAGTTAATAACAAACATGATATAAATTAACACTAAACACATGTTATATTTTTTAGATTGAAGAGAACGATGAACTTGGACGTCATTTAGTTGCAACACGCAACATTAAACCATTCGAGATAATAATAAAGGAAGATCCCTTAGTACGAGGACCTTCTCAAATAACAGGACCAGTTTGCTTGGGCTGCCTAAATGGAATTGAACCAAACGATTATGTGAATTGTGAAAAATGTGGTTGGCCACTTTGTGGTGTCGAATGTCATCAAAGTCTTGAACATAAGCAAGAATGCGAGTTTACTATAAATAGAGGAAGAAAGGTTAGTGGCGCTTCTCCTAAAAAAAAAATTTGTTATATGTTTTAGTGCCCATAAAAAATAATTATATTTAAGGGTTTTTCCTTATACACAACATTGGACTTTCAGAATCTACATATCAAAAAAGTAGTTGGCCTAGGCTAAGTTCATTTGACACAGTTATGCCGGTTTTTAAAATTTCAACGTACTCGTAACAACCGCATTTTTCACACAAAATACCCATTTTCAGTTTTTCTTGAGGAGAAAGGTTACAAACGTTTGAAAATAAGGCTTTGCCAGAAAAGTTAAAAAACTGTACCCCCTCAATCTCAGTCCATATTTGTCCAAAGAAAGAAAATTTTTCACCATCTAGCGCAACAATTAGCCCAATTTCCAGCTCTAGCGAACTTTTTTAATTGGCATGAGACGTTCGGCAAACTATGCTCCATATTGCGGCTATCAATAGGTGGCACTTGTTTTCTTCCATACATTTGTAAAGTTTATTTTTTTTACACAATATAAGAGATTAACAATTAATTAACATTCATATAATATGTAAGTTTTACTCTTTAGGTCAACATACAAGAATTTACAAATCCTCATCCTATGTATCAATGTATCAGTACTGTACGGTGTCTACTTTTAAGGAAATCGAATGATTCTAAGTGGGAAAAGTTTAATAAACTTGAATCATTGAAAGATACACGTCGAGGATCCATGCAGTGGAAAGCAGACTTGGAAAGTATTGGAAAATTTATACCAAAGTAAATATATTACCTCGCAGTGGAAATTAAATAATACAACTTTTTTTCTTGAAGGTTTTTCAATACAAATGAATTTACTGAAGACGATATAATGAAGGCTGTTGGCATCTTACAAATTAATGGTCATGAGGTGCCGTCAACTGATCCACCACATGTGGCGATTTATAATCTAGCTTCATTATTAGAACACTCTTGCTCTCCTAATCTAGCAAAAAGTTTCACTAAAGATGGACATATCATATTATGGGCCCCAAAAGCCATCAAAAGAAATTCTCATTTGAGTATTTGCTACTCTGATGCCATATGGGGAACTGCTGATCGTCAAAATCATTTAATGCATACAAAACTTTTCAAATGCAATTGTTTGCGATGTTTGGACGTGACTGAATTTGGTACTAACTATAGTGCTATAAAGTGTAGCGAAAAGGATTGTGAAGGACTTTTATTACCCGTTAGCTTAAATGAATGGCATGAAGACTGGAAGTAAGTACAAATAATAAGTATTGTAGTGATAAGTGGAAAACGATAATACAAATTCTATTTTTAGCTGCAGCACTTGCAAGAAAAATGTCGGAAAACTATACATCAAAAACATTTTAGAAAAAGCAGGAAAGGATATACAAGCAATGGGGAAAACTGCTGAAAATTGCACTAAGTAAGTATATGTGCATACATATATACGGATATACACATATATATGGGGCATTATTTCTCAAATCAGCCACTACCCTGCGCATTTTATTTTTGAAGATAAAATACATTGTGGGGGGCCTCAAAATTTGCGTCGAAAATTAAATTTTTTGATGCCGTATAGTGTTTTTTATTTCCTCTTAAGAATTGGGCAATATGAACAAAATATCGCTCCAAATCCAAAGTTCCAAATATCCAAAATTTTGGATAGCAATAACTATAATGTGTGAACTTAAACAATCTTAACATTACTGGTTCCTATAAATACAGTAGAATTTACAATGTGTAAGAAAATAATATTAATTGCATTTCTATAATAAATAAATGCGCAAATTAAAACTCCGACAGGCGATTTATACCAATTCCGTAGGTATATTCTTGTTGAACCTTTTATGTACTGCAAACAATACAAAAAGTATTCTTTTAACAATAAAAAAACTTTATCAATTTTAAATATTACCAGACACATGATAACCAAATTAGGTTTGAGTGAATTTGCAAAATAATATTGTTTTTTAAAGTTATTTGTATGCAATTATGTTCAGTTTTTACTTAGAAACACACATATCATTCATGAGCCTTAAAATGACTAAGAAAAATTATCTGTTGCCTTATAGTAGGTAGCAAGTAATGTGACGCAATATTATCAAAATTCAGAGCAATTAATAGTAAGAGAGCCGGTGGCCTAAATTTCTATATAACTTTATCGTGCGGCAAAAGTTGAAAGTCATGATGTTTGCCTAAAATGTTCCCCGGCTCCCGAACTATACAGTCGAATTCAAACATATTTGTACATAACTTTAAAATTTTTGTAAGAGCCACTCAAAATAATCACTTATCAGAAAACATATGAATAAAATGTGCAAATTTTAGTAATTTTGCTTCAATTACTCATTGTACTATATATATGAAATATTTGTTATTGAATTTTTTATCATACTGATTAAAACAGGTTTTCGTATAATTACATAGATATGTACTTATGTGTGTATATCAAATGGAGTATTTCGATTTATGTTTAATAAATAAACATTCACATTGGATGTAAACACGGAATCAAATTAAAAATTTTACTTAAGTGTTTACATCTGATATTAACATTACTTCAAGTTGAGTGTTACAGAAAAATTTTTGTTTCGGAACATTTTCTCAAACTACCTACATAATACATATGTGTGTATAAAATGGTATCTTAATAATAATTACCTGGGTACTGAGGACCATATACTACAGTTATTTTCAGAACTCTATGTCTCTGTGGCTCAAGTGTAAATAAATGCAACGTGTACCGGATTTCTAATTTTTTAAAGTTATCCTATTCATCTTCAGACTTGTGCAAAAGTTTAAAATTTGGGTTTTAATATATCTTTTTTTACATCTGAGAATTTTCAGTTTACTTGAACCAGAAGATAATCTCACCCTTCCACTTCGTGCTACTTTATTTTAATATCTTGATTACAGATTCATTAACCACTACCAAAAGTGGCTGCCACGGAAGCACTACTACATAAGTGAAGCGAAAATTCAATTAGTTCAACAAATTGGAAAAGATCCCAAGGAATTGATTGTTATTCCAGATGAGCAGTTAAACACAAAACTGGAGTTTGGCAGAGAATTACTTGAATTGTACGAAATATTGGCACCATGTAAGCTAATAAAATACATTAAAATACAATACATACATAGAACGTTTTGTAATTTATATTTTTTTTAAAAATAGGTGAGGCCAGAATTCTAGGAATTTTATGTTTTGAGCTTCATTCAGCTATTGCTGAACACACGCGTCGAATAGCCTTACAAACCAGTCTATCACCAAAAAACCTTCTAGAGGAATCGTTGCATTATGTCGAGAAAGCTATAAGCTATTTGCAACGTGAATCGGAACTTTTCGCAGAAGGACTTATCCTAAAGCAGGCTAAAATCAACAGAGATGCATTGAAAATGGTGATCAGAATGTAATTTGGTCAATCGATTTATAGTGAAAGACACAAATTGCATTTTATTCAAAATGTAAACACAGATAAACATATATGTAAATACCTTTTTATGTATGCATTTCAAAGTTTGGTTTTCTTGCATTTTGTGGCTGTTTCAATAAATGAAAAAATAAGCATATATAATATAATATACCATTCATATGAAAAAAAAAAACAGAAAAACCAAAGACAGATTTTTTTGGCGTTTTCGTAAAGGAAGTCGTTGCTTCCATATAAATTGTAATGGGAAACAAACTGTTTGCGACGTTCGCAGGTTTAAGCTAGGAAGCTGAAATTTCGGGACATCTCAAAATCTGCCATTTTAGTCGAATTGGCACATTTATTTTAGAGATAACAATCTCTTCAAAATATTTTTAAACTTCTATCATTTTTCATTATAGATCGATTTTTAAAAGTTTTAGCTCTAATTGCTCATTTATGTCATATTATAAGGTAATAAGCTGGTAGCTTGATGAACATCATAATTTTTTATACTATCGTTATAGTCTAAGAGCCAGTGGCCGGCAGACTTACGGTATTTTTTAAAACCCTATATTTTTTTCATTAACTCTCTTATACATGCCGTACATAAGATGGGGACTCGTTAATTCGACTGGTGGTTCCTATGGAGTCATTCAGGTTTTAAAGCCAATTTTGTGGTTTTAATTAAAACTGTAGTATAATACAGCTCGAAATGTATGCCAAATGATAATATATAAGGTTGCATTGCTGAATCCTGTCCCAAATATGGGTTTTCACCGGTTTTAGATAACAGATGTTCCAAAGGAATCTGAAAGTAATAGTTCTGTCGTAGCAGACAGTAAAGCACAGAATGCAAAATCATGAGTGAGGTCTCAAGTGGGTGTAACCCACTTCAAAATCTTGCACTTGCTTATCAGAGCTTATAAGAAGTTGGCGTTTCAGTGTTGACTATGGAAGTGCAAGTTTTATACAAAAAAATTTAAACAATTAAGTGGTTTTTGTGGTGTTAAGGATATTTACGATCCCTTAATTCAAGTGAATGTTTCCTTGAACTAAAGAAAATTTTACTACATCAAAGGTGGCATTCGTTTTATGTACGAGTATCTGCTTTATCTGTAAAACTTTTTAATTTTTTTTTGTATAATGATTGATCATTTTTTAGTTCTCAATTTGTTTGTGTGATAAGATAAAGGGAATTGCTTTGCTGACAAAAACCATTGAGCCACAGCAGAAGAGTGAAGCAATCAAAACAGGGTTGCCAAGTGACCGGTTGTGACCCGGAATTGTAGGTTAAAGCCGGCGGCTGTACCGTGGCGTACCGTGCACATTCGGCGCCCGGGTCGAAGAGGCCTTATTGAAAATTTATTTTCATAGGCTAAAATTTTTATTTCCTAAAAAATAAGGTCATCAGCTTCGTTATTCCCAAAACCCTAGTAAAACTACATATATTTCATTTACATTTTTTTTTTTTTCATTTACTAAAATCCATAAAACGCTAATGGTGTCCTGTAAGAATTGAAAAATTTCTGAAAAAGCCGAGAATTGGTTTTATTCAAGATTTTCGCTTACAAAAATATTAATTTTTTGAAAAAAAACTTCATCAAGGTCATCAAATTATTTACGATAATTTTATTTACTTCAATTTGCTAACCAAAAAAAAATAATCATCAACTCTTTTCCCAGACAAAAATTTTCCTTTTTACCATTTCAAGGAAGAATTATTTTATTTTGGTAAGGCCGGAGATTCTTTATTTTCAACTTAGCAAACCTGAATCAAAAGGTATAGCGAAATAAAGGTAAAATCAGAGGTGGGTAGGAATCTTTTATTATGTTTTTCAATAGAACTACCTATTATGCTTAGGAAACAAATTGATTTATTTGAAGGATCGCATGGCTTAAGTACAAATTGAAGAACTGTTTTTTTATTTAAATGAAAGAATTATTACCTACATTTATTTATATTTATAGTGAATTTATAGGAAATTACTTTTTGATGTCAAGGTAATAAAGGCAATGAAATTGTGGATCTACTAGCAAATAAGGCAGTTATGTTTGGTGGATGCTCAGCTCATTAAAACTCCATTAAGATCCTCTAAATTTGTTTTCATTAAAAAAAAAACATGCGCTCAATAGCAAACAGAATATGAAAGTTTTCTCCCACTACCATTAAACCTATATATTTTTCGCGCACCTTGACCTTATCTCTACATCTCTAAAGTATTCGAAATTTAAACACGCTACAGCTTGTAAATATATCTTACAATAAAATAAATTTATTAAATTATATTATATAACAATTATTTCATTTCGCTAAACAAAAATCATTAATTTATTTATTTAAGTATTATTATATATTATTAGTTTCAACCAATCTAATGACAATTCAATTTCAAAATATCTTACAAAATTGTAATTTTTGGTTTTTTTGAAGGATTGTATCTACGAGTATATTTGCTGCGTTATGGGAAATTCTGCCGTTATCAATTATAAGTTTTCATACCCAATAGAAACGGCGTTGTGCGTAGCCATTTCTCTTAACAGTATTTTACCAGATTATTAATGTTAGATATGCAAACTCATTGCTTTTGTTGATAAAGCATTCAATAATGCGATACAGCTACCAATTTTTTCGATACTATAAAATTTTGTTTAAATATATTCACAAAAGTCGCGAAAATACTTTCAGTACGGACAATAATTTTAGTGAGGCAACACAAAAAAGTCAAGTGCCAACATGACTACCGCAGGAGATTATAAAAAGGACGAACTTTCTAATTATGGAAATAATATAATATTAGCAGACACATTGGATGAAAATTATAAGGATAAGCCACGGCCGTAAGTACCTACTCGAATTATTGAATATTACAACAACAATAGATGAAATAAGTGAAACGTTATGTTGTGAAATTTATTTGATAGCTAAATTTAAACAATCATCTTGTGACCGACACGTGTGTTCGTAAGGAAATACCTAAATTTGCCTGGTAATCATGATTTGAAATTTCCAATTCATCAAATTTGTCAGATTAAAAACAAAAATTTTTGTTTGAATCATAACGCTATAAAAGATTTCATTTCGTCAGTGAAAGAAAAAAATGTACCTCTATATCAAAACTTTTTCGTAAGCGAATTTATAATAATAATAGAGTTTAGCTACAGCAGCAATTAGCCTTCTTAGCTATTTAGCTTGCACTTTTGCTTATATAACAAAAAAGGATAGCTTCAGTTGTTGTTCACTAACTGTCAAACCGTTCTTACATCCGATCTGATCGATAAGATTTGGCTTTGAATGCGATACTCTTACTTTCTCTTCATGACAATAAAATTTTTCTTAATTTGTTTGAACAAAATCTTTTATTTGCGATAAAAAAATTTAAATTTATACGTCTTTGATATTTTTTTTAAATTACATTTTTTGATTACATTATTTTACAGTCTAATTATTTCTGCTAATAAGCAATCATTCCTAATTCGAAATGGTGCGTTGTTTCCGAAAATAAGACATATTGTCCAAGAAGGTTTTTTTCGGTTTTAGAAATAATGGTTTGATAATTTATTTCAGTCGACTGCGTAACCAATATACCCTGCCATCATATGCCTGCCAAACGCATTTATCAGCATCAAGTCCTTTATTTTATAAAAATTTGTTGTTCTACTCGAGATATACGAGCTACTCTCTTCTCGGAATGCCGATTCCACGACATCGAAAAATAGAAACCACAGCATTGAGAAATATAAATTCAATTGAAAGCTATTATTTTCTTGGTACGTCACATGATACAGCATGACATGTAGATGGTACTTTAAGTATTCAGGGTCTGCCTGAATCGGCAAGTGCAACCAGTCTGCAAAAAATCTCAAATATCTTGAAAACTATGAGCAGAATATTTCCCAAAGAAAAAATTATTAAAAACACACAGAAAAAAAAGAGCTCAGAAATTGTTATTTCACCTCTGCATTTCTTAAGAAGTTCCATAGTCAAGCATTTTTTTCATCGAGAAATTTATTATTAAAAAAAAGCGCAACAACAAATAATGTATCAATTTGTATTTTTGCTTGATTCGTAACAAACAAAAATAAAAGTATTCCTGAAGATATCTAGGATAAGCATGACACCCATTAAAAAGACCATTACTTGCAACTTGTGAACTTCAACTGCGTAATCTAACATAATGATATAAAAAAAATTTTATTCCAATCATAAAATCATTACATACAAAATTTAATTTATCAAATACGCGTGACTTGTCCCTAAGTTATAGCACCTTATTACATATACATATATATGTTTATGTGTGTATACTAAAACTGTTTCCAAACTGCTTGAGTAACAGCTTTGTTCTATATCTATATATATTGTTTTAACTTGAGTTAATTTTTAATTTCTCACAGGTCAATACAAGAAAATAAAAAGAAGGATAAAAAATCGAAAGGCAAAAAGAAAGATGAAGATGATAAGGATACAGATGGAAGACCAGAAGATGATTCCAAGCCTGTATCATTTTTTGAAATGTACAGATACTCAACAGGAAGAAATAAACTTATGTATGCCGTCGGTATCTTGGGTGCATTTGCAACAGGTCTTACTACACCCGCAAACAGCTACATTTTCGGCAATCTTGCAAATGTAAGTAATGTGCATATAAAATATCTTCGTATATTGACAAGTATTTATTAAATAAACTTTATCATACTTTTATGATAACCGTTATTATACAAATTTATATTCTATGAGTACACAGGTACCGTGCGTCGCAATTTCAATATCAAAATAGATTAAAGTACTAACTCGAACATACACATATGTATATACATACTATATTCAATTTAGTTTTTTTGTGAAATTAAAAAAAAAAACAAAGGTTCGATATAGTTTTAAATACTTGAAGTTATCAATATGACTTCACATATTAACAATGAGAATTTTCTATCATAAGAGCCCTTGTGTAGAGAAAGTGTGACTTTTGCTCAGCCACAACGCAATCTATTTTTTATGTATCCTACACAAGTGGTATATCACCGTCATATTGGGTAGTTGAAAATGTTTAGCCAGTTATGATTTATAATTTATTACGGCAAAAATTTATTTAACCAACTCCAACCGTTAAAGTTTACATTAGCAATGCATTTTTTTTACAAAAAAAAACCGTTTTTTAAAAAGATATATATGCAATTTTAAACATATTTTTATATTCTAAAAGGTATTGAGTTGATTGTAAACTCAAATAAAATAAGTAGTATAAATTTGAGAAAACCTAACATATTGCGATTTTCTTCGAAACTATCGCGAGGCGCTTAAAGTCCTCTAAGGAGCTTAGACTAGTTGTTTTTCGATTCCGGAAGAACTTAATAAGTCTTGATGCAAGGACATCAAATGATACGTCCGGACCGTGCGAACGAAGTTGATCGAATTAGAGTGATACTTTCACTGGAGAAACCAATTGTAATGTTTAAAAAAGTTGTCAAAAAGAAAGTAATGAAAACTCAAAAACAGGTACCCAAGTGAAGGTAGCATCTTCCAGAGAAGAATTCTACAAAGATACTACAAGCAAGTACCGAACAGAAAGTGAAGAAATTTAAGAAATGAAGTAGCAAAGAATATAGGAAAAGAAAGTCATTGATACTGCTAGTATAAAGTCGTGGACAACAACTAGTATATGCAGGATAATTGTTAAGAGATGTAATTAAAAAATAAAGAAAGCTCCTTATTTTTTCAACGAAGAAAAGACTTTCTTTGGCTTGGTTTTATTTGAACTGATTTCTAACCCAATCCATTAGCATACATTCAGACGACTAGTTAGCCATCTACTTCAAAGATTGAAATATCTTCTTGAAGAGCAGACTTTAGATTGTATTATATCGTATATATTAAGAATAACTTTACTATGCCAATAGAGCATTATTAGTATTCAATTTATATTTATTTAAGAAAACTATATATTTTACGACTCAATTTCAGGCTATGATTGCTTACGGAGAATCCATCGGTAACTATACAAGAGCCTCTGAAGCAGATGACCTACTCGATGCAGTTCAATTGTTTGCCTTTCAAAATACAATGATCGGTGTCATTATGTTGGCGTGCAGTTATCTCTCAGTTACTCTTTTCAATTACTCTGCACACGCACAAATTCTCCGAATTCGTGGTAAATTTTTCCAATCTATTCTTCATCAAGATATGGCTTGGTATGATTTTAATCAAAGTGGAGAAGTCGCTAGCAGAATGAATGAGTAAGTTTTTAATGATTTCGTTTAGTTTCCATTAACTCAACTTCCTTACAGGGATTTAACAAAAATGGAAGATGGTCTCGCTGAAAAAGTAGTCATGTTCGTTCATTTCTTAACCGCATTTGTTGGCTCCTTAGTTTTGGCATTTGTAAAAGGATGGCAATTGGCTCTCGTATGCCTCACGAGTTTACCAGTTACGTTTATAGCTATGGGCCTGGTTGCAGTGGTATGTATAGATTTAATATTTATCATCCTAAAGTACGAAATTAATAGATTTCTTTTTCTTTGCTCTACCATAATAGGCCACATCTAGGTTGGCTAAAAAAGAACTGAATGTATATGCTACTGCTGGTAATATTGCTGAAGAAGCTATCAGTGGTATTCGTACTGTTAAAGCATTCGAAGGCGAAAATAAAGAAGTTGACGCATATAAAAATCAAATTGTAGATGCCAGACTATTGAATATCAAGAGAAATATGTTCTCCGGCATGGGTTTCGGTTTATTGTGGTTCTTCATTTACGCTTCATATGCATTGGCTTTTTGGTATGGTGTAGGTTTGGTTCTGAAGAACTATGGAGGAGATGAATACTACTCTAACTATGATCCCGGTACCATGATAACTGTAAGTATATTTTATCCGATCGCAACTTCCTGTATAATTTAATAAATTTCTCTCACTTCAAGGTTTTCTTCTCCATTATGATGGGTTCTATGAACATCGGTATGGCTTCACCGTATATTGAAGCATTTGGTATTGCCAAGGGTGCTTGCGCTAAAGTCTTCAAATTGATTGAACAAATTCCTACAATCAATCCTATTGAAGCAAGCGGTAAAATCCTCAATGAACCCTTAACACATATTGAATTCAAAGATGTTGAATTCCAATATCCAACCAGAAAGGAGATAACAGTTTTAAACAAATTTAATCTTCAAATTCATCGTGGTGAAACTGTTGCTCTAGTTGGATCATCAGGCTGTGGAAAATCTACATGCATTCAGCTCATTCAAAGGTTTTATGATCCCCAAGGTGGAAATGTTTACTTCAACGGTTCCAATATGAAGGATATAAATATTACCTGGTTGAGGGCGCGCATAGGTGTGGTTGGTCAAGAACCCATTCTATTTGGTACAACAATTTATGAGAATATTCGTTACGGTCGAGAAGATGCCACTGAAAAAGAAATCGAGGAAGCTGCGCGAGCTGCAAATGCACACATTTTTATCAATAAATTACCTAAGGTAATAAATACATAAATAAATAAATACAAAGATTAACTTAAAAAATATTATTTCTCTTTTCAGAAATACGAAACTTTGGTCGGTGAACGTGGTGCTCAATTGTCTGGTGGACAAAAACAACGTATTGCTATTGCCAGAGCTCTAATAAGAGATCCCGAAATTTTATTGCTAGATGAAGCTACTTCAGCCTTAGATACAGCCAGTGAAGCAAAAGTACAAGCAGCGCTGGAAAAGGTGAGAATATTTATTTTGTCATTAAAGAAAGTATTCCTATACCATGTGTGTTTAACTTATCCGTTCAGGCAAGTCAAGGACGTACTACCATCATCGTGGCCCATCGTCTTTCCACAATTCGTAATGCGGACAGAATTATTGTTATCAATCAAGGGGAAGTTATCGAATCTGGAAATCATCATGAATTGATGGCACTTAAACAAAATTACTACAACTTGGTCACGACACAGGTAGGAGATGATGCAATGGTGACAACTCCAGGTGTTGAACAATCCAAAACTTTCTTAGACAACAAAGATGAAGATGAAGCATATATTGAAGTATTGGATGAAGTGGAAGAGGTAAATAGCATTTAATGAGTTCTCTATAATAAATATTAATTATTTTTCAAAATAAGTATCCTATGAAAGTAAAAGTATTCAAGGAAGATAAGTTCTCATTGCTCAGTATTTTAAAAGTGAACGAGAAGGAATGGCCACAGATCACAATTGGCTGTGTATCATCTGTTATTATGGGTTGTGCCATGCCATTGTTTGCAGTTTTGTTTGGTGAAATTTTGCAAATATTGGCAGTGCGTGACGCTACCTATGTTAGAGAAAACACTAACAAATACAGCTTATACTTTCTAATAGTTGGCATCATTGTCGGTACTGCAACATTCTTGCAGGTATATTTAAATTCAATCAATGCACAATATATCTCGAAAGCCTGGAGAAACACAGAGACTGAAACGAATAAGTTACTTGTGAATTAAATGTCGACTACAATTGAGATGATTATTATTTTTCGTTTTGTTGTTTGTGTTAAAGGTTTTCGAGATATTTCTGTGAAAGTTCTTAAATTGCATTGTCCATGTGACTTATATTATTGTATTATTTTGCAAATAGATTTATAGTTTTGGATTTGCTGGTGAAAAGTTGACCGAACGTCTGCGTGGAAGCCTATTCGAATCAATGCTTAAACAAGAAGTTGCCTGGTTTGACGATAAGGCAAACGGTACTGGAAGTTTGTGTGCGCGCTTATCAGGTGATGCATCTGCTGTTCAAGGGGTAAGCAAATAAAAATTAAATTTTTGAAGTTTTGCAAATTGCTCAAAAATAATTTACTTAGAAATTCAGTCTCAAGTTTAATTTGAAAAAAATATATGTATGTAGCTCTGCGTAAAACTGCCAAAAATGTTGGTCGATTTCATTTCTTCTTAATATTTTTTTTGAAATAATAACTCAGGCCCTATAAAAAAAAAGTTTTGGGTCATACCTAAATGTCAGACCAAGTGGGTCTGAAAGATTTTTACGTGCTAAAAAAAATCTCACTTTCTTTGTTCTATACGTCATCATTTTCAGATATACATATGTACTTGCTTTAAAAGGAGAAAAAAACATTGTCTTGATCTCATACTCGAGGAAGTTGTTTTATTAATTTTTGCTTTAAGAAAAATGATATGTGGGCGTTAGGTGGCTTCAGAGGTACATGTGACATTTTGTAATTTAGAGAAAAACAAACTTAGAGTTAAAATGATGTAGTAAATTGCCAGTATAGTTTGAAAATGAAATGATTTTCACTCACTAGAATGCAGTATCTGTGAGTCATACGATTGTAGCTCTTTTCCACAACAAAATGACACATTAGTTATTCATTTCGGTTTGTAGTCCTGGGCATCTCCACATATGAGATAACAATGACCTACCTCAACAATATTGTGATTTTTCAAAATAACACACATTAAAGTTAAAAAGTCTATAAGTCATACAAATACAGTTGTATTCTTTGTATGGAGACAAAAACTCTTTAGTTTATTGGATAATTTCTCGAAGGACGAAAAATGCTGAAATGAGACTATACTCAGCAAAGAACTGCCTAATATGATCTATGGATAACAAATGTGTAGCTCAGTTTTAATTATTTATAAGAAAAGTTTTCGTAGAAAGTGCATCCAAAAAAAATTGGCCGACTTAAGAGTAGCTTTTTCAAGATTTTTCCGCCTTCCTTTGCGATATTTCTAAGAATGAAACTTAATTTTAAAATAAAATTTGAATTATTTAACAGGCTACCGGACAACGTATTGGTACTATTATTCAGTCTCTTGCCACAATTATTTTGGGTGTTGGTCTTTCCATGTACTACGAATGGAGTTTAGGTCTAGTGGCATTGGCATTTACGCCATTTATTCTCGTTGCCATGTATATGCAACGTAAGATTATGGCACAAGAGAGTATGGGTACAGCGAAAACAATGGAAACTTGCACCAAGGTAAGTTCTCCACATATTTCTAAGTTAGCTTTAATTATAAAAATTGATGTTTTTTTTAAAGCTTGCGGTCGAGGTTGTATCTAACATTAGGACAGTTTCTTCATTAGGACGTGAGGACATGTTCCACAAACAATATATGGCAATGCTGTATCCCGCTGTGGCAGTAAGTATTAAAATTATATTGAAAAAAGATAATACAAATTAATTTATAATAATATTTTTTTATTTATTTCTTTGTTTTTAGAAAGCCAAGAGAAATACTCATTTCCGTGGTTTGGTTTATGGTCTTGCCAGATCATTAATGTTCTTTGCGTATGCAGCCTGTATGTTCTATGGTGGCTATTGTATTGTCAACAAAGGAATGGAATTTGGAAATGTATTCAAGTGAGTAAATTTTTACTTATACATATATATTGTAAAATATATAACCAAATATATATATTTTCAGAGTCTCTCAGGCTTTAATTATGGGTACTGCATCCATTGCAAGTGCTATGGCATTTGCACCAAACTTCCAAAAAGGTATTACAGCTGCAGAAAATATTTTCAAACTATTAAAACGCCAGCCTCAAGTCGTTGACAGTCCTGGTGTTTCCCAAGAAGAATGGATTTGTGAAGGAAATGTTCAATTTGACGAAGTTAAATTCAGTTATCCCACACGACAGGAAATTCAAGTTCTACGTGGCCTTGCGCTAGCTGTTAAAAGAGGTCAAAAAATTGCTCTTGTAGGGCCATCAGGTTGTGGGAAATCAACTTGTATACAACTTTTACAACGTTTCTATGACGTTGATGATGGATCAATATCTTTAGATACTCAAGATTTACGTAATGTATCGTTGAGTAATTTACGTAAACAGCTTGGTATTGTTTCTCAGGAGCCAATACTATTTGATAGAACTATTCGTGATAATATTGCTTATGGTGACAATACAAGAATTGTTTCAGAACAAGAAATAATTGCAGCAGCCAAAAAGGCAAATATACATAATTTCATAACAACTCTGCCATTGGTAAGTAAAGGAATTTTTCGTTTAGTGAAATGTACCAAAATAAATATTCTAATTTTTATTTATTTTTTAAAGGGTTATGAAACTCGTATGGGTGAAAAAGGAACTCAAATGTCTGGTGGACAAAAGCAGAGAATCGCTATAGCGAGAGCTCTGGTAAGAAATCCTAAAGTTCTCTTACTAGATGAAGCAACTTCTGCTTTGGATGCTGAAAGTGAAAAGGTATGATGACTTGTACTTGTTATTATGAAACAATTTCTATAATAATATATTTATCTTAAAGGTGGTTCAAGACGCTCTCGAAGTTGCCAGCGAAGGCCGAACAAGCATAAGTATAGCCCACAGACTATCTACAATTATTGACTGTGATATCATTTTTGTATTCGATGGTGGTGTAGTAAGCGAAAGCGGTACTCATAAAGAACTTCTGAATATGCGAGGTCTTTATCATACATTGTACAAATTGCAAACAGGTGCTATGTAGATAATTTCCATGTATATATATATATATAGTAAATAGGACTAGGAAAGCGGCTGTTTAAAACTCAGCTACAATTTTAATTTAATTGTACGATCAAATTGAATCACCCATTAGTTAAAATTTATTGTCACACAATTTCACTTTAAGTACAATATAATTTTTTATTTATTAATATTTTTTAAGGCTTCAATGTACATACAGTAGAATTATTTAAAAAAATTGTAAAAATATAATATCATCAAAAAATATATAAGAAACTATAAATAATAATTTCGTAGTTATTCGACTTTTCTGTATTAAATGAATTAAAGATTATTATTGAAGAAGAAGAAAAAATCTACATTTTTGGGACGTCTTATTAGTTTTCAGTCAAAACATCCAAAAATGACTATACTTCATATTGCAGAAAAATTTAATTAGAAGAGTATTGACATTCAATGACAAAGTATTTTTCAAAGACAACATTATATGATAAATTTCACCAAAATCAATTTTTCATCATATCTTTGTCATTGTCAATTACAAAACATCTTTCGATAAGCTCTTCTGGCACAAATTTTTACATCACAAAATCCTTTTGTGGGCATCGATAAGTAAAAAAGTTCATCATTTTTAAATCACAAAATCCATTTGGATGACCATTGATAATGTTCAATATAATGAGCAAAAAAAAAAACATTATCAAATGTTACATCATAAGCTTATAGAACTCCTTGATCAGTGTGATAAGCAAACATTAACAGTAAAAAATGTGTCATTCATTTCCTAAGGTTTCTCACAGCGAAGTGAGTCTTTTTTATTGTTTGCAAAGACCACCCTACAAGTCTTTAATCCCAAACCCTACGAGGTCTTACTTCGCTACTGCATGCCTTAAAGTATGCTTTGACTTTTTTCCTTTAAAGTCTTAATTTCATTTTTCCTTAAATCGATAACGTCGTTTTCACTTTACAATGATTTGACAATCCGTATTCGGACTGCGAAACGAGAACTGCTGGTCTATTATATTCGTGACCCTTATGCCAAATGTTTTTTTTATTTATACCAATGAAAATAAATTTTTCAACTTTTTAACTTACTCTGTGACATTTTTTTTATCAAAAAATAATTTTCATACGAAATGTCACTTTAAAACCTGCTTTTAAATATTTAAAGCTACCTTTTCCTGCTTTTGAATTTAAAACGCGCTTTTAAAGTAAACTCAGGTTTTATGTTAACTATAACAGACCTAACATAGTGTTAATTTTAAAATGCACTCTAATTCGATAAAACCAGCTTCTAATTTTCTTATAACTGCGGGCCATAGCACTTACAATCATAAAAGTATTCAAAGGAGCAAACAAATTATTTAAGCTCCTGGCGCACAGTGGAATCTTGTGTCCATAAATACGAAGAAAATGAAAGTGCTAGGAATTGAAAAATTTTTTAAGACAATCGTCAGAGAATATGAAAAAATAAACTATAAAAGTTTTAAATTTGTTTTGAGATTAGTGACACAGTGGGCTCAAAGTTGAACTTGGTGCACCAAAAAAGTTCTATAAAACTTTTTATAAAAGCAGTTGTTAGATTGGTCGCTCTAGTTAACTTGTTTGTTTTTCTTTTATCGCCTTTGCATGACTTGTACGGAATTTTCAAAAATTATAATGAAATATGATAAAAGAGGACAATTTGCAAACTTAGTATGGTTACCTAAAAGACAAAGTTTCAGTTGCTTTTCTTAACAACTTTTTTTTATCAAGTTTTTCCTAGTGTAGCTTTAGGAGGAACAAAATATAGCTATTGACATTATGAAATGCTCTGATTAATTTTTTCGTATCGAAATTTACCACAATTGCATATTGGCAAAAAGTTCATAGAATATACTTTTCAAAGATGTTTGCTTAAGGTTTTGTATTCTATATATGCTGATTTTTTTAAAGTTAGGGCTTAAAAAGTCATAATTGAGAAATTTTGCAAACTTTAACAGTAAAAAAAAAGATATATTCCCGAATTTTTTTAGATTTTTATATATTATGTAAGAAAGTATGGTAAAGCTAAAGTTTCACCTGATTTTTTCACAATTTTATTTTCTATGAATTTTTTTCGATTGCAATATTTGAAGGAACAAATATTTTTATTTCTTCACATTTTGCAATCCCTTACAATAATTGTATTAGATGTAAAAGCAGGGATAAAAGATATAAATTCTAATGCTTTGCAATAGCAGAAGAGATAAGTCTTCGAAACTGTTTTTTCCCAATAACTTGTAAGCTGTGAAAGATATTACACAATTTTTAGCATGTTTGAAATCAACATATCCAACTCAATGGTAATTGAAACCCATTTTGAAGAAAATGATTCAACCACATCACAACTTTGTATGGGAAGTATGCGCGTGTCCGTAGACCGAATTTTTCACTAGCACAAATTTTTGTTGTTTTATCCTTAAAAACGACTGTGCTAGATTTCAAGCCTCTAGCGCTATTACTGTTTATAGCCACAATTTTTGTTTATTCTCTAATAAATTGAAAACTAAAAAAGATATCGCAAAACTTGTAACATTTTTGAAATCAGCATTGCCATATTAATGGAAATTATGAAGAAAATATCTTAACCACATCCCACCTTTGTATGGGAGGTAGGCGTATTCGTTAACCGATTTTTTTCATGTTCACTAGGCTAGCGCAATTATTACTATTACAATTTTTTTCAAAATAAAAAGCTTTTTGTTGTTTATAACACAAAGCTTCAAAAAATCGCGCACAACTTAAAAATTTAACACTTCAGAATTTGCGACCGCTACCATACATATCTAGGACTAGGTATATTTAAGACAATACCAGAATACTGACTATGAAGTTTTTTCACTAACATAATTTTTCTCGATATGTACCTACGTCACCGTGAAAGCAAAAGACATTTCATTCATAAGCTATAAAATGACTCGCAAAAATTATCTGTTTTCCTTCTGCCGTACTAAGCGACAAATAACGTGATGAAATCCTATGAATATATTCAAAACATTTAAATTCGAATCAAAACATGATTACTGATATGCTCTTTAACACATTAATAAAAATCACTCTAGATAATGACTTATCAGAAAACTGCGCAAATTTTAACTATTTCGCTTCAATTACTCAATGTACACATATTCATATTAAGAACATTTGTTATTGAAATTTCATCGCCTTTATAAGTAAAATAAAAATGTGTTCACTCGCGAAATGATTAGATCAAACTTCTCAGATACATATGTACATATTAGTTCTAATTTGTCTCACGCGCTTTTATTTAGGTCTTTTATGAAAATTATAAAAGGTTAGAATGTTTCGTATTGATATATAGTACATATCTAAAACATTATTACCCTATCGGCAATTAAAAAAGCGCTTCGATTTTTTTACGTTACTGTTTCACACAAAGCTTTTTTAAGCTCCCGTATACTTTAGGAGACAGATGTTTCGATTTTGAGTGTGTATAAAAGTTGAAATTTGGTTTCGAGACTTGAAAAAAAGATCGTAAAACTTTTCGAAAAATTTGATTCAATACTGCTTTAAATCGTCTGAAGAAATATTTTCGAATTTTCAAATTTTTATACTGACAAAACACATTAAAAGGCGTGACACCGCCCACAATATTTATAGAGAACCAATGAAGCAATCGTTCTAAAATTTAATGCACAAAATAGGATTTCGTTTAGAATAGCCTTAACATCAAATTTACACAGAAATAACAGCAATTGAGCTGAATTATTTCTAGCAACGTTTATTTCACATAGCGACACTATGAACGACACAAACAATTCGTTAGTAAAGCCTTCCAATTGTCCATCTTTTATTTATTATTTTTGAAAATATGTACATAACTTAAGAGTAGAAGAGTTCATTCGGTATGAAAATGACCTAAATGAAATCTACAATTATGAATACACTTAACCTAAGTATCAACTGACGTTCGGTGGTACATTTTGCATATAGTAAAATATATATTACAAATCAAATATATTGCTGCAAAAGAATCGAGACTTAGCTACATACCTTTGTACATATGTACATTGTACATACTTATTTCCCCCCTATTTACGTTCCCTATATATCCCATTAGAAGCTTAAATAACCTGTGTGTGAACTTTATACTGCAATTTTGTTTAGTTTAATCTTATAAAAAGTCAATTTGAAAATATCTTATATATTTTAGTTTTGCGACGTAATGGGAATTTCCGTTATCAAATTAAAGGTATACTCGAATATACCCATATGAAGACTGCATTGTGCGTAGCTACGTCTATAAATAGTATTACACTACATACGTTTAACAATGTCAAATATACAAATTCATTCGATTTTACCAATAAAAGTTTATCGATGAAAGCAAATAGTCAAAATTGACAAAATTTGTACAAGTTATGTGAAAGTAAACCATTGGCATTGTAAATAAAAGTTTGTTAGTAAGGACAATTGCTTTCGACGATAAGGCTTTCTATACCGCGATAAGGCTATCAATTTATTCGATATAATAAAATTTGTTTAAAATATAATCGGGATAATTCAGAAAAAGTTTTCAGTGTGGATAATAGTTTTGGCGAGACAACAAGTTCAAATATGACTACCACAAGCGAAAACAAAAAGGACGAATCTTCCAGATATGGAAACAATTTAATATTAGGAGACACATTGGATGAAAATTATAAAAATAAGCCACACCTGTAAGTAATCGTTTGATTGAATAAAAACTACAGATAAAGTACATAAGTGAACATGTGGTATATTTAAAAAAAAAATGAAAAAAAAACGTGATGCGGAATTTATTTGATAACAAAATTAAAACAATCATCGTGTGACTAAAATTTGTTCATAACATAATATAGGTACATATGTACATACATATTTACCTTCACTGAGATAAGCAAGTTTTGTTCGATAATCATACATTTAAATTCCTTTAATACAATTTACCAAATTTGTCAAAACAAACCGAAATTTTTGTTAATCATAGTGAGAAATAGGCACGTATTCTCAGAACCTGCTTTTGTTCCCGCCATATTCAAATCGGTGAATAGGGAAAAAGGAAAGAAAAAAGTTCTCACTTTTCATTTCAAAAATTCCAATGAAATGAAAGCCACATTTTGGTGATATTTTAGAATGAAATGTGCGATGCAAGAAAAAAATTTTTTAATCAAATACCCAATATTTTTTAAAGTTTTTCACGAATCACGTGTGTAGTTTGAAATGTTTTACGCGTTCAGAGGCTATAGAAATCCAGATGTTGAAGAAATTCTTTTCCATTAATGGCTTCAAATCTTAAATCCATCTTAAAATTTATTTAAGTAACGAAACAATTCAATTAGGTTGAATGTTTTTATGTACATATGTAAATCGGGTATATAATGGGCCCATCCATGACCTAAGTTATAATAACATGTCATTTCCCGGATATAACCCAGTCTACGCGTTGGAAATTCGTCTGATGCAAGACCAATTCTGAGGCTTAAAAGCGGCTCATAAACGATTTCGGGTGGAAAAAGTCTGACTTAGAGGGATGATTGGAATAATAATTACAATAGTTGAGACTGAGCTATTTACGATTAAACGTTACTCAGACGCCATGCTTGCAAGTGAATAAATTCGAGGGTTGGCTAAGTTTACCTGTAACACCTTTGCGTCAATATTTTTCAGGTTTTGCAAGTGCGTACCCTATGCAAAAAATTTCTGTGTCTTTATCATTGACGCTGCCACATATACTTATAGTAAGAATATTTTTAAGGTGGTTGAATATAATTTTAGTTCCACTTCAGTTAATATATGAACATTCATACAATAGTATTAACTTTTATAATTTTATTTCTAATAGATCAAAAACAGAAAATGAAAAAAGTAATAAAAAATCAAAAATTAAAAAGAAAGATGAAGATGAAAATGATGGAAAGCCTAAAGATGATGTGCAGCCAGTATCGTTTTTCGCAATGTACAGATACTCGACAGGAAAAAATAAACTTATGTATACCATAGGTATCTTGAGTGCAGTTGCAACAGGCCTTACTACGCCCGCGAATAGTTTAATTTTTGGCAATCTCGCAAATGTAAGTAACCGCAACTGTATCTAAAATCTGCATCTACATTATAAGTATTGTAGGTACATTAGGGTATTTTTTTAAAAATTTTGTAGATCTATGTTTTGTTTTGCATATGTTTAAGCATGAGGCTTAAAAATAATTGTCTCAAAATTTGAGCTTCCTAGCCCAACCCTGTAATCAGCGCGGACAGAGTTATGTCCGATTTATTTGAAATTTTATGAAAAAACCGACTTACTAAAACGTAGAAAAAATCTAACTTAGATGCCAAGATATAGCGTTTTAGGTATTTTGATTGTATGGCAGAATCCATCCCCTGTTGTCAAACCACGCCTACATTTTTAATGTGACATAAAATGCAGACAAAATACACCCGAAGGAAGTTTTTTTGTTTTAATTCGCGGTTCCATAGTCCTAAGTATATTATAGAATCGGGTTTGAAGAAAAGTTTCTCAAAATTGCAGCTTCCTAGATCAAACCCGCGAATTGCGCAGTTTGTTTCCTACAACAATGAAAAAGCAGAAAAACCAAAGACAGATTTACTTGTAACTTTACTTACTTGTCGTTGCTTTCATAAATCAAATTAAGGAGCACGATATCGCCCATACAAGAAAAAATCGTTGAACAATTGATTCTACTATGTATTTATCGTATTAGAAACATGTAATTTTGTATAATAACCATGATTTCAATGAGAATTATCTGGACCATGAGTTAAAAAGGAATCAGTGCAAACAACGAAAATTTTTTTAAAATTTCAATTTTAATTTATAGGCTCATAACGAAAACCGAACAACGTTCGATCTACCAATACTATCGTATTTCCGTACGTTAAGAAGTATTTAATTATTAAATTTTATCATATTCCTATGATAAGCGTGATTACACCGACATTTTATGAGCGCATTAGCATCGAGCGTCGCAATTTCAATATCATAGCAAATTATAGTACTAACTCCAATATATCAACAATTTACTTTTATAAGGAATGAAACGAAGTTTTCGTTTTATTTTATATACTTGAAATTATCAATATTGTTTTATATTTTCTACACGCTTATTATTAAAGTTATCACAATGATTCTATGTTTCCTTTAGTATTTTCTAATGGCCGATAAGGTGTTACCATTTTGACCTTGTAAATCGAATTCAATAGCGTTTTAACAGATTTATTTGTTTGTTTTTTCAATAATTCTTAGATAAACCGGAAGTATTTTTTTATATCGAAGTTTTTGAACCGAACTTTTAATCACTCCTGTATGATAAGAACTGTGTAGAAAATTTAAGAAAACGCAAATGGTTTATAAAGTTTTTGGACCGAATTTTTATTCACTCCTGTATGTTAAGATGAGAAGAGTCCAGAGAGCTGTCAAAAATCGTATTTCCATTTTTCGTCAGCAGTAGTCTACGATTAACACAAGCAATATAGTTATTTAGCGCTGGAATAACAATAACAAGTTAAAAATAGGAAGTTCAACAATAACTTTGAGTAACTTGGAATGTTTTTGGAAATCTTCATTTCATTTCGAAAAAAAAGGGATTATTGATCAATTCTATTACATATACTTGCTCTAAAAAATCGTTTTATTTTACTTTTCAATTTCAGGCTATGATCATGTATGGACAAGGTCTTGCTAACGGTAACGCTAACGCAGATGATTTACTCGATGCAGTTCAAACATTTGCCATTCAAAATACAATAATTGGTGTAATCATGCTGGCGTGCACTTATATCTCAGTTACACTCTTCAATTATTCTGCCCATGCACAAATTCTCCGAATTCGTGGTAAATTTTTCCGATCCATTCTTCATCAGGATATGTCCTGGTTTGATTTTAATCAAAGTGGAGAAGTCGCTAGCAGAATGAACGAGTAAGTTTTTAATGATTTCGTTTAATAATGCGCCACTTGGCAGCTATTAAATATTTTAAGTGAATACTTAAGGTGGAATCAGACTCATATGTTCGATGTAAATATACATTAATTATGTATGTATACTGAGACTCTTGTGCAAAAGATGTAACATTTTTGTTCGACTGGACATTTACTTTTATTTATTAACATTATATTTTATGTTGCTTCGAAAAATTCTTATATGCGACTTGTTATAGCTCATCTAGACCTACAACATATCTCGTTAAAAGTAAATTTTCACTGTAACATAGTCTTTAGTACTTGTCAATTTTATGAGTACATATGTATGTTATCTAAATATATCCTACAGGGACTTACAAAAAATGGAAGATGGACTCGCTGAAAAAGTAGTCATGTTTGTTCATTTTACGACGGCATTCCTTGGCTCCTTAATTTTGGCATTTGTAAAAGGATGGCAGTTAGCTCTCGTGTGTCTAACCAGTTTACCCGCTACTTTTATAGCTATGGGGTTGGTTGCGGTGGTATGTATAGACTTAATTTTTATCATCCTATAGTGCGATATTCATAAATTTCTTTCTTTTTCTTTCCTCAACCATGTTAGGTCACATCCAGGTTGGCCAAAAAAGAACTGAATGTATATGCTGCTGCTGGTAATATTTCTGAAGAAGCTCTAAGTGGTATTCGTACTGTTAAAGCATTTGAAGGCGAAAGCAAAGAAGTTAACGCATATAAAAGTCAAATTGTAGAAGCGAGACAATTGAACATCAAGAGAAATATGTTCTCAGGAATGGGTTTCGGCTTATTATGGTTCTTTATTTACGCTTCATTTGCATTGGCCTTTTGGTATGGCGTGGGGCTAGTTCTAGAGAATTATGACGGAAATGAATACTACTCTAACTATGACGCTGGCACCATGATAACTGTAAGTATATTTTATCCGTTCGCAACTTTTTGTATAATGTCTCTCATTTCAAGGTTTTCTTCTCTATTATGATGGGCTCTATGAACATCGGTATGGCTTCACCGTATATTGAAGCATTTGGTATTGCAAAGGGTGCTTGCGCTAAAGTCTTCAAATTGATTGAGCAAATTCCTACAATCAACCCTATTGAACCCAAGGGCAAAAACCTCAATGAACCCTTAACACATATTGAATTCAAAGATGTTGAATTCCAGTATCCAACCAGAGCGGAGGCTACAATTTTAAATAAATTTAATCTTCAAATTCATCGTGGAGAAACTGTTGCTTTAGTTGGATCATCAGGCTGTGGAAAATCTACATGCATTCAGCTCATTCAAAGGTTTTATGATCCACAAGGTGGAGATGTTTACTTCAACGGTTCTAATATGAAGGATATAAACATTACCTGGTTGAGGGCGCGCATAGGTGTGGTTGGTCAAGAACCCATTCTATTTGGTACAACAATTTATGAGAATATTCGTTACGGTCGAGAAGATGCCACTCAAAAAGAAATCGAGGAAGCTGCGCGAGCTGCCAATGCACACATTTTTATCAATAAATTACCTAAGGTAATAATAGAAAAAAAAAATATCACAATTCTTATCAGTAGCGATTATGAAATGGGTTTTATATTTAAAATTATATTGTTACGGTCGCTGCTTTTTTGCATTCACAAAGATTAACTTTTATGGTTTTGGGTCGGAGCTCCCACCATGTTTAGGCATCGCTTCTTAAAAAATAATATCCATTATTCTTCTTTTTAGAAATACGATACTTTGGTTGGTGAACGTGGTGCTCAATTGTCTGGTGGACAAAAACAACGGATTGCTATTGCGAGAGCTCTAATAAGAGATCCCGAAATTTTATTGCTAGATGAAGCCACTTCAGCATTAGATACAGCCAGTGAATCAAAAGTACAAGCAGCATTGGAAAAGGTGAGAAATTTCTTTGTCATTAACGAAAGTATTTCTATTCCATGTATGTTTATCTTTTCCGTTCAGGCAAGTCAAGGACGCACAACCGTCATCGTGGCCCATCGTCTTTCCACAATTCGTAATGCGGACAGAATTATTGTTATCAATAAGGGAGAAGTCATCGAAACTGGAAATCATAATGAATTGATGGCACTTAAAAAAAATTACTACAACTTGGTCACGACACAGGTAGGAGATGATATACTGATGACAACTCCAGGTCCAGAACAAACCAAAAAATTCTTAGATAACAGAGATGAAGATGAGGAGTATATAAAAGTATTGGATGAAGAGGAAGAGGTAAATAGCATTTGCCTAATGTTATGAGTTCTTTTTAATAAATATGAATTATTTTTCAAAATAAGAATCTTAAGAAAGGAAAAACCAGTAAGGAGGACAAATTCTCATTACTCAGTGTTCTGAAAGTGAACGAAGAGGAATGGCCACAGATCACAATAGGTTGCATAACATCTGTTATTATGGGTTGTGCTATGCCATTGTTTGCATTATTATTTGGTGAAATTATGCAAGTATTAGCAGAACGTGATGACCCAATCTATGTGCGAGAGGAATCTAACATGTACTGCTTGTACTTTGTAATAGTTGGCATCGTTGTCGGTACTGCAACATTTTTGCAGGTAAGTTTTAATTCAATCAATGCACAATATACACATCTGGAAAACTTTGAAACTTAGACAAACATTGTTGATTTCAAAGTGTGTTTTGGCCAGAGTGTGGAAAAGCTCGTGAGCGCTTTTTTCCAACGCTTTTTGCTCAAATCTCGAGCGAGAGCCGTAAGCTCTCCGTTGGCTCGCAAGGGCTCATTTGACTTTTGACTTTCGTCTAGAGCCAAAAGCCAACACGAGTGTTATAAAAATAGCAGCCCTATTTTTCGGAATAAGGAATTTATTGCATTTGAAAAAGTTAACCTGGATCTATTTAGGTAAAAAAATGTTTGAAATTTCTATAATTGGCCTTATACGGGAAAAAAGGCTTAGTAGCAGATTGAAAACATTAGAGTTTTATTACAATATTTTGAAGCTAAGATTAGAAAAATCCCAGTCCATATTCTATTTTAATGTAAAAAGTAAACATTATAACTTTGCCAAAATCAAAATGGTGCATGTGACAGATAATTAATATCAAAGAAAAGCGCGCTCGCGAGCGATTTTTTCCGAACTCTGGGTATTGATGAATGAACATACAATTGAACATACCATATTGCATTATTTTGTAAATTAGATTTATACCTTTGGTATTGCTGGTGAGAAGTTGACTGAACGTCTGCGGGGAAGGTTATTCGAATCAATGCTTAAACAAGAAGTTGCCTGGTTTGACGATAAGGCAAACGGTACTGGAAGTTTGTGTGCGCGCTTATCAGGCGATGCTTCTGCAGTTCAAGGGGTAAGGAAATAACATTATGCAGTATAATCCTGGAGCTGGGAGGAAGTGAGAATGCAAAACAGAGTGTTATATTTTGCATACTCAAGTACCTTCATTGCCTGGTCCATTGCAAAATTTTATCATGAACTAAGAGCATGTTAAGATGATTTTCCTAAGATCCAAATGTCATTTCTACTTAAAATAAGCAATTTAATAACAATCGTTACAGGCTACTGGGCAACGTATTGGTACCATTATTCAGTCTATTGCCACAATTATACTGTGTGTCGGCCTTTCTATGTACTACGAATGGAGTTTAGGTCTGTTGGCATTGGCTTTTACGCCATTTATTCTCGTCGCCATGTATATGGAAAGTAAGATGATGGGACAAGCAAATATGGGTACAGCGAAGACAATGGAAAATTGCACCAAGGTAGTTCTCCAAAAATTTTATGTTAAGCTTTCATTATAAAAATAAATTATTTTTAAAGCTTGCGGTCGAGGTCGTATCTAACGTTAGGACAGTGGCTTCATTGGGACGTGAGGATATGTTTCACGACCAATACATGGAAATGCTGTATCCCGCCGTGGCAGTAAGTAGAAAAATAATTATTTATATCAATACATTACTAATAAGTTCAACTTTGACCGTATTGCTAGGACATAGCTATGACTAGTCTTATTTACAGTGTAGTATTATAAAGTGTTTTACTTTGTTAGTTGTGTTTAAATTTAGTATTTTATAATTATTGTTCCAAACACAATTCGGGCAGCAGCAAAATGCGCTATGGAATAAAATCTTGAGCTCTTTTTAAAACTTTACTGTGGTTAGAATGAGGCATAAAAAGATGTCGAAATATATACATAAATAGGGTGAATCAAAAATCGAAAACCTATATGTTAATTGAAAATAAAAATTTTAAATTAAAGCAACTAATTTGGGTTTTTCTTTTCTTTTTTTTTTAGATAGCCCAGAAAAATACGCACATGCGTGGTGTGGTTTATGGTCTTGCCAGATCTTTAATGTTTTTCTCGTATGCAGCCTGTATGTACTACGGTGGCTATTGTATTGTCAACAAAGGAATGGATTTTGGAAATGTATTTAAGTGAGTACAAAATCATATCGGCCCCTTTCTGTCAGGGGATACAGACATGAGTTTTCGTCTCGGGAGGGGGTTACACCTACATATATTTTTTGTTCTATTTAATACAAATTATATAGAAAATTTCTATTCGTGGAGGTTTATGAACGTCAAACCCCATGTCCTGCATACGTGCTTGCAGCTAGGTTTTTTTTTAAGTTTTTGAAAACATTTTGCAATAATGTTCAGCGAGTGTCGAGTTTTCACAAAGAGTACTAATTTTTGTTGGTGAAAATCTCTAATTTTCCAAAAGCTATTTAAAAATTGCATTGACCCTCAGCAGCTCATATGTATCTCCGTACTATACCGCGTAATAAATTATTATCAACAAAACCATATATTTTTCAGAGTGTCTCAAGCTTTAATTAGTGGTACTGCATCCATTGCAGGTGCTTTGGCATTTGCACCAAACTTCCAAAAAGGTATTACAGCTGCAGAAAATATTTTCAAACTACTAAAACGCGAACCGCAAATCGTTGACCGTCCTGGTGTTTCACAAGATGAATGGAATTCTGAAGGAAATGTCCTATTCAACGAAGTTAAATTCAGTTACCCCACACGACAGGAAATTCAAGTTCTACGTGGTCTGGTGCTAGCAGTTCAAAGAGGTCAAAAAATAGCTCTTGTAGGACCATCAGGTTGTGGAAAATCAACTTGTATACAACTTTTACAACGTTTCTATGAAGTCGAAGATGGATCAATATCTTTAGATACTCAAGATATACGCAATTTGTCTATGAGTAATTTACGTAAACAGCTTGGTATCGTTTCTCAGGAGCCAATACTATTTGATAGACCTATTCGAGAGAATATTGCTTACGGCGACAATACAAGAATTGTTTCAGAACAAGAAATAATTGCAGCAGCCAAGAAAGCTAATATACACAATTTCATAACAACTCTACCCTTGGTAAGTAAAATTTCAAAAATATTTTTAAAAAATTGATAGGAAATTTCAACAATATTCTCAAAAGCGAAAACAGCCTAATATACATATGTAGTTACATATTCGACATTTTTCAAGTTGTGAGCGTTTGAAAATTCAAAATTTAATTTTTCTTGTAAATTTTGTACGAATTGAAAATCTTTAAATGAGCTAAATGTATTATTACTGTTAATGAAATGCACCAAAATAAATAATCTTTTTTTATTTTTGAAGGGTTATGAAACTCGTATGGGTGAAAAAGGAACTCAAATGTCTGGAGGACAAAAACAGAGAGTTGCTATAGCAAGAGCTTTAGTAAGAAATCCAAAAGTTCTCCTATTAGATGAAGCAACTTCTGCTTTAGATGCTGAAAGTGAAAAGGTATGATTTCCTAATTAGTACTTGTAATTACAAAAAAAAAAATATTATAATATTCTACATATTTATATTTGTTTTTTTTTCTTAAAGGTTGTTCAAGACGCCCTCGAAGTCGCTAGCGAAGGCAGAACAAGCATAAGCATAGCTCACAGACTGTCTACAATTGTTGACTGTGATACAATTTTTGTATTCGATGGTGGTGTAGTAAGCGAAAGTGGTACTCATAAAGAACTTCTGGGTCTTCGAGGTCTCTACTATACATTGTACAAATTGCAATCAGGTGCTATGTAGTGAATTGCCATGTATATGTAGAAAATAGAACTCATCATGAAAGCTACGGCTCAGAATCATGCAGCAATTTTAATTTAAATGTACGATCAAATAGATTCACCCATTTTAAAGTTAAAGCTTAATATCAGAATTTTATTTTAAACACAATATCATTTTTTAATTATAAACTATTTTTTAATATTTAAATGTACGCAACCGCTGAATTATTAAAAAAAAAATTGGAAAAAATAAATTATAACAAAAAAAAAAATTTTAAAAATATTATTAATTTTAAAATTTTGTTTAAACTTTTATTTAATAATAATGATGAATGCTCAAACTTCCAAAAAAATACTAGTGCAATCAATGTGCGTATAACAAATTTTAAAATGTTTTGAATTGATCAACAGATTCTTAATATTTGTTGCTGTCCGAAATCTAATTTTACTTGTTTTCGAGCAGTTTCATTTCAAACAATTGAAATATGACGAAATCTGTGCGATAATGGATTATAATTTATAAACTATGTTTTTTAATGCAACATTTTTCCGTCAATACATTTCCAAAAAACCCAAATGTCATCACTGCTACCTACGAGCTTTAGCTCAGGTCTCCGCCACTGCATATTAGACATGCCCAAAAGCATGCTTTGATTTTTTTTTAAATGCGTTTAACATCGACAATGCAGTCACTTTACAATGATCCGTATTTCTTTCCACTTTGCATTCTTTTTACTCGTAAAATTTTCAAAAAGGAAGTTAATTTTTATTTTTTTTTTAATTAAACCAATTTTATTGCAAAGCTAAAGTGAAAATCGTTGCTTCAAAAAAAATTCAAAACCACTCGTAAGATTTTATTAGGGTATTTTCACCCTTTCATCTCCTTTGGGATAAAAGATATAAGTTCAAATGCAGAACAGAACAGATAGGCCTTCGTAACAGTTTTTCTCCAATAATTTGTAAACTATAAAATATATTGCACAATTTTTAGCATTTTTGAAATTAGCATTGCCAAATTAATGGAAATTAATACCCAAAATGTTTCAACCACATCCCATCTTTGTATGGGACGTTGGCGTGTCCGTGAGCCGATTTTTTTCATATTCAGATATTTTTGTTATATTCATCTAAAAACATCTGTACCGAAGTTGAAGAGTCTAGCGCTATTATTAATATATATGGCCGCCGCAATGCAATATATCTGTGACCACAAGGAATAACAGCTAAAGTCATTCATATGACTTATACTGTTTCGTCTTGTATTCAGATATCGAGTTTAGCTTTTATTCCTTGTGGCCACAGATTTATTCATGATTTTTTAACTTGACATTGAAAAAATCGCTTATTTGATTTAAAGTACCGAAACAACTTAGTAGCAACATCAAGTGGAATTACAGTATTTTCAACAAAATGCAATTTAAATTTTGTAAATATTACTATAAATTTAAGAGATAAAGCATTTACAATGATAAAAGTACTCCAAAGAGCAATAAATTTCTTTAAGCTCTTTGCACTTTATCTAATATTTTTTTTTTTTTCGCAATAAAGAGCTTTTTGTTAGAATTACCACTCAAAGTTTCAGAAAAGACGAACACATCCTAAGACTTCAACACTTTAGTATTTCCAACCTCTTCCATTTCTAAGACTATGCTTAAAACAATACCAGACACTAGCTATGATGTTCTTATCTAACAGCATAATTTTGATTGAAAAGTTATCTGATGCAATTTTTCTCGATATGTACCTACAGTGCCGTAAAAGATAAGACATTTCATTCATAAACTATAAAATGACACGCAAAAACTATCTGTTTTCCTTCTGTCGTACAAATAATAACGTGATGAAATCCTCTGAATATTCATAACATTTAAAATCGAATCGAAACATGTTTTCTGGCATGCTCTTTAACACAATAATAAAAGCCACTCTTGATAAGGACTTATCAGAAAAGTGCGCAAATTTTAGCTTTTGAATGTTTGTTATTAAAATTTCATCATCTTTAAAATTTCTTCATATCGTCAAGTGAGTTCTAATTATTCCCAAATAGGGGTATATAGGATTACAGGATATGAAGTACAAGAAAGATTGTAGTGCATTTTGGTGAAACTAACCAACCAGGATTGCCTTCCCAAAATCCGTCCCGAAGCCCGAAAATGCCCGAATTTTGGCCGATTTTTTTAACTTAAAACGTATATGCAGAAAGTGCATTTTAGAAGAAACAAAGAAGGTCCCCGACACCCGAAAGTGTGTTTTGATTTATTCCACTAATCGACGGGAAAAGGTCGAAATGAATTTCGAAAGTCACAAAGCAGATCCTCGACCCTCCTAAAGTGGTGTTCTGTAGCAATTTGTGGAAAAAATATTATTTCATCAATCGATGAGAAAAAATAGAAAATGGATTTTAAAAGTCACGTAGGAGGTCCTCACGACCCTCCTAAATGGGTGTTTGGAACCCATTTTTTCAAAACATTTATTTCACCATTCGATGTTGGAATCGATTGAAATTGGACTTTGGAAGTTACAAAATAGCCAACCCTCTTAAAGGGGTGTTTTGAACCTATTTTTCAAAGGAAACAATATTTGCACTAATCGACTGCAAAGGCCGCAAATAAATTTTGAAAGTTGCAAAGCAGGACCGCGGGTGTGAGCACTACCGGTATTTATATCTAAACATTGATTTGTAAGCGGCAACACCTTAGAGGCCCACCAATTTTATGGATCTTCATTAAAGGACGTCAGGGCTGGCCCGTCCATAAGGTTAAACTAATTATGGAATTAGTGGGTCTGCACATGGCTCTCTCTTGTGCCATTTATCTCCTCCTTCCTGTGTAAAACTTTACACAAACTGTGTTAAATTTTTCACAGTTAATCACTCATTGTTGTGTAAAATTTTACTATTATGGTTATCATCATTTCACATTATTGTGTAAGACTTATATTTTTGTTGAAATTAATAGAAATTTCGCGTTATCTATAGATTCCATTCAAAGCTTAAATTACCTGTAAGTATGTATGGTAAACTATATATTGCAATTTTGTAAATATTAATTAATTGAAAAGTCAATTTAAAAATATCTTAAGACTTTGTTTTTTTTTTATTAATTTTAATTTTTTGTAACGTAATGGGAGTTTCTGTTATCAAAATATTGGTATAGTATTGTAGCAGATACGTTTAGCAAATTCATTAGCCTTTTGTAATAAAAGAATTTGTACAAGTTATGTAAAACTCACTCATTAACATTGTAAATAAAAGTTTATTGGTAAGGAGAATTGCCTTCGACGATAAGGCCTTCTATACCGCGATAAAGTTATCAATTTCTTCGATGTAATAAAATATGTTTTAAATATAATCGGGAAAATTGTGAAAAAGTTAACAGTATGAATAATAGTTTTGGCGAGGTAACACAAGAAATCAAGATCAAAGATGACACAATCCACAAACGAAAGCACAAAGGACGAATCTATCCGATATGGAAACAATTTAATATTAGGAGACACATTGGATGAAAATTATAAAAATAAACCACACCTGTAAGTACAGGTTTGATTGAATAACTGCTACAGATAAAGAATGTGAACAAGTGGTATTTTTTTGTTTTGATAAAAAAAAACGTGAAATTTATTTGATAACAAAATTAAAACAATCGTCGATTTACATGTGCACTATATAGCTAATATAATCAATATGACTTATAATTTGAATTGTAAGTTATATATGATAATAATAACAATTAAATGTGTTCTTAAGTTGATATCTATGTCTACCTGAGATAAGAAAGTATTGTCCGATAGTCATACATTTAAATTCCATTGTTACAAATTACAAAATTTGTCAAAGAAAATAAACATTTTTGTTAATAGTGGTAACCTGTTTTTGTTTCCGCCGTATTCAAATTGGTGAGCAGGGAAAAAGAAAAGGAAAAAGTCCAATGAAGCCCTTGAACATGTTATATGATATCAAACAAGGAAGTTTTTTTACAGAGATATTTGTGCCGCAAGCAAAAGCATTTCTATCAAAATTTGCAACATTTTAGGGCTGGCAATCCAATTTCTACTACGAAGAAGTTTCGGCTCTGCCAGCTCTTGTTAAAGCAGGTTGGGCTAGTAATTTCGAGTTAGACTGATTTTTTTTTGTTTTCAAAAAGTTCAATTTATAATTTCTAGTTAAGGAATACAAAAATACTATATACTTGAAGTCCTCGTTCTATTGCCGATATGGACCCCACATTCCATTTCGAAAAAATCTATGAAATGAATGCGACATTATAGTTGTCAATTAAGCAGTATAATATATATCTTCAACATATTTTCGTTTTTGTCGTTTATCCTACCTGCAATAGAAAGTTTTGCATGAATTAAATTTTTTATACTGTTTCCTGCATCGGAATAATACCTAAGTATAATACGTTATACTTTTACTATAGGTATATGGTATACGGTTAAACATTGATAATACGACATTCTTGCAAGCGAATAAATTCAGAGAGAGTGGCTTAGTTTAGATCTATACGTTTCTCTTTACCACCGCATACATAACTACATTTTCGATATATAGGCATTTATCATTGACACTGCCATATATGCTTATAGTCTAAACTTAAGTAAATTATTAGTTCCATTTCTCTTACTGTACTATATATTGAATTAACTTTTCTAATTTTTTTCTAATAGATCAATAACAGAAAATGAGAACAGTAACAAAAAATCAAAAATCAAAAAGAAAAATGAAGATGAAAATGAAAATGATGGAAAGCCTAAGGATGATGTTCAGGCAGTATCGTTTTTCGCAATGTACAGATATTCTACAGGAACAAATAAGTTTATGTACATCATAGGTATTTTGAGTGCAATTGCAACAGGCCTTTCTTCGCCCGCGAATAGTTTAATTTTTGGCAATCTCGCAAATGTAAGTAAGCGCATTTATATATAAAATATATTCTAATATGTAAGTATAATCAAACATTGTACACATACACTGCGCAAAATTATGCGATTTTTTTTCGTTGCATTTTGCGAAGCAATTTCCTCTCGTTTTCAAATGATAGTTTAAGTATAGCCGATAATCGAAATAAGCGTCAGCCGCCAGAATAGTGGTGGGCCTGGTTGTGAGAGGCCGACAAAAAAAATGTTTCGCAATAACTCGGAAAGTAAGCCAAAAGTAGAAAAATATGTTAGGACCAATGTTGTAGAGGAGAAAAAAGCTCATCGATTTCATATCTGAAAAATTTCAGTATAACAAGATTTGACCTACTTTTCATAATCTTAAAATTATTAATTACCATCACCATTTTCGAAAATTATGGTTTTTATTGAAAGTCTTAAATTAGCATTATTCGTTTGAATCTGAGAACCGCATTTTTCGCCCAAAATAATTATTTTTGCTCAAAATTACAGAATTTACCGTGGCCAAATATTGTCGTTTGCGAACTGGTTGGCTGCTGGCTTTAATAAATATAGTCTCGTTTTGCAGAGAATATTTTGATATTTTTAAATTTAAAAAAATTTCATTATTTTTATTTGATTCATAGCTTTGAGTAATTTGGATCATCCTCGGATATTTTTTTAAAATTTTTATTTCATTTTAAACCTTTTATCTAACCTCTATTTTCAGGCTATGATCATTTATGGAGAATCGCTTGCTAACAATACTTCTGCCTCTGCAAGGGATGATTTTATCGATGCAGTTGAAACATTTGCCATTCTAAATGCAATTATCGGTGTTGTTATGATGGCGTGCACTTATATTTCAGTTACTCTCTTCAATTATTCTGCCCATGCACAAATTCTCCGAATTCGTGGTAAATTTTTCCGATCCATTCTTCATCAGGATATGTCCTGGTTTGATTTTAATCAAAGTGGAGAAGTCGCTAGCAGAATGAACGAGTAAGTATTTAAGGATTTTGTTTAATTATTCGCCACTTTGGCTGCGATGCCGGTGTTGGACATAATATTGGAGGATGTTAACTCTGAGTCACGGTCGAAGGACGCTCAGTTTTCATAAAATACTAAAATCTTCCTAGACTGAACTGGTTCATCCTAACTTCGAAATTTAATTAAAAAAATGTTTGGACTTTTTCTTATGTAAATTTCAACTTATTTTGTTGAAAAAGAGGTTTTGAGATTATTTTTAATTGAAAAATATTTCATTAGTTTTGTAGAGTGTTTTGAAAATTTTTTATATGCCACTTGCTATAGTTCATTCAGAGTCTAGTTCATAGTTTCTAGACCTATAACAAACACTATGTCTCAGTAAAAGTATATTTTCACTATAACGCTATTATTTGTCGGTTTCACGAGTAATGTTATTTAAACACATTAATCCAACAGGGACTTAAAAAAAATGGAAGTTGGTCTCGGAGAAAAAGTGGTCATGTTTGTTCATTTTGCTGTCTCATTCATTGGCTCGTTAATTTTAGCGCTTGTAAAAGGATGGCAGTTGGCTCTTGTGTGCCTAATCAGTTTACCCGCTACTCTTATATCTATGGGATTGGTTGCAGTGGTATGAAGAGATTTATTAACGATATTTATGGATATTATTAAATTTATTTTTTGCCTGATTCTCAACCATATAGGCCACATCTAGGATGGCCAAACAAGAACTGAGTGTATATGCTGCTGCTGGTAATATCTCTGAAGAAGCTCTAAGTGGTATTCGTACTGTAAAAGCATTCGAAGGCGAAAACAAAGAAGTTAACGCATATAAAAGTCAAATTGTAAAAGCCAGAAAATTGAATATTAAGAGAAATATGCTCTCAGGCATAGGTTTCGGCTTATTGTGGTTCTTTATTTACGCATCATTTGCAGGTGCCTTTTGGTATGGTGTAGGTTTGGTTCTAAGGAACTATAATGAAGAAGAACACTACTCTAACTATGATCCCGGTACCATGATAACTGTAAGTATAGTTGCAACTTTCTAAATAATTTTTAAAATTTTTCTCACTTCCTAGGTTTTCTTCGCTGTTATGATGGGCTCTATGGATATCGGTATGGCTGCTCCGTATATTGAAGCATTTGGTATTGCAAAGGGTGCTTGTGCTAAAGTCTTCAAATTGATTGAGCAAATTCCTACAATCAATCCTATTGAACCCAAGGGCAAAAACCTCAATGAATCCTTAACACATATTGAATTTAAAGATGTTGAATTCCAGTATCCAACCAGATCGGAGGCTATAATTTTAAACAAATTTAATCTTCAAATTCATCGTGGTGAAACTGTTGCTTTAGTTGGATCATCAGGCTGTGGAAAATCTACATGCATTCAGCTCATTCAAAGGTTTTATGATCCACAAGGTGGAGATGTTTACTTTAACGGTTCCAATGTGAAGGATATAAATATTACCTGGTTGAGGGCGCGCATAGGTGTGGTTGGTCAAGAGCCCATTCTATTTGGTACAACAATTTATGAGAATATTCGTTACGGTCGAGAAGATGCCACTCAAAAAGAAATCGAGGAAGCTGCGCGTGCTGCAAATGCACACATTTTTATCAATAAATTACCTAAGGTAATTAGAAAGAAAAAAAATATAAATACAATTCTTATCAGTAGCGATTATGAAATGGATTTTATATTTAAAATTATATTGTTACGGTCGCTGCTTTTTTGAATTGACAAAGATTAACTTTTATGGTTTTGGATCGGAGCTCCAACCATGTTTAGGCATCGCTTCTTAAAAAATAATATCCATTATTCTTCTTTTTAGAAATACGATACTTTGGTTGGTGAACGTGGTGCTCAATTGTCTGGTGGACAAAAACAACGGATTGCTATTGCGAGAGCTCTAATAAGAGATCCCGAAATTTTATTGCTGGATGAAGCCACTTCAGCCTTAGATACAGCCAGTGAATCAAAAGTACAAGAAGCCTTGGAAAAGGTGAGAAATATTTTTGGCACTAACTAAAGTATAGCAATCCTATGATGTATGTTTCACTTTTCCGTTCAGGCAAGTCAAGGACGCACAACCGTCATCGTGGCCCATCGTCTTTCCACAATTCGTAATGCGGACAGAATTATTGTTATCAATAAGGGAGAAGTCATCGAAACTGGAAATCATAATGAATTGATGGCACTTAAAAATTATTACTACAACTTGGTCACGACACAGGTAGGAGATGATATACTGATGACAACTCCAGGTGTTGAACAAACCAAAAAGTTCTTAGACAACAAAGATGAAGAATATATTAAAGTATTGGACGAAGAGGAAGAGGTAAATAGCATTTACCTAATGTTATGAGTTCTTTTTAATAAATATGAACTATTTTTCCTAATAAGAATCCTAAGAAAGAAAAAACAAGTAAGGAAGACAAATTCTCATTACTTAGTGTTCTAAAAGTGAACGAAGAGGAATGGCCACAGATCACAATAGGTTGCATAACATCTGTTATTATGGGCAGTTCTATGCCATTGTTTGCATTATTATTTGGTGAAATTGTACAAGTCTTAGCAGAACGTGATAATCCAACCCATGTGCGAGATGAATCTATGAAGTACAGCTTGTACTTTTTAATAGTTGGCATCGTAATCGGTACTGCAACATTCTTGCAGGTAAATTTAAATTCAATCAATGTATCCCGAAAACTTTCAAACTCAGACGAAATATACCATATATATATATACCATATATCATATATACCATATATCTTATAGCATTAAAACTGGCACCTATAGAGCTAAGAAAACCAAATTCTACTTAGTCGCTGAAGAGAATGAATACAGACTGCAATTGAGGTTATGTGAAAAATGGTTTTATTTCAAACAACAATGTTTTTTCGTGGGTGTTACAAGTTTTCGAGATATTTGAGCGGAAATATTTAAATTGGAGATTCCTTATTTTATTATTTTATAAATTAGATCTATACCTTTGGTATTGCTGGTGAGAAGTTGACCGAACGTCTACGAGGAAGACTATTCGAATCAATGCTTAAACAAGAAGTTGCCTGGTTTGACGATAAGGCAAACGGTACTGGAAGCTTGTGTGCGCGCTTATCAGGTGATGCTTCTGCAGTTCAAGGGGTAAGAAAATAAAAATATGCAGTCCAGTCCGGTAGTTAAGAAAAAGTGAGAATGCAAAACATGAGTGCTATATTTTGCATACTCAAGTACCTCCAGCGTCTGTTCCATTGTGGAATTTGATCAGGAATTAAGAGCGAAAACCCTGGTATATACATACATATGTGCTTTTTTGGCTTCTTAATAATTTTGCTAAGTTCAAAATGTAACTTCTGCTTCAAATAAGCAATTTAATAACAATCGTTACAGGCAACTGGACAACGCATCGGTACTATTATTCAGTCTATTTCCACAATTATACTCTGTGTCGGCCTTTCTATGTATTACGAATGGAGTTTAGGTCTATTGGCATTGGCTTTTACGCCATTTATTCTCGTCGCCATGTATATGGAAAGTAAGATGAGGGCACAAGAAAATATGGGTACAGCGAAAGCAATGGAAAATTGCACCAAGGTACAATAGTTCTCCAAAAATTTTTGGTTAAACTTTTATTATAAAAATTAATTATTTTTAAAGCTTGCGGTCGAGGTCGTATCTAACGTTAGGACAGTGTCTTCATTGGGACGTGAGGATATGTTTCACGATCAATATATGGGAATGCTTTATCCCGCTGTGGCAGTACGTATAAAAATAATTATAAATGAATAAAATCAAATACATATAAATGAATTCATAGATTGATTAATTATTAAGTTGAACTTTGACCAAATAGCTAGGACGTATCTTGTGTTTTACTTTGTTAGTTGTGTTCAATTTTAGTGTTTTACAGTTATTTTATACAATAGTTTTTTGATAAAATCATAAATTTATGTATTAAATTTCTAAGCCAATCAATAAATAATAACATATTATTTTTTTCTTTTTTTTTAGAAAGCCCAGAAAAATACGCACATACGTGGTTTGGTTTATGGTCTTGCCAGATCTCTAATGTTTTTCTCGTATGCAGCCGTTATGTACTATGGTGGCTGGTGTATTGTAAACAAAGGAATGGATTTTGGAAATGTATTTAAGTGAGTGCAAGTTCATATCGCCCCCTTTCTGTCAGGGGATACAGCATCATACTTTATTTCTTCTCTGGAGAGGGTCTCACCTTATATATAATAAAAACAATCTAGGAAATTTCCATTCTCGAAAGGTCATGAACCTCAAAACGCTTGTCCAGCGTAAGTGCTTATTCGTAATTTGGTTTCTTTTTAAGTCTCTGAAAATATTTAGCAACAACTCTTCCGTGGGTGATAAAAACAAACACCTTTTCACCAGGGAACCTGGGTACCCCTACACAAATTGTAGGAAAATTTTAAATTTTTCAAATCAAATCAAATATTTATTTTCAGAGTGTCTGAAGCTTTAATTGGTGGTACTGCAACCATTGCAGCTGCTTTGGCATTTGCACCAAACTTCCAAAAAGGTGTTACAGCTGCAGAAAATATTTTCAAACTACTAAAACGCCAACCGCAAATCGTTGACCGTCCTGGTGTTTCACAAAATGAATGGAACTCTGAAGGAAATGTCCTATTCAACGAAGTTAAATTCAGTTATCCCACACGACAGGAAATTCAAGTTCTACGTGGTCTGGTGCTAGCAGTTCAAAGAGGCCAAAAAATTGCTCTTGTAGGACCATCAGGTTGTGGAAAATCAACTTGCATACAACTTTTACAACGTTTCTATGACGTTGATGATGGATCAATATCTTTGGATACTCAAGATTTACGCAATATATCGTTGAGTAATTTACGTAAACAGCTTGGTATTGTTTCTCAGGAGCCAATACTATTTGATAGAACTATTCGTGATAATATTGCTTACGGCGACAATACCAGAATTGTTTCAGAACAAGAAATAATTGCGGCAGCCAAAAAAGCTAATATACACAATTTCATAACAACTCTACCATTGGTAAGTAAAAAATTAGCTATATTTTTACAAAATTGAAACGATATTTCAAGCTTTTGGCGAAAAAGCTTGATCCTTGGAGGATGATTTCCTTCTGCATACATATAAAAAATAAGCATGCGATTTTTAGAGAAAAACAATATTTTCAAAAAAGAAAATATCCTAATATAGATACATATTCAACATTTTTCAGTTGTGAGCAACTTTTACTTGTAAATTTTGTACGAATTGAACATCTTTCAAAGAGCTAAATGTATTATTACTGTTAATGAAATGCAAACAAAAAAATTACCTTATATTATTATTGCTAATTATAAATATTCTAATTTGATTTTTGAAGGGTTATGAAACTCGTATGGGTGAAAAAGGAACTCAAATGTCTGGAGGACAAAAACAGAGAATTGCTATAGCAAGAGCCTTAGTAAGAAATCCAAAAGTTCTCTTATTAGATGAAGCAACTTCTGCTTTGGATGCTGAAAGTGAAAAAGTGTGATGATTACCTAATTAGTACTTGTAATTACAAAACAATTTCTATAATGTATTTATTTTAAAGGTTGTTCAAGACGCCCTCGAAGTTGCTAGCGAAGGCAGAACAAGCATAAGTATAGCCCACAGGTTGTCTACAGTTGTTGACTGTGATCAAATTTTTGTATTCGATGGTGGTGTAGTAAGCGAAAGTGGTACCCATAAAGAACTCTTGGGTCTTCGAGGTCTTTACTATACATTGTACAAATTGCAAACAGGTGCTATATAGGCAGGGAACTTCCATGTAGGTATAGTAAATACTCATCAAAAAAGCGACGGTTCAAAATTATGTAGAAGTTTTAATTTATTTATACGATCAAAATAAATCACCCATTAATTAAATTTAATGAATGTCACAATTTGATTTTAAACACAATTTCATCCTTTATTTCTAAATTATTTTTTAAGATAAAAATGTACATTTATCCTTAATCTTAAGTCAAAACATCTTCAACCTTGTGCTTAGACATGAGAAATTATGGTGTTTTTACTTGTGAATACAGAACGACTTATGAATTTAAACCAAAAATATGTAATGATATTATGTATTACAGTAAAACAAATACAAAATTGTAATATTGAAAATGCATTTGAGTTTAATTACTAAGTATGAAATTAATAAAGCAAAGGTTGTTTCTTGAATAAAGTGCTAATAGGTTAAAATTCAGCCGTGGTTCGGCTAGAGCGGAAAAAAAGTTATGGAAGTAAAACATATATTTTTATTTCAGTTGTTACATGCCAAAGCAAGAATTTAAAGCAAACCAAAAATGTTTTTGTGAAAAAGATTATATTATTATTGAAATATTCAATTAGTGTTGCTTTATGATTGAGAATCAAGGGCTCTCACAAGCACACTGAAGCGACGAACACAAAGCTTTTTTTTAGTTCCTACTTGAGATGGGTATTGATTTGCTAGCCCTACCTTGAGTTACAAACTTATTTTTTCTTAACTTTGATTATGAAAAGACGCTTGCAATGGAACTCATACTATCAGGAAGATAGATGCAAAGGTAGACCCAGAGCATTATGGCGCCGGATGATGGTAAGTGATATGTCAAAAGTCGGAACGAACTGGCACAGCATAAAACAAATAGCAATGGATTGAAAAACCTATATAAAATTTTTTCAGGCCCTACGCTCCTTATGGATGAAGTAAAAAATAAGTCGTTATTTAATTGTTTTTTGTTTTAATGTATATCAGTCGGCGATAAGCATTTATTGTTATTGGTGTCAGGTGAGCAATCAGACCTCCTCAGCGCAAAAGCAACTTGCACTGACTCCTCCGAGTTGACTTTGGCTTCAAGGAACTGATTAGACGAAAATCTTCATTTTGTTATCAAAAATGTATGACGTGCCTATCTGAAGTGTCTGTGATTGAAATTACTTGAAGATTAGTGTAATGATGCCATCACAAGTGTGTCTATATCTTAAACGGAAATCTTTTACAGCTAAATATACGGAAACCTTAAAATTACGTTTTTTAAACGCTTTATTTCGGCCAGGCGGGAACTGACGCATCCAAAAATTATATGCCGTTGGATTTCCTTCTTTGGAACCCTAAAGAAGATTTTCACTAAACAAGCTTTGCCGATTAGATGTTTTCATCTGGAATGACTCATACATTTGTCAGAAATAGTGTCTTCCACATATGTATGTACAACCAGGGAAATGGGTGTTATCAATAACTTTTGGCTGTTCTCTGTGTGCTTTAAGTCTGGCCTGGCAAGTCTTGCGAAACCTAGAAATAACTATTACATAATTAAAATAAATTTTAATTTTGTCGGATGACAACAATAATTGCAATATATTGCATTTATTTTTTTTTCTTTTAATACAACGGATCCTCAAATGAAAAATAACTTAACATTATTTTTTATATTAGTTGCATGTTAATTTTCATTTTAATTTTTTACTAAATAATAAAATAACGATTCTAATTTAATAATATTGTAAAAATAAGTCAGTGCTTACAGTGACATACTAAACTAGAAAATGTAGCAATTATGTATATGTTATAGACGAATTCATGTTTAATCAACTCCAAATCTCAGACATAGGAATAAAAATACAATAACAAAAAACATTTTTCTGAAAAATTTGAGAACGGAGCTTTCAGGCTGCCTTTGGAATATTTACGAATTCGGACCATACAAACTAATAACTTAAGATGAAGGTTTACACAGAATTGGATGTCTCGAATGACGTATTTTTATTATCTAATTCTTTTCTTCCTTCTTTTGATCACTTGAGGTTTGTTCTGAACTGCTTCCACCTGAAGATTGCTGTTCTCGCTCTGCTGACATCTGATAAAGAAAACAATAAATATTATATGATACGCACTTTGTACAAACTCCATAAACATAAACAATTCTTTTTCATCGTTTGGGCTTTTAATATCATTTACAACTGTAATAAAAGCCTTACTGACCTTTTTGTATGCCATTTCGAATAGTTTTAAAGATGATTGTTGTAACTGGTTTGTTGCTTTTCTCACTTCTTCTGGATCAGACGTGTCCTTATTAGCCAGTAAAGTTCTAAGGTCGGCAATTTCTTTCTTCAGCTTTTCGCACTTGAGATAAAAAATATTTGGTTAAAAACTATTTAAATTCTTTGCAATTAAAAAGATTTTTTACTTCTTCTGCGGGCAATTGACTCTTAAATTCTTCCATCTTTGTTTCAGTGTCGTGAACAATGCTTTCTCCTTGGTTTACCAATTCGATGAGCTCCCTCTTCTTTTTGTCACTTGCTGCATATTCTTCTGCCTTTTTAATCATATTTTCGATTTCGTCTTTACTCAATCCACCACTAGATTGAATAACAATTTGTTGCTCCTTTCCAGTGCCTTTGTCCTTAGCTGATACATGAACAATACCGTTAGCATCAATGTCAAAAACAACTTCAATTTGCGGAACACCACGTGGTGCTGGTGGTATACCAACTAATGTAAACGAACCCAACATTTTATTGTCAGTAGCCATTTCACGCTCGCCCTGATGAACTTTAATCTCTACTTGAGTTTGCCCATCAGCTGCTGTTGAGAATACTTGTGATTTTTTAGTGGGAATGGTGGTGTTGCGCGAAATCAATCGTGTAAATACACCACCCAAGGTCTCAATACCAAGTGACAATGGAGTAACATCTAAGAGTAAAACGTCAGTAACATCACCCGCCAATACGCCACCTTGAACAGCAGCGCCAACAGCAACTGCTTCATCAGGATTAACTGATCGAGATGGTTGTCGCCCAAATAAGTCTTGGACTGTTGACTGGACCTTTGGCATACGTGTCATACCACCAACCAGTAATACTTCACCGATTTCTGACTTAGAAACCTCAGCATCGGATAAGGCTTTCTGACATGGTTGAATAGTTCGCTTAATAAGATCTCCCACCAATGACTCCAATTTCGAACGTGTCATTTTTAGGTTCATATGTTGTGGTCCAGATGAATCCATTGTAAGATATGGCAAATTGATGTCAGTTTGTTGGGAAGAAGACAATTCACATTTTGCTTTTTCTGCAGCTTCCTTTAGACGCTGCATCGCCATAGGATCCTTTGTTATATCAATGCCTGTATCTCTTTTATATTCAGCAACCAAAAAGTTAACAATAGTGTTGTCAAAGTCTTCGCCACCAAGAAGAGTGTCACCATTAGTAGATTTTACTTCGAAAACACCCTTTTGTATTTCCAAAATGGAAATATCAAAAGTTCCACCGCCCAAATCATATACGGCAATGCTAAAAATAAAATAAAAATCTATTAGAGACTACCAGTAGATAAGTCGTGTTCCTTACATCTTGTCATCGGTTTTGTCCATACCGTATGCCAAAGCTGCAGCAGTAGGTTCATTGATAACGCGCAAAACATTTAAGCCAGCAATTTGACCAGCATCTTTTGTAGCTTGACGTTGTGAATCATTGAAATAAGCTGGTACAGTGATGACAGCATTTTTTACTGGAGTGTTAAGATATCCTTCAGCGGTTTCCCTCATTTTCATTAAAATAAATGCTCCAATTTGAGATGGCGAATAAACTTTTCCATCTGTAGCTGAAACCCAGGCATCGCCATTTGATGCTTTAACTACTTTATATGAAAGGTTCTTTAAATCTTTCTTAATTTCAGGATCATCAAAGCGGCGACCGATCAAACGTTTCGTAGCATAGAATGTATTTGCTGAGTTTGTTACGGCTTGTCGTTTTGCTGGCATGCCCACCAAACGTTCACCATCTTTTGAGAATGCAACATGTGATGGCGTTGTGCGAGCACCTTCAGCATTTTCAATAACCTTGGCTTGTTTACCCTCCATAACAGCTACACATGAATTTGTGGTGCCCAAGTCAATACCAATTACGGCACCTTTAACTTCGCTTGATCTGATAAATTTCAAAAAGTACAAAAATATAAGATATACCGTTATACAACTTGGACTTTATTTAAGATAGACTAAAGTTAGATTTGGGTATGATTTCAAAAAAAAATATCAATATCTATTTTTCCGTCGAATGAACAAAATGCGTTCTTCCCATGAGTTTCCAAGGTAAGTTTAGAGTTGCGATTTAACAAAACCTTCTGAGTGATAGAACTTATATTTGGAATAAAACACATATAAATTAAGTTTGAGTCCAATTCTTAACATTAAAGTGGATTTAAGTTTACAGTTTAAAAATAATTGCCGGCATATATCCACCACTAGTTGTAATAAATTACATTAGATTAGAACTATTGCTAATCAGCAAATACTAGTGCTTCACATATCCACTCTAAGAATAATCAACACTTTTATCCTTAAAACTCATATTTTCTTCTATACATATGTATGTAAATTTCTAAGTTCGGAACCCCTTCATTTTCTAACAAATATTTGGTCCATTACTATTTTAGTTTTTTGTCGTGCTAAGCAATATAAATATACATACTTACGCTCTCACATTTTGTAAATAATTTTTTTAAACAAAAACAGGCAAGGCCCTATTCTACCTTTTCAGTATCTCTCTCAAATTTTGATTTGTTACTTACCTTGTTATCGGAATATTGTGTCAAACAAAAAGTTTTTCAAATTCCCCACATAAAAGCATGTTTGGTTATAATAAAAACGTTCTATATTTCCATGCGATTCTCTAATTAAAATTTTTTGTTTCAACAACCCAGCGACATATAAGCTAAGTATTCTGAAAATTCATCGATAAAAAGTAAGTAATTGGTAACGTGGGTTTCATCGAATCGATTTATTTTTTTTATAAATTTTTTGATTTAATTTTAACTATACAATTTTGTTTTGTATTACATCTGTAGCCGATCTAGCTAAGCAACGGGATCGCATTAAAACTATGTATTCTAGAAACGAAGCAGATTCACTTTTCAATTGAACTAAGTGGGTGCATTCATTTTATAAACAACAAATTTAAACTAACAAATGAAAGGTCTCTGGTATATAAAGGTTTAATGTGGAAGTGATGTTATAAATTAAATTTTACTTTTAAGTGATAAGTAGATGATTTCGTCATACATTCTTGTATTGAATCATTTTTTATCCCATTAGTATAAAAACCCAACGCTTAATCGTTATCATTTTTTGACGTAAGAATTCACATCATGAATATTTCAAAGCTTTGATAAATTTACAATTTGCGTATTACACAGCTGTAGTTAAAATTTTTTTGATTTCTAGCAAAAACTATTTTGCGTAAAACTAAATTTTAAAAAATTAACTTCAAAAAGATTGAAAAATCGCTTAAAAAACACATAATATTGAGAACATTGTCCATATGTATATCACGGCCAGAATAAATCGAAAGTTTTCAGATAATTGCGAACAGCAATGGGTTACATAACCCCATTTTGTAAGTTACTACGCTACTGCTCCAAGAAAGGCGGCTTTGGGTAGAATGATCAATCGAGTTTCGAGATTTTTTCATTTAAATAAATACATGAATCATTAAATTTGTAACTTACTTGTGGCGCACAGTTGAAAGTCCATTGCAGCTAATCCTGGGCAAATACTAAAATTAAAAATTTTTATCGAAATTAATTAAAAAAACACAAAAATATTATTATTTGTACAAGATTTCTTCATTGTGAAATATGTACAGATGAATTATATAAAAATAAACGCAGCACCCCATAGGGGGCCGCGGAAAACGTACGTTCTCGAATATGCTAGAAATCGACGAACTTTGTCCGGCCAGCCAACCGGCATTGCGCTGGGCAACAAGACGCGGAAAAAATTTCGTTGCACTCAACATTATTTTAATTTAAAATGTTTTAATTTATCTGAATTGAATTATTGTATGTAACACAATTAAAAACTTTTGCACAAAATTTGATAAATTTTCTTTGACGTCGCAAGTAACATGTGAACTGAGAAACTGCACGTTTTCCAAAAGGAAAGAGTTCCACTATTGAGTAAAAAGTAGTAGAAAACTACAAGAATGTTCTGTAAAATTACGTTAGCAGTGTGTTGACAGTAGTGTTTGATATATGACACTAGTGTTATTTAATAATTATCACAAATAATACGTGCTATCAACTTGCAATTGAAGGCACAACTAGACCATGCATGCCTTGACTGAAGTCAGCATATGCAACGGTGCGAAAACAACTACAACGTACTTAACAAAAAGTTTCGTTCAATTTCTACAAATGTCTTTTCCTTAAGAAATTAAGCGAATTTGAAAGCAAGTTGAGCGTATTTTGAAAACAAGAATTGATTATGTTTTCTAAATTCCATATATTATCAAAAAAAAAAGAATATAATGTCAACTGACTTTGATGCTGACATCGACTTAGAAGAGAATTATTATGAATTCTTATATCTGCCCAAAGATGTAAGCGGTAGAAGAAAAAATTAAATTGAATTTGATTTTTCCGCCGTCCGTCGCGATTTTGTTTGCTTGAACGGATTTTATGAAGGATTTTACCATTGACGGTTTTTACGCTGCTGTTGAAATATGGACACTATAATAAACACAACTTTGTGTTCGAATAAGGTCAGTGCGATTTCGAAATCAAATGAACCACTGTGCATGTTGTTATTTTTACTTTTGTTTCAATTTGACACTTCACAAAAGTTTATGAATTTTATGTTTTCCAATTTAATATAATAAAAATAAAATTATTTAAACGATTAACTGGATTAATACAGCCATTCTATATCATTGTTGTGGAAAAATTTTTGTTAGTAGCCTATGTGAAAATGTTATGTGAAAAAACGCTAAAATGTAAACAAAAATGTACGGAAAATTCAGAAATTCCACAATTTAGAACAAAGAAATGCCCGTTGTCTGAATTTCAATTAGGTTACGTAGATTTAATTAGAATTTTCTGGGATAAAATGCTACAGTCCAGTTGGGAGTAAAAATGTTGGTTTCTTCCATACAAAAAGTGACATCACACCACACTATACAACTCCACTTTTATTAGAAGTTTAATCGCTGGACAAAATGTTTTTTTTAACCAAAACTGACGTTTTGTTGTGCTCGATTGACAATTGGCGAAGAAGGAAATAATAGAGAAAGAGTCATCTTGGATCGCTCCAACCATGTAATTGAAACATGATGATGTTTAGATTTTGGTTGTTCGAAAAAGGTCAGTCGATTACGAAAAGCAATTGAGGTTATTTTGAAGACAAGAAAGAAAATTTATTATTATCTTTTCTAAATTCCAAATTTTACTCAAAAATTGTGAAATTAGCGTAAATGCAGCTAGCAAAAAATAGACTGTAAAATGTCAACTGACTTTGATGCTGACATCGACTTGGAAGAGAATTATTATACATTCTTAAATCTGCCCAAAGATGTAAGCGGTAAAAAAATTACATCAAAAAATTAGAATGACCCTTTTTTTAAACTGCAGGCAACAAATGATCAGATAAACACTGCCTACCGTAAATTAAGTCGTATTTATCATCCAGACAAACATGTGGATGTGGAAAAGAAGCAAAAAGCAGAGCTGCTGTTTAATAGAACCAAGAAAGCCTACGAAGTCCTATCAGACCCGCATAAACGAGCCATTTATGACTCTGTTGGCGTTAAAGGTCTTGAAACAGATGGATGGGAGATCATACATCGTACGAAAACACCGGCGGAAATACGTGAAGAATATGAAAATTTGGCTCGCAAAGCCGAGGAGCGAAAACTGCAACAGCGTACTAATCCGCGTGGCAATGTAACTATTAATGTTAATGCAACTGAAATATTTTCACCATATGATGATTCAGAGTAAGTTTAGTGTTGGTTAGATCCAAATCCAGGAAGAGACTGCTTTACTATTTTCAGGTTCCCAAAAATCGAAGTTTCCTCAATGAGCATTTCACAGTCTATTGACTCGCCCATCACACTTAAGGATACTATAACCATGAACGGAAACTTGTATTCTTCGAATGGAAACGGAGGTGGAGGATTTATGGTTTGTGGAAGGCGCCTTATTAACAAGGGCTGGTTGGAACTGGATGTCGGTGCCGGCAATGGTCCAGTGTTGGGAGTCAAAGGTGCGTATGTGGAAAACTGAAAGTTCTCAAGTGAAAAACTTGATGGTTACTGCAAACAATAAATTTTGATGTTATTTGCATCTTTTGACTATGGAATTTCATGATAACTAAACGGTCCTTTACTCAGTAACCTCTCGAGATCATCAGAACGAGACAGGCTTTTTACAGAAAGCTTACACCTTAATATATAAAATAGTATTTAGACTCAAATATATTTATATATATATATATATAGGGCCTCAACCAAGCTTCATCATGTGCGCATTTTTAATTTTTCATTAATTTGTTGTTGAAATTCATGTCTCCATTTTCCACCTTTTCACAGATTTAGCTCATTTTATTGCATTTATTGAGCTATCAGTCAATTTGCTTTCTTTTTCTATAACCTTAATTATAATTTTTTTTATTTGATTCATATTTTCCGAGTAAATTAACAAAAAATGGCCGAACTTTAAGCGGCACCAATGTAAACTGACCACTATATACAGCGGGTAAAATGAGGTTTTATTTGCCTTAGGGTCTTAGGTATACGGTATTCCGTATACGATTCATTCACGAAATTTCAACTCGCATATTTGTATACTTAAGTCCATCCAGGGCTGCACTGTCAGGCCAAACTTTAAGCACATTGATATAGGACTCACTTATATGCAAAGTCCCCCAGTATGTTTGTTTTTTTTTTTAATAAATTATTTTTTCTTTAAAAATCTTGACAAAAATAGGCGGTCGAACGTTAACTTCAACTTTAACCGTCAATGGTGGAACATCACTTAATTTTCGTGAAAATGGTGTGATTCCTGCATTTGTGTCAACGTTAGCAGTACAGTTGGATAAACATACAGTTGGTTCGCTGACATTTAACGCTAGTTCACAGTCTTCAATGTCGACGCAACTTGACAGCAGCTCAGAAAAATATGCTTGGAGTACATCAGTTGTAATTGGCAGTCCGCACATTTATTTTAGTATTGCTTATACGCGCAAAATGATTGAAAATGAACTCAAGTTAAAGGTAGCTTTAAAGTAAGCCAGCAAATTATCTATAAGATATTGTCAATTTTTTACACAAAAGCTTTATAGATAATAAATTAACTGTAAATATTATTTTCATTGCAGGATTGGTACATTTGGTTTTTTAGCCGAATATGGAGCAGAAAAAAAAGTATCCAAATACAGTTCCGTATTTGCTTCTGTTTCATTAGGAGTTCCTACGGGTGTTATACTTAAGTTCAAGTATGTCCTTATTAAACAAATTTTACAGTAATTATTTTTATATCTTTATGTTTCAAGACTAATTCGATCAAATCAATCGTATGTTTTTCCGATTCATTTGAGTGAAGAAATTGTTCCAGCAGCAGTTTTCTATGCGACAATCACACCTGTATGTGTGTGGTTTTTGCTAAAGAAATCCATCATTGATCCCATGAACGAAGAGAGAAAAAACATTGAACTTCAGAAAACAAAACGGAATAATGAACACCGAATGACACTAAAAAAAGAGGAAGCGCGGGCTGCGGTTGAGTTAATGCAACACACATACGAGCGAATAGTTGCAGAGGAAACTAGTCAGGGTGGTTTAGTTTTTGAAAAAGCAATATATGGAAAATACAATAAGGATGATAACATCTTTGAACGTGATCAATTTATTGATGTGACAATTCCTCTGCAATGTTTAGTAAAGGATAAGAACTTAGTGCTATACAAGGCATCCAAGGTCAGAGAATTTTTTTTTCCTAATTACAATTTACTTAACTCCACATTTATTTACAGAGCGAGCTTCCTGGCTTTTATGACCCTTGTATCGGTGAAGATAAAGTCCTGAAAATTGAATACACGTTTAATAGTCAAAATTGTATCACTATAGTAAATGATATGGATTCAGTTATATTACCGCCTTTAAGATCTTAAAAATATTGGAAAATTGTTCAAAAATGTTTTTACTTATATAATATGTAATAACATTTCAAAAAGCCTTTTCGATTTTTTGGAAAAAAAACCAATTATGTTTTATTGTTTCTCTAATTTATCCCATTTGCCCTGCAAATATTGAAATAACTATAACTAAAAAGTAGAATGAGGGACAAAATTTATCCTGCACAGAAAACAGGGAAGTCTCATATCAAAAATATCAAACGGATCTAAATAAAAAGATACACAAAGCTTATTGGCGCAACAGCCAATAAAGGGTCTGGCTTAGTATAAACCAGTCTTACAAAAGTAATCCAAACCAAAAAATATCTTATATCGTTTGATCCAAGCTTTTAAAACAAAATTTAAAGTTATTTTTTATCAGATATTTAAGCCGTAAGTTCCAAAAAAGCCATTAGACCGGTAAATTTTTAGCCCTTTTACAATAATATAACTCATGAGAAAGAGTTTCATTCTAATAATTTTTCACTATGTTAGTAAATATCCATATATGTAAGTCAACGATTAGACACAGAAACTCTTGACGAAAAGTTTTCTTGTTTGTTCGCAAGAGAGGAGAAACGAAAGGATAGTGTACAGAATTTGTTGTACGCGGAAATTCTCTTTCATTCTGTTCGTTCGGTGATATTATGCGTTGAATTTACGTTCGTTGTGGCGGGTTGACGCAGTAAGTCGACGTTTACACAAGTAAATTCTGTGAAGGAAATTCTTGTCTATTCTCTTTTGTGCTTTTTGTTTTGCATTTGCGACAAACGAAAAGAAAAGTTTCTAAAATTTCATAATAAAATTTGCAACATTGCTGTTTATTTCCATTGAGTTTGACAGTTTGTTCCTTTTCACATAACTTGGAATGTACAAAATGACGCAATGGTCAATGATTGACGATTGGTCGTATTTTTTGATCAAAAGCGCTGACTAGGCTTACTAGATTCAAATTGTGCTTCACCTGGACATTTAAAAAAATTAAAAAAAAAAAATCGGAATTTTTCTGGACACTTAAGAAACAATTTGCGTGTTTTATTATTTTATATAAAAGGCCAACAAAAAAAGTTTTATAAATATTTTTGGTTCAAAATTGGCTAAAGAGCGCAAATCTTGTCTGAAATTAATATTTTTTTTAAATGAAACTTATTCAATTTCGGGTTTTTTAAATCGCTTATAATAAAAAAAAGATATTGTTGTTTGTAACAGCGGTAAAGGGCCGTCTATTTTTGTGACTAGGAGTGTATATAAATGCACTCGCTAAAATGTGAGATGTTAACAAAAGTGTTAACCATTAAAAATTTTCGTACATTTTTTCCTATTTGGTACACTTTCTCAGCAAATTTGGTACAGGGAAAAAAAATGTCAAGTGGCAACCATGATTAGCGCCCTCAGCTTGACAGATGTAAAAAGAGACAAATATACTGTTATTAATTGAAAAGAAAAGACTCAATAAATTGAATTGAATTGAAGACCGACCAGTTTGTTGGTGGAATTAGTAGGTAGTGCAGACACTATTTAGCATTACCAAATGGATAAGTTCAATGTGGACTCCAATTGGTGTGCACCTATAAGTAATAACGGACCATAGACGTTTAAAGCTGGCATCGAGATTTTGTAGTTCGACTACTACTTGCTAAAAAAAGGTTATTGGGCATGGGGTTGTTTACATTCACAAAGACTACGGGACTGAAAATACTGATATGCGGTGTACTCATGCTGGTCTTCGTCAAGAAGACAGTATACGACAATTCTGTGATTACGGACTACATTTCCATATCTAAAGTCAACAAAAGTGTTTACACCGAAGTGGCTCGCAGTCGACATAAGGGGTTGAACACTAGCAATGAGTCCTACAAATTTCCATATGCGTACAGCTTTAAATTGCGAAGGAATAACACATTTCTCACAGAGTGTTTAGATCCGGATCCTGACGAAGGTAAAATGTATTACATGCATATATAAACAACTCCTATCTTATGTTTGCAAGTTTTGTGTAGAAAATTAACTAACGAATAATGCAATGAAACAAATTTGAAAGCATTGATCGCTCATTCTTTAGTTTTGCTTTAGTTTAGCTATTCAATTTTTTTTTATAATAAAATATTTTGATTCGAACTGCAAAAAGGAGTAGTCTGATGGCAACTTATGTCCTGGAAGCATTTTCCATGAGGAGGTTCTCTGGATGTTTTGTCAGCTCTGGGAATCGGCTCCAAGCTGCCACCATAACCACAAGGCTTCCCATCATTTTTAATAAATAAAAGTCATAAGTCTGTCAAAGGATACGCTAGCCAAACCGCTGTCCTAGCTTCAGAACATAAGTTTTTAACAATGTAGGTTAAAGCAAAAAAAATGTGAATTTTAATAAAGTGCGGCGCAAGGGACTTATGTTCAAGGTAATAAGCTACTTCCTAACAATACACTAGCACTTTTAAGATTCCTATCTCATAGGACGCCAGTTGCGAGTTTAATATAAAGACTACCTTTCAAATTATGTAGACATATTTGCATATTTGGCCCAATCCTATACCTTATTTACATTTCTGATTTGCCAACAAGCAAATCTCTACTTTTGCTGATAACACCGCAATCTTGTTTTGTCACGCAGACTCTCATATTGCGTCACACATGCGTCTCGTTGAAACATCTCTATCGAAAATTGTAAAGCACTTTGCCAAAGTACAAATAACTAGCAAAAGTGTTATCTTTGACTTTGCCAAAAAACAAATACCCTATATTGCACAGTAAAAAAAAGAGTGAGTCTTAAATTTTTAGTAAAATGGTATTTCTTCCATCTCGCTACGTGCTGACTGGTTTGACTAAACGTACTCACATTGGATTTGGTAAAATCGTGGTTGTAGCGATACGCTACTATCCCATACTATACGTTACATCACATTAACGTTATTTTGAAATACAAGCTAAAAAATCTTTGTTGGAACTAACTTTTTATTATTACCAATGACATGGGAAAGATCGAAAATGGGTTTTAATCATAACCAATAGTGATCCGGGCTGCTCAAAGGGGCCAATTACGGTCGATTTTGTAATGTTTTGCACCAATCGATGGGAAAAGCTCGAAAACGGATTTCGGACATCTCCAGCGGCAGCCAATTTTCATAACAACTTTTTTTGCACCAATCGAGGAGCGGTCCCGGGTTATCGATTGGCAAAAGAAAGTTATGATAAATGGTCTGAAAATCAAGTTAAAGACCTCTATTGATTTGAAAGTAACACATACTCTTAGAACTGATAGAAGAATAACATAAAAAATCAAAGAAAAAAATTGTATGTCGAAGATATTTTAGGAAATTATTTTTATAAACTAATGCATTTTTAAACAAAAATAAAATTATCTTTTCTTAACCCCACAGTTTTTGAGATATTTCAGTTCAAAAAAAAAGCAAAGCGTGCAGCTATTTAAAAAATGGCCGATGCATAAGTTCATATACTAAATTCTAAAAGTCGAAAAGAAATTCGAAATTTGTATGTAAAAATCCGTAAAAAGAAGTAAGTCTCGTCCAAATAAACAAAAAAAAATGTCTGTACATATGCTATTATGAGAAAAGTACCAAATCAGACCTTATGAATTTTTGTCCAATTTTGGTGACTGTGGTTTTTTCTATTTATAATTTAACTTAACATAAAAAAGTTTTTTAAAAATTGCTTTTATCTTCTCTTAAAGGCGGTACTATAACACCAAACGTAACCTTAGAGGCTCTCGATATTGTGGAAGAAAAATTATCACCACTGTTAAGACCTGGTGGTTGGTTCCAACCATTTGAATGCAAAGCTAAACACCGTGTGGCTATTATAGTGCCGTTTCGTGACCGCTATGCACATTTATCAATATTTTTAAAAAATCTTCATCCATTTTTAATGAAACAAAATATCGAATATAGAATATTTATTATCGAACAAACAAATGGAAAACCATTTAATCGCGCTGCTCTTATGAACATTGGATATTTGGAAGCATTGAAATTATTTTTGTGGGATTGTTTTATATTTCACGATGTTGATTTGCTGCCTTTGGATGATCGTAACTTGTACACATGTCCTCGCCAGCCTAGACACATGTCTGTAGCTATTGATACCTTCCAGTTTAGGTAGGCTATTCAGTAATTAATTTTATTTATTTATAAAATTTCATCTAAATTTTAAAGGTTGCCTTATAAAACCATATTTGGTGGTGTATCTGCAATGACACGCGAACATTTTTTGGCTGTAAATGGTTTTTCTAACTCATTTTTTGGTTGGGGTGGAGAAGACGACGATATGTCCAACAGGTATGTAACCTTTTGCTTGTTAACTTTTATAAATTATAACATTCAAGTATTTGAAACAATATAAACATAAATCTTATTAGATTTAATAATCACAAAAAAAAAGTAAAAAATACATGCATTTTACCAAAACAATAACATTCCCTTCAGTGTCGCATCTACACTAGATCATGTACTTTATTTTAGTTTTCTCCAAGTATCTTTACAACAATTTAATAAATTAAGACTGTTCCCAAAATTAATAAAGACTCCCCAGTAACTTTTCTTAAATGATAATTTTTCCAATAGTAAATCTTTATTGAAATTAACATTTATCTATCTCGTTATGACGACGACGAATAGTTATAAACACTTTCAAATTTGCACGATTCGAGGGAGGTGACTTTCAGCAAATTCTGATTTTGTGCTCCTGCAGTCAATGTAGTCCTTTTAATTTGCATTATGTTGCAATGTCGATGTCAAATACTTCAATAAAGCACGCGGAGCACTAATTATATATAATATTAATAATTTCTTTCCCAAGTATTTTATTAACTATTTTTTTGTTTTTCAGATTAAAACATGCTAATTTATATATAGCAAGATATCCTATAAACGTAGCTCGTTATATGATGTTAAGTCATCAAAAAGAACGCGCAAATCCAAAAAGGTTTTTAAATATTTGTGTGACGCTTTTGTATTTAATATTAACTTTCAAATTGGATTTATTACAGGTTCGAAAATTTAGTGAATGGAGCTAACAAATTTGAATTAGACGGACTTAATTCAATTAAGTATGAAATTTATAGTATGAAAGAATTGCCAATATTTACTTGGTACTTAGCAGAACTCAAAATATCCGATCAAAGGTGTCAATCTTGATTTAGTTATCATATATAGATACATAGAAATTATATATCAAATTTTTTTGTTAAAGTTTTTTTAGTAAAATATTTTTTTTTTTTTAATGTAAATATTTATACATATGTAACAAACATACGTTATGTTCAAAAGTTCAATAGAAAAAACCACATTCCATGAGCAATATAACTTAAAAAATATATTAAAATCTCTTTTATATATCTTGCTCAAAACTCCCCTGTGATTGACTTAATAATATATAGAAAATTCATCTCTAGTATGGTTCATTTAAAATGTACGTAAGAAATCAAACTTATTTGGTTTGGTTGTTAGGATTATAATTTTTATTAAATTTATGTTAATACAATGTATTTTACAATAATAACAATTTAAAGCAACAATTTTGCAACTTTTTAAAATTTCACAGTTTAAATAATATTGAACAATAAAAAAAATTTATTATGTATATAGAAGAAAGTTGAATAAAATCATATTTTATTTCATTTAAAAATATTTATAGTTTAATTTTTTACTCTGATTACTTTTGCTTTAAGCTCGAACCTATGCTTTTTTCTAAACATTAACTATTTTTATTTAGTACTCCAAAGCAGGGTGTTGTAATTATTACAAAAGAAGCCACACATAATATATTGTTCACTAACACACGTTGTGAATTAATGCAGCAGATATACATATTAACATAAAATAAAATACAAAGTTACAAATAAGAGTGTAGCTTTGTTCTAAACTTTGAAGTCAAATTTGAAACAATGGTTATCAATGGAAAGAAAATATACAATAATTTTGGCAAAATATATATTGAAAACATTTGCATATAGTATTAGGAGACTGTTTTTAATTTTAATGTTTTACTTCTTAGCAAGAGTTATTTTTAATTTTGTTAAGGATCAATAATTTTTTTGTACAAAAGTTTTATTAGAAAAGTTCTGATTTTAATAATTGTTAAGAATAGTATTTTCTAAACAAAATTTTTCACTGGGCTTTAAGTACTGCGAAATCGGCGAGTCCTCGCAAAATACTTATGAGGAAATGATCTGAGTTTCCGAAGCTAAATTTATTTGTCATATGACTTTGACTGCCTACAACATTATTTTACCATTGCACTTTGGCACAAATATTTAAAAAAATGTATATTATTTTTATTATTTTTTTCATATGCAAGCAAAAGTATATGTATATGTTTTATATATGTACATATGTATATTTTCCAGCATAAATCTTAAAGGTTTAATTTTTTGCAAAAAACAAAAAAAAACTTAATAGCTGCCGTTACAAACAAAATTAATTTTGTTTAATAAATATTCATTAATCTTTTCTACGCACCGGAAAACTAAAAAAATAAATGTTGGAGTGCTGTTTTTATGGCCGTATTTTCTTTCAAGAATCAACATTAAATTAAAAAATTAGTAAATAAAAATCAATATATTCTTCTAAAGAGTCATTAAACACATTTTTTCTCCTTTCGACCAAAACCTTTAAACAAATTTTGACCAGACCACCAATATTCGAGTACACTTATACGAGTATCAGTTAATTTTGTTATTCAGTTATTATATTCGTTTTTTTTTCATTTGGTTTTGCAAAACTTCAATTAAATTGACACTTTTCTCAATTTTTGTTTTTGTTAATTTTTATCTTCATTAGTATATACATTCGAGAAATAGTTAGAATTTCGCAATGGCGTTTTGTTAAACTTTTTTGGAAGCACTTTTACTTTACATAATTGAACATGGCATTGCACAGCATAGTGGTAAGCAGACTGGAACAACAGCACCTCCTGATTTTGTTTTTGTTTTCGATCTGGAACCAGATTCGTACTCATAATTGCCTGATCCCTTGGCCCAACGTCCCTATTTAAAAAACAAAAATTTATGATCATATACATATGTAAGACTTTTATGTAATTCTTTGGAACTTTACTTACGCCACCTGCCGAACCAGCAGACATTTCCTCACGTTGGGTTAACTTCATTTCGTGACCAGGTGGATAATAGACTTCCTTACCAGCTTTGTTAATGCTGGGTATTTTTTGTTGATTAGGTGATGCGACTGCTGTTTCAACTTCCCTCTTGCGATGTGGTATTTCAATATCAGATCTATCTACTGTGTCACCCTGTAATTGTTATATTCCAAAAAAAAAAATATTGTTAAACCGCATTTTATAAATTTTTCCTTTTATTGGAGATGCCGAAACAAAACTACATATACAATACATACATTTCCAAAGGACTGCATTAAGTCATCAATTCTTCGTGGGGGATTTCCATTAGCAACCGGATAACTAATGCCATCTACTGGAAAAGGTGCTGGCTGTTGAACTGGATATGATGAACCATAGTCTGGACTTTGGCGAGTGTTTGTGTTATTTGTTACAGAATATTTATGAACAATCGTCGAATTATTTGGTGGATTTTGTGGTGGATATCTATCATGAGGAGGATAGCCAATAGGTGACAATTTTTGGGGACTTCCAATTGGCTCATTCGGACCGCTGGGACTACCTGGGCTACCTGGACCAATTGGACCTCCAGGTCCATGGCTGGTATTAGTTACGTTTGACTCATGATAATAGTATCTATTTGTTATTGGTCCTTGAGGAGGATAATTCGCGCCTTGAGGTGGTGAATAATTTACATTTTGCGGTGAATAATTCAAGTTTTGTGGTAGTGTGCCACGATAATATGGTGGCTCTTGCGAAGAATGCACATTTTCAGTTGTGTTAACTTTATATACATAGGTTTTATTTGTGCCTCCAGGATGTCCGCCAGTCGGACTACGATGTTGTTGTAATGGTGGCAAGTCATTACGAATCACATTCGTTTCGATGTTATCTCTTACTTCTTTTGTATAATTGGTAACAATTGGAATCTCCTCATTTCTCTTGACAGTAGAATAACTTTCAGTATTATAGACGACAGTCTTCGGTGTGGTATTTATTGTTGTTGGTGGTGGTGATCGTTGATTAATCAGATGATTTGTTTCGTTACGTTGAATAGTATTATAACTATTGTTGTTGTAAAGAAGCGTGTGATTGGTATTGACTTCTGTAGGTGAGTTGCCTGGTATCTCATAAGTGAATGTACGTACTGTAGTTGTCACTTTCGTGCCCGGCAATGGTAAGATATCATCGGATAGTGCCATATTTTGCAAATCCTTTGATAAAGTGGTCGAATTAGATTGACCAACAGGAATTGACTCAACATTTTCAAAAGTGCGGCTGCTTTCATAGATTTTATTTTTACTTCCGTAAACATCAGGTATATTTCTACCTATGGAAATCAAATAATTTTTATTTTAGTTTTCAATTACCAATATGTATTAGAGCCGAGCAAAAATTTGAAATCTGAGAATCATTTTGGTGCATGCACCAATTTGATATCTTTTAAACTGCGCGGACTCAACGCAAAAACCGTTTTATAAGAATATTTAAAAGTTTGGATTTTTAGATTTTTTCCAACATTTTTCATAATTATTCTCAAGCGGCAGATAAAGACCTCGCAGAGCTTGGGGCTAGTGACTCATAGGGAGCTCTTTTTTTTTAAAACTTTCATATAATCTCACAACCTGTTTTTTCCTTCTGTATTTAAGAAGATGACGAAACACCTTCAAATTGCTGATCAAAATCAAAAAGATAAAGCTGGACTTCCCTGAGAAAAACTATATGAAATTAATCACACATTTCAGCCCTAAAATCACAAAGAAAATTTTCCATAAGCTTTTGATTTTGACCCAGACCAAAGATAGTAACTGTTGACCTTTTCTTTTGCTCATCACACTGAAAATGGAGAGACCAAAGGGGCCTTCAAAAGGATATCGTTATGACATTTTTTTTTCTCATCACATTTAAAATAGCTGGAACAACGGGGTTCTCAAATTGATTTTGTGATATAGGAACTGATAATTTTTGTAATGTATCAAGTGTTGAGCATTTTTTTGTTTTGCTCTCAAAAATCGCTTAATTGCGTTGAATCCACTCTGAAAGATATCAAACTGGAACGAATAGGAAAAAACTTACTTGATCCATATGTTACATCTTTAAGTTGATATTCGTCTCTTTTGAGAGTGCTGGGCTTGCTGTAATATCCACTAGATTTCAACGTGGAATAGTCCGATGTAGCAATATTTTCAATTTCGATTGGTACTTGGTTTGTTCCGGTTTGTTGGGAAGTCTTAACAACACGTGTTGTTCTGCTTACTGAGCCAGGTGGTTCATTCCTCTCGCTGTTTTGCATTTAAAAAACACAAGAATAAAAATTAACTCTGGTAAAAAAGAGGCTATGTAAAATACATAAGATTCCGTTTGAATAGAGTGTATATTTTGTGCATTGGGCCAACCCAAATAAAAGAACACCAACAAAAAATTACTCCACCCTTGTTGAAATGTGTTCCAATATATTATACCAACATACGTGGCAGTTGAACTGATAACGGATATTTAGTAGAATCGGTAGCAAATATTGGTTTCTTCCAACTTTTAATATTAGAAAAACATGCCTTCTTTCTCCAGGCTTACTTCTTTATTTTCCACTTGTAAGCCATCACGGGAGGCTTTCTTCTATTCGCGACAGGCCCAATAACGATTAAATTATAAAAAAAACATTTCATAAAAGGCATAAGGGCGTGGCAATTTATCTGTTTCATACTCCTTCTAGATATTTTTATTATTTTAGTCATAATATTGACTTTTCTTTTAATCAATGGATAACGTTTGTAATAAAAAAAAAAAAATTTTAGCCCTCATTTGGATTTGAAAAATATGGCCTTCCTATCATATTAACATGTAGCACCGAAAGGGGAATGGGTAGGCAAAATATAGCAAAGCATATGTAGTATGTTTGGTTTATAGTCAAATTTAATTCAAACTGTAAAATTTGTATTTCGAAATTGATGTTTCATTTAATACTTACATGGTTCTGTAATTTAAAGTCGTTGGCACCAAATCTAAAAAAGAAACAAATTAGAAGTAAGTAAATCACTGAAATGTAGCAGAACTCCTTATACAAGGAAGTTGGGAACTATATGATATTGAAAGCTTTTTTAGAAAGCTATCGTTTTTAGCACGTTTCCCCAGTTTTGAGAAGTAGACCTTAAAATCTTTTTTATGAAAGATAATTTATATTAATTTACCTATATCTTTTGTATGCTCTCTTTCATTTTTCAGATCCTCCAGTAATTCATCTAGTTGATCAATATTTTTATCTGACGATCTGTCTAGATAAGATGCATTATTATTTCCAGAGCTAGAGTACTGGTAAGATGATTTCTTATACGCATATCCTTTGCCATCCTATAATTGTTATTTAACAAAATGTAATGATAAACAGGGAAACAATTATTTTAATTTTGGTTACCTTTCCCTTCCACTTTGATGGTGAATCTTGAAAAGATGATGAATAATTTTCAGTGGTTACATGCTGCAAGTCCATTCTATGTTTTCTAAAAATATAGAGATTTAAAATAAATCAGACTTTAAGCTCAATATTTTTTACAAATTAATCTAGTAATGCCATCTTATTTTATTTACTAAAAGCTTCAATTCTTTAAAAAAATAATCTGTCTAATAAGTAGTAAAATAATAATCTGTCTAATAGTCAAATGAAGAGTCAAAGTTCAGTAATTGAAACATCACCGCTAGAGATAGTCTGTTTTGTTTCAATCAAATTTTTTTATTAAAAAGAGTTAATTAAAATTATACCGTTGTTCGGACCTTAATAATGTTCTCATAATTTTTATTCCTTCAAAATTTATATTTAGCCTTTTGGTGGTAACTACCAAAAATACTAACGCTACTAATTAGGCACATACGCTGAAATAGTAAAATAATAAACGATAGGACCTGGATAAATGGAACCTCTAGGGACTAATATTATTGTTCGATTTATAGCGATTTATAACTCACATGTAACTCGCATTGTTTATGTGCAATGCCTACAAAATTGGGTCATCAAACGTTTTCATGCTGAGTATAATTGCATTTACTTGAATAGCCCACTCTTATAAAACACTAGGGAGGTTGTTAAAAAATAAACTTATGCAGATAGCCTTAAAATGGTAGTAATTTTCAAGAAGAAATGATTTGTTAAACTCCAAATTTGTGGAAGTTAGTTGTTTTTAACTCGGTTTTATTTTCAAAAAATCTATTAAAAGTCACTTCCATTGGTATTAATATACTTATGCACAACATGACGTATGAGTGACATTATCACATAGGAAATATTTTTGAATAGCTACAACTGCAACTATTACAAAAATCATGAAATTTAATGGCTTAAGTATTCGAATAGAGTGATTTTTTTTTTTTGAGGAAAATTGTAAAGATGTATTTATTATTTTTATATATTCGATTTGAAAAAAGTTACAATTGAAACACAAGTAAAAGTACTGAATTTCTGCCCCGTGTAATCCCATTTTTTTAACCTTCTAGATCTGGCGCTGATAGTTTTAAAGAAACTTTGACTATAATATAGTGCCCAGAGACATGGGGAAATATTTCGACCTGCTAGGCCGAAAGTGCAAAAGTTGTGTTATTGATAACTCTTAAGGATCGGGTAAAAAAATGTTGACTTTGCATTTTCGATTGCTCCAAAAGTAACAATGCGTTTAAAGAAAATATTCGATTGCTTAAAAATCAGCATTTCTGGGTTTTGAGTGAATAAAAATTATCAAAAAAAAAAAACGTCAATCTGCGCCAATCGATAGGAAAAGGTAGAAAATTAATGTTCTAAGTTACCAAAATGGCCACCGACCTCTTCTGTTCTTGACGAAAAAGTGCTACAATCGATGGAAAAAGGTCAAAACGAAATGGTCGACTGGAATTTGGTATCCAATCATAACACGATGCAATGAAGCTGCGTACATAGCAAAATACAAAAAAAATTCAAGTTCATCAGAAATGATCTGAAAAAGGTTACTAATATCCAAAGATTGCCTTATATTATTTATAAAATGATCAATAAAGTTGAAGGCAATATGGATTGAAAAAATTACCCAATTTAACAAAGTTATTTGATCTGATCTGATTAACTGAGCTAACATACAAGAGAACGTTGAGCAAAAGATTTGGAAATGTTAACTCAAACTGCGCAATATGTTTACAAAACCGAAACCAAATGTAATATTAATCTTTGTAATTGAGGTCTTTTCAAGTGCCTATGGCAGTATATTTGAACTCATATGAAATTGTAAAACGATAGCTACTTATAAACGTGTCAGCTGTATTTTAAAATTATTTTTATTACCTTTTGCTTCAATGCATATACAAGGAAATTAATTATCTACCTGAACCATAACTTATATTTAGTAACTAAAACTGAAATTCCTCTTAACTTTTTAAATAATAAATTGCTAGTATATTTGTATATTAGGAACATTAGGGTGTTATTTTTTTTAAATATACTTTTTCCTGAAATTTACATATATATATAATATTTTCAGAACGTTTGACACTAAAGACTATTGCTGATTTATGGTCAAAATTGACTTTAAAATCCTTGATAGTACTTGATTCTGAACAATTTGTCTAGTGACATTTTTAGAGAACAATAAATTATCTAAATAATGATACCAACGGTAGCATTATAACTTTAAATTCGACATTGGGCGTACTCTAAATAGGTTGGTATTCAAATTCGGAAAATTTCTATGGGTGAGGCTTTCTCTTTTTTATAAACTGAAAATTTATCATGTAAATTGCGGAAAATAAGTCAAAGAAAGAGCACCCTAATATATATGTGCATGTATGTTTGTGCATACATACATACATGTATGAAATGCGAGTTTCAATTTTTAGCATAACGCACTTTCTGATAGTTTAACTATGTGGCACAACAGACAGCAGAACATTCAGGTTATAATTATCTACCATTTAACTACGAAAAACGACTTTTAGATACTGTACTGCGTAGGTACTCGTAGGTACTATATTTTAATTCTTAATTCGTATATGTCATTGTCGATATTTTTTGAATTTTCGACACTATTTGATACATTTCTGTTAGGCTTTTATAATCTTATCAATACTATCCCTAACTAATTCCAACTAACTTCATATAAATTACACGGTGCGTTTCCAAGTTATTGGTGCTTTATATTAATTTCGATTATATAAGAGGAGGCACCACTATCAATATAAAATATGGCCTATGACACTTTGAGCTTAAAAAGCATTTTAATGGTGAAACAATGTTTTGAATTAAAAAAAAAATTGAAAATAATATGTAAGCAAACTCATAGTTTCGCTTTATACATATTTTATTATATAGGCAAAGCTAGGTAGGAAACAAGACTTTCCGATTCCAAAAGGTGGAAAATAGATTTTGGACACCATCAGAGACGGTAATTGTAACTCGGGGGAAAAAAATTGTTTGTACCAATTGATGCGGAAATTGATACCATTTCCATTAGTGCAAGCAACATTTTTGGAAAACTGCAATGTAAACAGGCCCTACTTGTATCCAGGTAATATCGAAGATAGTGATCTGCCTCTTTTGATATCCAACATTTATATTCAAACTTTCTACATTAAATGGTGCAAGCGTTTGTTTAAGAAAATTTAGCAATTGTTTTTCCATTTCAATTCCAAATCATGATTCCTGACTTGGAATCGACAAATGAATCAATTCCCTTTGGCATGGAATTAAAAAAGTCAAATTTCGGTTTCTGTAACGAATTTGATTGATTTGGATTGAAAAAGTGGATGTCCAATTCAAATTTCTTTTCAATTTCTAATTTTGATTATTGGAATGGAATCGACAGAGGAATTAATTCCTTTGCCTTTTGAAAATGTCGATTTTAAATTACAATTTCTTGTAATTGGATTTTTTAAGAAATTTAGTTCCCGAAAAAATATTTCCTAACCAGTTTTGCGCTATTGCATGTTGTTATAAGTATACCCAATGGGAAAATCGAACACTTCTTGATGCATTCTGAATCATTCTTTGCTCAACAACAGATTGCTTTATTCGTGATCCACCTGCATATAAATTTTTACACTGCATATCATTGGAACGGATCACATATCACGGGTAACTGCCGCAAAACAGACTAATTTGGATCGCAACTATATTTCTCGTTGGGTATTACTGAAAATGTTTACAAGTGTAATTTGTCTGTTTTTGTTTTGATTTTTGCTTTAAATTGTTTTTGTTTTAAATTGTTTTTGTTTTTAATTGTTTTTTATTTTATTTTTAATTGTTTTTTTAGTTTTTGCTTTCAATCTAAATATAAAAAAGGAAAACATTATGACTAAGCGTTTGCAAAATCAAAAGTTTTTTTTTTAATTTTTAACTTAAAGATACAACAAAATTAAACATTTTTCAAAAACCCGTAAATATAATATGCAAATATAGGTAAGTTCTTATGCGTGTGTGTGATATAAAATGATCTCATGAATTGAGTTTAAACTAAGAAAAAGCATTTTTTGTTTGAGATACACAAAATGTTTTCATCGTATCCCATCCATATACATATATTTTTGGTTACTTTTGGTCTTTATTGTTTTTTCAATGAAATATTTTTGAATACACACGTTGATGTTGTTGTTAATTTTTCGTTGTTTTTGTTGTCGCGAACAAGTTTCAAGGTTTACATTTAGAATAATTCACCATATGGATAGTTTGGGTTCATTAATTAGTGAAAAATGTTTTGTAGCAATATAAATTTTACGAATCTAATGATAATTTTTATGAAAAAATTTATTCACATTGGCAAAAAAAAATTTAAGTTTATAATGATGATTTTTCAATGTTTTTCACATTTAATTTATTGTTGCATCCCTCAAATTGTGCAAAAAAGAAAAAGATTTAGTACAATGAAATATCAAATAAATATATGACATATGTTCGTACATATATGGTATTCACATTTGTATGCTTGTGGCAAATTTTATTTTCAAAAATTAAATTTAATATGAAATTGATTAACATTGATCTTGCATTTATAGATCTACAATATTAAATTTGTAGCAGTTTACGAAGCAGACAAATCTGCATTAAGTCATTCATTCCATCACGATGACGTAGTATCTCGTGTTGTCTCATTGAATGTTATAAGCTTAGGGTGGCTCAAACAAGTAAGAAATTAATTGTTTTTGGTGTTTCTAATGACTGAACGTAAATCATTACATTCAGTCATCGTTTTTGGTATTTAACTAATTGTGTTTGTTAACAACATTTTTTTTGTGTAGACCGGGAGCTGGTAGGAGTTGAGTGTGCAAAATATGAGGACCGCATTCTGTACATAGTTTTGAACTCATAAAAGCTTGCAGATTATGATTCTGGATGTTGCCAGGAGGTTTGTTGGTTCATTTATTTTTTATACCCCATCCCCTTAGATATCAAGTAAATGGACTGAACAAACGCTCACTTTAATGATTGTTTTAGTGACAATATCCAATTGTTTCTTACGATTAAAGATACCTATAGCTAGTCAGTTTAAAAAAAAACAAAAAAGGTGAAAATAAAAACAAGAATTATTGAAAAAAAAATATTTAATACGAAATTTACTTGATATCTAAGGGGATGGAGTATAAAAAAATAAATGGACCAAAAACCCTTCTGGTTACATCCAGAATCACAATTTGCAAGCTTTTATGAGTTCAAAACCATGAACAGAATGCGATTCTCATATTTTGCATACTCAACTTCCTTCGGCGCCTGCACTACTAAACAAATTTTCATTCTCAGTTTTTTCCAACAAGCTATGATTTCGAGGTATCCTTACTGAAAACATCAAAAATGCTACTTTCTTGCACATTTAAAAACATCTTATAAGGAAGAAAGATCCTAATAATGATATTTTTAAGTCAGGCAAAATTTAATAAAACAACTTATTGCAAGTGTGTGTATATACCATAAAGTAGCGCTTTTCGCAATATTAAGCAAGGATACCTCAAAACTCTGAAATGAACGAAAAATACTTAAAATAAAGGTTTTGGTCGAATATATTGAGAAATGTCAAAAGTCTCAAGAAGTCAGAATTGTTAAACAGTGTGTTTCGAAAACTGTACTCTTTTTTGTGAAATATTTGCCTTAATCACTTTTAGAACCTCTGTACTTCAGTAGAGTTTAGTTGCTGATTTATAATAAACAAAACCAGTTTATCTTTACGGAAACCTTAACTGACTGTATTTATATGGAATACACTCTTTAATTTTTTTTTTCATTTTATGCACATAGCTGATTGGAGCCACCCTAGTAACCACACATGCGCGTATATTCATATTTTTTTTGCGCTTCGCTCTTAGCTTTCGCCTGTCGTACAATAGTCCCGTATAGCAGTGTATACAAATGGTAATTATATATATATATATACATATATATATCAACAAGTACATGTATCTGTATGAAAATATTAAACCTATTTATCTATAATTAGTTTCTGAAATTCAATGATTACGACGCATCATTGCTTTGATCTTGTCAACAATAATTTCATTTGAATTGGGTTATAAATTTTCTTTTAGATTGATCAGTCTAATAATTCTAGATAATGCGGAGTAAATTCTTGAAATTATTATAAGGTGGGCGTAAGATGACGGCATTATACGATTTTCACAAATAGCCGTATTTTTTTTTTTTGTTTTATTTCTTTTTCATTTTGCCGAAGCAACTTTAAACATTGCAAATTGTAGCGCTCGTATATTGTCTACATATAGATACAGATATAGATATAAATTTCACTTAAGATTTCATTTTTCTATTTTGTCTATTCAATTGACAAACATACTTGGTTTTTTAAAAAAACAATTTAATTTGCTATATACGCGTACTCGTTATTGAGTTAGTTTACGACGTTTCGGATGTATAAGGTGGTGGTGCGTATACCACAGCGGCGACGATTCGATTTGTGTGCGCGACGACTGTTTGTGCGATACTGAAAGCGTTTCATTACACTAAAAATAAACTTGGCCCAAGAGCAAATTCATCATGTTGTCGCTCAAACAACTCAAACTCAAGAGATGCAAACTCGTTTTCACGCGACTGACTGAATATTCGCCCCACACTTTCAGTTTGGCGATCCGATCGATACATTTTCGTTTTGTTTTTGTTTTAATGTTTGGCGATCTTGCTCCGTCTTCTAGCTCCAATTGGGTTTTGTTTTTTTTTTCTGTTCTCAGAATATGTAAAAGCTTTGTCGAAAATGCTCATTGAAGGTTTTCGGCTTTTTTGACGAACAATTATGAGTTTTTTTTTCGGTTTGTTTTGGTAGCATCATCATTGGCGTTGGCGGAAAAGCAGCGTTGCAAAATCAGGTTGATAAAATCTGAGATGTGCGTGTTGATGATAAATACATTAAAATTTTTGTAATAAAAAATGTACGTAAAACAAAAATTTTTTTTGTATTTTCAATGTTTTATAAATTGTTAAAAATTCTTTTGTTTATACATCATCAGAAACACCTACGTAACATGCAATGTGAGTAATGCCGTGAGGGATACTTCGGATATCCGTTTGTTTCTATACAATATATATTGTGGAAGTACTTGTCGTTAGTCATATTTGTGGTTTCTATTAACGCATAATTGTTATATGTGTAGTTAATTTCTGTAGAATTTTAGAAGAAACCCTATGACAAACAATAATCATAATTTAAATTTAAATTTCGTTTTTGGTAAATTAATTGGAATTCAAATGGTAGCCCAATTGTTGACGATTCATGACGTTAATTGGTATGATAGAAATTTTAATTTTCATATTGAATTACGAACACAAAGACTTTATTCTTTATCCATAGGATTAGCAAAGTTGTTTTATTGCTTTAAGTACATGCTCATCAGCTGTGGACTCAGACATGAAAAAAAAAAATTGAAAATTACAACAACACACAAACAGCCACATATAACAAAACTCATGCATATATTGGATTATTTCATTTATTACACTAGTTTACAAATTTAGGCCTAATCTCTAGATCTCGTCTCTCGTAGACTTTTTTTGGGACGTAGATTCCAAAAACCATTTTTCGTTTTCGAGATATCACGTTTTATTGCAATTTTTTCATTTATCCATAAATTTTTCCCTGATCTAAATCGGTTGCACACTGTTCACAAGATTATTTTGTTTCCTTTCTAACAATATGCTGGTTATATGAATCGAATAAGATTTGATGTGATTTTTTTTTTTTTCTTTTTTCAATTTTCTCTTTAAGTGACCTCTTAAGTGACTTGCCAAAACCATTTGAACGACACTCTTTTTTATTATTTACCGGAAGCAATTTACTTAAATTTCCAATAAAAATAAATAAAGATTTTACACAATTTATGTCTCTTATTTAAAATTTTAAAAGATACCTCAAACTTGAACACCCCGGCTTTAGGTGGCGCGAAACCTCAAGCAATCAATAGGTGCGTGGCCCAAAAATTAAAATAAAGTCGAGCTGTCTTTGTTTGAATTTTTTCTATAGTTTTTATTAATGCATACACTTAGTTTTATACCATAAAATTAACTTTTTTAGCGCTTTAAGCAAGTATTTACTGCATGACATTTTTGTTAGGCGCTTCATAAATTTTAAAGCGAACAAAAAATTACGTTCCATAGTGCAGCGGGTTTTAATCTGAGAGCGATGTGCATTTATTTTGTTTTTGCAATGACAATAACAGAAACTAAATATCTCAGAATTTAAGTACATAATTAAGTAATTTACATTGACGAGCGAGGTTGCCGTCCCAAAAGCCGGCTCTGATGTTTCAATTAAAAATCTACGTAATTACAATGTATGTAATTATTGGGAATGAAATTAAGCGTTTGTTTCAAAACAGAATCATGATTTTTATGTAAAATTTATACAAATAGATTTGGTGGCTCGTAAAAAAAAATATTCAAATTTCTTACCTTGTATTAATTTTATCAATCCCATACCCTTAACATTTTGTGGAAATTCTCAAATTGATTTGATGTCTGGTACAGATGCTTCGAAAACTTTTGATTTTAATAGATAAAAACTCTGTATTATAAATTGGATTGAAGTTTCAGTAAGCTTATACATATTTCAAAAATGATTCCATTCATAAAACTATGTAACTTGATCCACTCCACAATGTAATTTTATTTTTATGACAGCATTATTAACGTCAGCACTCACAGTGATTTATGTTTCTTCATCTGCAAAGTTTTCTTGGGAATTGTAGATAGCGATCAAGAAAAACGCCAAACACTTATCTGTCGTTTAAAAAAAAAAATAAATAGAAATGCTTCCATTGGCTGTTATAAAGTTTCTCAAGTTTCCACTCGTTCAAAAAACAATTGGCGAGAAGACTTCATAATTTTTTATGAAAATAAGTTCATCATTTAACCAAAAAAAATTATCCGATATTTTATTTACTTACAGAATATTAATTACAGAATAAATAATTAAATAACAAAAATATATTGTACAACAATGTAGGTACAATGTAGACGATAAAGTCGAACTTTTGCTTGGCTCGAACCAACTTCTTCTTTTTGGTTTGTGTGGTACATTTTCACATTGAGCCTTAAACCAACGACCAATGTCACCGTTACTATCTCGCGATAAAATACAAACTTCAGTATTTTGTAGTCCTTTAGAATTGTTACTTGCAAGCTTGTTAATAGATATATCAGTATATCTTGTGTTATATGGAAAATCCTCTTGGTAAAGAACTTCATTCTCTTTAGTACGAATAAATATAGTAAAATCCGCAATATCCTTGGGTGATGAGACATACCAACTTACTTTTAAGTTATCACTTAATCTACATTGAAAAAAAAAGAACCATATAATAAATGAGTTTTTCAATTTTCAAAGTTAGTATAATATCAAAACTGAAAGGATCTCGAGCATTTAAAGCTGTTCCTTGTGTTATTTACAATATACAATTACAATTTGAATCAGTAGTTTGAAAAAGGCACTTTTTATTTTAATTTCTTGTTGCTCTCTTCAAATTACCTATGTAAATGTGCTATTGAAAATTTCATATACGTAATTTAATAAATATATAACTTACAGAGCAACATTTCTGAACCGTATATCTGGAAGAACATCATAAATCTCTCCAGTAAAAATCTCATTGTCCTCTGTTGTACATTGAAGGTTTTCATCTTTAACATTTATTAGCTTCTCCGAGTTGACATGTATTGGAAGCTCACACGTTATATTTCTTAAGTCCTCTTCCATATGTATTTCTGATAGCATATAATGTTTAAGCGGTCTAATCGCACAATTGCACATTGTCGGATTTCCGGAAAACAAAACATGTGTGCCGTTTTTAATGTTCCAGACAAGTGACAACGGAAACTCTTCCAAGCTGTTGTAACGCAAATCGATAAGTTTCATTTTTGGCTCTTTTAAAAATGTGTCAAAGGGCAGCTTGTAAATTTGGTTATTATTCAATTTTATTTCTGTCAAATTTTTGGGTATATCAAATATATGCTCTTCAGACATTAAGTTGGTTAGTTCGTTATTTGACAAATCCAAATATTGCAATGAAGTAAAGTTTGCTAAGACACCTTAGAAAATAAAAGGAAAATAACATTATTACGAGTACTTTATTTGAGTCATCGATTTGCTTAAAGTTCACATAAATGAGTGTTCGTTCTATCGCGTATGAACTGGACAACGAAAAAATCTTATTGCGCACGAACGAGTTTTGGCGACATTTTAGCGACATCTTGTTGACGAAATTTAAAAAAGTTTCTGACACTGCTGTCAGATAAGAACTGTACATCAGGCTAAATTCTAAAAATGCATATGACTTCCTTTAGTGTAGTCATTTCCGTTTCATCGATTTACAAATCACAACGCTGCTAAAGAAGTTAATTTTCAAAAAGTTTGATTTTTTTACGACTTTCCCTTAGGCGCTGCGATTTCTAATGTACTTCGCAAAATAGTAAACACTACTACTACTAATATCCTATAACTTATTTAGTAACGTAGCGTAATTTCTATAATTATGTCGCCCTGGCTCGAAGTTTGGTTAATGAATTAGTAAATGAAACAACGCAAACACTATGTACTTAAACTAAAACTAAAAGTTTCTAATGTTCAGCAATAGTCTATGCTGAAACATATACTGACCTCTTCTGATATCATTAAGATTGTTATTAGACAGATTTAATCTTATCAGTTTTTTTGTTCCAAATGTGATGTCATAACTTAAAACGGGCATCTGGTTATAGCTTAAGTCGAGATATTTCAAGTTGTATGGAATGTATTGATTCGATGGGAACGTCTTTTTAGTAACGAAGCTGATTTTATTATAGCTCAAATTTAACTGCAAAGAAAATTAAACTTTTTTTATTTATATTTTATTTCATTTAATAAGTGCAACACCAAAAATTGTGATAAGAATTTATTTGTGGTCTTAATATTGATGAATTCATGAGAACAAAAACGTTCATACAAAGTTATATCCCAGGACATCTGGGTTTCGAAATAAAGAACTTCAAAGAAGTGGTGCTACGAAGCTTTAAGTGCCTGAGGACTAAATTAAGGAATAATCAGAAGAATATTATAACATAATAGTTTTTACATCTGTTATTTAGCACTTTTCAATCAAAAATTAAGCGAACTTAGAACTACGAAATGCTCTCTCGGTTGACGTATTTTGTGTCATATGTATTATAAGTCTTACATCATATGACCAGATGTCTGGATGAAAACAATAAATCTGCTTTGTCTTTTTTTATACTTTAAATATTATTTATTTATTATTATTATTTATTGCACTGTGTTATCTAATGAATTAAAAATAAAAATTTAAGGAAATACAACTTACGTCCTCAAGACTCAACAAATCATCCAGTACACCATTAGTTTTATTGTCTAACTTTGTCAATTTGTTATGAGATAAATCCAATTTTCTCAATGATGGCAGTCCGATGAAAGCATCATTTGGTATGCTGACTAAAGCATTGCTCGATAAATTTAAAGTTAAAAGTTGTAGAAGACCTTCGAATGCTCGTTTACTGGAATGAAAAAAAATTATTGTGTTTAAAATCTACCTTAGGTGCCAGGATATAACGGTTGAGGTATTTTAGTTGCATAGAAGGTACCACTCCTTGTTGTCAAATCACGCACACACATTTCTCAAGTGACTGAAAATGCGAACATACATATGTACGTACTTTACAAACTATTACCTTATATCCTTAACATTATTTTTATATAAATGAACTTCGAACAAAACTGGTAGTTTCCCAAAAGCACTTTTTTCCAGTTCGGTAATGTTGTTATACTGAAAGAAAAGAAACAATATTGAGAACATTATGCATAGCTCGTAGTACAGGAAAAGTAGGTTTATAAAACATTAAAAACATTCCGTTTTCATTTATTACGTCTTTAGAGCTAACAATTAACTAAAAATCGGTTCGCTATCCATACAAATCAAATGTCAAACAGAAACATCTCAGTCCTCATTTTCTGCAAAAAAATACTTACTTCTAAATGTAGATACTGTAGTGTTGACATGCCAGCTAAAGTTCTAGCAGGAGGCTGAGTAATACCATTGTTTTTCAGCAACAGCTTCTGTAAGACTAAAAGTCCTTTGAAGCTACCGTCACCTAATGAATCTCCGATTTTATTATCACTTAAGTCCAGAAACAACAAAGAGTTCATAACTGGCCATGTTTCGGCAGGTATCGAATCGATATTATTTTTTTGTAAATTAAGTTCATTTAATGATATTGGTATTTCGAATAGTTTTTCCAATTTATTATGTTGCAAATTTAAGGTACGCATAGTGGTCAATTTCACCAATCCACCTCTTGTTATAGATGTCAAATTGTTGTGACTTAAGTCCATCTCTAGCAAAGTTGGAAGTGTACCGAACATAGCAGATTTAATTTCTTCCAAACTATTGTAACTTATATTGAGAGAACGTAGGGAAAACAGAGTTTGAAAAACTCCATTTGCAATAAATGTTATGTTATTATGTGATACATCTATTGTATGTAATTCATATAACTTTGGAAAACAATTCTTTGGTATCTTATTGATGATGTTATATGAAGCGTTGATGACTTTGAGACCACTCATATTTTCTATTGGTATCTGAAAATATAAAACAAAATTTTTGTAAAGTGACTTTATTAATATGCATAATATTTATAGAAATATTTATAGAAAATTTATATAGAATTATTATAGAAAAATTTTGCAGCCAAAAGCTATGAAAACATTCAATAGTAGGTAATAGCAAAATTTGAGTTTTTATGATCCCAATCCATATTTTATGTTTCTGTCTGAGAAATTAAATAGTTTCAAGTAACTTGCCCTAAGCGTCTCCCCCTTCATACATTTTCCCTAGGCTGACTGAGTAATAGCATTCAGCTTCTACAGTGGATTTGCTTTTTTGGGTTTCGGATCGTTTTTGAGGCATCATTCCGAGGACTGGCTTGCTTGTCTTTTACGGGTCCCACCTTCATGAAACGCATAATTACTGGTGATGGACATGGGTGTACGAGTAACACATTTTACGTCACATAATATATAATTTATACCCAAAAAAAATTTACTCGTATAATACTTATAGTTATAGGATAGTTTCTTTTCATTCTTACCTGACTTAGATCCGTAAGCATATTATGAGACACTTGAAATTCCGTTGCGAATGTTGTCATATCGAAGGCATTTTTGGAGAAATTGCTTAGGCGATTAAAGGAAAGATCTAAAACTGTAATATTGACGCAATTTTCGAACGCTAAGGGTTCAATTTTTTCAATTACATTATATGAAATATTTATTTTCGCTTGATATATGTTTTTGAAGGATTGCTTTTCTATTAGTTTTATATTGTTTTCAGCTATATCCAAAATCTAAAATAAAGTATATGAAAAATGAGTTAGCAATGGTATCAACATGCTTTTCTTTAACTTAATCTAAGTAACTTTTATAAGAATAAACGAATAATATCAACTATGCTAAAATAAAAACTATCACGAACCTCTATGTAATTCAGTTCCGAAAACATTTGATATTCAATTTTTTTCAATTGATTTCTTGCTAAATCAATAGTGCCAATTCTTGTTAATGAACCAAAAGTACCTTTACCAATGTCAGCAATTTGGTTATCATTTAAAAACAATCGTCTGTAGTAAAAGAACAAAAATTAGTTTCATTTTAAAATAAAATCGGTTTGCAAACCTTAAGAATCGCATTCCTCGAAATGTATTGCCATCTAAGCGAGCAATTTTATTATGTGATAAGTTTAAAAGTTTTAACACTGAATTGCGCGCAAATGTGCCCCTAATAAAAAAATAATCATAGTCATTAGATAAAGGTGTAGTTCAACATATTTGTACAAGATACACACCTAGATATCTCCGTTAATTCATTATTTGATACATTGCACCAACCTAATTTAGTTAGATCGGAAATATGTTGCGCTTCAAGTTTTTTCAATTTGTTAAAGCTCAAATCAAGGGATTCCACTTCGCGTAAATTTTTAAATTGACTTTTTTTGAGGTTTTCCAAACTATTACCATGTAAGTCAAGCGTTTTTAGTTTACGCAAGGGCTAGAAAAATTAAAAAATATTAATATTAGGTAGCGCAAATATTTTGATTATGTTACCTGAAATGATTCAATAGGTATATCGCTAAGTGGACCATTTGTAATGCGTAAAACTTCTAGATGATTGGATATTTCTTGTTCTTGAAAAATATTTTTATCCAATTTATTCAGTGAATGCCCATCAATTACTAGCTGAGTTAATTTACTCAAGATCTGAAAGGAAAAAAATACGTATAGATCAAAAAATATTTGGGGCCTCCATCGAGAATCAAATTATAAGCTTGAGCTGCAAGATAAGGTCTTAATGTGAAATTAAAGACTAAAACACTATTCCACATAAAAACGTTGATCGACAATAAGGAAAATCAATCGTTCGTAGATATGTTTCCTCCTTAAAGCTGCGATTTATATTCACTTTTTGGAAACCTAAATCTAGTACATACTGTAGTTACTCTTATAACAGTGGCGAATGATAAAACTGATTCTTTCTTACCCCAAATGTAAGCGGTGATACGATCGACAAATTTGACTGTAAAATATGTACTTCCTCCAATGTTTGATTAATGCCAAAGAATGTGTAATTCTCAATTTGCTTAATATTTGTTTCTGTTATTGTAAGATGACGAACTCTTATTTTCGAAAACATTGGTCCATACATTCGTTCTAAAGAGAAAAATAAAACATTGCTGAACAATTGAAAAAAATTTAAAAATTTCTAATTTAAGTTAACCGAAATGTCCCTTATGAATTTCCAGATGTTCGATTGGGTTGTCTAAGGCAGCTAAATTTTGCAGTGCCACCGAAAGTGTGGCTAAATTTGTATTTTCACATTCAATATAGAGTCCATCATCTGTTCCTTTGGTGCATTGACATGGGAAAATAATTTTTGACCTAAAGCATATTATATTTGTTTAATTAATTGATTTTCTTATTAAACCACATATGTACATACTTAGCAGGACACATATACTTGGGTGGGTCAAGTTTGTGAGAAGCAGTTGGTGCAATTTGATATATAACATATATGCAGCAAATGACATGCACCAATTTAATTTTTCCGAAATAGTGCATATTGATAAAATATTTCACGCTTTGTTTTCAGTTATTGAAAATGTTAATGTTTTTAGCGAAGTGATAAATTTCAACTGTTGAAGGTCGATACGTCATCGGGTTGCTTTCTTAAGTTTTTTGTTTTATTATGGCAACATGCGTAATTGTCTGCACGAGCTGTTGCAAAATAACACAAAACAATATATCGAACGAGTTTATTTTATCTTTTTTCTAATATTTATAAAATCAATCACAAGAAATTGCGATAAGTCAGCTTTAGTTAGTTCAGTGTGATAACAGGTTTCTTTTCTAAGTCTTTTGTTTTTTCAATGCAACTACTGTTAGAGTAAATAAAAAATTTCCCTGGCAGCCTTAGGTTGATTTAATTTATATTATTTTATTTTAAGAACTATGGCAGTGACTATCACAATTTTGTAAGCGAAAAGAAAAAAATGTACTTAATTACTTTTACTTTCAATTCCTAAAATAAACTAGACATTTGTCAAACTCAATCTATCCACTGATTCGTCTCGATTATTTTAATCGATAGCAACTTGAAGGTGCTATAAATTTCTTAGTGTTGAACCAAAATAAGATTGCTAGTTCCACTTGAGACGAAGTGATTTTCAGTGAAACTTTTTTGACATTAATTTAGAAATTTCGTTGCCATATCTTATCTGATTTTAACATGTAAGGCAGACCTAGAACAAATAAATAAAGAAGAAGAACTGCCATATTAAGCTAAAAACAGAATTGGGACGTGCGATTTATCTTATGTGTCAAATCGCACCAAAAAATAGAATCTGTTCTATTTCTCTGCGATAAATTTTGCTAGTGTCAATTTTTTACTCACTACAAAAGTATAGGATATTGCACGTCCCAATTCTGTTTAGCTCTTTAACATGGTATAATTATCATGGTAGCAGTAATTCTAACTCGGCGTTTACAGACACAAATTCTTGCCGAAAAGTTTCCTTGTTCCTTGGCAAGAGGGGAAAAACCAAAGAGACGAGGTACAAAATTTGTCGTATGTTGCAAATACCAAACAAAAGCCACAAAAGAGAATAGGCAAGAATTTGTTTCACCGAATTTGTCTGTGTAAACGCCGAGTAAGTGACTGTTTTTCTTCTTTTTTTCTATGCCTACCTTTTTTGTCAAAAGATTTTTTTTTTATTTTTGATGTCTTCAAAATTAAAAAACGCGCACTCGTCAGAATTTTTCTTTTGTTTTGCTTATTTTTGACAATTATGATAGGCATTTTCACGGTTGCATAGTTTGTGTTTGACAAGATAGTTCTACCATGAATAATTGTACTATGGGATATTAACATAACAAATCTGCTGTCAGTGGATGTCAGAAAGCCTTAGTGTCAAAATTGAAAAACTAAAAAAATTTGACATTATATGTACGTTTGGAAGAAGCAGCATTTTTTTTCGCAGTAACCTATATTATTCAATCATGGATACAAATCTATTCCGATTTTTTAAATATCGATAGATACTAACAATTGGCGGTAAAAATTAATATCACTATTGAGAATTATCTGTGTTTTTGCATATCTAGTTGTTTATTTATTCAAATACTATATTTCCTTAATTTGTTAACTTAACATTATAAAAAAAACCTGTGCGAATGTGTTTAAATAAATATAAACAAATTTGTTGTATTTAGTATGTTAAATTTGAATTGTGTTATTTGTTCGGATATATTTTCCCATTCGGATGATGTTCATGTCACCTCCTGTGGACACATGTTTCACTATGTGTGTCTCAAACAGTGGATGGAACGGTAAACTTGTTTTTTTACTACTGAATAATAATTTCAAACATTAATTTTGTTTAATTTAAGCTCAAAGTCTTGTCCTCAATGTCGCAACAAATGTACTGACCGGAACATTTTCCGAGTCTACTTCAATTTAGCCAACTTGGATGTTAGTCGCATTGATATTGGTTCGCTGCACGAACAGTTAGACAATGCTAACCTAAAAATAAAAGTTAAAGAAAAAGAACTAGCGCAATCAGAGGAACAAGTCAAAAGCTTAAAGGAGATTCAAAAGAAATGCTTGTAAGTTCCTTACCTTACTTTTTAGCTCTGCGAAAGATAGCAAACAAAAGCAATTCAATTTTAATGGTGAAGATAAATTTCACAAAGTGCCAGGGTATCGCACGAAAACGTTCTACTATAACCACTATTATTCATACACTTCTGATTTTTGCCAATTAAATTAAAAAGAACTTCGCAATCGTGGTCGAATATCAAAAATCGACCGTTTACAATCAGGAATTCGCCTGAGTAATGATCGGCCATGATACAAACCTAATGGACTGTATGATTATCATTATGAAATACAACAATATTCTTAGAGCTATACTCCTGTATTATGTATATGAAAAATAATCCGTTCTTAACTGATTTACAGATTGCCCCATATTAAAAAAGGCTTAAAAAAAGTATTTTTGTAGCTTAATAAATTTATTGATTTTCGTTTTAAGGAAAACTATTGCTGGATTGGAACAAAAATTGCAAAAAAATGAATTTGTTATTCTCAGCTACACCGAACAAGTAAATGTTAATTAGAGATAAGTATTGGATATAGGAAAATTAATAATTCTTAAATATTTGCAGATGAAACTTCTTAAGACCGATGCTAAGATTGTTGATGACCTACGAAAAGAAGTAAAATCGCTTAAGCATAAAATAGAGACAATGGAAGGCATATCTTCTATTTTAACTTCAAGCAGTGCAGATGCAGAAAAACTTCTTAAAAACGAGAACGATCCAAAAAAGCTGTCGATATTAGCAGCAACATTGAGAAGGTTAAAAATCATTTGATCTATTAAACTTGAAATTATTTTATAATTTTTTAATTTAGGGAACTACGGTCATGCGAAAATAAAAAAATGGATTTGCGTAATATGCTTAAAGTGGTGCAGTCCGATTTGCGCAAAGAGATTGAGCTAAAAAAGTATGTCATATAAGTTCTAATAGTATTTTACTTCTGATAAACAGAATTTCGAAATGGTAAACCGGACAAACTTAAAAGACTGAGAAAGAAGAGGGTTCATAAGTTAACGTTCCAATAGTGTAAAAGATTTCACCTGTCAAATCACATTGTAGTTTTTTTTTTTACTTGTATTTTTTTTTTTTTTTTTGACTGTTGTAGTTTTCAAATGATTTACATATATTTTTGAATATATAAACGCCGCAAATGACCAATATTAAGCGCAGTCGCTGTATTATGGAAATTTTGTACATTTTAAACAAGAAAAAATAAATTTACTACAGAAAGAAAAGGTCGATAAAAATTTATAACCTGTTTCTTTAAACTATGAGCTTGTATGTAACCAATTTTATCAGATTTTATCGTTGACAAAAAAGGTAAAGGATCTATTAAAATAAGCGAAAACTGCAAAATTATGCTTAAGCATAGATAAAAGGATAATTGTTCTAAAAAAATTGTTGATTGTCTTGTTAACTCTAATCCTTTGTAAGGGCCATAGATTTTGATTCAGGAACTTATTTTAAGCTCTTTCAAAAATATCAAATGATTAACTAACTCAACGCAACAATTATTCATTTTACAGAGCAAAAGACGAACGTATTTCTCAATTAGAAAGTGATAATTATCAATTTACGGAAAAGGTAACACTCAAAGCTTTGAACCTAAATAAAATTTATTTTCTTAAATAAAATTAACAAATATTTGCTTAGATTAAATTCCTAGAAACACAATCGAGCAAAGAATTAAAATCGCCAATCATTGATTTGTCCGTAAATATGCCTAAATCTCTATTAGCGAAATTAAAAAATGAGCAGAGACGAGCAACAATATCGCCTACAACAGTAAGTTAGTTCAGGAAAAAATTTCTCTTTTTTTGGGCATTATTTAGAACTTCACAAATGAAAAAAATCGCCCAAAAAGAACAGGGAAATTTCGCCCAGAACTTATAGTAAACTGGTCTTAAGACCAGTATTTTTAACATTATAATTTGTATCTTCAATCATTTACTTAACAGAAAGATAACATAAAAAAAATCGAAGAATCCAATTCACCTTATTTAAATATCAAATCAAGTAGTGTTGGTATGGTACCGCTTTTTAAACGTCATATGGATGCGCAGACGAGCTTGGATTCGGGTGCTAAGCCCACAACAATAAAATTAGCAACACTTAAAATATCCCCAATAAAAGGTTCCAGTATTGGCACACTTCGAAAGACTTCTAGTGATTTAAACGATAAGGTAAGTATAACTTTGTCCTGCACCTAATTATAGTATATGAAATGATCGACCTTGAAATATTTTATCCTTGGGGTCATTCTGAGCAAGCCGTCGTTGGACATATTGGAGGATGTAAACATTGAGCTGCGGCCGAAGGCTGCCCACTTATCCTAACTTTTATGTTAGAATTTCTAGGGAACCCAGTATTGGCGGCAACTAAGCTTAACTGATTGGGTCGCTTCAGCGCCCCTAAATTATTTTCTAGATCCATTGATGTTTTTCTCAATTTGTTTTTTACACCATGAAAACGTCGAAAATAATTTAAAAATTTGGCGCATTGTATTGTTTGAAATTGACATAAACACACACGTAAAAAAAAGTTTTAACCGCGATGTCAAAGAATAGAAGATAAATAAAATTGTTATGAAAATATTATAAAATACTGTGCAACTAAAATACTCTCCCGCTTAAGTATTGACTGTGAAATCGGGTCTTTGTTGCATAAATTGGACCCAAAACAGTATAAGGTGTTACAATAGCAAATAATGTCAATATGACTTTGCGATTATCTGGTAAATGTTCAATTGCAATCAAGATAATACCAGAGACCATAAATTTAAAAAATGCACAATCTGTTGCGATTTTCTAAATTTACCTAAAAAAATACGGCGTTGTATGTAAGGGTTTAAAAAAGCAACAAGAAAGATTTTAAATATACGATGATAAATTCATATCTGCCGAATTGTCCATATACTAGGAAATGTCAAAGAATCAAGCTACATTTTGAAAAAAAATCCCCGAAAATTGATCAGTATACTCCAAATATGAGCTAAGAGCTTTAAAGAGATGACATCAGCAATTAGCGTGTCCTGATAAAAATCTACCCGAACGATCTGTTTGAAACTGCCAAAAAATTTCAAGCAAGAGGTCGATCGGTGAGCATACCGTTTGATATAAATTGACACTGTTCGCAATAAAATTACCCATCTACTTACAGTTAAAAAAACAAATAAAGTGACTTTATTTGTAAATGTCCTTGTACGAACCCACATTAGACGAGTCTTTAGTCAACCAGCCTTGTAAAAAGCTAAAATTCTTTTGAAAGTCGCCCAATTATTTATTTCATCTGGTAACCCTAAGCAATAAACTAAAATTTTTCTGAAGTCCAATTACAATCGCGCATTGTATAAATTTTAATATCTAATAAATTCCTTTTACGTTTCAGTATTCCATATTTAAAAAACCACGGCTCGGTTTACCAGGATCCGCAGGTTCGGGAAGCACATCTAGTCAACTTAAACTAAACGCTTCGAATTATGTTTTTGATGGTTTTGGTGGTTCAGAAAAGGTTGATCCTTTCGCGGCATATTATTCAGACAAAGAGGAGGAGCATGAAGAATTCCCTCGAAAACAACATTCTAAAAGCAACGAAAACGCATTCACACTGTCGAAAAGAAATGCCTTAAGCTTAAATAACCGTCTGAAAACTGGTGGCTTACGTAATTTTAAGGTTTCAAAATAAATATTAATTTAGTTTATGCATGGTAGCTTAAAAATATATTCCTATTGTAATTATTGTCTCAGTGCTATTTCCTTATATAAATGCAAACTTATACCAATTAAAAATAATAATACTCTAGGTTTTAAAAATATAATAAAAAATTTGTTGAAAAAATAAAATTGTATACATTTCTATAACATTTGCCAAACAGTAAAGACAATTTCTTTTGACTCATAGAAAGTTTTCTCGTTTTACCGCAGACTCGTGTGGACGAGTGTAAACCGAAAAGTTTGGCCTGAGCTTTTGTTGGATTTCCAAAAGTTTAACTTGTGTAAACTAGGCTTGTACGACAAAATAAAACGTACACAAGCAGTATCTTCCGTGACTACTTATAATTGACACTCAAGGAACGTTTATGCACCTGTTTTAACCAACTAAAACAATATTGCACATACATTTTTCTAGTTTCCGGTTCTTGCAACGGTAGGTGTAATATCTTTGACACTCATAAATTGTTATTAATAAATAATATGGTAGTTACATATTTTAATGTGGTGAATAAAAAAAAAACAAAAAAGCTTTTGCTGTAGTTACCAATTTTTATTATCTGCGATCAGTTAATTTTTTTTTCCAAAACTTTTTCTAGATCCGTGTTTGGACTGAAAGTGGGGGCGCTTTCGGCTTTAAGAAACATACCGCCGTTTATTGCGAGAGTGGGGGAAAGCCCCATACAGACTACAAAAAGTTCTACACAAATCCTTTGTTCCACATAGATATTTGTATTACAATTAAAATTTGAACGCATGGCAGGCGTACAAATATAATATTTCCTCTTCTGCTAGCGGATTTAATTATAGAAAGAATGATTTATGTGCTATATAGAAGAAAAGAATACTGAAAATATATTGTATTTCAATGCGAATAATTATTTATTTTAGATTGTATTGTTATTAAAAAAAAATTAGCAAAACTAGTTACAATTTTAAAACATTAGTTGTGTAAATCGCTTAGCATAAAGCAACATTTTTTAAGTTAATTAAAAATAAATAAAAATGGTTTACATTTACCCTGTTAGTTCTTACTTAGCAGTTAGAGTAATAAGTGATTTTCTTTTTACTTTTGACCTCTTTAAATATGATTTAGGTGCTTTAATATTGGTTACACATTCAAAATTTTTTTTTCAGCCGTTCCAGTCCATTCTTCTTTCAAATCAACCTTACAGCCTAGATCACGTAGAGCTGCTTTAATATCCTGTTGTATCGAAGGGTGCTCGATCATAGCAGCATTAAGCAAATCTTCAACACCAAATGACAACCAAGTATCACATTGATCGCGTGATCGTGAAACCATGTTTCGTACAGCCCAGGCACCATTGCGCTAAAATATAAATATATATATTTTTACCATACAAATATATTGTTATGTATGTATACCTGAACAATTTTGTTGTTAGGATGCATTCGCATTGCTTCTACAATTGTTTCGGCAATACCCGTTTCAAAAAATGCAATACTGTTTGTTTTAACACGTAGAGTAACCGTGGAAATGCAAGCGAGTGCTGCAGTCACAATAGATTCATTTGCCTAAATAAATAATTTATTATAATAAAGATCTCATGTTACCATTTGCTCATTGTTTTACCATATGCGTGTGTAACAAATCTTTTATAATGGGCGCAGCACCTTGGGTAATGATGTTTACTTTTACAGCATCATTGCCAGCAAGAGCTCGTAGCAATTTCAATGCTTCTCGATTTAGGCGTACAGAATTCGGATTCTCATTCTAAATCAAAAACCAATTAAAAAAATATCAATGTACATATGAATATCAAAATGTGGAATAGAGTTCTTCTTATCAGTAACTAACTAACTAATAGGCAAACCCTATAATTATCACACTCCTGATACTGCACTCGTCTCATTCTCTCGGACTTTAGTTTTCTGAAGGTTTCACTTCTACCGCGTGTAAACTGCACACATTTTTTTTTTTGTAGACACTTTTAGAGTTTTTTTATCACATTATCTAGATTATGGGACAAAATGCTACATTTGCCCTCCTTTTTCTAAGACCATGTAACAAATAAGACAGCGTTGAAACTATAAAATTACCATTATTTTAAGAACCAGTTTTAATCCACCGGCATCTTCGATAGTTGTACAAAATTCTTGACGTACAGCTAGCGTTCCAATCGTAAGTATCAAGTCGGAAATCAGATTTACATCGTCATATTCTAAAAAAAAATTTAAAACAGTAAATCAAATAGGATAATTAAAAATACGAACCTCCTAACAATTCACACAATTCAACAACAACTTCACTGGCTATTTGCCGTGCATGCTCATGTGCACAACCAAACTCCACACGTATATCATCATCCAGAACCAAAAAACGAAACACAGCTATGACTTCACGTATAACGACTATATTATTCTTTTTTACAAGTGGCTTGATGCTACGCATAATGCCTGCATTCATAATATTTTGCCGATTTAATTCATGCATTACAGTAACTTTTTGTAACCATTGTAATGTTAAGCAAATAATGTTGTCGTTCTTAATTTCGAGCAGCTTCATTATGATGACCAAAGCTTCGGCATCGAAAATATCTGGTTGTTTATTGGTCAAACTGTTGACAGCATTAAGGCATTTTTCTAATACATTGAAATTTGGCTCCGTATTTGTATTGACAGCCGATGTAAGCTCTTGCTCAAGCAGAGTGATAAGCGCATCGTGTGCGCCAATTTTACCAGCAAATACACGATGAGGAATCGACTAATTAGGTAAGTGATGAAAATAGAAACAAACTATTTAGTAATGTTCACGTATGGTAATAAGTATAGCAAGAAAATTAAAAAGCACTTTCAAATGCGCTTATTAACTTCATATTTTGTTTACACCCTACACTCAGGGTATATTCACTTTGTCATTCCGTTCGTAGCGCATATATAGTGGGATTACGGGAAAACCAAGCGAGATAAGTGAATGAATCGGTATACACAATGCACAAAGGAATTTATTTACCCTTACTGTTGTTTTAAAGAAAAGCAAGTAATATTTTATATGAAAATTGCAGTGTACATCGTTGTAAATATTTCAAAAAATCCTTGGTTCAGATACATATATTATAGGTATAAACGAGGCGGACAATTGACAGATATTATATTCCAATACTAACCGCAGAGTTTGTACTTTTCGTTTAATACGCTCAACTTAACAATTGCTAGAATTTCTTCAAGTTAAGTCAAAGGCTTGGAAGAGGATGAAATTGTCAGAGGGTTAACAAATTATGAAGTTACTGTTGTAAGAAAAATAATGAAGAAACTTAACAAATCTCTCATTCCCTATTATTACATATATATTGATATATTGGTTGGGAAAGGGTTCATGTGGGCGAACATGTTCCTCATGCGTTGCATTAAATGTCAAAAGCTGGGTCATACTAAAAATAGATGCCGAAATCTTGAATTATGCAAAGAGTGCGATGTCGAAGTACCACCTGATCCACCCTGTGCTGCGAAATTTTGGGGCAACTTCAACAAGACTGCCATGCCTCCTACGAGAGTTCCTTTTCATGCTTACTCCAGAACAATTCTGTTAACAAAATTAAAATGGCCAAAAGATGCACGAATCCTGGAAAATTTGTAATGAAAATCCAAATGCATACAAAATTGAACCGTAAAAAGGTTTTAGATATAACTGTAAATGCGAAAGAAACTGCAGATCGAAACACGCTTCCGTCAAAACTGCAGTGATAATAGGAAGACAACAAATAAGCTAGTAAGCATTTAGATAATCTTCAACTTGAAGAATGTTTTTTTTCAAATTTTACTCATTTTATTAAGTAGTATACATATGCTATGTAAATCTGAAAATAAAAAAAAAAACTTACTTTTTGACACTCCTGATCCAATATTGACAAGTTTTCCAAAAGATTTTGTTTATTACTTGATTTATCACTAATATGGGTTTTAAGATTGTCTACAGTTTCGTTTAGAATTGGTTTTCCGGTTTCTGAATTAAGAGTCAAATCCTTTATGATATTTGCCAAATTTATGCCCTGGAAAATGAAAAATAAGACATTGATGACCAGTGAGTCACTTCACAAGATGCTATTCATTGTAACCTCACTTTCTCTCACCTGAGCTTCAAATTGCTTGATTGTCTCCTGCTTTGCCTCATCAGGGTCCATAGAGAAATCGACAATGTTCTCCTTGACCACATCATCGAAAGTTTCTTGCGAAATAACTTTTGCCATTTTAATTTTACAAACTGCTCCTCCCACTCAGTATTCCTCTTTAATGATACAACAAGCTGGAGTTGTCAATTTCTTTGTTTCGCTTCACTAGTATTATTGGCTTCCGTAATCAGGTTTATTTTTTTTAATAATCGAATTAGCAATTTTAAGAGTTTGAATTTAATTACAGAATGTTGTAACTTTTAATTTAGTTTACTTTCTTTTTTTTTTTTCTTGTTCAGCTGTGAAAAGACGCGACTCAAAATTACAACTCGCTGCGCTGTTGGTTCGGTTGTTGTTATTTCCCCTTTTCCAATTCCGATGGTGTTAAATTAGCGCAGCAGCTGTTTTCTTGTTAAGGGGAGCCTTGTATTAAAAGGTTTTATTAAGTCGCGTCAGGAAGAAATTGTGTGTTGCTCGATTTTTTTTTATATATGAATGAAGTCTGATTTTAAATTCAAAGTCTTGTGTTTGAAATGAAAAAAAAAAAAACTTTTTTTGTTGAAATCGATTTTGTACCTCATGAATTTTGCGTCTAACGCAATAAACGGAATTGGCTGAATAAGACATGGAATGACACTCTGTGGTAATGTCTTCTTTTTTTTAAATTTACTTAAAAAATAGGAGACACAATATAAAATCTATGATGATTACTTGGAGAGTTCAAAAGAGGCCAAGATTAAGAACAGCTCGAAAGTATATTGAGCAAAAAGCTAATAAATAAATAGGAAAACCATATTATTTTATCGGAATTTGTTAATGTAATGTAATGTACAATAAAATAAAACGCATAGCTTGGTAGCTCGTCTTTTCGGTTTGGTACAATTATCATGGCAGCAATTTTGAGTAAAAATTCTTCTTCTTTATTTTAAGTTCAGCCATAACTATCAAAAACAGCCAACAGCGTTTATACACACACAAATTCTTGCCGAAAAGTTTCCTTGTTTATGGGCAAGAGGTGAAAAACCAAAGAGACGAGGTACACAATTTGTCATATGTTGCAAATGCCAAACATAAACCATAAAAGAGAATAGACAAGAAATTGTTTCACCGAATTTGCCTGTGTAAACGCCGAGAAAGCACTGAAATTTCCAAATTACATACTCATTACCGCGATTACCATTAACATGGTAGCGTTATCTTATCAAACTCAAATTATGCAACTGTGAAAAGTTGCACTCAAGAAACAAAACTAAAGAAGACAAAAAATCTGACAACTAATTGTGTATGTAATTTGCCGGTGCCTCAGCTGACAGCAAAGGTAGCATTAAATGTTATGAGAGTTCTTCTTTATTTTTTTAATTTATTTTTATGAAGTTATAAAGTCGTTTCTGGATATAGTGAACTAATTTTTACAAGGCCTGTTCACAGTATCCAGGCAGTATCAAGGCTGATATTTTTTTGTTCAAAAACTCGTTTTATTTGCTCAAAATTCAAAATTTGTATATGTAAATATGTTAATTAGAATAACTTTGTAGGAAAATAGAAATGTACATATATGTATGTATGTTCAATGAAAGAATAGATCTTTGCTTTTTGCGTTTAGAAAATAACTTTTGGTTTAGGAGATATTTCACTTCAAAAAATGTTCAAAAACGTAAAAACAAAAGTGAGCAGTTATTAAAAGAATGATTGATATGTACATATGTATGTATATTAGGGTGATTAAAATTTTTTTTTTTTGTTTTTTTTTAAGTTACTGTTGATTAAATAGTAAGTTTATGACTTGAAGAAAACTCTCACTGAAATTAAGCTCTATACCTCATTTTTATAAGGTGGCGCCGAAGCCTGTTAGTTTTGCATGTAAATTGTATAGAAAAATTATATATTTTTAAAAAGGTATGTGAATGGATAGGTGATGAATGTTGTTGGGCTACTGAGGCTTGTTTTTTGAAGTATTTTTTTTTTGCGCTGAATCCGAATCTAGTCTCAGGATTGACCCATCACGTCAATATTTGAGGTTAAGCACCTAAAAAAATATGTTTATTATCTACTTTCGGGGCCATGTATATAATTCAAAAAAATTTGTTCAGCTTATTTTCAATAAAAGTGTCATTTAGTACCGTCTTTCTCCTTTAAAACGAGCTTTCAAATGGTCATCTATGATATTTCTTCGCAAAGTTATAGCCATTTTTAGGTGAAATGAATTTTAAATTACCACCAAAATATCACATCGATATACGCAGTACATATTAGAGTTACAGTAGAGCAAAACGTATCACTAACGTACTAGCCGAGCGTTGAAATATTATTTATGTTTCGTTTCAATGAACTGTAAATTTTAAAGTAGCAACGAAGGAAAAAAAATATTTCTATGCTCGGCTAGTACGTTAGTGATACGTTTTGCTCTACTGTAACTCTAATATGTACTGTGTATATCGATGTGATATTTTAGTGGGAGGTGGAGGAGGGTTTCTAGTACATATAGACATAATTATCGGGTAAAGGACACTCCCGCAAAAGTGTCCTTATTCCATCCAACTACTTAATTAAAATTAATCTCAATTAGAATAAGCCGTTTTCGACAGATGGGACTTTTATCAAATTTAGTTTAACCCTTTTTTTGTTGATAAAAAAATTTCAAGGAAAAAAAAACTGATGCACTTAAAAATTTTTTGATTTGAATATTTTATTTGCAATATTTAATTTAACATAGCCGATGGCATATGATGGTGACATCTTTGTTCAAACATTTCGAACTCTTCATATGCTATTTGAAAAAATTTTCGTTATGATTTAGAAAACCTCAAAAATACCCCTTCGTGGAATTGCGATAGCGCCTGGATAAATTTTACAACAAGTTGTTACGCCTATGTGCATTATTACTCACTGGGATGTTTTGATTTTATCCATTATTTAGGCTCGGTTCACACGAGCGTTTTTTCGACGTGCGTTGGAGCGCACGTTGGTTTTATTAACGCTGGTGTTTAGTTTAGTTTTAGCATAAAACAAGACTACATGCAATTAGCCACACATGATGGTGTGTCCTATCGCATATAACTTTATGTTATGTTATAGATATCAATTTAAAGTTTTCATGAGTAAGGCAAGGCGTAACAGAAGGTTTTTTTTTATATTTTAAATCTTGTCAGATAATTATTCTATTACACAATTTAATAAAATTGATATCTTTCGAAATTGATGGCAACGCTTATGCTCACATACCTAATAAACTATAAGTTGGCAACACAGTTGTGAATTAATTTTTGCTCATCTATCGTTTTGGTAACAATTTCGTTAACTTTGCTTTCTATGGTGGTGCCAGATCCTGAAAGAAATTAATTTTAACAAGAATGCCACTTTTTTTATTATAAGTAATTCAGCGCGGAAACTATATATACAGAGATATGGATATTTTCTAATAATTGCAATAAGTTGCGAAGCTCTCACTTGGTTCAACAATATTCGAATAATCTGAGAATCAATTCTCTTAAATGTTGATTAACATCAACAAAGTATCGATGACGAATCAAGTATCAATCATTTTTAGTATTTTTTTTTTTTTGTTAGAATTGTGTACTCCCGAATCTTTGTTTTTAGTTGTGGCACTAGGGAACTACCCCGCGGTCATATATTCTGGAGACATATATACGTGTTTGGTCTGCGCAAATTCAGGCTTTTGGCTCAGGGTTGCCAAGTTGTTAACAAGGAATTAATGGTTTAAAATTTTTTCATTAAAATGGTAAAAAACTTGTTAACCTTTTCTTTATTTTTTTTGTCGCTAATATTACCAAATTTAATTTTTGGTCGGTGCATTAGCTTGATGTTCTTATTTGACCTGTTTGTCATATAAAAATTTGAGTACATATAACAAAAATCCTCCAATCAACGACTTAACCCTGTTTTGCTGACACGTGCCTATTTTTATAATTGGTGTGAGCCACTATGAAAAGTGCAGCAAGCGCGTACTAAATGTAAATTTAAAATTAAGAAAAAAAATTATAAGAAATATTTCATAAACTTTTTTTAACTTCTGTAATGACCAATGGAAATAATTTATTTTTCAATATTCTGGCATCAATGCTATTCGATATTCAGCAAAAGTTTAAAAAGCACTGTTTTGACATTACTGCCTGAAGATATAAGACCTTCATAAGGTTATTTGCAAAAATCTGTGCATTATCTATTTGAAATTAATATTATTTGTCACATTATTTGTTTTCATACTCTGCCGTAGTATAATGATAGCTTGCTCAACGAATTCTGCAAGGATATATTCTTAACCACTTGACAACATAGCTCCGTTTAAATTTGTTGCAACTGCATGATTTTCAGCAGCCAATCGTGTGCATTCACCTTTCTTCGTTTAGTTGCAAATTTAACGGGTAATTTGAAAAAGTCATTTTAAAAAAAAACTTCACTTGCGTGTCGCTTCGAGATGCATTTTGTTTAAAATAGAATTTAATTGTTTTTAAAAATTGAGCTTTTAATTACGAACGTAGTTTTATCGGGTTGATTTTGTAAACTTTGTCTCGTTTTGTGTAATAAAATTGAAGTCCTTCCGTTAATTGTCTTTTTGAAAAACTATCAAATATATTAATAGTAAATTGAAATGGCATCAGAGTAGACGAGGTAAGAACATTTTATTTTTTCTGCGAATGTATCGTAGAAGCAGGAGCAGCAACGTCGGGAACAAAAATATCAAGTGGCTTCAGCGCTAGAACTCAAAATAATTTCCTTTTCCTTTTTCATTTATTGAAAGTTACGGTTCTCTTTTTTTTTTGTTTCCTTCGAACGGGAATTTCTGCGTTGCGCTATCATGGTAGTCTGTCCACCATTTTCCTCCTGTTGAAATCTTGGCTTATTTTTAATTTTAATTTATTTACAGAATGAATCAGAAAATGTAAGCAAACCAAAGAAAGGTGGTGCTATAGAAATTACCAAACGAGCTGCGTTGGGAGATCTCCAAAATCGTGAAGTTATTCGCAACGTTACAGGCAAGGACGCTGGACAAAAAGAGTAAGTTTTTATTGCTTTGTAAGAGTGCAGCTTGATCTGTATAATTTAAAGGTAAAGCAAAAATAATTCATCCATTCGGTCTTTTGGCATGGCCTGAACCTAACCCTAAACAACTTTTTTGTACTGTAGGCCCTCACGCCAAAGCGTGCCACTTTTCATGGAGCTGTTGTTGAGTAATAACGAGAACAAATTTATCATGAAGCTGGTAGTTTTTCGCGTGATTAAAATGTATTCCAGAAATCGTTTTTCTTATTCAATTTGAGATTTTTACTTATTAATCATCAATTTAAAATATAAATCATTTGCAGTGATTTATTATAAAAAAAGTTTATTCTCTAAAAAATAATGAAATTTTATTCCAAATTTCATATACGAAAATTGCCAATTCAGTTTTTGAAGCCGCGGGGCTAACGCTAATAGGTTTTTTTTCAAGACCATATCAAGATCATATCCCTAACTTTTTTTTTTAACAATTAGTGTCCGAGATATCGAGTTTTAGTAAACTGGACACGTGCCCATTTTTCACGGTTTCATTTTTGACTGGTCCTTGACATAAAATTTTTTTTTGCTAAATATTAGAACTTCAAAAATAAACCTGTGAATATCTATCTTAACTGGTTTTAGAACGTTGGGCCTCTAAGTTGTAAACAAAATCTGAGGACGAGTTCCTGAAAGGTGTCCCTAGTAAGCAGCGAAATTGTCGGTGTCCTGCGGAGGATTAATAAGCTATGAAAATATGAAAACATTTTTAATCTAAAGGGCTTAAGTTTGAATTTAATTAAGGCTCAAAATTGTATAAAGTGCCGTTTGAAGTTTTATAAATTAACATTCGTTTTGGAGATTTTCGATGTAGACTCATAATTTCGTTGTGTTCGATTTAAATATTTGTATCATGTAAATACGTAATTGCAAAAATTTCGGAACAGGAATTACTATCTTTGAGTTTCATGTGTGTGGCCTGAACTATGGCAACCATTTTTATGTATCAAATTATGAGGTTTTAAGAGCTTCTAATAAAAAATACTCTCACATGAACCAAAATTTACAAGAAAACATGTTAAGGTGTTATCTTTGGCCTCGCCATAAATTAAATACCCTACATCTTAAACAGCAGAAGTGCGCGTCTTAACTTCAAATAATTCTTTCAGTGTAGCATCTTAAATTTTTTGTTTCTATTTTGGGTGCCACGCCCGAAAAGTTGGCAAAGTTCTTGTCCAGAGCTTTTCCGCATCCTTCTTACTATTTGTGTGAAATTTGATTTTATTTCCTAAAATAATTCTCCCAGTACATACCTATAGCATTTTTAAATTTTCGCTCGCATGGAAAATTTTTTTGTAGAGGTTGTATAAGTTTTCTCTAGTATTGTTGATATTAGCTTACACTATATCAAATAACTCTTAATATAGCTTTTTAAATTCTAGCTTTCCTGAATATGGAGAGAAAAAACAATATTTGAAAAATGTGCTGATATGGGTGTAAATACGAAAAACCAACAATCATATCGTCGTAATTTTTTTCTTCGACATATTTTCGGAAACCCATAGAATTTGAAGAGTTGTAAAAGCATTTTCTTTTGTTTACAAAATTGGCAAATGGAGAGGTTGGACCTAAATAAACATAAATTTTACTTCACATTTTCACGTATTTTATTTTACTGGTACACGAAACACATTACTATAAACTGTGGATCAAATAACTTAATTTTTGCGAGACAATGATCACCGTGGATTTCCTAATCGATTTGAAGGATTTTTTAAATTTTTGTTCTGTATTTAATAGAAGCGTGTGTTGGTGAGTTTAAATCAATAATGTGTTCATTTAGAATTATATACTTAGGAACCGTCGATATATAACATAAACTGAAGAATTGATATTTTTATCGATTGTTTATGTAATCTTTTGGGCGGAGGCATTAGAGAAATACATTTTTCCCATATAACTTTGTTCACGATATAGTATTCGATTTAAAACGTACTTTCCCGACATTTTTAAATGGCCACCGCGGGACAGTTTTTTTATTCATGGTGCATTTTACATTTTAACTTTTTTTGCTTGTTTTTGCAGATGTATTGACGAGTAAGAATATCAAATATGTGTCAATACTCATATACAATTTAGCGCTTTCAAGGTAGCGGAAAAAATAATTATTTTCATGGGGATATCTAGTTTAGAAGCTCCAAAAAAGGATTTTGCCATTTATTCACATAACTATTTTAAGCACATACGTGACTCATTTATAAGTTATATAAATAATATATGCACTTAGTTTATAAGTTTATGCTAAGCACAAAAATTATTGGCATTATGAACTTTCTGATTGTAAAAAAAAATTTAGGTAAACTAAAATTTCCAAAAAACGTCGAATAGACTTGATGGTAAGACTAAAGTTTCCTAAAGTCGAAATCAGCTATTTTAATTGTTTTTTGACTGAGCTACTGCTTGTTAAATGCTTCTAAAACTTGCTTAATAAATATGATCTTATACATATTTAAAAACCATGCTGGTTTCTACTAATGAGTCACATGATAATAGAAATCTCTTTAACGATTTTTACTGATCATTTAAAATATTTATTTTTCTAAAATAGGTCCTGAAAAAATCATAGAATTCCCCAAAAACAAAATTTCGTTAGATATTTTCATCACGTTTCATCTTTGGAATAATTTTTCAAATTCCGACTTACATGAAAAACGTACCGGTTTGGTATACATGTTTAAGAACCAAATATTAACCGGTAAATAGATTTATATTTTTCTACAGCATGTGAAAATCTTATCAAAAATGTATTTTATCATTATGACTTCTCTTGTCATAGTGATAATCCCTTACTATTGTGAAAATTCAATTTTGAATTTATATCAAAAATGTGTAAATTTATTAACAAATGAAAAATAAATACATATCGGTTAGCAAATAGTTTAGCTTATTTTTAAATTTGCCAAGCCGTAAACTTGATTCATAACAGAACGTTCCTTTAAATCTGGTAAACCTTCGACAGCAGCACGTTCGCGTGAAATCTTAATTAGGGACTCAAAAGATCGAGGTTCCCAAATAGCAAGATCGGACAGTACTTTGCTGAATAAAAATTAAACATCAATATTTTATTCCAAGTTTCATTAGAGAAAACTAACCTGTTTAGCAATATGTTACTTCTGACAAGCCCATCCTTAAATGTATTTGCGGTTAAACCATACTGCTGACAACCTGCTTCCACGCGCGTAGCCCATAACTAGGAAAGATGTTTATTATGAATGAATAGTGGTCATCAAAATTGGAAAAATACTGTTAGCAACTGTGCAACGCATTTCATACCTGTTTCATGTCCAGTCTTTTAAGTCTCCGCCCTTTCGTTGCATAAACCAAGGCCCGGTGCACATTTCTTATGGCAATGGAATAAACATTGCGACGCCTACCCCGAAAGTGCTAAAATATTAAAAAACAAACGTTACTGTACGTAATTCAATTTGTTATTGTTTTGACTTACCGCCGTCATTTTGAAAATCTTTCGCTTGCGCCAGAATTCATCGGGACCACGTGAACGCACAAACAGCGCCAAAGTTGGGAAAATCATTTTATTTATTTCGGCTTAAGTTTACTTTAGCTCACATTCGCAAACCTTTTTAAAACCAAACTTATCTTATGTGCTTTTTAATTCTAAGAAGAAATATGTAATCAAAAAAAGTCGCTCGGATCTGGTTTCGGAGATATAGCCATTGGAAGTTGCGGATATAGCTTTTGGAAAAATCATTATAAGTTCGGAACCGCTGCATGGATATCAAAAATATGGGTGTCCAAAGAAAGATAATTTAATGGCCTATAATAGTGGAGAGCAATCCTAAGAAATTTAGCCCATAGTTTTGGAGATATTACAATTTTTCTAAAATTTTGACCAATTTTTTTTAAAAAACCGTTATTTTTTCCAAAAAATGTCTGAATGACCTATAACTTTTTTAGCTTCTTAAAAAATCTTAATTTATTCTCCTTAAAATGGTGTATCGTTTGTTCCAAATTTTTGCATATTTACCCCCTTTTTGACCGAAAAACAAAAAAATTTATACAATGAATTCTTATGAAAACTATGTATTTATGGACAAAAACAATAAAAAACCAACAACAACATCAAGAACAACAACAACATGAACAACAACAATAAGAACAACAATAAGAACAACAACAACAACAATTATTATAAGACTATTCTCATTATAAAACTAATGAGACAGGGACTAATAACAGGGAACTCCCTGCAATAGTATGGGCCCTTGGAAAACTTCGTCATTACCTATACGATAAACACTTTTGAACTTGTGCTGTCGCTCAAAAAACTTTCCATACGATTTTCGACAGTTCGTTTGCACAGGGTTCAGAAGTGCAAAGTTTGCGAGGGTTTTGCGCATTTAGATAAATACCCCTTATATTTTTGAGTTTGCTCGAAGTATGTACTAAAGTTCTTATCATCTGCGCTGAGTAAAATATCCTTTGCCCATTTTACTGCTTATGCCTTGTTTTTGAGTTGTCTATTTTTGTAATGATCAAATCCACATTTTCGATTTCATTGTTCTGTAAAATTTACTTTTTGAAAGTTACCTTTATATGTCGGTTATGGCTAGAGACTGGCTTATAGCTTCCGAGATCCCCTTGCATCCATCATGTTTTGTGAGAAACAAAAAATAAAATGAGAAACTGTCATACCGTCAATATACATTGCAAAAGCCTACTGAGGACATCTTTGACACCGCCATTTCAACAAAAACATATTTATTTTATGAACCATTTTTTTTTTCATCAATGTAATTTTAAAATTTTTCTACATGAAAAAAAAGGTATAAGAAATTATAATTTTGTGTTATCTCTATTGTTCAAAATACAGCGTGAAGGAGGTAAAAACTGAAAAGCCTCGAGTGGACACTCAGTGGAGGAATGTTGGCACTCTTACAGCAAATCAAAAGCTAAGCGAAAATAATCCCCTCGGTACAAAGAGAGCAATATCAGCAGCTGTTGCTGCACGAAAAATTGTAACTCTGTACGGTTAGTAGGTACAAACAAAAATAACCCCTCACATGTTATACAACGTAATACTAGCGATATTCAGCATGGGCAAATCAAAATAAAGACGTTGACTACCAAAGTGGTCGAAAACAGTGTTCAACATGCGAAAAGTAAGAAATAATAATTATATTTAAGTGAAATTTTCATTTAATTCCAATTAAAATTTTAGATATTACCAAAACAAAATCGAAGAAGAGAAGACTTCTATTGTCCAACCAGCTATAGAACCAACACTACGCCGTGAAGACAGCAATTTATCATGAAAATCTTTGTCCAAACTCAAAGCAGCACTATCACGTGATGTATCCTCTACAAAATCTACTTATAGGCGTAAGTACTTCAACTCAGTAAACATTATTAAATTTCAGTAGTCTGCATTTGGTTCAGGGCCAATAAGCCACCATTGTTTATGTAAAAAAGTAGGCTAACTTAGAAAAAAAAATTCTGACTATTTGCTTTTGAGATATTAATAACGTCTTTTTCCAAACAATTCGATAAAACCTTGGAGAAAAAGCGGCCGGAACTTAGTTGAGGATGCGTTGCATCCCCCATACAAATTAAATTTTTTCCCCTGTATGAGTGCGTTCGTGTTCTTTTAGATAATATTTTGATATGAAATCTAAATTACAAACTTCACAGACAAATGGACGTATTCCCTTATGAGTCGCTAACATATGCGCTTGAAGACGGCATTTAAAGCTGAAGTTTTTTTGACAAAGATGACACCGATGATTCACATTCATGTTATTAATATTGGTTCTATGTTCGGTTGAATCTTCTTCTGAATTTTGCTTATTCGGTTCATTTTGCGGGGTTTCGGATTCGGATACGACTTTTAGATAATCTGCTTCCTTAGAATATTCCTTGTGCGTTTTCTGATGTTTTCGCATGTTCCAAGAATATGCAAATTTACGACCACAAATATTGCAGGCAAATGGTCTTTCACCTGTATGCATCCTTTCGTGTCTTCTTAGGGTAATTTTTAAAGCAAAACATGATTTACAAAATTGGCAAGCATACGGACGCAATCTCTTGTGTACTGAGGATATATGATTACTAAGTGCATCTGTACGACTAAAATACCTTTTGCAAATATCACACTGGGGTTTTTCCATCATATTTTCACCATTAGTATTATTTTTGTCACGATGTTTTTGATGTATTACCTTTTTAGATATTATCGTGTTAACTTTTGCAGTTTCACAAACTTCCTAAATAGAAACGAAGGAACCAAATCTATTAAATCTTAATTTTCTTGCAATTTGTTTACCTTTATATAACTTGCACCTGAACAAACATTATCGATAGTAAGAGTACCCCTTTCTTTTTCATCACCTGCTTTAGGCTGATCATTTATCATTTTATTTATGAATTCTATATCAGAAGTTTCCTGAAGAGTGCAAGGTTAATGCCAATATATTTGATACAACGTATTAAAAATCCTATCTTACCATTTCCATTTTTATTTCATCGCTTTTTTCAAATTCGTGCGCGAAAATTTTATCTACATTTTTATCTTGTGTTTGGTTAAGGCTCGTGCACGCTTCTTTTGTTTGGTTTCTGTCATGTATCTTATAATGCAGTTTCCATGAGTCTATGCGCTTAAAACAGCGACCACATATTTCGCAAGAATATGGCTTTCCGCCTGTATGAATTCGTTCATGTGATGTTAAGTGGTATTTTTTGGTAAAATGTAAATTACAAAATCTACAGGAAAACGAGAGCAGTGTCCCGTGTGATGATAATATATGTGCTTCAAGACGGTTTCCATATTTGAAAATTTTTCTACAAATGCCACATTGATGCACCTTTTCTTTTTCAGTATTGTTTGCAGAGTTATAATTTTTTAAATCATTGATATGTGGGTAAAAATTAGACGTGCCCCATGTTTCCTTATTAAAACCAGACTAAAAAGAAATAGTTTTAACTTAAAACTAATCAATAATAATTGTTGAAATACAAATTAAGTGTACCGAGCGCAATGTCCCGTGTGATGATAAAACATGTGCTTCAAGACGGTTTCCATATTTGAAAATTTTTCTACATATGCCACATTGATGCAACTTCTTTTGTTTTTCAGTATTGTTTGCAGAATTAGAATTTTTTAAATCATTGATACATGGGTAAAAATTAGGTGTATCCAATGTCTCTTTATTAAAACAAGACTAAAAAGAAATAGTGTCAAGTAAAAACTAATTAATAAAAAAAAATAAATAAATTACGTTGTATGTCACTGCAAAAAATGCATATCTTGAAGACACCAAGAAAAAATAATTATATTATTTCTACAAGCAAAAAAATGTTATTAGAGACTGCAATCTCAAAAATCTATTTGCCGGTAAGGACAGATTCCATTCTCATAATTCAAATCAAGTAAATTTTTTGAGTGAAATTTTGAGGGCCGTCTCCAAAATTTATCTTTGTTTATTATACATTATTTGCAATCAGAAACGATAACGGCTGAATTAAAACATTTCGCAGACCCCAGATTTTGTCATATACATAGTTTCTCCGATAAATAACATTATAAAATGGTTCTTAACGATTTATTCTGACTGTCGATTAATTGATTTTCAATTATATAATTTTAAATATATATACATACATACAAATAATTATTTTAATGATATTAACTGATCTAATGTGAAAACATCATCTGTAGAGTCAAAGTTACTGAAGCTGATTTCTGGAATATTAATGTTTTTTGTTAATTTTCGGTGTATTTAAATACTGATACGTTTAAAAAAACGCAAGAAAAGTACATAAACTGGAGCTAAAATATAAGCACCATGTTTAAAAATTCGGCTGAAATGGCAAGAAACTTTGACTCCCTAACCTCTCTCTCAAAAAAAAAACAGCAATCCAGCAATATAATTTCTGGATATTCTATTCTTTTAACGAAACTAATATCTACGATAAGAGAAACGACAAAACCATCTAGTCGGAGAGCTGGTGACAAAAAACTACAAGAGTTCTATCATGGCTGATATTTCAATATTATATCGTACTAAGGTTGTACATGAGTCAGCACTCACTCACAAGGTCAGGTAGTGGGACACTCGATATCCGCACTTTGCGCGACTGCCGACTGCCTCTGTCCTATTAAACTGAAGTCTAACGGTTTTCTTCTTAAATTATGTGTAATAATTTAGTAGTAGACAAATTTTCAACCATGATAAAACTCTTGTACCGAATTCACTGTTTTGACAACTTATGCGACTTGCTGACTGAATGCGTGCCTTGGCTTGGCGCCAGATATGATAAAACTCTTATAGAGCACGTCAAAATTTGACATACTTGTAAGCGCGCCGCCGCCAAATGTCCTACTACCTGATTTTGTAAGTGGGTGCTGACTCATGTACAACCTTAGTACTATATAATATTGAAATATGAGCCATGATAAAACTCGTGTAGTTTTTTGTCACCAGCTTTCGGTCTAATCGTATTTATATGGTTACTCTACGAATAATTGTCATTTGGAGGTTTATTTCGCCATCAGAATGAGTCTATTGATTTTTGCATATAATTCACGAAGGTAAAATGAAGTTTAGTTTAAGGGACACATCTCTGTTTTTCTTTAGATTTCAGTATGCTGTAGAGTTCAACATGCTGATCAAGAATATGTATGTACATACATGTTGGGCGCGACAAAACTTCCTTTATACTACTTCATACTGTCCACTATAGTATTATAACACTGGTGCTAGCGCATACTACAGTGAACCGCGGCCGAAGCCCGTTGCAAAGCCGATTTGGAACATATTAGAGGATCTAAATCTTGAGTAGCGGCCGCAGTCTGTCCACTTACCCTAACTCTTATGTAGAATTACTGTAGCTAGCGATGTTGGATAATTGTATGTATGTGATTTTCAAACTCAAGAAGATGGAGGCGCTTCCGTGGCCAACATATGTACGTATTATGTATGCCTGCTGAACTCTACAACATACTCAAATTTAAAGATAGGAGAGGTGTCCCTTAAATTAAGCAATTACATTCACGAATCAATTACGATTCTAAACAGATTTTAAGCGTGATTCTTACGGATTCCATTTCACTATTTGTTCCACGTTGTGACTGCGATGTGAAAATACTTAAATTTGTATCTGTTTTGATTGTTTCCAATGCTTCAATTGGTTGTTTCCCCGGATCGGCTTTAAGACTTATAAATTCCTCTTCGATCTCTAATTCATCATAGTTTACACTTTGCAACTCTGATGCGGTATCTTCGTTTAGATTTATGCGTGGAGTATTCTTTTCTGAAAGCTCAGCTTGCGGATTTTCCAAAAGAGCAGTCAGTTTTTTATTCACCTCCCACGTCAATAGCTGAAACTCTTGGAAATCTTTTAGTATTTCAAAGCATTTCCCACATACAAACTGTGGGTAATCATCACTCGCTGCAAGCACCCGCAATGGTGTTAAGTTTTCGATCCAATCAGCTAAGTTTTCTGTTGTTTTCAGATTATATTTTAAGACTATCGACTTATTTTCTTCACTTGTCCCCAAGTAAGTTAAGCATGTCCTACAATGATGTAGAACATTATTGCACGTTAGAAAACTCATTTTTTAAAAACTTTAAATAAAATTGTTAGTTTTTGTCAAGTTCTGAGCAAAGATCAAAGATATAAAGTTGTTTTACGATGTTATCGATGTCTTTTCTTATCGATGTTGAACGCTGCAGAAGTGCGTTTTACATAGATGTCAAGTTGGTTGGATTAACGATTAATTTTATATGATAACATTAGATTTTAGCTTGTTAAACTATGTGGTTTAACATCTTGAATTACCTAAACAACAAATTATATGTGGTTTAAAATCTATTTTCAAATAATTTTGACATAATTAACACAATGGTTATCATCCACCGAAAAAAAATATTCTGCTTACCAAACGTGTAGTTGCTTAAAGCAATGTTGCCGTATATGGTAAAATAACATTACTGAAAATTTGTTTCTGATTTTGAATATAATTAGGCAACAAGAGGATTCAGTTGGGAATTAATTTTAAGTTTATAAATATAATATACAAAAAGCCTTACATCTAAATCTAGGAAATGACAAAGATCGAGGTTTCTTAAAATTTTTTATCACTGTTACCAGATGGCTTAAAAAATTTTTGTTAAGTTTCTTTTTTTCCTGAACTAATCAAGTTGGACTTCTTTAATATTTCTATGAATTAGTTTCTCTTTGGTGTCTACTGTTTAGTCAGCCGACTGTTAGTTCATAGGTTTCTATTGCGAAGATACATATGAGCATAATTTAACATTTGTCAGGCTTGCGATCTCATTTCTGTAACAATGTTTTTTCTTCACATTCAATTAATGATAGTTAAACAAAAACTGCTATTGACAATAATATTATTATAACGGGCTTACAATGTTTAAGGACTCCAAACTTAGGTATAAAATATACAAAGCCCTAGAGAAATTTGAACTTTTTTTTGTTATGATAACATGTTATGAAACTTTTGAATTATTTAATAGCATCATCAAAGTCAAAATTTTCACAAATGTTATTTTACGTTTTTCTGTTATTAGCGTTTTCTGTTTTCAAGATTGACTTGAAAGTTTATTCTTGATTTTGTGAAAAATTTTTTGAAAATATTTATTTACCAATCATTAGTTAAATAGATATTTTTCAAAAAGTTATTCATATGGTTACTTAATTTTCCCGACTATTCTAGACACTGGCTATTCTATTAATATATGCAGGTAGCACCGTACCAACCCGACTTTGCGTGAGGGGGCAAATGCAATTTCAATAGCATGATTTTATTTTTCTCCTTCCAAAAAAACAAATTTGCAACCAAATGAGATACCTGGGGGGGGGGGGGGGGTAAATCCCCTCATATGGTGGGTACGAGCCTGTATGCATGTATGTATACAGAATATAGTTGACCAAACCTATACCCTCAAAAATTTCATAACCCAAAAACTATTAAAAATTGAAAGGGTTAATGATGGTATTATTATTTTTTTATTATTGTTAATAAGAAGCATTTCAAGATTTTGGCTTCCAAATTATTTAAGCTTTATACAAACCGCTCTTCAATGTTTGTTTTGCGGAACGATTTGTTCTTAAATGGCTCACTTCATAAATTTTCCGGTACAATTCACAGGCTTACATATTGTCTCATGATTGTTTGTCATGAGTTTCTCGATGTTCTAGCATTCTTTGGTATATTGCAAAACGACGATCGCAGATATCACAAGCAAATTGATATTTATGTGTATATTTCTGATGTTTATACAAATTTGACAATTGTGTAAAAGAGCGATCACAAATATCGCAAGCAAAGGGTTTCTCACCCGTATGAATATTTTCATGTGTTTGTAATTGACATTTCGTTGCAAAACGACGATCGCATATATCACAAGCAAATTGATATTTATGCGAATATTTTCGATGCTCATATAAATTTGCCAATTGTGTGAAAGAGCGTTCACATATATCACAAGTGAAAGGTTTTTCACCCGTATGAATACGTTCATGCGTTTGTAATTGACATTTTGTTGTAAAATTTAAAGGACACTGTTGACAGGCAAACGGTCGTAGTCCTTTATGTGTTAATAATATGTGAGCTTTTAGGCGACTGTTGAAACTGAATTCTCTTTGGCAAATACTGCACCTGTGTTTTCCTTTGCCGTTCACATTATAGCTGTAAAGGCTTTCATCTGTTGTTTTAAGTAACATTTCATTGGTATTTTCTGGTTGTTTTAATTTAATTAAACGTTTTGATTTGGCTTGATTGTGAACATGTCGTTTGTGTGCGTTTACAGAAAGCTTATGAGGGAAATATTGATCACATTGGTCACATTTGTATTTGCATTTAGTAAGATGATCGGAATTTGACTCTATTGGATTTCTTGAAACATTATTATCTGCAGTTACATTTCTTTCCAAATTTTTCTAAAACAAGAAATAAACCATTAAAAAGTTAATTACAATTATTATCTATCAATTAAAACATACCATTTTTTGTGGAAAATCACCCGGTTCCATTAGACTATGAGTATTTGCAATTTCGCCAATGTTAAAATTACTCATTACATTGTTAATATTTATACTCTTCTGAACGTCAGTGGCATTAGTTTCAGTGCATTCCTGAAACAAAAGTAATGTTATAACAGATATATAGTAACATTTTATAGAGAAATGTATGTATGTATAAACATAATGTGGTAGTTTTTACTAAGTAGTACAAATTAATTTATTTTATTAAATTGAATTTTAATTAGGTTAGTATTTATTTTCAACATAAATACACTTTAGGAATTATGTATCTATTTATGTGCCTTTGCACTAGGACGGCGTATAAAGTAAGGTGTCATCTAAATTGGAACGCTTAAAACTTTCAATGTTAATTTTATGATTAAGGGTTATCTCTGGAGCTACTGGACTGACTGGACGGAGTACAAAAAATGGCTACAATATGTGCTTCTATGGGTAGCTTGCATTAAAGTGCAACTTGTCACCAAAGGTTGCGAAGTTCGATGCTAAACAAAAGGTAACTTTAATTTTTTCTGCTTCACTTCAGAACTGTTAAGTGTCCTTGCTTCAAAGTCCGAAAAAGAATTATTTTGGGGCACATTTGGAGAGTACATATATCACACAGGAAATTGTTTTTTATGGTTCATTATGTTTTTTTCTTTCCCCACAAGTTTTACCATGATTTAACAGAATTTTCGCTTTTCGAGGTATCGGTATTAAAATAAAGTCCTCTTAACTTAGGAACTATCATACGGTCTTCTGATTTTTTCATGTTACAACTTATTTATTAGAAAAGTGGGAAAACTTGGCCTCGATTTAATGACTAACCTACTTACTTACTTACTTCTTTTTGGTAAATTAATAATTTCCGTTAAGTCAGTCTTATCTTAAACAATTTGGAGCAATAACTTTATCCAAAAAATATTGGGTATATGAATTAAATATACATATATACTTTTTATAATATCAAAAATGTACAAAATCTTTTCTTACAAACTCCATTTTGATCTCTGCCTCGTTGGTTGTTTCAATATGTATTTCGGTTTTGACAATTTCATCTAAGTTTGTATCTCGTTTTTTATTTTGCAGCGTCTTCTTTTGCGTTTTCGTCGACACTACTTCAAGACTCGTGCACTCTCCTTTTGTAAGGTTATTGTCATGTATCTTGCGATGCTTTTTCATTGAGCTTAAGCGCCTAAAACGACGATCACATATTTCGCATGAGAATGGCTTTTCGGTTGTATGCATTTTCTTTGAAACAACTTCAAAACTCGAATACTCTTCTTTTGTAATATTGCTGTCATGTATCTTGCAATGCTTTTTCATTGAGCCTAAACGACTAAAACGACGATCACATACTTCGCAAGAGAAGGGCTTTTCACCTGTATGAATTCTTTTATGTCGAGTTAAATTTTGCCGTGTTGTAAAACGCAAATGACAAAATTGGCAAGAAAATTGACGCAATTTTTCATGTGAAGAAGAAATATGGGTTTCAAACCGGGTTTTACACTTGAAAACTTTTCTACAGATGCCACATTGAAGTACATTTTCTTGTTTTTCAATATTTTTCCCAGACATAACGCTGGTATCTTTTAGTGGTTTGCTTTTCAATAATTGTGCGGGCATCGCCTGGTTGTGAATTTGTCGCATATGTGCGTTCAAAATAGAATGGTGATGAAATGAATAGCCACACTGATTGCATTTGTGTTTCTTAATGATTTTTGATATTTGATTTGAGTCCTTAGAATTTCTTAAATCATTGATATCTGCGTTACCATTACATGTCAATGTTTCCTTATTAATCCAGACAAAGAGAAAAGGGAAAAAAGGTATTATGATCATAAAGTGCATTTAGACATACAAATATTCTTTAAAAACTAACATGAACGTAAATAATAATAGTCGCAATATATATGTATTTTGATGCACAATTTGTATGGTTTTTATTTTATAAAAAAATAGTTACTATTATTCAATAATAACTTTTAGTTTGTGTCAATGATCGACTTTTTTGGTCAGAGTTTTAATGTAAATAAAAACATTTTATTTCGAATCATCTAACAAACAATAATTTTTAAGTCGTATTTATTAAAAAAAAATGAATTGAAAACACTTATTTACAAATATCAAAACTTGAGATCAACGAAAAAAATATGAACATGAGGAGTTGTAAAAGTATAGTCGTTGTACCCGTATAAAATCAAATACCCTACACATCATTAACAGTAGGGTCGCAGAAGAGTCTTAAATTTTTACTAAAATAGTATTGTTTTCCACTTTTCAAAGGGCAATTAAAGCTATTTAATTGAATAAAATTTTTGTAAAAAAAAGTGTCGCTCGAATTTGGATTCGGAGATGTAGCCATCGGAAGTTGAGATATAGCATTTGTAAAAATCGTTATAAGTCGGGAGCCCCTTCATTGATAATTCATAATTTCGAGATATTACAACTTTTACTATAAGTTAGATTTCAAAAATTTATATTATTAGCTTCCATATATTTTGTTAATATTTTGAGATTCCCAACTTATAGCAACTATATCTCCGAGCGACACCTTTTGGTTTCATATTTATTCTTAGAATTAAAAAAATCATGAGAAGTTTAATAATCATTTTCAATTCTGAGAGTAAGTACATATGTATAAGTCAAATTTAATTACATACTATTTAAATGGGAAACTTCTAGAATACTAATTCCGGATTTTCCACTGTTTGATAGGACTTATAGTTTAGATAATGGCCGATATTAAAAATTTTGAATTCAATTCTGGAACGGAATAAGTCAATTAGATTTATATTAAGTACTTACTAAATTCTCGTTACTATTAACATCACTATTAGTTCCACATTGTAATTGCAATGATAAGGTATTTAAATCTGCATTATTTGTTGTTTTAGTTTCAAATGGCTCAATTGGTAATTTCTCCAACTTAACTTTAAGGCTTAAAAATTCCTCTTCCACTCCTATTTCATTCTTACCAGATTGTAATTCTATCTTATCTTTATGATTTGTATGTAATATATTTATATTTTCTGAAAGCTTCGTGTGTGGATTTTCCAAAAGAGCACTCAGAATTTCAGCTGTCTGCAATGCCAATTGCTGAAACTCATGAAATTCTTTTAGTTTGTAAAAGCATCTCTCACATACAAACTGTGGGTAATTATCATTTGCAGTCAGCACTCGTAATGATAAAAAACTTTCTATCCAAACAGCCAAGTTGTCTGTTGTTTTAAGATGATACCTCATCTTAAGCGTCTTATTTTCTCCACTTGACCCCAAGTAAGTCAAGCATGTTCTACAATGATGCACTGCATTATTGCATATTAATAAACTCATTTTTTTTATTTAAATCAAAATGTTTTTATGATTTTCCCGTCGTGTTATTCATTCTCGACCATAGAGTTTAAGTAAACAATAACGATAAGAAATATCGATTTTATTTGGGTGGCGATTGAGTTGCCATACAATTTTTCAAAAATAATTCCCAATTTACACACGAAAATATTTGCTTGCGAAGTTTTCCTTCGTTCTCGTTTTCTCTTTCCATTAGCGTATACAAACAGTACGAAGTTTTAACGTAAGTTGATCAACAAGAGATTTTCTTAAAAAAAAATTTAACATAAAATTTGAATTTTTATCTAATTGTCTGTTTTGATATTTGATAACAAATATAAAAGAAAATTTTCGAGCACGGGGAAATTCATACTGGTTCTTTTCCCTCTGTTAGGCTAGGTTTTGGTGGTGGCCATAGCCTCACATAGACCACAGGGAGGGGGGGGGGGTCTTGCGACCTATTAGTAAATTCTGGTACTTTCATTGTGTTGCACGTCCAACATGAAGGTGTCTGTTATTATGTACAGCGAAACTTTTGATTTCACTCTTCCTCAGGTTCATGACAATTTCTACACCAGTCCCTCTCTTGCTAATGAAAACCACCTAAAAGAATGAAATATTTGTGTATGTAAATTGGGAAGCAGATTATCTATCTTTTGGGGTTATTTAATGCGGCGGAGTACTTAATATATAGGGAGTTTAACAGTAAAGGTAATTACTTCGGCATGCCTTATTATGTAAAAACTGTAAAAATAAATTAATTGGAACAGAAGCTCAATCAAAAACAATTTTAAATCCAAAAAAATTGTTAAAATTAAGAATCTGAAAGCCTAAAATGTATACGTAAAAAACAAAACTAAAAAATATGTGTGTACATATGTATTTGCCCGTGGTAAGGGTCAAACCACTACATTCTAATTTGCTAGGAAGAAACTTTTACTTCCCAAAAAAAATTTTCGCCACAGCGATTCCCGTATGAATCATATCGAAGGATTCCAAGCGATTGCGTCGAAGACGGAATAAATATTTTATTGCAATGAGCAAAATAACGACTTTTTAGCAATCAATTAATTTTTTTTTGTGATTTTTTGCATCAAGTGACATAAACATTTCACAAGAATGTATTAAATATCATAGGCTGACATTGTTTTTACCTTCATCCGCAGAAACTGCTGACGCTATCTACAATAGCGACAACAGTTTTAGCGGCTTAGAATTAAGTTCAGCTGCAGAAAAGAAATCAGAAATAAAATAACGTTTGGACAGCAACAAGTGCTGATTAACAAATTAAGTTTTTATTATTTCAACTTTGTTACTTATGTACATACAAACCTATACCATATAAAAAAGGATTACTGACAAAAAAATTTTTTTTTCCTTCAAAAATATATCAACATTTTTAACTGCGTCTTTGCAGCATTTCGATTGTTTTACGAAACATATTTTTTGTGGAATTTTTCCTTGGTAAATGTTTATAATAAAAAAAAAAACAACACGTAAGCCAATTTTACTCTTTTATTCAAGGTGATGGCTCACCTCAGTTTTTGGCAAATGTCCACTATGAAAACAGACCCAATATTTTTAGGAATTTATCAAAGGCTTGGCTTACAAACAATTTGCCTATAGGTTATTACCATATGCTGCTCGATGTTCTTGTTTCTTTAACAATTACGTAAAATATCGAAGCGAAAGGTTTCCCGTGCCATTGTGATTATGCGTTTGTAACTGTCATTTAATTACAGAACTTAAAGGACACAGTTGACGCGCTACCGTGTTAATCCTTTGTGTGTTAATAATATATGTGCTTTAAGACGACTTTTAAAATTGAACTCTCTATCGCAAATACTGCAATGGGGCATTCCTTTGTCATTTACATTATAGATGTCAAGATTTTCTTCTGATATTTCTAACAAACTTTTATTAGTATTTTCTAATACTTTTGACTTAGGTAAACATTTTGACAATACTTGAATGTGAGCTCGTCGTTTGTGTACTCTGACAGAAAGCTTATGACGAAAGGATTGATCACATTGATCACACTTGAATTTGCATTTCATAAGATCATCAGCATTTGATTCTTTAGGATTTCTCGAATTATTATTTTCTGTAAATAAATTTCTTTCGGAATTTTTCTAAAATAAGAAATTAACTATTAAAAGAGTTTGTTATAATTGCTATAAGTCAACACGTACCCTTTTTTCTGGAATATTATCCATTTTTTTAAGACTTTGAATGTCTGCAACAGTTTCGCCAATGCTAAAATTATTTATTTCATTGTTAATGCTTATACCCATCTGAACATTAATGGCATTAGAATGTGCGCATGATACCTGAAACAAAAATTATCACACAAATAATAGTTAGTTTGAATGGAGAAATGTGTTAGAACTGTCTAAATGATCTCGAGTTTAAAATAATAAAATTAATCTCCAGTTAAAACCGAATTTTAATTTAAAAGCACATTATATGGTATCTACATTAGTTTAGGAGATATATATAGGAATTGAAGTACATACGTGCCGCTTTAAGCGTGGCACATGGCCCTTGCGTAAGTAGTTCAATTCATCTGTTTCCTAAACCAATGTAGGTTCTATATTGAAATTTTTAGTTATCCGATTTGAATTATTTACTTCCATTATCTAAAAGAAAAAAATTAAAATTTCTAATCTGATTGCATAGTTGAAAAGAATACTAAATTTTCTATAAAAACCCCTGTGTTGAATATGTTATTGTTAATTTCTTTAGTTCAAAAAACTGCTTCAAACAAATCCGTATTTCATTTACTTTTTTTTAATGAGGTAATAAAGTAGTTACATGTAAACAAAAGAAAATAAATGTGAATGATACGCACCTCAGAATCAAACAATGGACAAATGGGCGTAAAACTTAATTTTTTTGGCTCAAGAAATAACAATTAATTAACACATGGCTTAAAATTTTGTTTAAGACTTAAACCAACGGTCAGGTGATAACCCCCACAAATGTTATGCCGTGTTGATTTTGGAAGAAAAATAAATAGGTTAGAGGGAACGGCAATGAGAATAGTGCAGGTGAACATTTGTTTGTTGTTTTTTTAATTTGAATATATAGCTTTGGCATGGCAACTGACCCTTCCTCAAGTACTTTAATACATCTCTCACATTATTTTACGAATATGGAATAGGATAATGGAGTCAATTGAAGCAATATTTCTTACAAATTCCATTTGAATGTTACTTTCGTCAATTTCACAGTTTATTGGCAATGTAGAAATTTGGGCGTTTTGTCTGTTTATAATTTGCAATTGCTCATCTTGAGGGTACAACGAAATAAATTCCTCCTCCATTTCTAGCACAGCTTTATCCATTGTTTTGGAACGCGTTTTCAATTTAGTATCAAATACTTTTAAGGCTTCCAATGACTTATTCTGCGTATTGCTATTCAAAATTGCATTGAGTTGTTCTGCCACCAGAAAAACCGATTGTTGAAACTCATGAAACTCTTTTAGTTTTGTATAACAACGCTTACACACAAATTGTGGGCAGTTATATTTATCATTGATAGTCAGTATTTGTCCTAAAGTAAAGTTTTCTATCCAGCCTGCCAAGTTTTCTGTAGTTTTCAGATGGAACCTTGAGTCTGGTGTTTCATTTTCTTCACTTATCTCCAAATAAGTTAAACATGTTCTGCAGTGATGGAGCAGATTATTGCGCGTTAAAAAACTCATTACTTTGAGTATTTTGTTAATAACAATATTTTCCCTTTTAAAGTTTATGTAAACAATATTTGATATTCGTTTATGCTTATAATCGCTCAGCTATACTATCTCTAGATTTGCTCATAGGTTAGTTCACATGATCCACGTGTTGCACAACATATCTCGACAAAAATGTTTGAACATGTGAATAATTGATATGACCGCTTGAGTGACTAATAGCCTAAGCAGAACTCCGGCGTACGACGTAAATACCGCTAGAATAAAATTTGTGCTGTGAAAATCGTATGAGAGAAGAAAGCGCAACTCTCTTTTCTCTCTACTCTCTCAACGGCGACAGTAAAATTAAAACCAAATCCGGCATTTACGTTAGGGTATAAGACGTTGAACTGAATTGGGACAGGGTTGGAAAAGCGGTAACAATTACTCTTTGTCAAAAAAATTAGAATTAAATCTAAATAGACGGGTACCCGTCGGTAGGTTACCAATCGTACACCGCAATTCTGTTTCATACGATCAAATGTGTTATAATCTTTCTATTGGACAGATACAATTGAGGCGACGATCAGTGTTGCATTTCGAATCAGGTTGTGTACATTTTTTCGTTTACGTTTTTGAAAACAAAATGGCAGCTGCATTTTCCGTCGTTTGTCGTCCGCCGCAATTATGTTTACTCCAACGATTTTCCACCTTGATTTTATTTTAACACGTTCCAATTTCCATAACTCATTAATTGTTCGTGCATCTAATGCCTAATTTAGTTGATGAACCAATAAAAAAGGGCGATAACTTGACATTTCTAGGAAAAGAAATTTCTTTTCAGGGATTAGTTAGACAGCTTGCAGCAACCATTATAGTTGAATTATAGAAACGATCAAGAACAAGTGCAAAAAGGAAAACAAATCTGAACTGTCAAAATTCAGTAATAAATTGACAGCACTGTCAGTTTCTGCAAACTTTTGATACTAGCCGACTAGCTGGGGCCACGCAAGTTAAGAAAATTGCATGTAGTAACACTTTGTAAATTATTGTTTTAATTGATCTTGCAGTCCTAAAAACAAAAAAAGACACTTTTTAAATATTATAAAAGAAATTTCCTAAAAATGACGGAAACTGATGATGCAGCTGAATTGTTGTTTTTCGATACATTTTCGCACGAAGTGGACGCAGTAAGTTCATATTTTTTTGTACTTTTTATAATTTTAATTGACGTTATATGTATATTCTTGAAAAGGATATCAATCTCGATTTGGTGCAGTTTCCGAAGCCTGTCTACATTACACAAGTTCGGATAATTCCTCTAGGAGCACGCGTACAAGCAGATTTTCCAGGTGGTGTACGTTTAGGCGCAACAAATCCCTCAAAATTCGATATAGAATTTTTCGTTAATGATTTGGGTATGCCAGGAGCGTCAACTTTTGAAAATTTGGGTCATTTAGAATACAATCAAAATGATTGCATTCATTTGGAATGCACTCAGGAGAAAATTCCAACGGATGGTCTGGTACTGCGTGGCTGGTATAGCACTATTACTTTGGCTGTTTATGGAATTTTAACAAACACCATGACAGAGCAAATAGCCAGTCCGCCACCACCACCTTGTGAGCCGGTAGCACCTGAAGAAATTTGCAGTGTTGTAAGTGGTGCTAATGGTGTGGGAACAGTATTACAAGAGGAGACTTTGAAAGAAGAATGGAAAGAGCCACTGCCAGGTGAGGCGCCTCATGCACACAAAAGCAGCGTGGGTGATTTTGAACGTGATGATTTAGAGTATGCAATGTCACGCGACGCATATCATCAATCTGAGGAAGAACGGGAGCGTCGTTTGCGTAAGGCTTCTCACTCTTCGGATCGTTCTGCATCGTCAAGAAATCGTACACATTCCGAAAGCAATGAACGTGACTATTTAAGGTAAAATAATACTACAGTTTATTGAAAAAAATATCCATTAGCATCCAATATACTATTAATATCCAGCTATACATACATATATCCATTAAGTAACATTAAAGCAATCCTAGGTAGTAACGGATTACTCCTAAAGTATAATTTGAAATGAAAAATTTGAAAATAGGAATTGAAATTTATGTAGAAATGATCGATTGTCGGATAGAGAAGGCTGTTATTACATATCAAGTATCATTTCATTAAGTCTTATAATTTCATATCTGCACAATCCTTTCGAGACATTGCCATGAAGGTATATTATAAAACAAAGCAGAATAACATTTTAAAATATTTTGCAAAATTTTAAAATGGAGCTAAATTTAGATTGTTTGAAGACAAGAGCAGCAAACAAGTGTGGAATACTCTATGTAATAATGGTGTTCTCGATAGCAATAAGAATTTTATTAATAATTTCGATGTTAATAACCTTAAGCTAAAATTCTTGTCAAATTAAACTAAAGATGGTCATCTAGACCTAGTTTATATTGCACTCTATAATATAATATTAAGGCTCAGTTTTTGAAACCGATTTGTTTTCGTATGAAATTCCTCTCAAAAACACAATTCGCTTTTTCTACCTTTTCGGATTCGTCTTGAACTCGAACTGATCGGATTCGAGACGTAATAATGTTTATAATGGTAATTAAAATATTTGCTTTCATTTATTTTATTTATTACAAAATAATCAACTATCATATCATTACTTGATGACAATTTGAAAACTTCATTTTATGTTAATGCTCTGTATATTTTTTGACGTATACGTAACGGGTGCGTCGAAGCATAAAAAACGAAATTCGCGCTGACAGACTCGTAATGGGCCAAAAACGGATCCGCATCCATTTCTCTGCACATTGGATACTTGTTAATATGGTTTTAAGAGCAGACACTCCTTCTATTCATTTGTGTTCGACAGACTATAAGGCGAAACAATAAGACTTTTGGCATTCAATATTAACTGTCTAGTACATAGTACAAAAAGTGCATAAAAAATTTAAATTTTCCGTTTTATGACGTGAGCTTAAACTATCTTAAAAAAATAAGTAATATTTATACTCAGGAACATGCTGTAGCAAAATTAGATGATATCGGCCATTAGCACACCCACCTTCCATAAAGTTTCAAAGGCTAAAATATTTCTGTATAAGTCTGCCAAACGTTTAATTTGAAAAAAAAAACTCCTTAATATAACCTTAGAATATACAGTAGACGAACGGCCATCTGCAATAGCAATTCACGAAATGCTTCTGCAAAAATAATCCTAAATTGACCAAATTTCCTAGAAACATTCACATATGCTCTAGAATACACCTTAGCAAAATTGGTCAAAAACAATCTATACACACGCTTACCTCCCATATAATTGCAAAAGATTCATAAATTTTTTGAAAAGCGCTTTAAAAAGCGAAAACAACCGTATTTAAATGATTTTTAAATATTAATCCAACTCTGTATGCTAACTTAATTTATTCCGAATTTGAACTGAATGACTTTCAACGTAAATGGTTCATAACCTTATACAACTCCGAAAACGACATCTACTTTCTCTTTTAATAACACATATTTTTTAATTCTTGTTTTAATTTATAATATATATTTATAGACCACGCACTGAGAGAGAACGTGAACGCGGTGAGAAATCTTCACGCGAATGGTCACGTAGTCCCGACTATTCACGCCGTTCACGACGTAAGCGCTCAGAACGTTCACGTTCTGATGTTGAAGATGCCCAACATAAATGGCCACGTACACCGCCAGCGTCAATAGATTCACCAATTAGACCACGTTCCCCTGATGGCATGTTAGATTTCGACAATGATGATGCAACTTCAACGCACTATAAAATAAAACCACGCCCTTGCGTACGTTCCGATGAACCTTTAGGTTTAGTTGTCAATCCCACCGCTGTTCAAGATGCTACCAATATTGTAGATGATGACGAAACACCTGGAACGCCAGGTGAACAATTTGAACCGATATTAAGTGATGACGAAATTATTGGTGACGATGATTCAAATGCTGCTGAACAAACTGCAGCAGATGAATTCGAAATGGAAATCGAAGCAGCTGCTGCCATAGCTGAACCAGCAATAAATTTTTTTGACCCATTTAAAATGAAGTTAAACAAATTTGAAGGTGACATGTTTGCTAGTTATACAAATGATTTGGAAAATTTTGTCTCGATTTTAAAAAAATTTGATCTCCAAACTAAATGTGGAAGCTTAGAAGATTTTAAATCGAGCACTACCACCGTAGATGAACGTGAAAACTTTGTATACCTTTGCGAACAACTAATAAATCAATTATCATTTCTGGCACAAAACTATAAAATACGTAATTTCGTTCTAAAGCAGTTCTTTAAACAAGATGTTAAAAATCTAAAAGAAGTATTTAACATCTTACATATAGCACTTGATTTTGATGCTGCTTGCTTGCAACCACAGCCAGCTTTTAAGATAAGACACATTAAAATTGGCGCACGTCTTACTGAATTACTTGGTAGTTTTGCCGAATTTATTGACTATATGCTGAATGTACAGCACTTTCAACCTTTTGTTGTGCTTTTTGCATTGTATCATCAAGAATTTATGGCTATGTCAATCAAGCTAATGATCCTTAAGGCAGCTTATGCATTACTGGATACAAAAGCTGGTATGCAAAATTTCATAAGTGCTCAGTTAAACGGCTATCAGTGGACATTGCAGAATATTAAACAGACACAACTTACACGCACAAAATATGCTTTAAAATCAATTGTCAAAAAAATTAATTTAAATGAAGCCTTAGAATGTATACGTGAAAATTGCACTAAACTATTTGTACTAGGAAATTTACATACCACTGATGAATCCTTTAAGTTGGTTGAACATGCAATCGAACATGTGTTTGATGCTCTTAATGGTAGTGCATTATCTTATCAACAGCCACGTCGTTTTTTACCTGTTTCAAAGAAGTTTGAAGTTGTTCCCGACAATGCTGCACAGCGTTGCTTCGCTAATTCATTACAAAATTATTTTCAAAGTCACTCATTAGGTGGCTCCTTGCTGCTGTTGCTAAGTAATGCTGCTGAACTACCACTTTCATTGTTAATCATCGTTTTGGATCTTCTGCAAGCACTGCTGCAGTCACATATTGGTATTGACTATTTGGTAGATGATTCTTTTGAATCTACACAAATGTTAGTGGCCGTATTGTTGGGTATAGAAGAACTACCATCAACAGAAGAGGAATGTGCTGCAAATGAGATAGCCATACAAGAAGGTAAGTAAACAAGAAATAAATGATAATATAAAAAAATCGAGCTAAAATTGATACTAACGCACTTTAAATGCATGTAGAAATAATCTGAAAAACATCTACCTATTGTGGAATTACTTTGCTTGCTTATCTTTGTGCATTTATCCCGAGTAAGAAAATAAATATTCCGTCAAAGGTAGACTTAAATTTTTAAAATAATTTTACTCTACAAAGTTTATCATTGAATAAAAACGTCTGTTTAGTTTGTGAATTAAATCTTTAGGCAAATATAATCGATTGCTTATAGCGTTATTTCTTGAAAACGAACATTAAAAGTCAATCTCACGTCATCTATATATTCACTCACATTAACATCGAAGCCTTTGAAATTACTTTTCTTACTGTTAATTTTCTTAATTTTCTTTTTAGTGAAACCTGTTAAATCTGAAATAAAAATTGAAAATTCTACAAATAATGAACAGATACAGTCAACTGCAACAAAGACTGCTGATACTATCCCAACTGATGACAAAGACGAACTCAAAGCTTTGAAAACAGAAGACAGCGAAAAATCTTCAAAAGAATCTTCTCCACAACTTCCCAACGAAGTTAATCTTCTGCCAACAAGTAAACCTGCATTACATCGTTTGCAAAAACTTGGTATCGAACTTGCTTACAAAGTTCAAACACGCTATCATTTAGATGCTATATCGTATACTGCTACTTGCACTGACTACGATTCTATTAAGCTAGCAACACATTTACATGCGCTCTATTCTCAAACTTGCACCTCTTCTGGACGAAAACATACCATTGAATTAATTTGTTCAAACAATAATCTACAAATATTAATGGATTTAATAAAAAAAGAGCAACGTTTACAAGCACAACGTCAACTTATAACACCAGGTACAAAATTTAAAAGTCCTGTGTTTAGTTATGCTGTTGACATGTTAGATAGTTGTGTTCGCTACAGTGAAAATTTGGAATATCTTATTGAACATGGTATTAAAATATTAGAATTGGCTAAAAATCATGAAACTTTCGAACCATCTGTATCGGCGGTGCTGCAAGAGATGTTTGTTTATTTAAAGCCACTAGAAACAATAAATATTTTTGCTTATGATGATATTACACCATTATTAGAAGTAATCAGCCGGTCTTTAGAGTATATAACAACTTTTCCAGGTTAGCACAAAAAGAATAATCATTTCATAATGTAAAATATATCATAAATTAGACTTGAGAGTCTTAGACTGCAGAATTAAATCTATAATGTTTATAACTTATTAGTTTTAAAACTCAAAACTTTTATATCATTCTCCGATTGACTTCAATAATCATATAACCCAGGAGGTTCTCTTTGTTATCCTACAAAATTTTACATTAAATATATTTTAATAATATCCGCTTATAAAATGTCGGTTTTCATTGTAGGTGATCTTATAATGGGCTTACGTATTCTGCGGCATCTTGGAATTGGTCCTACGTCAAAATCCTTTAAAAGTGCCGACACTGAAGAGTTGAAACATAGATTTGTTGCACTTCAGTTCTATGCGGCTGATGGTATTCAAACACTTATACACATATTGGAAAAACTCTGTTCATATTTTGATCAGCCTGGATTACATACACCAGCACTTGTAACAATTCAAGGCGTACATTGTTGTCAGATTATTTTAGCTACTTTGCAGATACTACGTGAAATGCTCTCGTTTGCCATACAATGTCGTGATGTTGAATTTAAGGATTTGACGGCAATTGATCATTTAATGAAAACTTACTTCCTTATGCACTACTTCCCAGTAACAAGTCAAGCTGCAGGAGATGCTGAACTAGCTAGGAAAGAGATAATACAAATATTATTAGCGTATACACAACCCAATGAACAGGATGAGGAATTTTTACATAAATCCTTGTGGACGCAAATGATAAGAGAAGTGCTAAAGAATATTGTAAATGGACCATCAACTTATATCCCTGGTAAAAATTAATTTAAAATGTTTATTGTTGTGATAGTGTAACTAAAATGTATTCTTTTAAGGTTTACAAGTGCTTGCTGAACTCCTTCCATTACCTCTGCCACTACCAACTGCAGTGCAGTTACAAGAGGTACAAACGCAGCGTCTTATTACTGAACGAAAGTTATGGTCTGCACATCTACATCCACAAAGTTCACAATTGGCTAAACTCATTGAAACAATTGCACCTACTTCCTATCCTCAGTTAGCTGATTTGTTAACAAGAGTTTGTTTGCAACTTGCTGATTTGGCGCCCAATATGACCTTACTTATTTCAAAAACGTTAGCTGATCTACTTTATACTGAATGGACAAGCGCTTCAAATACAGCTACGATACATTTATCAAGATTGTTGCATTTTTTTGCACAGCTTACGTCTTATGCTTCAATAAAAAGTTCAGCGCTATCTATATTAAGTGGAAAACTGTGGGATATTTTCCACTCGCTTCTAACTGCAAATGAACCATCTGAAATTTGTATTAAATGTCAGATTGATATTCATCGTATTTTGGAGAGTTTTTTAGATTCGGAAATTTCCTTTATTTCGCCACTGTGTACATCAAGTGCTGAGGTTAATTTGGCATCAGCGTTACCACCAAAAGAAATAATTCCAGCTATTGCAGAGGCAGTCATTTCAAATTTATTAAAAGCAAAATTTACGCATGAAGTTGCTGCAGTTAGCGTAAGGAACTTAGTGATCCTAACCGAGCATGAGTATGTATATTTCTGAATTAGCTTTTTAGTTTAATTTGCAAAGTTCTTATAAAAACTCCTACCGATATTTTTGTAAGAAATGACAATGACACACAAATAAGTTTGATGTGATGCAGTGAAATGAACATCGAATTCGTAATGAGTGACCCATATTATTCAAAGCGTATGTATATCAAGTTTTTATTGCCATAGTCTTACTCCCTTTTACGTCGTAGAAACGATTTTCTTCTGTGAGAAGTTTCGATTTTTTTTTTGGAAAGGGGTAAACCCTAAGTGAAAATAAAATTCAGTTACACCTTCGCCATTGCTTGTTACATATACATGTATGTATGTAAACACAAAAATATATTAACTTTCTCATAGCAAAGTTGATTGTAATGCGAGTTATCAAAATAATGTAACATGAGTTATCATGCATTTTATGACTTATTTAGTTCAAAATCGAACAAATGAAGTCTGATTGTAGTAAATAAATATTTTTTATTTGTTCAAAACTTTTTTTATTTTCACTAGAACCAAATTATATTTTTCAAGTATTCTTTTATAACAGCTAGTAAGACCATACTTTGCTTTACTGCACGAAAAAAACCCAGAATGAGTGACACTACTTGGGATATTGAAGAAAATGGCTGCAAAGCGCACAAGAGATGAAGCGCGTATAAGAGAAAGGAGGCAAGACGCCTCTACCCTCACCGAGAGTAATTTCTTTGTTTGCGTTTTTGGAACAAATCAGAATTTAATATATTTTTGTGCTGAGCTACCTGTTTTTTTGTTATTTGTTGTGTATCGGAATAGAAAATTGTATTTAAATGCGTTTGACTTTATTGAATATTAAAACGTGAGCCCAACAGCAGCAACACATGAAAATAAATACCAGATAACTTTAGCGCTCCTTTGCATTTTTTTGGCAATTGCACATAGAGAGTATACATTTTCAGCATGTGTCTCGATTTTGGTCATTTCGGCAGCAGTAAGTTTATTTGCTAGTCCCATTTCTACAATAAAATAGCACAGGAACACTTTGAAACTTACTGTGTTTTTAATTAGCCTTTCTAAGAAACCACCATAAAGTGAATTTAACAGTTTTAAGTTTAAGCTATTCAAGGAACTGGAAGTGTATTATAATTGTCTATTGAATTTTATTTGCTTTGTAAAGTTTTTCACAAAATATTGGTAATTTTAACTCATGTATTGATATTTATAATTGCAGCATTACCTTCTACCATCTTATACAAAGTATCAAACAAAAGCGCAACGAATTTAAACTTTGGTTGGCAAAATTAATTGAGTCCGTACAAAAAGGCACTTATAATTCCATTGTCGAAACAGTAGTTTTACTACTACGCTCACTTGTGCAAATAGAAGAAACTTCAACATTTGATCCATCAATACCAACGCGTACTCTGAAATTAACATATTTCGAATTAGCACAATTGCTTGGTTTTCAGAAGGATACAAAGGAACCTCATTTACTGCAAGGTCTAGCTTCAGCTTTAGATAAACATAAAGAAGACATTGCTGACACTCTTCTTACCGATATTAATAATTTAACTTCACAATTACAATCCGTTGAAAACACTGTTCCAATGGATTGTGATGACGAGTCTGTTATTTCAATGGCAGAACCAGTGCTTCCCCAAACTGAGAGCATCGTAACACAATATGCAGCTCGGCCAGTCTTTACCGTTTACGAATCAAGCGCAGATGAAACTCAACTATGTTCTCAATTCTGGTTAGATCCATTACGCATTGACACCATGTCTAAAGATGATTTTGAGCTGCAATGTGAGCGTATTACTTGCGATTTAACGGAGTTGGCAAACACCTGTCTATCTGTTGATACTAATTTATCATCAGATTGCAAACGTGTCTTACATCTGTCGGCATCACCTCAATCTAATCGTGAACGCACACCGACTGCACCTTGTTTCCGTACGCGTCGTGTTGAGGTTGAACCTAGCACAGGACGCCCAGAGAAAAAAATTTACATAACTCCAGTACGAGGACGTGGTTTTGCACGTGCACCGCCATCACGTGGTGATCTTTTCCGATCTAGGCCACCGAATACATCGCGCCCACCCTCATTGCATGTTGATGATTTCTTAGCGCTGGAGACATGTGGAGCTCAGCCCACAGGTCCGACAGGTTATAATAAAATACCACCACTGATGCGCGGATCACGTGTTGGACGCAATCGTGGTTCCCGCATATCTGCTGCAGCAACATACAGGTACTGTTTTATGCCAACAACAAAAATTTACAAATATATAAAAATTATGTCTTATGTTTATTTTGTAGAAAAACAAAGGTTTTACGCACTTCTTCACCTTCGACATGGAATGATAGTCCATCCCTACATTATCGTTCTGCAACGGCAGAACCTGTAAATGCACACTTTGGGAGCGAATCACATTATTCTCCCGGACCACCACATTTTGGTGGTCGTCCACGTGGACGTGGTGGCCGTACACGTTCTTATTTGCGTTAATTAGAATACTTTTTTAATTAAGTATTACATTGAATAATTAATGGCTTAAGTCTTATATTTTAACATTTTTAAAAAACATTTTATTTCATCAAAAAAATTCGTATTTCTTGTTTAAACTTAGTAATACAAACGACTACTATTGCTGCTATTCTGTAATAATGCAGTGTAATCGAACATCATGTGCATCCATTGGTAGTTTATCCTCGTCGACAATTTGCTCACGAAAAGCTAAGGCCATCAGTGTGATTTTTTTATGCGGATATGTTGTGTGATGTCGTGTTATATATGTATCATAGTATCCCATGCCGTGCCCCATACGACCACCACTTTTGGTAAAGGCAACACCTGGCATAATAAACAAATCGATACCATGTCCTGCAGAAAAGAAATATATTTAATGTAAAAGCACTTGAGGAATTTTATCAAGGATGAAAACTTAAACAACAGAAACAATAACGACAGTCACAAAAGTAAAAACGAAAAACAAAGGTTCTAATATTAAAAGGTTTATCTATTTTTTTTTGGAAAGGTTGTGAAGATGGACAGTACAGAATGTAATTTTTTTTAGTAGACAGTGCCATACCTCTAACAGAAAAATAAGTTTCCACGGCTAAACAAATAGACCCATTATGATGAAATGGGTCTAATGGGAAACAACGCTCCCATGGCTGATTCGCTACATCAATTTTGATGAAATTTGGTACAGAGATAGATTGGACCGTGAGGAAAGGTATTTGTTTTAAAGTGGACGGTGCCACGCCGATAACCGGAATATATGTATGTTTTCACAGCTAAACTAATGGATCGATGTTGTTGAAACTTGGTATGTAGATAGATTGAACCTTAGGATAGAATAATGCAATATTATACCATGATTTTCATTTTTGGGTTCGATGACATTTAATCAGGTAAAATGGTACTGAGCTGTTTTGTATTGTCACTATAATTTGAATTTCAACCAGTGGGTTTGATTTAACGATATGTAAATCAACTGATAGGAACATTTAAGCACTAAATTTTGAGGAACAATTTAATTCCATAAATGTACATGAAATGCGCCACAGGTCAAACTCCGCGTCACACTTCTGAACCCCAAGTACTCATGAAAAATCAATATAAAAATAATTTTTTCATCAATGTTATTTATATCATTTGAAAAGTTACAAGACGTAGTAAAACCAGAGCTTTTAAAGTTTCAATAATAAAGAAAAATTTGGAGTAGAGGCATTAATAACTCATTCCCATTAAATTTTTAGGAATGAGGATGATTGTCATGCATTCCTACTCCAGAGAGATTGAAGTGGTCATTTTCCTTTAGTCAACCTTCTGAAAACCTTGCAAAACTTACTTCACAAGCATTGTAATCTCATTGATGCGAACATTTCTAAAGTTTTCACCTGCAGAATATGTTAACCCAACAATAACACCACTAATAAAGAAGTTAAGGTAATTCAAACCTGTTTGAATTCTCGCGAGTATTGTAATGTCAGCAAAAAATAAAAGTAATCTTATAAATTACCATTTGTTAATGCATTTTCCCGTCCCTCTGTAGCATTTGGTTGTTTAATATTCCACTTTGTCAATGGCAACGTATCGTAATCTTTTAAATCACGTAGACGAACCATTTCCATAACACTGCCACTATAAGACGGTACAAAGACCTGCTTTTCTAAACGAAACATTTCACGCAATAACTGAGTAGTGTCGACCTCTTCCGCAGTACTTAAGTATATGCTAATACGTTGAGCTTGTCGAAAGACTTGCGATTGTAATACCTTTTGAAGGAATAGAATACAAATGAAATGATGTAAAGTTTCGTGTAATCGAAATTATGAACCTTTTCCGTAATAACCTTGGATTGACGTTCTCGTGACTCGGCGCTGATACAATTCAAAACTTCATTTTTCATGTGCTGCCTTAACAGTTTTTTTAATTGATTTCCAATGGATTTTGCCATTTCGGTCTGCTATTTGTAAAAAATATTAAGAAAATACGTTTTTTTGTAAATTATAATTGTAAACTGGTGTGATGTGATGCATCTACTGCACTGTGCTAGTATCAACTGTCCATGACAGCATTAACAACGCTCTGCTTGTTTCCGATTGTATTCAGAGATTTATTTATTTATTTTCGTTTGTTATTTGAACTGAAGTATGTCTGAAACTCTCTATAGACGTTTTACTGATAACGATTTTATTTTCACATTCATATTACAAACAACTTGAAACCAGTTGTTGGCAGTGTAAAATAGGAAAAATTTGGTTTTCATTTAATGCTCTATTCAGCAATCGATCGATTTAAACGCGTGCTGCAACATATTCTCGAAGTAGTGCATCTTAGGAAATAAATTCTTATCGCGTTTATTTAATGCAATGGAAATGAAACAATTTTTACCTACTGGCGGCTTGAATTTTGCGATAAGACAATCAGTCCATTTGTTTTGTTTATCTGTCAACAAAGAAGTTCATGACTTTATGTTATTTAGTCAGTTGTTTATATGTCGCACTAAAGTAGGCGGGGTTTTATCGAATGCATTTTTCCTTTTCTAATCTGTAAAAAAGTAAAAACATGCTATTTACTACAGGAGCGTCACTTCACCAAAACCTTGGGGGGGAGGGGCAAGAATTATAATTCCACCACTATTAGATGGATTTATTGAATTGTTGTATTGAATAATACCTAGTATCAGATCCTTGGGGGGGGAATGCCCTCCCCAGCCCTACCGAATTGACGCCACTGATTTAATATTGACATCTGTTCCCTCAAACTTTTTTGAATAGTACAAATGTTTTGACTGATCGGCAGGGTTCCCTTCGGAAAAAAAATTGGACACCTTTATGGGCTTTAATTAGCAAACCTCAAAACTTTTCATATTAACATAATCTATATAATCAAACTAAAAATTAACTTAAGTGATACATACTAAGTTTTGAACCTAGAAACTACGACATTACGAAATGAATTAATTTATTTGGATATAGTTTCTTGATTTGTTAATTTTATTTCTTGCCGTGAGAAACTACTTAAAGAAAGTCGTTGATGCAGGCCTGGGCTATGTTTGTAGTACACAATGCAGAGAGAGTCTGATTTAAAGTGAAGAGTATTAAAATTAATTCATGATTAGAAATTAAATGAAATTGTTTCAAAAATATTAACTTTCACATATATGTATGTAGAAGCATGTACTCAGATGATTTTTGACGAGCAAACTGATAGCAGAAACGTGTCAAGCTGTTGCTACTATTTTCATCGTTTGCAAAATTGATCGCTTAAATCGAATATCACACTAAAATATTTTTTTATGTATAGGTTTTCGAGATATGAATTTTTGATTTTTTCACCGATTTTTCAGAGATAATCCAACAATTTTGATGAGATTTTGACTAAATATTTACCGATCTGGACAAAAATTATATCAATATCAGATTCAATCGATGGAAATATGTGAAAAAAGTCATTTTTTTTTTGCCCAGTTTTTTATGTACAATGTAGTCGCGGTACTTTTATGAAGAAAATCGATGGATAAATACTGAAATTACAGACAATTGTGTGAAACCACACAGAGCAACCACAAGCGAAATTTCACATATTCTTCAATTCTAACATGGTAACATGGTTCACATTACTTCTAACGTTATAGAAACATTTTTTGAATGTTTTTTCTTTTCCCACACACGCAAAGGGAGTTTCAGCAGGGATTATTTGTGGAACTTGAAATGGTTTTCCTATCCCAACCGATATTATTCAACGAAGTGATAGATCCTGAAGATGACAATTTGGAAAATTTAATGTCTTTAAAAAATCAAATCAAAACACCGATGAAAAATTTATTTTAAGTTTAGTTAAATATTGCAATAAATTTTGAAGTCGGCCTTACTTATTGTTAGATGTGGAATTTATGAATATTCTAAATTCAAAAACTTCACTTCAGGGAAAACTTAGCCGATTTGCTATCTCTCGATTGCACTTCGATTGGGATGTTGTCTTAATCTGGTGATTTTTTTATTTTAAGTTGGTATATGCCCAGTGTTTTCTCTTCAAGAGAAGGAGGCAAAATAACGCGATCTAAACTAAAATAAAATAAAAAACTTTTTCGTTTTCTCAATTTCAGTCCAAATAAAAAATACGGTAAACGAACTTGTTTGATTAGTTTCAAGAAAAGTTTTATTCTGACTATTGCACAAAATTTCATTACACAGCTATAGGCTTAACGTAGCTAATTTGGCCGGTAACATATACACGATTAGTGATTTTCAGCAGTCGTATTTTCCTTGCTGTTTATTGCACACAGCACCGCTCAATTTTTTTTTTTTTTGATATAACAAGTTCTCTAAATGACGCCTGATACACATGCTCTCTGATTACACCTATTCAAAGTTACGTCTTAATTTCTTTCTGAATTATATTACAAATATAAATTTGCGTAATTGATTTGTCTATGTTTATTTCCTGAATTTACTCGTGTAATACATATTACCTTAAGGTCACTTTCTGCTTGATCCATTGAAAATTTTTCTATGATAAGGATGTATATTACTTGACGAAAACTTTTCTAGTGACTTAACTTTAACAAACGCTGTTTATTTTAAAGAATTAGAAATTATATAATTCGAAGATAAGACCTATTTACCTAATACACTACGCGTCATCAGAATAGGTTCATTATCACATAAACGTTTTAATTGTGGTTTAATCTTAGTAAGCATCCATAAAGCGTGTGCTTTTCTTAAAAAGACATTGTTCTCTATAAAAAGTTTCATTGGGCTACGTAGTGAAGAGTCATTTTATATATAAAGTGACTTATTAAAAATTTAATAACGTTTTTCTCTGACTTTAAGTTTTTTGAATTATGCCAGTCTTGAAATAGGTGAGCGATATGTATTTCATATTTTAGTTCGAAGAACATGTTTTTTTTGCAAAACGATGTTAAGTAAGTCAATACCTAAAAATGTTCCGAATTTCCTTTGAACAAGAAATTGAAATTTTTTTATCTTTTCTACAACCTTTACCTTTCGAATAAATGAACAATAACTGTTTTTCGACCTCTGTAAGCAGTCATGTCTCATGAACTAAAAGCTAACTAGATAGCAGGTCTTTAATACCGTAACCACGTAGAAATACGATATAAAACCATTAGTTTTCATTAAGAATTTTGTTAAAAGGAGTCTAAGACCTTTGTTGGCTAAAATCAGTATTGTATTCAAACGACTAGTTCTTTTAAATTTAAATTCGATACGATTTATTCTTAACTATATGAGCCGTTTATTTTGAAAGTGGCATACGCCACTTTGTTTTTAAGTCGAGATATTTAAGTTAGCATCCATATTTTTAAACGTGCTTAAACGCAAACCCTTAAATGAGCCGTTTATTTTGAAAGTGGCATAAGTCACTTTGTTTTTAAGTCGAGATATTTAAGGGTTTGCGTTTTAACACGTTTAAAAATATGGATGCTAACTTAAATATCTCGACTTAAAAACAAAGTGACTTATGCCACTTTCAAAATAAACGGTATGTTAAATTATTGATAATAAATTATTTATTTATCGTTAACTTTTGTAATAAAATATTTGCCTTAATAAATTATTTCTTTCACCGTTTCTTATATTTTAGACCAATGCAGAAAGAAATAAATGTTGCTATTGTTTGATATCAGCTGCAGCTGATGTTAAAACAATTTTGACAGTGTACACACATGCGATTAAATAGTTAGCCAACTTTCAAAAATGCAACAAATTTATGATTTCTTGGAAATATTAGAACCATTATTCTATATCAAATCATATTCCTTGATGTTTTCGCGAAATTAACATTTGTATGATGATTACAAAGTTTATTAAAATTAATCATACGTGTTTCATGAATGTAAGCTGTCCAACTTTCAAATTCAAATTAGTTTGGCCAACTGTAAATACTGATTTTTATCACGAAAAAACACAAACTTTATCAATCTTAAACTTTATCGAGGACCAATAGTTTGGTAGCCAATATACTGCTGGCCGAATATCTAATCACAAGTGTGCAAACTTTTGCCAACGTCAACTGACTCCAACATAACAGTCAGACAATTGAGGCCAATAGCTGTCCAAATGATTGATAGCATGTATGTATGCGCGAAGCATAAACATTTTATTTTAATTTGACTCAACCATTGACTGTAAATATAGGGTGGGTCACCTTTACAAAAGAATCACTTAAAGTTAAAACTTCCTTCTACGGACTTTTACAAAGATAGTTTTTACTCCAACTTCAGTTAATTTTTCGACTACTGTTCCTTGCGGTTTGTTAATGGACAACGTAAGCTTGAATTTGTTCCCATCGATCACACAATGTCAACATATTTCGTCATTTCTGATATAAATATGATCTACGTACCTAAATAGTTGAAGAAAAATTAAAATATAGTATCTTCCAAGATAAATCTTGCACTAGACACCACATGTTCTAGCATAAGGTAAACAAATCACATAGAAATCTGGTTTAGGTTTTGTGCAGCTTGGATCAGCTGTAGCCATACTGCATAGTAATCTACATATTCAACTCTGGCCGTAAATATAAGATATGTGGCTTCGTCTCATCATTTGTGATATGTTCAGGATTCGCCTTTGTGAAAATGTTTGGTATATATATATTTAATAAACGCCAGGTTTTAATAGAAACTCACTTAAAGATAGGTTTATGAGCTATCTGCCAGTGAATATAGCGATAAACAGCGAAAAAATGTTTGGGGTAAACGTTAAATATGTGCTATACAGAAACTGTACTTTGGTACTTTGCGCCAAGCAAACAACTTTGTTTTAAATTTAACAATTCTAATGAAACGATTATATTTAACTCTCCTCAAAACATGTGTAATAAGCTAACAAAATATTGCTTGAAAACAACACATCATTTGTTATCCATTTGAATTCAATTGATTCACTTCTTGGATTGCTCTGGTTTTGGTGTGGATTCGGGTTTGGTTTTTAAATTCTTCAATTGTTCTTTTTGCTATTTAAATAGAAAACAAACAACAGTTTATAGCATAAAAAGCAAATTCATTTATGTAGTAATATCAGCCTGTTTTCACCTGTTTATAAAAAAATTCCTCCTCGCGTGCTGCTTCCATTTTGCCAAACGAGCCACCAGCTTCACGGATGCTACCGCCGCCACCACCGCCTTTTCCAGCACCGCTACCTAATTCACCGATTTGTGACATTTTAGCAAATCTTAAAAAAAAACAGTTATTAGAGTTTTAAAAATTATGTAATCCCAATATGTGACCCAATTTAATTTATTTTTAAATATGTAGTTCAGAAAATGTAACTTTTTAATGATTTATCTTTCTCACTGCACTTACTGAATATTTTTTGGATATAATCGAGTTGCGCAACGTTTGATTGCAAACATTTTACTGTCGCTCTTATTTATATGCTTTTTGGTTATATTTTATGACAATTTCACCAAAACTTTATTAAATTTCAATTGAACTTGCGCTCACGGTAGAAAAACTCAGCTGTTTCCTTGATTCACTTGTTTATTTTTAAGGCGAATGACAATTATTCATGTCTTTGTTTTGGTTACAAAGTTCGCCGGTATCACATCGCGATGGCCCTGGTCAACCACACCTGCCAAACATGTTCTCCACAGATGTCATAGCTTTAACGTTGCCAAATTTTAGCCCGTATACCAAATTTGGTGCTAAACGGTTGATTTTAAAACAATACGTCTGTCATATTGAATCCGCCATTTTGAATTTGAAAATTTTTAGAATATAGCACCAGATTTGTAGTCGGCAACCTTAAACCCATATATAACAAGTTTCGTACAAATCGGTTAATTTTTAAAAAATACGTCCGCCATCTCGGATCCGCCATTTTGATTTTGTGAAATCTGACTTCGGATTAGGGATCAGTGACCCCCAAGACGCCTGTATACCGAATTTGGTTCAAATTTATTGACTTTAAAATTCGGCCACCATATTGGATTTTTGACCGCCATATTGTATCCGCCATGATAAATTCTGTCTACCTTCCACGCCAACTTTTTAAGAGCTACAATCCGATCGGTTGAAAATTTTTATTTTTAAAAGCATTTTTTTCTGGACGCTCGATTTTTCTCCAGCTTCCGGCCGTCATATTGGAACTGCCATATTCGATTTTGCAAAGGCGCACCGGAATCTGAAAGTAGATGTCCTAAGCTTCAAAATGAGCCCTCGGGCGATTTTTTGGTCACTCCAAATTTTGTACACAGCACTGATCTGGTTGACATGGATTGAAAATTATGATAAGCTTTAAAATTAAATGGATTTCGACGGGATTGCATTAGTGTTAGGGGAAAATTGTGGAAAATTTTGTATGCGTATGTCAATCACGAATATAATATTTTGATCCCAAATTTACCGCGACTCCACTGTACTTTCAATGCAGTGTAGGGTATGTGAGTTTCGGCCTGAACCAAGATAACATTTTTACTAGTTATGTATGTACTAATTTTTTTTATATAAAAGGCAGATGCGATAAAACTGTTTATGGTACCGTTTTTAATAGTTTCAAAATTCCCTCTCAATTAATAACGTAGATGCAACTGAATGGCAGAGATTGTACGTATAAATTATTGTAATTAGAACTTCATGATTTTGAAACTCTGCTGCAGCATAAAATCAAATAGAAAGTTAGGGCTCCGGCTGAAACTGAATCATGTTCGTGCCGAAAAAGTACATTCGGTATCTAAAAAGTACATAACATGTTTGCATTCAGTACATTTCCACAAAACCCAAATTGCTGTTCATATGCATATAACGTAACCTTGGTACATATATATAAGCTTTCAGTCATTGATTTTTATATATGAGAGCCGAATGAGTTAATGATTTCAACGGCCGGTGAGTGTTAATATACTTTTCGACTTTGAGGCATATTCGACCTTGTGTAGAAGTACTCAGGTATGAGGAAAACCACCATAAGCATCTTTTTTTATAAACACTACAAATTTGAAACTATATTCATGTGGAATGTATTCACGTCAATCTATTTAATTTAAGATAATTGAATTTTGACTAAGCTGTTTAGAGAATGCCATTTTGCTTGCAATTGACCTATTACCAATTTTTTTTATTCAGACATAAATTCTAGGGGAAAGTAGGCTCGATTTTTTACAATCACGAACAGTCGTATAAATTGAAAAGAGAAAACATACGCGCAACATTTTTTTTATATAAAAACTTGTTTTTATTTAATTTTTTTTTTTAATTTGTATATTTTTCTAAATAAAAATTACTCTCTTGGAGGATTTTGTTTATCATCATCGGAATTTAGAAATTCTTTACCGACAGTAACCTGTGAAATTTTTGAACTTTGACTTTCATTGTCCAGTCTTAGCTTATCCTGTAATATTTTAATAGAATCTTGTTGCTGCAAGATATCAAAACAATGCCATTTTTGTAAGTATTAAGGATTTATATACATATATTATTATTTACCTCGGTCATGAAAAACGCTTCCTCCAAACAATTTTTGTGCTTACTAGCTGAACATGTTTCACGTAATGCATTCGCCTCTTGGCTGGCGACGCTTAAAGACTTCTCGTATTCCGGCCAATTACCAACACAATCTTCACACTTAAATTTTGAGCCTTCTTCACGTATTTTTGCCATCAAATCTAAGTCGTGTTCATTGAAATATTTCTCCTCTTTAATGCCGCCTTGCAGCTTTTCTAAGCCACCTCCTGGCAAAAGTCCAGTGGCGCCGCTACCTTTGTTGTCATTAATCAAATTTCGACGGCATATATTGCTGCAAAAACTCGCCAGAATTAGAAGTGGCCAGTATGGAATGCAAAAATTGTATACATACCCGAAAAAGTTGTATTGGAATCTTATAAAATTACGTAGAAAGATACGTGTTAACATGTTAGAAAATAAAAAATTTGGCATGTAAAACTATAACATTTGAAAATAAAAACATGATTTCTATGTTTTGTGTGATATCCAAAGTCACTACGGAGATGCGGGTTGGCAGTACGAGTGAGGTATGAATTTTGTCTTTCTAGACACAAGTGCATAATTTTGTTGTTGTACCGTCACTGTCCGTTGGTGACAGTCCGTAGGAAGGGAAACAAGTTTCATCTGAGTTAACGTTCATCAATATATCAAAACAAAATGTTAAACTTTTAAAACAAAAACAACAAATTACTATATATTCTATATCCAATTGCTAAGAAATTTTAGTCACAAAAATAAATTTCCTTTTATTTCCGTAAAATAAACCAATAAATATTAAAATTTAACACTGTTGATACCAATGTTTCTATCCAGAATGGTCAGCGGTTTCATTTGTTCTAAAAACCATAAGTACGAGGAGCATTTCATATTCAACACCTACAACTCTAATCCATTTATTAATACATATATTTTTTGTAGCAAAAACAATCAAGCCAATCAATCTGCAACAAAATCCCCGAAATCAAATAAAAAAAACGAAAAATGTAAACGTTCACTCTCGAAAACCAATTCAAAACTGTCCATATCTGATCTTTTGAAATCAAATGTGAAAGAAAATCAAACCAAAGAATCAAATTCAGCCATAAACAACAGCAACAACAACAACAACAATAACAATTGTAACAACAACAATAGTCAAAATATCAATAATTTTCATCATAGCAATATCGGTGGTAGTAGTAGTAGCAGTTGTAGTAGTGGTGGTCATAACAGTGGTAACGGTAATAACAATAATTTAAAACCATCAACCAATAAGCCACCAACAAAAGTTAAGTCGGGCAGTTGGAAACGTTCCGAAAAGCAAATATCCAGTTACAACACTATATCCGGCAAAAAGTCCAAGTCTTTACGCAAACGCTCCCCAACTTGGTTGAAATTTCCAAACTCTCCTGTAAAGATCGCTGAGAAAGTTAGTTATGTTGGCACAAACGATACAACATCTGTTTGTCGTCCTGGCACACTCTATTCGGATGTTCTCTTTGGTGCTGGCTCATCATGTCTGGTGAAGATAAAGACGCTCACGCCTCGACGTAACACAAATAATGCCCAAAAGAAACTAACAAAGGCACTTATCAAATCATGCAAATCAAATGAAAATGAAACCGCGTCCGGCAGTGATACGGAGACAGATCGCGAACTATTCCCCAGCCTTAATGAGTTTAATAAATCACCAAACACTACAATTCCTTCCTTGAACGATACCAACGCTGAAAACTTGAAAACTTCATTCACCAAAATTGACGATGACGATGATGTAGGTGTTGGTAGTAATACCACTGATGATGGGGCCGATGTCGTTATACTCTCTGAATCGAGTGGTATACAAAATTCAGAGAATGGTTTTAATGATGTCTCATATGGTAGCTACTTAGAGCATCATTTTAGTCAAATAAATGGTGATCGCAAGCCCACCACTGACACAGATAATCCGCAAACATCAGGAAAACCATTTAGAATCGATATACCGCAATGGAATTTCATGGATGCCGATATCAGTTCTGAAGCGTATCCAAAATTTCTTTGCCAATTTGAGGATGAGCATTATTTGAAAGCAGAGAAAATGGCTCTTTTGGGCTTGAAGTTAGCTTTGGGTAATAATACGAATCAGGGCAAGTTTAAATTTTGATTGATAGCAAATGTTACGAAAAAATTTTTCGCTTAAATTTCTTTAATAAAATAACAAATTACATAAATTCAATTTGAAATACGGGAAAGTTTTGATTTCGCAATATGATAAAAGCCAAAAAAGATCTTAAAAAATGAGAACAAGATTTTTTATGGTAGCAAATCGCATGAGTAAGCGCCTTAAACTCTTCAAAGTAACTAAAGCGGAATTCAAATAAAATCATAAAAAACCCAATCACAATGATGACGAGACGAGAACGAGATCATCGCGTAAAAAATCAGCTTTTCAGATTTTTCACCTTGCAAGCTCTCGTCACCACGCAAGCATAGGCAGGTGTTTAAAACTTTTCGGAAAAAATTAATAATTATAATTCTTGTTATATGAAATTCAAATTTTGTTTTTAGCATAAGAACCTTAACTTTTTTTTATGTAAATTACAATTGTAAATAGAAAAATACAATGTGGAAAAACCACAGGATTTGTTATTTGATATGAAATATAGATAGGTATCTCATTTTCGGCGGTAAATTATATTTTCCGGGCGCCAAATGTCCACGGTACGCTACTGCTAAAGAATCTTTAACATGAACAGGCACTAAGGCTTTCAATAACAACGATCCTGCTACAGAAGAACTAACGGCCTGTCCAAAAAAAAATTTATTTAAATTTTCGTGAAAAGTATGACATTTTTCTGTTTTTTTTTGCTTATCAATTTTGAAATGAAGTCGAATTTATAAAACTTTTTTTGCTCATCTTCCACTAACAAAAGCATTACTTCCATCTTCCACTAACAAAAGCGTTACACATTTACGACAATCTACATTCGAAAATATCTGGTAAATAATTATCTTAAATTAACGGATTTCGAATCCAATTAACGTCTTAACAGTCTCCTTTGCGGCCAACGGCCTACGAAACACAAATAAAGAATCGTGTCATAGACAGAGAAGACGATTTGATTGTACATATGGAGTATTCCCTACTGAATCGTCTACTTTTTTCGGTTAACTCTGATTTTTTTGAGACTGTAAGGAAACGCATATTTTCAAAAACACATAACTTTGCGAAAAATGCGTCAATCGGGTTCCTTTTTTTTAAATATTCACGGTTTTTAAATGCCTTTTAAGGAAAAAAAACACGACTTTGTGAACAAATTTAGCCTTAATCGTTAATTTTTAGTTTAATTCAAACAAACTTAATTTCCGAATTCCCTCGATTTTTTTGAAAAAATTTTCAAAAAAACTTTGGTAAACATAAGAACTTTTGAGACCGGTAGGATCGCGGAGAAAAACTTATCGAATGCGTTTTCTGTCAGTCTCAAAAACATAAAATTTTGAAAAAATCAGAAGGGTGACCGAAAAAAGTGGCTGATTTGGTGTGGAATCCCCCATATGTATAAATATTTAGTATAATTGAAAATGTAGTTATATATATCTATTATTAAACCAGCAATAATTGTATGTAAATATATATATAAATATGTATATGTATATGGCTGAACCTTATTCGAAAACGGCTGCAGCAATTTTGATAAAATTTGGGGACTATGTGCATATGTAAAGAAAATTAAGATCAAGGTAGGTTTTAAGTTTTTAAAGCAAAGTTTTTAATAACTTCATATCTCGCAAGCCATTCAAGATATTGTAATAAAATTTGGTACACAGATGCAGAACAAAAATATCTTAAATTTTGCCAAAAGTAAAAATTTTACTCGAAAACTCGAAATATTACTTGAAAACAGTAACGACGACTTTCATAAAAGTTTTAAAAATAGTACCAATGAAGGCAGACATCATAACAAGCCATATCATTATACTAGCAAAACTCGTTGAAGCGCGTGGCACAGCCCAAAATAGTTATAAACGTTATAATAAGCCGTTATGAAATTTCACATGGTGGGTATACTTGCTAAAAAATATATCATGACCAAAAATGGGTGCAAGCAAAAAACGTTAAATGTTATATTTAGTGGGTTATGGTAGTAACATTTTTTAAATTGGGTGCAGAGGTTTTGGTAGCTATAACAGTAAGCGTGGCACCTTCCACACAAACAAAAAACGTTTAAAGTTATATTAAGTGTACTATATCAGTGATCTTAATAAAATATGGTAGAGAGATGTCTGTTACCATAAGTTTTAAAGTTAAATGAATTTCGTTAGTGGGTGTGGTACCTCCCATATATACAAAAAACGTTTAATGTTATATTTATTCAGTGTACTATGGGAGTAATTTGCTTTAAATTTAATGTAGAGGTGTCGGCTACTATAAGCTTTGAAATTATATTGATTTCAACGGGATTGCGTAAGTGGACGTGGCATCTCCCATACATACGAAAAACATTAAAGGTTATATTTATTTACCATAGTGTACTATGAGAGTAATTTTTTTAAAATTTTTTTTCCAATCGATTGAGAAAGCTCTAAAAATACTTTTGGACATCACTGAGGGTGGCTCCGGACCCTGGATAGGACCGTTTTTGACCCATTTTCGCGACCTTTTTTTTTGTTTCAATAGACTTTTAATTACAGTGGTGTAGTGTTAATATTGCAGTGGTCATTTTTAATATTTGGCCACGTAGTGCGCCCTGTAAAAAGTTACAAAATTTAACTGTTAGCCCTGCTAAGAATGCAAAAACAGAGATACAAATTCTCAACGCATACAAACAAAAATTACAAATGAAATATTCCAAAAAGAGAGCAGACCAAAGTACTGGAAAATAAATAAAAACAAAAACACTGGAGTAATTGAGTGCGAATAAGACAAGAAAGTAAAATAGAAAATCAAAGCGATGAAACGCTGGCAAAACGAGTTTCCTGCAAGCAGAAGTGTTGAGCGTTTGCGACATCTTGGACGTAAATTCATAGTGCGTTCTCAGCGTAGTGTTGTAAGCTTGAAGGAAAAAATTGAAACCAGGAAAATAAATTTCCAGACGAATTAAATAAAAGAAATCCAAAGCAAAGGTGAAAAAGCTAAAGTGCATACGTTTTGCATTTAATATAAAAAGTGTACACTCTTTTTGCATTTAATATAAAAAAATAAAACGTGTGTAGTGTTAAAAATTTAAGAAATTTACTTGTCTCCGGTGAAAAATAAAATACAAATTGTGTGGGTTAAAAGAGTATAAGCGAAAGAAGTAAAGGAAAATTACAAAAAAAGAGGAGACTGTAATGTGTGTTGAAAAGCAATAACAAAATAGAGTGAGAAAAAGCCGCTTAAAACAAGTTTTCTTGCAGGCAAGGCAATATTAAAAGGAATACGTAAAAGAAGCAATAGTAAAAATGCAGGCAGTGAAAAATTAACTTAAAAGTGCAAAGAAAAATTGTAGTGGATTTATTGGAAAAATTAATTTGACGAAAAATAAATAAATAATTCCAAGTTCGGTTAAAAACTTGTGTTCTACTGTCTGCGAAACGTCATTTACAGTACGCCGCCGCCGTTTCCGTCGTCTGTGTTTTTTTTCTAAATATCTTTACTCTGATACACCAGAATTTATCGTTGAATTCTTCGTTGTATTAACATTTAATTTGTTTCTTCTAAACGTAAATTCCCTTCGCTACGCAATCGTGCTTTTTGTTGTCTACTTCTGTAGTCGCGTTTTTCTATGCGCTTTGAATTTTGCCGCCCTTGTTGCAGTTAATTTAAACAATTAACTTTAACAACAACAACAACAATAATACAAACTTTTTGATGGAATCATGCTCCACACAACATAAATAAAGCCAAACGTCACCTAGTCGCTCTTTGTCGTGTTGTAATTAAAAAACAACAGAAAAACCGCTATTTCGAACTCTTGAGTTAACTTAATTTCTTCTTTCTTAACTCTAAATTCAGTGTTGCATTTTTGATTAAAAATAGTTTAAAGTTCAAATTGCGAAAGTGTAAATTTACACGAAAAAGTGTTTTAGAAATTGTGTTTTTAATTTAAAAGTATTTGTTGTTTCTTTTTCAGTGCATATTCAATAATCTTTAATTTTTTTCAGTGTATTTTTTGTTTCTTTTGTATTAAATTACATCTAAATAAAAAGTATTGTGGTGCATTCTAGAAATATAAAAAAAAAAAAAATTAATACCACAATTGTTTTTAGTTTTAACGAAATTTTCTGATTGGATTATATTTACTGCAGCGTTGCAATAACTACAATGTTGTCCGGTCGTCGTGGATTACGCGGCTGCCACTCCTACTCTTCAGCCGCCTACACCAAAAACATACAAATGTCAAACATTAAGATGTTTTTGACATTCGTAGTGTTGGGACTATTCATTGTTGCTGCAAGTGCTGTTGATGAGGTAAGTCCTTTGCAGTACTGTCAATTTAGCAGTTTTAAAATTGCAATTTAAAATACTGATTAGGACACCTCATAGTCCGGGAGGTAGCGTTGCTTTTTTCAAAGCATTTTCCTCCGACTTAATTTTTTGAAAATAATAGTATAGCTGATACTCAAAGTAGGCGTCAGTCGCCAGAATCGTGGTGGGCCTGGTTGTGAGAAGCCGCCAAAAAAAGTTTTGCTCAATAACTCGGAAAGTAAGCCACAACTAGAAAAATATCTTAGGACCAATGTTGTAGAGCAGAAAAAACCGTATCGATTTCATTTCCGAAAAATCCCCAAACAACAATATTTGACCCACTATTTGTCATTTTAAAGTTTCCAATAAAAACTGTAATTTTGAGCAAAAATAATTATTTGAACGAATAATGTTTATTTAAAACTTTCAATAAAAACCCTATTTTTTCGAAAATGGAGATGGTCAATAGTTCTGCAATTCACAGTTCATATTAAAAGGTAATTATGTACTTTTTGACCCCATTGTCACAAGTGATAAGGGTTGCGGGCATAATTCACACGTTTGATTTAGTCGTCGGCCACCCCTTGAAAAATTTTAATAATATATCCAACACCTAGTTTGTTAGCCACAGTAATTTTACATAAGAGTAAGGGTAAGTGGGCGGTCTGTGGCCGCAGCTGAGGATTTAAAACTCCCAAAAATCCAATATCGGCCGCGGATCAGTGTTGGATATTTTATAGACTAATCCGAGGCCGAAGGCCGCCGCGAAGCCGGTGTTGGATTTTTGGGAGTTTTAAATCCTGAGCTGAAACCGCAGACCGCCCACTTATCCTTACTCTTATGTAAAACCACTGTGGCTAGCAAACTAGGTCTTGGATATATCATATCATATCATTCTCAATATTGTAAAGATATTAAAAATCCTCGTGATTTGAAAATAATCGAACATAAAGTGTCATGCATTTTTTTTTGGCACATTTTACTCGTACTATGGAGTAATCGAACTATTGTACAAAGTAGATCTACCTATGTATATCATAAAATAAATGAAAAATTTTTTTTATTACTAAAAAAACGTAGTGTATATCAAGAATTGAACAGAAATTATTGATTTACACTGTTGGCTTATGGTATTAAAAACCAAATTAATATTATGCTCAAGTTTTGTGTTACCATTTTTGCTAAAAAACAATTAACCGTTTCCTTGAATAATTTTACTCGCTTACACTATTTACATTTACTATTTTGCAAAACTCCCACTTACATAGAGACGAATATAACAAATTCAATTTTATAGTGATTGTTATGACGAAATATATGCATAGCTCTGCGTATAATTATTTATTCAATTTCTCACTACATAAACTTAATATCACAAAGGTACTTAATAAACACGTAAATATTAATTTAAAATAGAAAAAACAATAATAATTTTTTCTGCAGAACTTTTCATGTGTTATTTGTATAGTTTTAGTCTGTCCCATTTGACATCTTTTTACTAACATTAGCAAGTTTTAATTTCTTTCCTGCTTACTGTCTCATTTTCTATTCGCATATTAAATTTTTTACTAGCCCTAGAGGCTACTATATACATTAGGGTGGTTCTTATTTGGATTTTATGCGAAAATCAAATGCGACGCCCCCCAATCGGTTCGAAACAGGATAAAAAAAATCAAAAAAATTGTTTAAAATTTTTATCTTTAACCTTTACTGACCCTATTTCAAAGTGAAATTTTGCCTAAGATTCCAGTTTGTTCATTACTTTTGTATATAATACGCTTGAAAAAGAAAAAATTAGTAATAAATAATACATTGAACTAAAGGCAATTAATTGGGGGTGCTTAAGTTTTGGCTAATACTGTATAACGAAATGTGATTATTTTGTGGGTGTAGTTGTAACGCGATTTCAACAAATAACGCTGTTAGATTTTCATTATTGCGTTCCGTATAACATTTTGCAACCCTGAACCCATACATACATACCTAGATAGTTTCGATATAAACACTATTTACATTTGTAGAAATCAGATACTACAAACTTCAAAGAAAATAACTAAACCTAGAAAAATTTGATAAACGAAAACATTAAAAGTTCAGGGAATTTTCACCACTTTCTGGATAATAATTACAAATTTAAATGATGTTTCCAAGAAATTGACAGCTTCGATTTTTATGAAAGAGCACGAAAGAATAGAAAAAAAAATTGGTGGATATTGTAAAATCCGAAAAAAAACAAAACGATCAGAGCAGACAAATTAGGAAGAAAAGCAGTAAAAACAGAAACATGAGTAACAAGAAGACAGAAAAAACTCTCGTACTAACCAATATAAAACAACAAACCGAACGACGTATGCACAGACAGCCGGGTAAAGAGCTAAACAGACAAGAACAAAAACCAATTTAAACATAACTATACATTGAAAGTTTTTGTGTAGAATTAAATGATAGCTGAACAGGCAGCCCATCAGACCGACCGACAGACTGACAATCTGACATACAGACATACAAAACAATCGACAGGCAAACAATCAGGAAATGGAGTTTTATTCGATTGATACTTTGTTGCTGTTGTATTTCTTGTCATAGGTATTCTTCTGTAGTGCTTTTCATTTAACTGCTTCTCTTACAATTTTATTTTTGCTTTTATTTTATGAAATTTTATTTCATTGGTTTTATATTATTTGTTTACTTTTAACATTGATAGTCTTTTAGTTTTCCCGGAGCTGAACATGCGGTTTTATGGTCATGTCTAGTATTGCTACCATAAATGTTGCATATTTTGTCGTGTTGATTGTCGATAGGATTTAAAATCTTTAGACTGTATTCAGGCAAAGTAAAAACTATCTCTTCTACAAAAGTGGAATTCCTTTAGTTCGTGAGCTGAAAATTCGATTTGTATGTATGTATGTACTTGCTTTAAATGGTAAATTGCCAGCTATCTTGAATATATATTTTCTTACATTAAGTATTTCTCATTTATAATTGAAGGCGCTCTATAAAAACTAATACTTAAAAGCGATTTGTTTGATAAAAATCTCAGTTGTTTTCAAAAATTTTGTTCTTTAATTGCTATCAATTGGAAGCAATCAGCATTTGTCCTATGTGATAAAGATGTGAAAATATTGATAATGCGAGTGTACTTATTTTTTTTATCAAATCCATTTTTCTCAATATTATTTCATTTTGAAATTTCAAGCACTAACTAATTCTTCTTAATTTTCTGCAAGGAAATATACTTATGCCTATTTGAAAATGTTATTCCGTTTTTGGCTATGGCTTTTTGGCTTGAGGTAGCGTAGGTGGGAATTTTCACAGTACATATTAGTAAAATATATCTCATTTTGCTGGATTTTTTGAAAGTGAAAAGTGAGACTTTTTTTTACTTGTCGAACATTTTTTTTTGGTACTTAGGGGGCGGTATTCGAAGTGTTAGTGTTCGCCTGAGGCGCCAAAAACGCACGGTACGCCTCTGTCCCTTATGAACTTGCGTTTCTTCGATTTTTTCGCGAAAATTGCCTCGTCTGAATACTTACCAATGTTTGCAAATATAGTTGGTTTGGATTCATGAAAGGTTGGTTAGGGTAATAGTTTAGTTTAAGTAATTGAAGTCTGTTGTAAAGATCAGTGGAAACGCCTACTTCTTATTTTTGAGCTTGAAAATCACTAACATACTACGTCAAAAGAAACAAAAAAACATTTTAGAGCGCTCACAATCTGTAGTAAAAATTGTAAACATTTACAAAAAATACTACAGATCGTGAATACCTTTAATGTCTAATAAATAAGAATAAAAATTTCATCTAAGAACTCGAAAATTTCCATCTCTTTGGTTTTAGTTAATTGATTCTTGTAAAATTTGTACTTTGAGAAATGTGCCCTGTTTGAAACTGATGATTTAATATTTTACCTTTTTTTCTCACATAACTTCCACAACTTAGCGATTTGCAGTTGTTGTTTGCCTTGGCTTAGCAACTTTTCTTATCATATATTTTTGTGTTGTCTGTCATCTTCTTTTCTATATCTTCTTTTATTTAACATTAATAGACATTTCATCTTGTTGTTGCCCACATACGCACTTTATACCACAATACAACACTAACAGCCCTACACGCAGTTCATTGCTTTTGCCTGTCTGTCTGACTGTCTATCTGAATGTCTCAATATTCTCTCAATTTGTATACAGTTTCTCTCTCTTATATCTATTTATTAATTCTCTTATGAACTTCATTTTATGTTTTTAATTTTTTTGAGCTCAAAGTACTTACTGCATAATACCTTTTTTGTCCTGAAAAATAGTAGCTTCAATGAAAAATAGTTGTCAAGAAAGAGTATGTACTGTTTTTTACTATCAGTAGTAGATTGTTATTAGGACTTATTCATACAAAATAAGCTTAATACAACAATTTTTAGCCATGTTTCCTTATGCTGTTTTAGTAAGTTCTTGTTCTCAAGTATTGAAATGTTTCTAATATAGGTATATATGTATGTACAATGTACATATTTCTTAAGCTTCTTTGTTTTTTCTAGATATTCCTTTTGCCATGCCAAAATTTAAAGATTCCAGAAATGATCCCTTGCTCTCTAAATATAAAACATTTTCATAAAAAAGAAATTTTCTTTGTTCCTTTGTTCTGGCCTGTATGAAGGATTTATCTCATAAAGATTTCTTTTATAAAATGTCAAAAGCAGCACTTGTTACTCTGCAGTGTTTCAATTTATTCCTTAACGTATAAAATACATTCTTTATAATTTATTCACCCAATAGCAATGTCACTCTTTAATGTCAATAAATCTATAAAACAATATGCAGACTTGTGTGTATAAAATAATCTTATGTTTGTTTTGGTAATGTTTCTTGTACATACCTACATAAATCAATTTCTACTCGAATTGACTTGTTTCTTACAACTTTAAGCTAACCACTCAATTTTTCAGGTCATAAAGTATAAATATGTAGTTCCATTGCTTATGACCCTTGTCAATTGTTTAAATTTTTTATTTTATTTAATTTCGACAATTGAATTTTTAGTTTATCGAACTAAGTATTACAATATAACACTCATTTTATTATCTTTATTTTGGTCAATTTTATCATTTTTTGATGTTGATATAAACAAGAATGGTTATTTATTTATCTTGTAGATAATGATTTCCCAAAAAACAAAATAACAACTCTGTAAAATTGAGCTTTATAGATTCTAAAATTTCGTAAACCATAATCCTGAATAAAAATGATCCTAAACCATTTATAAATTTTTGTTTGTATAAATACATTTTAAACACATAAAAAATAAAAAAACATTTCTCATTTAAAGTGGTCCCAACTTCAAGACGATGTTCATATAAGACCTATTGATAAAATTTGTAAATTTTCACCGCTACCGCCTGTTAGTTGTAGATATTACAACAATATTTTTTCGATAACATCAAAATTTTGAGAAAAATACATTTTTATCTAGGTTAATCAATTTTGTGTGCTCTTTATTTACTTAAAAAATTAATTTCAGTCGTAGCAGTAATTTATGTAAAAAAAGTAGCACATGTGTATTAAACCTAATCTAGCTCATTAAACTGACACTGACTGAGCGTTGTAATACCTCCTAAAATTTTGGCGGCATTCGCGGTTAACATTTGAAAACATTAAATATTTAACGCCATAAATAAAATTAAAATGCAATTGCCAATAATGTGATAGAAATTTATTATATGAAATGTGCAGGTGAAAACGTGTTGTAATAGGTACATTTTTTACATTAAAATTATCTTAAAAGACTAAGAGCCAGCGACGAATAGCTTAAGACATTACGCATCTAATGAAATGCGCCAAATGCCGGTATCTTAGTTGAAAACTATAAAAAATCTTCTTTCCTCTATCTCAATTTTACATGTATTTCAACAAATTGACTTAAATAAAACCTCAATTATCTCGAAACGCGTTTTTTGAGATACGCCCATGCCATTCTGAGAGCAGTATAAAATTCGTATTCGTGATTCTTATGGCATCGGATAGCTTAAAAGATTACGTATCTAATGAACTACGTCAAATGCCGGTACCTTAGTTCAAACCTATAAAAATTATCCTAAGAGAATTGACATAAACAAAACATCAATTATCTCGAAGAGCTTTTTTTCCGTTTTTTCTCTCTATTTTATAGGTATCTATAATATTTGATGATTTAACGACTCCGCGACATTAAATTTCAAGCGTTAAGAGAAATTTTGTTAAATTTGGAAAATAAAATTTAATCATTTGGTGAAATATTAAAAATATTGGACTTAGTCGATCAACAGTTCACGCGATCATTAGAAATTATGAAGATATTGATTCCATTGAAAACAAGCCCCGTAGTGGCCGCCCAAAAGGAACTATCTCGCAGAGATATCAGCTTGATTTTTAAAGAAGGTGGACAAAAATCCTTAAGTCAGTGGCTCAAAATTGGTCGAGCATATACATATGTACATATGTAGAAAGTACTTCAGATAAGTGTGTGTATCCACATTTGACACAAATTTGGTAAAAACTTTTTATAAAATTTACTCAAAGAAATAACTTTCGAAACATATAACTTTTCTAGAAGTTATAAAATTTAAATTTCTGAAATAAAATAAATCAAAAAAAAGGTATAAGATAAAAATAATTAGCTTATTATTATTATCGAGCGAAAAATTTAACTGTTTTCGAATGTTGATCCAGATATATTTTTACGACTTTTAAAGTGACCTACAAATTTTCTTAATATTCTGTTAAATTTGCTTTATCTAAATCTTGGGCTAAATCTGCAGTTATATAGCATCCCTGCTTTCCCTTAACATTAACTGAATTTTACTTCTATTACTCGTTCCCTCTCCCGAACTCATTGCATTTTAATTTTGATTTTGTGAGAAAACAAAACAAAGCAAATAAAATAAAAATTTACTCAAAGTTTCCAATTCCAATATCCGAGAGAAAACAATAAGTGCTCTCTCTTCATTTAGATTTCCTTAAACGGAAGTTTGTAAATTCCATGAATTAAACATGACTACAAACGATGGCATTAAATAAAATAATAATAATTTTTAATTTATTGGTTTTTGACATAAAATTAAATATTGCTTTAACTTTAAAAAAGTAGAATTTATTTGCACTTAATTTTAAATTTTAAAATTAAAATGTTTTCAAAATATTTATCACATAAAAAACATTTGTTTTTGTCCACTGAGAGATCAATCAATCATTTTCAAATTCTATTTGATTGCTTTGAGTTGTTTCCATGCACTACCTTCCAATATTAAAACCGCTCCGCTCTTTTTTTTTCATACTTTCGTTAGCCAAACGAGAGAGACGGACAGAATCGGCTGCACTACTTTGAAGGTTGCCAACAATTAAAAAAAATTAATTAAAAGTAATTGCAATTTGTATGTGTTGATTTGAATTGAAATTTGACATAAATTGTGCAGTGAAGACTCATTGGAAAATGAAAAAAATATCTGAGTCAATTTTATGTAATTTTCAATTCAATAAACAAATAAATAAAATTTAAAATTAACTGTATTTCATTTAACAAAACTTTTTTTATTCGATTTTATTTAATTTTTAATTCAATTTTAAATTGAATTGAAATTGAATTTTATTTCATTTAACCAAACGTTTTACTTTTTATTCTATAAAATTGATATTTAAAGTTTTTAATGAATTTGACAGAACGAAATAATAAATTATTTTAAGTAAATTTTTAGACCCAGTTAAGACTGGGGCCAAAATAAATTGTCGTTAAAATTAATTAAAAACTTGGTATAGTTTTTGTTTACGGTACAGTGAAATTTTTGTTTTATTGAAATAAAAAAAAAGTAAAGGTAAATTGGGGTCAAAGTTCAAAGTTTTCATTAAAGAATAATTAAAAAGTCGACTTTGAACACAAAAAGCGAAAAAAATATACATGTGAAGTAATTTTTTTATTTTGAAAATGTGTTTAAATCCAAAACAACTCATCTGAATTCGATATTATGCAGCGCCCACATCTTTATATGGTAGAAAAATAAAAAATTTAAATTCATTGCATGTATTTCTAAAATACTGGCAACTATGGCGGATTGAGTGCATTTACGCTTCCGCGCGACATTGCGTTTTGAGCATAAAGAAAGAAGGGTAACGCAATGTCAATATAAAAAAAAGCGGCGTTGCCATATTTCACTTGTTTTGTTTATGGTATTGTCGGTTTTGTTTTTTTCTCATTTTTCTTTCATTAATTCATTTGTTTTTTTATGTTTTGTTTACTTCGTCTCTTTATTTTTACTTCATATTTTTAAAGTGAAGTAAAATTTTGTGGCATGTATTTTTTTAATGTTTGTACAATGACGCATAAAATAGGCACACAACAGCTAGGAAATTGATGCGTCGTCGTCGTTCTAACGCTCCGCTTGAAGCAAAGTGCATAATATATAACACTACTTATTTGTTTTATTTATTGATACACATTTACTTAGACTGATTGTACGTTGAACAATTTATTTTATTTTATATTATAAATTGCACATAAGAAAAGTATTGCGCCTGTAAGAATAAAAGATTTTTCCACAAATTGTGTTTATGTTATATGTATTTTAAAAATTGTCTACTCCAAAAAATAAACATTTTAAAAATAGCAGAAAAATTAAAAAAAAAACCACAACTGATAAACAAATGCGCGCCTTCAACTCATCATTGATGCTATCACCATCATTAACGTCGTGTTTAAAAAGTTGTTTGCATGAAGTATCGGTGAAGTTGGCTACAGTTCCCATCCGACCTCTGCTCTCTTACAGCATGTGCTCTATCGAAATTAAAGATAGCAGTGCTGGCGTGTGCAAGTTTTAAATAAAGAAATTATTGCACATATTGGGCGGCGGTGCCATAACGGCAATCACTTTTTGGGCTCATAAAGTCAAGAGTTAATTGGTTTGGCGGCGATTCGAATTCGTTTTGTTTTTGACTCTACGGAAAACCCAATATGTAATCAGCTCAATATGTATAAACTTAATAAAACTTAATTATATACACACATATGTATGTATGTAGATATTTTGTTTCGAATCGCCTTAAAGGGTGAGGGTCCCTGTAATCGCTGAATAATACATTTTTAATTCAGTGTTAGCAGCGTGCTCTAAGTAATAAAATGGTTGTTGTTGATCAAATTGTCAGTCCCTTTGTGAGTGTTTTTGTTATAATCTAATTGTTATTTACTTTATTAACTTCAATTTTAATATCTTTTCTATGACATAATATCAATCAAAACCAATTAATATAGTTTTCTTTATTTTAAACGAAGTTGTCAGTCCCTTGACACCAGTTAAAACTTAAAAAATTTATTCATGGGTGGTGATAGACAAAATAATAAGTACCTTCTCTAGTCTAGTTAATCTATTTCTGTACCGAATTTTACAAAAATCCGTTTCATTCCTTTAGCAGTGAAAACGTTCTTATCTGTTAGAGGCGTGGCCCCACCCACACAACACAAATATCTTTACTACGGATTCAATCTATCTCCATACTAAATTTCATCAAAATCGGTGTAGTGGATTAGCTGTCTAAGCGTTTTTTCTTATTAAGGGTGTTGCCACGCCCTCTAAAAGAACACACAAATGTAATACCCTTTTTTAGAGCTCAAACTAACTCTGTTGTTGTCAGTCCCTTTGTGAGTGTTTTTGTTATAATCTAATTGTTATTTACTTTATTAACTTCAATTTTAATATCTTTTCTATGACATAATATCAATCAAAACCAATTAATATAGTTTTCTTTATTTTAAACGAAGTTGTCAGTCCCTTGACACCAGTTAAAACTTAAAAAATTTATTCATGGGTGGTGATAGACAAAATAATAAGTACCTTCTCTAGTCTAGTTAATCTATTTCTGTACCGAATTTTACAAAAATCCGTTTCATTCCTTTAGCAGTGAAAACGTTCTTATCTGTTAGAGGCGTGGCCCCACCCACACAACACAAATATCTTTACTACGGATTCAATCTATCTCCATACTAAATTTCATCAAAATCGGTGTAGTGGATTAGCTGTCTAAGCGTTTTTTCTTATTAAGGGTGTTGCCACGCCCTCTAAAAGAACACACAAATGTAATACCCTTTTTTAGAGCTCAAACTAACTCTGTTCCAAATTTCATCCAATTCGGTAACGGAGTTTTTAGAATTTCTGTTAGAGTCGTGTCACCGCTCACTATTGCATAAAAAAATTACATTCTGCACTGCTTCTCCTCACAACCGCTAAAACCAAAAATATGTAAGCGATTAAGTTGTGTTATAGCAGTTAAAATAGGGTCTTACTATTTTGCAACTGTCTATTTATAAATAAAAGATACCTCTCCATAGAATTCAATCTATCTCTGTACCAAATTTAATCAAAATCGGTCCATTAGTTGAGCAGTGAAAAGTTCCTCTTAGGAGCGGTGCCACGCCCACTAAAAGAGCTTAAAGTTTTTAGAAATCTTTGTTAGGCTTCAATCTATCTCCAAAATAAATTTCAAAGAGATCGTTTTTTCTTGTTCGGGACGTGGCACTGCCGATTAAATTACAGACATCGTTATTCATTCATATTCTATCTATCTCTGTACTGTGCGATGTTATGCCCCCTTAAAGATTTTAAAGTTTTTAATAATCTGTCTAAGGGTTCAATATATCTTCAAACCAAATTTCATTGAAATCAGTCCATTATTTTAGCTATCCAAAGGTTTTTTCTTTTCAGGGGCGTGGCACCGCCTACTTTAAAAAAAGTGTACACTGCGCTCTCTCTCTTAACAACCTTTACCAAAAAAAAAAAAAAAAAAAAATGTAGTAATTATTTTGTGTTATGGCTGTTCAAGGGCGACCTAACCGTTTATCACTTTCCTATTTATATATAGATTATTCATACGACCTGTTGTACGGAATTTGCATATAAATTAAGAACCCAAGCTAAAAGTGATACAAAGTATAGGAAAAATTAATTTTTGTGTTTGTTTATCATTGTCAAAATATGTTTTTCAACTAAATTTTTTCAACTTGTATCCCAGATGATATTGGGTCATCAATACTGCCGTCAGAAGCGAAATAGGCGTATCTCAAAAAAATGTATATTCGAGATTCTTATAGCATCGAATAGCTTAAGAAATTACGCATTTAATGAACTAAGACAAATAACGATATTTTAGTTCAAACATATAAAAAATCTTCTAAGAGAATTTCCTCTATCCCAATTTTACATGTATTTTAACAAATTGACATAAACGAAACATCAATTATCTCGAAACGAGTTTTTTTGAGATACGCCTATTTTGCTTCTGACGGCAGAATAGTAATCTAAACTTTCATCTATGATTTGGAACATAGCGATGTCATAGGAAAAGTAGTGCTTGATTCTCTGCATTGCCAAGTAATAAAATTTTGCATTTATATACAACAAATAAAAAAAATTGGCATATTGAGTATTGAACTCACGCAAGTTCTTACACGTTTCTATTTCACATTATATTATAATAATTATTCTTCATTTTGTTTTTGATAATTTGTTTATGCATTACAGCTTCGCTTACCACATCGTGAATGTTTTCTCTATCTAAGTATAATGTATGAAAACAATGATTACAAATGGTAATGCGTGCAATCCCAAAAACTGCTGGGTTGGGAATTCTTATGAACAAAAATTCTTCATGCATTTTTTTCTCTTAACTTGACCAAACATCTGCTTAATAGTAACAGTTAATAAAAACAACATATTTGTACAATTTGTTTTCGTTTCTAAACTTCATTGCGTATGATTGGAATTTTAACTTGATTTTTTTAGTTGCCTCCTCTCAAAGCAGCCTACTCAGCGCGATCTCTACAACTTTGTTAGGTAGATTTTCTTTTTTTTTTTTCTTACACAAATTTCAATTAATGATCAAAGCTGTTTTTCCCCTCTGTATTTTGTTTTTGTGTTTTCCTTCTCTTATTTGTGTTAATAAACCAATGGCCCACATGTTGGGCTTCACTAACACCTTTTATTTATAGCTACACGTCAGTAGCGAGTAGTGACTGACGTTTTCCCTTTGGCTTTGAGCTGGAAAAGCAATGCAATGAATAGCAACATTTAGCATTTTCATATGGAGAAATCTAAAGTTTATTATTTTATGGTGCTCTACCCACGCATTACCACGGTCGTTGACGTAGTTTAACACTAAGCTATTGAATTTTCTCGTATACGTATTGTAAAAAAATGCAATGTATTAATGCAATGTGTTAATTTGAAAAAAAAAACGTATTATTTTCTTCTTAACATATTCAGGAAAAAAATTTATTAAAATAAAAAATTACTTTTTAGAATAACGTTCTCTATGCAGGCATTTTCAGCTTTCAAGCTAACTATGTAAGATTTCAAAAATATAAAATCTCGAATTGTTTGCTAAATCATGCATACTTGTTTTGTTAAGAGCGCCATCTAGTGGCAACTTATTAAAGTTGCAAGCTGAAACGAAAACTTAAGATATTTCATTATAGTTATGTATATGATAAAATGTCATATGTGATACGTCGTTGCTACTTCTGTTTTTGTACGTTGTTTGTTGCTGCAACAACAATCAGCGACGACCACGCAATTAGGTAACAACAACAACAACAACAAAAAAAAAAACTACTTACACATCTATGACTTATAAAACAACAAAGTCAACAACAAGAACGTGTCCGACAAGACAGAAAACAAAACTCAGGATAAACTTGCTTACCTACGCGCAACGAACAAGCGTGCGCCAAACAAAAAAAAAATAAAAAAAAAAAAAGGTGACAATCGAAAAGACAAAACAGACAGACAAACAGAGCAACATTTGCAAGAAATGCCAAAACAACAATAAAACATCAATTTCAATACGCAACGCCTCAACAACTTTGAGAACGCGCACCATGGCCAACGCACATCGTCAACATCCGGTGCAGCAGCAATGCCAGTATATGGAGAATATGTACAGATGAAGAAAATTGCATATTATTATTTATTAAATATTTAATATAATGAAGCAAAAATAAAATAACAAATGTCTGTATGTTTGTCTCATTCCAAATTTACACACGGCAATGTTTATTTGAAAAGTTTTCTCTTTTCCCTATTACTCTGATACTGAAATATGATTACTTTGTCATCTCCTTTTTCTTTGTGAATGCATTTTTTTTTCTTTGCACTTTTTATGAATTCACTTTTATTTTTAATTATTTTTCCACATTTGTGCCGTTTTACCTTAAAATCGAACAAAGTAATGAAAAAAAAAAAAAATAAAATGAATTGTCAAAATTACTGTGAGAAGGAAAGCAATAAAAGTACATTTCCGAGTACGACAAAGTCTGTACAGAGTACGACTTCGAAGAACGAAATATTTCTGTGTACAAAACTGTTGAAAAAACTTTGCAAGAAAGCAATTTTGTGTGCTTTCAAACGATGTGTTGTTCAATGTTTGTTTTTTTTTTCTCAGGAGAAGCCTCCAAATAAAATTTCGAAATAGGAAAGATTGTCATTGTGCCCGAGAGGACAAAAATTCGAAGGCTGCTTGTTGTGCTTTTCAAGGGCATATACTTGTATGTATGTCCAGAACACTGATGTGAAATTGAATTTCTCACGGGCTGCGCCACTTTCTGTAACTTACATACATAATTAAAAATTAAATGCAACTACAAGTTCATGCATGGTAATCACCTTAATTTACCTAGACATTTCAATGCATTCATAATGCCCCGCAACACATTTACAGTGACGTATGGTTTTCCATAATGCATTTGCAAACGAGTAGGTGGTCCAAAACCAAATTGAAAAAAAAAGATGGTAATGGAGTGTAACTGAAACTCCGGCAACACCTCTGCAAGACTTCAGTAATAAATAAACGATAGAATGGTTTTAGGGCGGAGATTGTGCGACATTGCTATACCACCATCGACATCAATTTCGGTTATTGACACCAACAAATTAAAAAAAAAGAGTGAAAAAATCATATAAACAACTTGTATGCGTGCGTGCTTTCGATATCAATAGTCATATCAATTTCAATTTCAATATAAATATTCATTTATTTATTTGTGCATTTGTTTGTCTTTAGCAACATTTTTTCTGCTGGCAATTCGTTGTGTTCTCGAACAATATTTTGACGTCTCAGATAAAAATATTTAAAAATTTTTAAATGCTATCTCGTCTCAAATTAAATCGGTTTAAAATGCCCTTGTATTCTATTCGCTAAGTTTTTGCAAACTACCACTTTGATAAAATTTTCTTAATTAAAAAATCTAAAGTGCAAACAATGTAGGCAAAAATATTCCATGACAATTCGACCTCTTGGTATCGTATTTAAAATTATACTTTTTTCTACTCAGCAGACTGTTGAAAGCTTTGCTCTTACAACATAAAGTTTCAGGTAAAACTAGAAGCAAACATGTTTATATTTAAATCTAACCCAGTGTGTGCCATACAGATGCGTTTCGAATTCGCTTCTTCGTATATTTTTCCATTTTCTCGGATTCATTTCGAATTCGGAAGGGACTACATATAAGGTGAACTTCAAGAGCACGTGGCTAATGATATAAAGTAGATATTTAAGTCAAAAACAATGATGACAATTGATGCCAACCGTTGAACAACTCATAAGATCGATGAGAGATTAAATTTATCGAATTCGAACGTTCATGATCACATCAACTCCTTGGTTTAAATATCACGATCATTTCTAAAGTTTACTGTTATCAACTGTACAAATTGAATGATTCACTCAAACGGAATCACAAAGTTTTACCAAGTTCAAACGAGATCTCACACATGTTTGGTAACTCGGCAAAAGCTTTTACAGCTTGAATAGAATGTACTACCACAAACACCATATTCTGCAGATCTATCGCCTTCGAAAGATTACTTGTTACGGTTTTTTTTATAGATGGAAAAATCTTTACTTCAAATAAGACTTGGATCAGTTTTCTGTCAGCAATTACTTATCAGAAGTTTTGGCAGCGTGGAATCATGCTATTGCGAGGGAGATGGCAAAAGGTATTGTAACAAATTAGTGAATTTAATAAAATATTTATACACTATAAGAAAATCGTCTTTCATTTTCACTAAAAAAAGGAAATGGTACCCGAACAACCAGAAGAAAAAAAGCTGGTATTTAAAATTCGCCAGCTTAAGAATAAGGTAGTCATTTTAAAAAATGATTGTAATATAATGCCAGTTAAAGGTGACATTTCCAAAATAACTATGACCTGCAGCAAGCCAACTAAAAAAAACCTAGGTTTTCCTTACATATAAAGCTCACAGATATTTATGTATAACGCACACTTACATAGGTAAGCACCTTGCGGCTCAAAAATCTTCTCCGAACGTCTTTAAATATTTGAGTATTTTTTAAGACAGTAGATAAAAAAATACACCAAGGTAAACATGCGGGTAAATAAACGCTTAAATAAAATGCAAAAAATAAATAAAAGATACAAAATTTAAGAAGCTTTCGTTAAACGGCAATGAATCTGCTGCTGCTGTTGCTACTTTTGTTGCCGATGCTGCTGCTGTTATAGTTAGTTTTGCGCTCTAAGCATCACATGTGTAATAGTATGTAAGATGTAAGTGTATATTATATATGCTTTTGGGTGTGTGCGTTTTATATTTTATATAAATAGCAGTTTAATTTTCAAGTCATATGCAAATACCTTTTCAAAGAATATAAAATGTTGAGAATATACAAAATAAATAATATTAAAGGTACATGTACACGAACATATAAAAAAGGATGGCAAGAAAAATGCAAGGCTTTTAAGAAGACATGACAAAGTAGAATGAAAGCAAGTTAGCAAAAAATGTTTAGCCAAGAAACAGCTCGTAAATAATATCAGAAATTTAACCCGAAAAAGTAAATTGTCAGACTTTAATGTAAAACAAGACTTTTTACTTAAGTAAGCCCCCCCTCCCAACCCGTTTGAATCCAATTGGTATTGCTTACATTCGACGAGTGCAAAATATCACATGACAATGTAATCATGTGCTTAAATGGGGTAAATATTTTGCTAAGCAAAACATTTTCCAAAAGTAATACAAAAAAACAAAAAAGTTGCTGACAAATTCACACTTTTAGGGTGCGAAAAGACTAAGCTTTCTAATTAACAACATATAGCTATTTATGCAACAAATTGTGATTTTTTTTTTTAAACCAACTAAAAGGATATCGTTAAATATTTTGTATGTCTCAACAATTACGTCTATATTTTTTATGTTCAAAAACAACCGAAAATTTTTTATGTATTTAAAACTGATACCAAAATAAAATTTATAGAGGTTTTAAACTAGATTTTCGTAATCTGTTATCGAAAAATTTAAATCTATACCTCACCAATAGTTTTTTTTTTAATATTTCGAAATTTATGAAATTTGCCTATACTCTTCATACACAAATGAAAAGAGTCCTTGATATAATATATTAATTATTCTTAAATTTCAATTATATGTCATGGTTACAAATTTGTTTCCAATAAAATCAATGCAATCAATCCAATCCTCAGTAAAATCAATGCATTAAAAAAATTTAAAAATAAATTAAATTCAACCGAAAGGAACAGACGTTTCACCTGACTTAATATGCCATTAGAAATAGGAATCCCCTACTTGCGACTTTTCTTATACACGAGTGCCGCTTTCCTCTCTGTTGTTTGCTTGTCAAAATGTAGCTCTTTAAATGCAATTCATACCAAGAAATATCAAGAAAATTTGCATAACTCAAATAATAAAAAACGAACTTCCGCTTAAGTTATTGCTTTTTTTTTTCTTTCTTTCTGCCTTCTTCTGCCCAACTGCCTGAACTTACACAGTAAGTACTTTTGCTGCACTTACATTTGAACTCCCCTAAAATGACAACACAATAGATCTGGGGTTTTCGTTTTTTTTCTTTGAAAATTGTCGTTTTGATTTAAAATTCTACTGAAAACTTAATGTCTTTAGTACATACTTCAATTTTTATGTTGGACGCTACTTTTTTGCAATCCTCAACAAATAAAAAAGTAAAATAAATAATAAATGTTTTTATGACTTTTGTTTTATATTGTATTTAGCTACTTATGTACATTTGTATATTCTATTTTTGTTGTTGTTTTTTTTTATTGTCAAATCTTATCGATTTACATTTTGCGGTAGCATTTTTGGGTCATAAAAAATTCGATTTTTATTTGTCTTTTCGGTTGTTTGTTGGCTTTGCAACGAATTATAAATCAAATTAATTGCAAATTACTTAAATGTGGGTTGAATTTTTTTTTTTTTAAATTCTGGAAGTGCTTTTGGCTTCTTTTTGTAGCATATTTAATGTCAGAGTATTAAATGTGGTTGAACTTTTCGGTGATATATTTTACCTCTACTCAAATATTCTTTGATACGACCATCTAATCAGTTCCTCATAAGGATAATGTACGGTATCCCTTGATCCGGTCATCTAATCTATTCATCATCAGAATGAAATACTACGGCAATACGTACATATTTATTTAATTCTTTAGTAGCATTTCAACTATCTTACATAGCTTGAGTTTTGTAGCCTCCAAATTGGACTAAACTATTTCAGTAATCTTATTCCAGAGGGATTACGTATTTCAAATTATATTTAGGGATGACTGGAAGGGAGGAATCCCTTGGAGAAGGGGCCATATGACTATGCAGGCAGAAGTTATAGCGATAGCGATAGAAGAAGTAGCATCATGGCTGACGATAAATGTCGTATCCAAAAAGTATATAAACATTTATTCAGATAGTCAGACTGCTATCAAATCTCTAGAACTTACTAGTTTTCCTAAAGCCACTAGTGACCCAAAAATGCCGCTCGTCTCGGCATTTAAATTTTCACCTCATCTGTGTGTCTTGGCATAGAAACATTGATGGCAATTGCAAAGCTGATGAACTTGCTAGGCACAAATGCACAAATTCCTCAGGATAAGGAAGGTGTTGGCATGCCACTTGCTACCTGTAAGTTACTGATTAAAGAAAACATGAGGCTCACAAAATAAGAACCCAAGGGTTAACTTGCAACGTAACTAGGCAAATCTGGCCGAAATGGAACTCTAAGCGTTCTCTAGGACTGATATCCTGCACTAGATATAGTGTCTCTTCAGCTGTTGCAGTCATAGCTGGCCATTTCCCCATCGGCAGATATGCGGAGAGATTAGGTCATTTGACTTCTATAGAAGTTGTTGTGGTCAGCTATTTAGTGTTATTACGAAATCTGGTTGGTAAATGAGAGGGTATAGTCAGATTACCTTTGGTACCACAATGCAAAAAACTCCGATGGGAATGATTTGATTCTCAGCACTACTGAATTTACTTTTTTTGATCAGTATCTGAACAGAAAACCTGGTCGCCAATAGATCTAACAACCTTATCCGTTTTTGAAAACAATAAGGGAGGTGTGACATATATTGTCATTATCGGTTCCGAAAGGCTGATCCGCTCCTGATCATAGTCCGGATCGGATCAAAACCTGAACTAGGTTCTAGTCAGGTGAGTCAGAATACTTGTAATATGTAAAAGTAAAATGACCGTTATCATTTTTAAAGAAATGTTAAAAAAACGGTTGTGACCAAAAAAAATGTTTACCTTCCTTCCGGCCCACATCGTTGAACTTGAAGTAGGTAACTTTATAAATAAAAGTTTGTTGTTTTTGAGCAAATCAACTGACCCCGATAAAATTATATTAAGTTTTTATATTTAGTTATCTTTGTTTGCGATTAGATCAGCCATATGATCACACAAATGAGTCAATTCTGCTTTTGACCCAAAATTTACTTTAGTTTAACAATATACAACTAAGAGCAATTTGACCCGTGACTCTTTTAAAGAGCAATAAATTATTTTAAAAAAATAACAGCCATGCTTCCGTGAATTTTTATATGAAAAAAACCCAGCGATCTTGCGCGATCTTTAATTATTCGAATTCAGAAATTTTCCTCTGTATGAATTTCCTTATCTAAAAGTTATACTAAAAAACCATTTTTTTTTCCAAAAAAAAAAAAGTCTCCAATGATTCAAATATTTGTTATTGCGATTATTCCATGTGTGCGATTATTTTCTTAGTGCACAATTTGTCGTGTCTAAACTGACTGACTCATCTAAAATCGTTTTAAAAACATAGTTTGAGCTTGAAAATCATCAACTTAAACAATGCACTAAGCCTGACTCATTTTAGTGATTGAAAAAAAATTCTTTGTGATGAAATTAAAACCTTATCGCTTAAAAAATAATTAATAATTGCAAAAAAAAAAACAAATGCCCTCTTAACTTACTGCTCTTGTACTGTAAATAATATCATTGCAATTCTCGGGAATTTTTCCCTATTTATATGTTTTGCAGACGTCAATGACTTTAAATTTTATAAAATAAATAAAAACAAATTTAATGGTTGCAAACAATTTTTTGATTATTGTTATTATTTTGAGGTCACTTAAGTTTATCAAAATGGGAAAATTTTATTACTCATTAAAATAATCGTCTTATTAAAATATTTAAATCTTTATTTATTAATCTAAATTACTTTTAATTACGCCGCACGAATACTGAGATTATTTGCTCAAGTTTTACATAGCAAAATGACATTTTATTATTTGTGTAGAAGCTAAAAATGTTTTTTGAATTTTTTATAACAAACTTTTATCTAAACGAAAGCTTGATGCGTCGAAAAACTAAATTTTTTTCTCATCATAAGATTAAAAATTACGATGCTTTAGGCTTGGGCGGATGATATAAACTACCTCTCTACATTTTCAGAGCTTTCATTCATTTTGACTGCCCATATCCAAATATAACCATAGACAGCGCCTATTCTATATTTGATGCATTATATCAAATTTGTTCGCTGTAACTTTTTGAAGTACACTGCGCGGTTCTCTAATCCATACATGGGCAAAATACGAAAAATGAGCCAATTATGACTCTTTACAACAAACACGTAATTTTTCTTAAGAACAAACTCAAGTACTCTGCTGGCTTTTGTTATACACGCATTATACACTTTGAATTTATATTGTAATTTGTATTGTGAGCGCACAAGCAAACAAGAATGTGCACATTGAAGACAGCTTTCCTCAATCCGTTTGATCAGTGTACTTTTATTTCTACACTCATGTTGTTTGATTCTTGGAATTAGCCTTTGCTTTATTGCAGAATTTTTTTTTGCTATCGAGATCAAATTTATGGTGTATTTTTTGTGTTGTTTTTAATGTAAGTAACTCCTGCTTGCAGAATTTTGCCCACCTATGCTCTAATCTATAGTTGGATAAAATTTAAAGATGCAAGAGCTCGTGTTTTGCCCATCGCTGCTTTAATTTATTAGTCATTAGTTTTTTTTTAATTAATTGGAAGTATTCGACATGCGTGTTGTGCATTAAAAAAAATTATATCTATAAATTTTCTTCAAAAAATCTAACTTTTATTTTTTCTCTTTTTATTTTCAGGTATGCAAAATAATAATTAAATTAAAATGAATTTTGAAAGAAAATTTAAAAAAAAAAAAAAAATTATGTAAGTTAAAATTTAATGTAAGCGATAAAATTTAAGACCCGAAAAGGTCTCGCTCTGCTTGTCCTCTTTAGTCCGTTTTTACGACCCTCTCCAATGCTAGGAACGTCTTTTATGGACGACTCCGAAAAAAACAAAATAATATCAAAAATGATTTTATTGTTCAAGATCATCATCAAGGATGATGATGAATCGTTTGAACCAATTTTCGAAGTACTTTTTCGATGTGAGTGAGAAGTTAAACTCCACCAAAATTGGGAACGAGTTGATCGATACACTGTGTTGCTGAGTTAATCCATGTCGAAAGGTATAAAAAATAAACGCACAAAAATGGTCTGGATTTAATTCCATTTTTTGCCGAGAAGAACTTTTAATGTCTCTGTAAATAAGTGAAATATAATTCCTGCGGCGAAACTTTCTCAGCACGTGTGCCATTAAAAACTGTAAACTTACAACGGAAATGTCAGATTTGGGACGTAAACTACAGTGTTGCCATGCCATTTTCTTGTCCAAAAATCAAAAGTAAATAATATTTAGTTATTAGCATCTTCATAGGAAAGAGCGTACTTTTTTCTAATATAATCACTCAAAATCTGCCATAGGCCATGTCATAAATTATAAAAAAAAAATCCAGTAGATGGGACATTTTCAAAGAACCTGCTAGAATTTAGTGTAGTTGTAGTTTTTTACATTAAAAAAAAATTTGTTTACAAAATGAAAAAAAAAACTGATTTTATTGTAAACAAATTTATTTTTAAATTTTAATTTGTTTATACATATTTTATTATATTTACACTTAACAAAAAAATAAAGTTTATTTTTCACACATTGAGATTATTTTTACAAATCTGATGAAAAATAAAAACAGAAACTTGCTAAAAATTTTCAAATATTCACTTAAAATTTCTAAACCACAAACATACCTACATTTGTGTCCAATGTATATATAAGCATTAGAGTTGTTCCAAATTGTATGGGAGAATTAAAAAATCTTCTTGTTTCCTTCGAAGTTGGAACTTTCGGGAACTGTATTTACACGAGAAATTTCAAGATTAGGTATGAGATTTTTGTTTTCTAAAAACTTATTTTTATTTAGAGTAACGTACAATTTTTAAGTTTTTTTAAAACTAAAATTTTGTAAAAAAGAACAACAAGGAAATATCTTTCTTATATTAAAAGTTATAAAACAATGCTAAGACCAAAAAAGTTACCAAACTTGTAGTGATACACCATTTAATAACATTAAATGCATTTTTAAGTTTCAAGATCTGAATTTTAATAAAAGCCCCGGACACCTTGACATTTTAATGTTCCTTTATTTTGGATCACTCTAATAAATAACATACATATATACAAAAGTGAAAACGTGCAATGAGCGCCCATGGGTAATTTGAAATTCAAGTGTTGTTTTGCGTTTTCAATTCTTTTGTTGAAATAAAATTTTCATCAACAACATAACACGCAAAAGAGTGCAAAATTTTTATAAAATAAATAATGAAATATCAAGTTTTATTTACCTCAGTGATTGAAAAGAAAAAGGATAATATAAAATGGAAATGTAGTGCTCCTTGAAATTAAATTGCACAAAGCGCTGCTACAGCTAAAAAAATTTAAAAGACTAATGCTATAACAACTTATAATTGATGTCTAAAACCTGATCATTACAATTACAAACCGATGATTTGTGTTATAGCGCCGCACCCATTACGCAAATTTCACAAAAAAAAATCCGTAACTTCTTGTGTTCTCAAGTGATGACATCAGACGTTACCTTAAACGTCAAACTATTCTAAATTCCATTCCATACAAAAAACGCTTATTCTTTCTTCTCTCCACATTCTTGATTTCCATTTATTTTACTTTAAACAAATAAACAAATTTAATAAACAGACGTGACTTTTATTTGCGCTACACTGATATTCTTTTCGATTTATTCCTGACGTCATTTTTCAGCGCTAAAGTTAAAACACAAGCACCAGCGATAACAGAGAAGAAGAAACGATTTTGATAAAAAAATTTAAAACAAAATATCAAGAGCACAAAATTTCTCCGATTGCAGCGCAGCGTAATCCAAAGTTGGTCGTTAAACTTGGCTGACTGTGTAAGCTCTGAGCGATAAGTCAATAGCAGCAGCTACAGCAACATCAACAATAACAGCATGTGCATGCCAGCTGTTTTTTTGTTGTTGGTTTATTTTTTTCGTTGCCAAAAAAGTTGCAAATATACAACGAAACTTGAAACGAAACAAAGTATTTTTGTTGATATTAAGAAAAACTGTTGAGTATTAAATTGCAATGATATTTTTATGACACAGCTCGCCCATATTTGCAAATCAATTTTTAAATCGTATGATTCGCATTTTCAATTTTTTAGCATCAGCAATAATATGACGAAAGCTTATTTAAAGAAGAACTGGTTTTAAAGAACGTATTTTCTACAACATTAATATATCATCGAATAAAAATAAAAAAAAATTGATTTTTCTTAGGCACTTTTTAGAGAAATTTGAGCTGTTTGAATCACCAGCGACCCTTTGGCGAAACTTAAGTGGAGACATCGTAAGTCTACGGAAGATATCTTTGTACCTATTAAAAAAAAAAGTCGTACAAAATGTGAACTTTAGTTTTCGGTATAGTTTTATTTGTATTATTTTTTATTTAAAAAATTTCAATGCCATTCAAACAATATAAAATACTACTTAAACGCGCTAGTCTTGTCCGAACAATCCATAAAATTTGAGACACGCTTGAACACAACATTTTAATCGAAAATCAAAAATAAATCCCAACAAATGAATGAATAATTTATTTAGTCGCAACAGCTACTTTTTCCACTTTCGGCCAAAATTAAATATTCAAGCCAAAAGCAACTGCATTCACAAATTCCAAAAAAAAAAAAAAAAAATCATTTTAATTGAAGAAAATAACCAATCAAGTTAAAATATACCGGTGTTACTCACGTAAACGTGAAACACCAACACAGAAATTTCACACACACACACACATACTTGAGTGCACACAAACGTATGAGTATTATAAAAATAAAGAAACGCCGCATTGCGTGCGATCGCCATATAATTTCTTATAATTTTTTTCAAACTTTAAGTCTTTGCGCATTTGTTTTTTACTACCATAAACATAATTCGTCTTTTGGCTAACACACATACACATATATATCTATAATGAAACAATGACACAAAAACACTCAAAAGCATGCACACAATCAAACCCAGCAAACATTTTTAATTGCGGAAGAGACATATTTGAGTTGCGAAGGAAATGGTTTCGACTGAGCGCGAGAACATTTTCTCAGTTTGTTTCTTTTGAAAGGCACCTAGTACTAAAGCCAATTTCACTCTCCTATAGGAGCTATAAAAATATCGCATGAAAGCTTAAATCATATCTATACTATTTATATAAAATTGCTTATATGGAAATGCTTTGTAACGCTTTGGCGCAAAATATACTGAACCGATTTTAATAATTTCTTTTTTAAAACACCATTTATATGCATTGCATACCTATTTTTTTTATTTTTTTAAAGTTTAACATTCTTTATTTTAAGATTAAAATTTATGAAACACACAAAAATTGCGGTTTTATTTCTCGTTGCTTATGCTCCTTCTTTTTATTTGTACCTTTTGTATTTGGCTTCGAAGTTCAAAGTACAAACTGTCTCTCAATTGTTTTTTTTTTTTGTAAGTTTTGAAGAGAGAAGATAATATGAAATGTTAAGAGAGTAATTTGTAACAATGCGAAGCCGGAGGTACCACTAGTTTTCTCAAAAATAAGTTGCGTTAAAGTCTAATTACGTAAATATCTTCTAAAAGAGTTAAAAACTCATTGCCAAAAATTTGAAATGTATAAGAATTTTACAAATGTTTGCTGGGAATTCTGTTTCCCACACAGATACACATGTACACTTATAAATACGCAAATGTCGCTCTGTGTTCGTTTGCTTCGTTGCTGCCGTCGTCACATGGAAAAGTAATTTTCTCACTTGCATTTTCTTAGCCAAAAACAAAAGAAAAACGACGACAATCTTATTAAGGTTTCACTTCCTTTGCACTGCTTTTCATGTTTATGAGCACCAAAATATAAAATGAAAAACCCAAAAGAAAAAGTAAAAAGAAAATAAAAATTCTTAAAAAACAAAATAAATAAAGAACAAAAACTGGTGAACCCCAGTAAGGCATAAAGGCTTGGGCTTATATGTACATACATATGTACATATGTTTATGTGTATATGTATGTTTGCATATTAGGGTAGCCCAAATCTATCGAACATATACTTTCTAAAAAAAAAACAAATATTTGCTTAAAATTTCGCAGAAGAGAAACGCTGAGTTCTTTCCTTTAAAATTAAATGACTTCTAAGAGATTCACATTAGCATCGAAATCAACACAAATAATCTCGATTTTGTATCGCGTTTTCTAAAACTGCTTTCACACTGGCATTATCGTGATTTCACTGACGTTAGCTTTCGGTCTGAAGTTATCTAATTTTTTTTAACTAAGTAGTAAGTAGCTAGAATATTTCTGAGCACTTGTGGTCCCTAGTTGTATATAATCTGGGGCCAAAAATATTATTTTTTCGAAACTTCTGCAAGTTTGTGTGAGCACAAATTCCAAATTATTGAATTATTATGGTTTTTAGCTCCTTCAGCAAATTTTCTTTTATGGCTACGTTCAAGCTCTTTCCGTTAATTGAGCGAAATTATTTCGGTTCATAACTACCACCTGCTTTTTGTTTTTGTAATTTTGTCTTCCAAGCGCTTACTCAAGTATTTTATTTGTGTAACTTTATCTGCCAGGCATGGGCACGTTCAGCCTCGAGTTAACTCGAGATGATGCTTTTTGTTTGTGTAATTTGTTTTCGAGTCACTTGCTCCTTCAGCTCATGCATTTTATTTTTTAATTCTTCTGTTTGTATGCAATTAGCATGCAAAATAATTTTGAGTTTCTTTTCCAAACTGATGTTTTTGTAATCAGCTCCGGACGCCGATTTTTGTGTGCATCTCTGGTCTAAGGCCATCAGAAAAATTTTGAAGTTTCAATGGAAAAGTTCACTTTTGCGTCTCACTAATTTTTAATAAAATTTATACGAGAGCTTAACATATTTGCGTGAGAGCTTAGCAGACTTGCGTAAGAGCTTGTCTTAAAAATTTTTGTGCCAGTTGGGCATATAGGCCTTGACGGTTGATAAATAAATTATTCATGAATTCTACTCAACGAATCCTTCATTATTGAAATATTACAAAATCGAATTCAATGGTTTGTTGATTTCTCAGCAACTGAAAATAAAAATTTATGAATTTTCCCTTTTTTGGATTTGTTAATGATCTCTTCGAAACAATATTATCGAGAGTGAAAACCATTTTTACTGATATCTATCTTGGGGGCTGTTATTGGTAGCATAAAATCGGTAAATCTCTATGGGAATTAATTGTTTCCTTTTAATCATCTTGCAAATCCATCGTAGCAGACTCTTATGAATATAATGCTTTCTAATAGCGGCTTAAAACATAACATACAAATAGCAATATACTACATAGGGTAGGGTAGGGTATACTACGATAAAATATTTATTTTACCGAAAAATATGACTTTGTAATTGTGTGCAACAATATCCAAATCATTTTTTTTGTTCTTTAACACCAAAGTGATTTACGTAGTTTATGCATAAAACTTAAGTAACATTTATAAACTTTTACCCTTTACTGTGACAGTAGCAGCAGCAGCAGCAGCAGCAGCAGGAATAACAATAGCAAATACAAAACATCAACATCATGACATGTGACATGAATGACATAACAAAGTGCCAACAAAGAGCACATAACGCATTTTGCTATTTTTCTCGTATGCATTTGCTGCTGCTGCTGTTGGGAATTCTTCATCACATTGCATTGCGCGTAGTAAATTCTTGTTAGTTGAAAAACAACAACAGCAACATCCATAAAATTCTATCCAACAGTAGCAGCTAAAATGACAAGAATGGCAAAAACCCAACAACTACAACAACAATAATAACCAAAACGCATACAGTTGAAAATCATAGCAAAATCGGAGTAAAAAATTTGCAACAACAAGACATTTTTGCGTGCAACATTTGGCATTGCAATGCCAGAATGAAGAGGCATGCAGCAGGAGCAGCAGCAGCAGCATCAGCGGCAACAACACCAGACATTTGGCACTCGTTGGCGCACAGATATTTCTATGTTGTTGTTGTTGCTGCTATGTCTGTTGCTGCTGTTATTGTCGTTATTGCTGCTATACACACTTACGCCCTATGTATTGCATTTTTGTTGCAGCACATTTATAATTACATCAACACGTCATACTTTGTTTTAACTAAAGATGACAATGACATCAACTAGAGATGGTTGACAACAACAACAAGATACGGCTGCAAATGGCAGGCAGCAGCGCAGTGCGATGACTTCAAAAGATATTGCAGAAATGAGACAAATAAAAAAAGATTTTATTCATGGCATTTGATGATATTATTGATGGCAACATTTACAGAGTGCACAAAGTGCTGTATGAAACTTTTCCAATAATGAAACGCAAATGACTGACACAATGTTTTACCTTAGAAATATTTTAATATATTAGTACAATTTATATATTTAAATTAAAAACAAAAGATATAATTTATATACATACAGTAAAAGCTGCATTGCACCGAAAATGCAGCTATCAAATGAGTTTTTATCGCTTTTATTTGCATAAAGTTTGCTTTTCAAAAAGTCTCGTTCCATGATTTTGAAAATGTGAAATCAAGTGTAATAATCAAGTAAAAATTTGAAGAATTTATGATTCTTAAAACTATTGCATAACTTGCCTTTCACGTTTTTTGCTGGTTATCTGAAATAACATAATGGTGTGGCAGCTCCCATAAAAAAAAATCTTTGAAACGCTGTATGTACCAGAGGTCTGCACGACTGCACTTGAAATGATCATCAATCCACTCACAACGATTGCGAGTCCATCGAGCTCTTGTGCACGAAAACCACGAATCAAATTAAGACAATTCGAAACACCAAGCAAGTGCTGTACTCACACATAAAATGTTTTAAGGGTTCAAGCACTCGTAGTTTATTGCATTCGACACCGAGTCGATCTTAGTGCGTTTGCTTAGACAACAGACTTGATATTCCGTGTTGATTTGTATGGTGAATTTGAACAACAACATCTGGAATGAAGCGTATCGCTAAGAGACGAACGCAAAACATATCATAATCAATATTTAAAAACTCTACCATTGCATTGATATTACAGTTGACTCGCTGCATTCATAGCCTTTTCTAATGTTTGGTTTTGTAAATGTTTTGTTCGTTAACGACGAAATACGTGGCAGAGTACAAACGAAGTCACGAAGTCTTGTCGTGTGATCGTTCTGTTTTGTGCGAGTCTATTATTGATGACCCGCAGAATGTCAATATAACCATTGTACTCGACAGCGAGTACAATAAGCTGTTGACTCAGCAAACGCACTCGTGCAGATTTCCTCTAGTAGGTAATAAGAATGCTATTTAATTTAATATAGGAACGCTTGGTGAACCCACTAATCAATGTACACAGAATGGACGAGTTTGGAGAAATGGCATCGCCCATGAAATATGCTGTTTTTATTTGGAGATTAAAAACGAAAAAAAGTTAGGTCAAATCTTAACGTAGTCTTTCAGGCAGAAAATCTTTGTGTTTTCATTTCTTCTACAACTTTGCGTTGAATATTTTTTTCTATTGGACGCTTACCTAGTTTTGCAGTTATTGAGTAAAAACTTTTTTTCCGTTTTTTTAAGCGATGTTGTACCACAAGTACGCGCTTGTGCGGACAGCGCTTCATTTTCTTTGTTTATGACATCCAATTAGTTGAATAAACATATTTTCAGACACACAATTCATGTTGCTGGCTCCGGTGCTATTAATTTTTTCATATTAAATTGCAATTGTAACTCGTTGAGCCTGTTAAATGGCCTTCAACAGCGTTTTTGCATCATTACAATTGGTCAGGCCAAACATCACAACACGCTGCCCACAGTTGCCACCAACGTCAAAAGCACAAACGTAGCACATTATCAGCAACATATATTTATGCAAATGTAAATATGTTGCTATTGCTGTTGCTGTTGCTGCTCCCATCATTCCTTTGCTACAATAATGTTTTTTTTTTTATATTTTTGCTTCGTATATTACTTCACATATTGGTTTCTTTTTCAGACCCTTTATAAAATTTTCACGCTTCTCTTTTTTATTGTTGCTCATCGTTGTTGTCGTCTTCTTGTTTTTTTTTTCTCTGCTTTGCATAATGAATAGTTCTGACGTTGTCGTTCGTGTTGCTGGTACTGTTGCTAGACTCAACAATGGTTTGGTTTATATTAACACCAACCAATATGTTGTCGTCGTCGTCATCGTCATCGTCACCGCCAAATGTTGGTTCGTGCTGCCTGACGTTGTGTGTTCTGACAAATACGTACCATAAGAAGTAGCGCAGCGGAAATCAAATAACCACAAACGGCAGCAGCAGCAACAACACCGGTGCTGCTACCAGTACATGGATGGCTAATTTTTGTATGCGAGCAAAATTATTTCTTGGAATTATGAATGAAGCATTAATTTCATCTCTCTATTTAATATGCAATTAAAATCATGTAAAAATTGAAAAATAAGCAAGGGAGCAGCAGCAAGTGCTCTTTTATGAATGAATTTTATTCATAAGAAAATATTTCTAAAGTAATGTTTTTTTATTCTCGAAATATTCGTCCATACTGTAACTTAATTAAATATTTTATAGGGGAAGGCGGCTCAAAGTGGTATACCTAACAAGTTAACAAAGTTTGCACCAAAAAAAAATGTTTTTTCGCACAATTAAACATGCAGGTTATTAGTTCGATCTATATTCAATCTATTAAGGTTATTAAGCTCATTATTTTCTCAAGGGAAAATTTTTATTATTGCGATCCAAAAAAAGTACGTTCTTACCGCTTTGCTCCTCGGGTGTAGTAAAGCGGTATACGAAGTTCAATACATAAAAAATGATAATTATACATTTGTTTTAAAAATTTTCTAAGAATAAAAATCATAGTGGTTTTTTCTTATCGGTTTCGTCATCCGCATAATTTTTCGTGCATCCTAATAGGACCGGATTTTACACACGGATTTTACCGAGATCGGTTTTACTAAGTGGTTTTAGTTTTTCTCTTTTGGACTTTTCTTGCCACTTGCTGTGATTTTTTTTTGGATTTTTCGGCACCTTAGAGAGATTATCTGTGTGGGTCCCTCTTTTCCTCGAAATTTTTTTCCCAGCTTGAGAAACTCGTGAAATTGGCTGAATATCACTGGGTGATTCATTTTTGAAAGACGATTATTTAAATACTTTATCGTTACTTTCTGTCAGTCTTATCGATTTGCGGGGCGAAGTGGTATTGTACGGCTTTGTCTCTACCACTCTGCCCCCATGACCTATGCAAACATACAGACGCGTCAAAAAAAAACTTATCAACATAAACAAATAGAAATAAATGTCACTAATATATAGTATACTACGAAGTGATACCTTTTTTTTTTAAATGATTCGTATGAAATGAATTTACTTAAGTCGAAAATTCTCGAATTTTACATCGACTGCACTCATTTTGATGATTCTCGTGGTTTTCGAAAACGGAAGGTCGAAATGTCGCTATAATCTGACAGTTACATGAGCACTACTCAAACACAAATTCCTTATAATTACATAAGATGGCTTTGTAATGCAAGGATAAATATACCCTTTTTACTGTTTTGCTTTGCTCTGCCTTTCTATATCTACATAAAAAAGATATATTAAAATAACCTCTAAAACAGATATGCACACTAAAATCTTTGGGAGCTGGTTACAACAACATCAGTTTATGAAAAATCTCAAAAATATTTTGCAACAAAAAACTTATGTTGATGAAAATTTCTTAATTAGTTGCGGCAAGCATGCAAACAATACAAAAATACAAAAAAAAAAAAAAACAAAAAAAATAACAACCAAAAACAAGAAAAAAAAAGAAATAAACAAAAAAAAAAAAGAAAAAAAAAAACAAAAAAAAAAAAAAAAAAAGAAAAAAAAACAACAAAAATAAAAAGCTGAAGGAGCGACTTAACAACAAAATGACACGAACAACGGCGACAGCAATCCGAAATTATTTTACTTGAAAAACGAAAAAAGCTGCCGGCTAGTTCGCCTTGAAGTCAAAAATTACACAATTTGAGTAAAAACAAAGTTACACAAATAAGAAGCATGCTGTGGTTGCGAATCGAAATGATTTAGCTAGAATAACGAAAAGAGCTCGATATTTATTGTTATTGTTGTAAGAGCTAAACGACCAGCGAGCTGTGCATCCTTGCCCTACACTACAATTTTCCATTCAATCTTAAAAGTTGATTTAAAGTTTCAACAAAAGCATATGAATTGACCCTTTTGAGTGAAACATATTAACGGGTACGTGCAGGCATTCATGTGATATTTCATTATTTAAAAAGCTTCTATGCTTTTTTAAACTTTAAGAGGTCAAAAATCGTATTCACAAAAAATGTTCGCAATTTCTTATGCTTAATCTTTCTATACCTTTGTACTGCTTTTGGCTGATTACTTTCGTACATTTTGTATAATACAGTAAAGAGGAAAAACACATAAAGGATTTTTATACTTTTACATGGACTTTATTTTTTTTGTATTACCATAAAAGTTGTTTTTTTTTTCTTAAACGGCACAAAAGTCAAAACTGTCACAGACATAGTCAGACGGACAAAAGACAGCAACAGCAATAAAAGAAAAAAGAATGTAAAAAATAGAAGAAAAGAAAAGAAAAAAAAAACGAATATAAATATAAATAAAGTTCACAGAACTTTGCAACATAGCAAAATTGCTGAAAACAATATTGTCACTGTAACCTATATTTACTTTCATTTCTAAAGCTATTTTTTTTCACTCGTTTTCCATTCTATATTTTTATTTTGCCTTGTCTTTTTTTCTTACTATAACTTTTTGCAGTCATTTATTATATTTTTTTTTGTAATTATTATTGTTGCTGTTACTGCTGCTGCTGCTTTATGTCAATGCGACTGGAGCATATAATATCATAGTAGTCGAAAAAGAAAACAGCCTGCTGCAGAGTATCCTGCAATTGCGCTCACTTTGCTTTCGTACAACTTAATTAAAAAAGCGGCTTTTATTTTAACGAAAAAAAAAAACAGAAGAAAACAAATCCCATTGTTGCCAATAAAAATTTTAAATTTTAAAATGTTGTCCTCATTTTTATCTTGTAGTCACAACTCTCATCTTTCACCTTTTTGGAAATTAACTCATGGAATAACAATGTCCTTTCTACCTTTCAATTCAAAAGTGTGTCAACGCTTACAACTTTGTGGCCTAATTAAGTCATTTATTTTTATGTCCTGAATGTGATACCATTTTTGTGCAGCGAATTTTGTCACTTGCATATTTTGACTTATTCTTTGTAATCTTTGTTATCAGTGAAATTTTGTTTTAATTGCCAGAAAATTCACTTTTACTATACTATGCACACAAATTTTTACAACTTGACCAGTGGGTCAGTAAATGTTGCAAATAGTTGGCGCATTAAACCTTAAATTATAACTACTGCAAATTTTTTGAAGAAAAAATACGACCCTAGCCCACGGCCTGCCCGCAGTAAAGTACTATTTCATACTTCCTGTGTTTTTTTTTTGTGTTTTGCTTTGTAAGCTTTTTTCCTTTATAAGCAAAAATGTTTCCCAAATACTCATAAAACAAAATAGTACAAATTTTTCTGAGCTAGAATTAGACAAACTAACAGAATTTTTCTCTGCCTTAGAAAATTTTAAACTGAAAAATACTAAAATTTAAGTTTCAATTTTTAATTTTTTTTTTCAAACAAAAAAAAAAACTTGCTGAAATTCTCCATTGCGAAACCTACAAATGCAAATATTTGTTCGATTTTTTGTTTTTAAATTCAAATTTGCTCAATTAACTTTGTCTGTTGTATTTTAATATGCAAAATTTTGTTGTAAATGAATACAACAGAAAAAAATTCAATAAAAAATATTTGTGTACATATTTTGGCTAAACATTTACACAATTATTTTGCATATTTTAAAAATCTATATAGTTACCAAACCTTGTTGTTACAAACAAAATATTTTTAAAAATACACACCCTAATGGAGAAAGAATGTATGTATGTCGGCCTGCCTGCCCACACATAAATAAAAATTTTACCAAATGCTGGAAATTTAATACTCGTCGTTGCATTGTTTTTATGTTTGCAATTTATTATTTTATTTTTGGAATGTCGAATTTCGTTGAAAAAAAAGAGAAAAACTTTCTACGTTATCCGGCAAAATTTACCTACCGCACTTCCGCATATACGCTTTATTCTCAGGGCCAGCAAGATTTTTAGCAGCGCCGCTAGAGAATGCATTCAATGGTTGAAATTAAAATTTTGCTCTTAAATTTGCTGGATTTAGCTGAATAGCTCCTTCAAACAACTTGAAAGTGTCCAGTTGCTAAAAGTTTTCAGAAATCGCTTACATACATATCTGATGCGATTCCATATACTCTTGTTCCAGCAAAAGTTTAAAGCAGCTTGCATTATCATACCAAAAATCGTTAAGCGGCTTCGTACAGTTCACAAAATAGAACTTTTAAAGGAGCAGGGGCAGTCAGAATTTTAAAGAAATCTATTTTTTTACATTTTCTTAAAGTATAATATCTTAAAAATATATCCTGAAAATATGAAGTCAATCTGACAATTACTTTTGGAGTTATTCGGCAATAACCAAAGCGCTCTTGGTAGTAAGAGTACGGAAACTCATATGTTTCTCGTCGTTTTTCTCAAAACTATGTTTTCGGAACTGGTGATAATGAAATTTACACAGTTTTTCGAAAACATAAAAACCTAGTCTCTGATCGAAGGATTTTTTTTTTTAAATATCGATTTTTTATGAACAAATTAATTGTTCATTTTTGTCCTGAAAATCTGGAGGTAAATTTCCTGAGGCCGCCATTTTGTTGATTTAAAAAAAAAAAAACAACCATTGATCAGTCACTAGATTATTTATTTAAATAACTATTTTTTCTTATCCGATTGATTTCCAATAATTTTCCAATGATTTGTTGATGGTCACCTCAAGGCACTCTGTATGAGACAGGGTCCAACACAGCCAGCTATAACTTTTTTTATTTTTAATTTCTTTTTTTAAACTTTCGTCTAGTCAAGTTGAAACATTATGTAATGATGCCATATTATCACTTTGATTAAATAAATTAAATTAATACAAAAAAAAAAAATATATTGAAAATGATCTATTTTTCATGCCTCTGATTGCCCCTGCCCCCTTAATTTCGTCACAACTTTTTAACAGCATTGTAAATTCGCTTCAAAAACCCAAAATACCTACGAGTTAAGCGAAAATAGTCATGAGTGACAGCATATTTTGTTTAATTTAGTAAAGTATTAATATTTTTACAGAATCAGACTTACAGCAAAGACAATCATAGTACTTAGTTATGCTCGCCACTGTACATAGTTATGGCATTTAATTTTGCATTTCATACACTAACTCTTAACTGTTGAGCTTATTAAAGCCCTCTCAAGTTCAAGCTTGACCATGACTTTTGTTGCAAATTTTATTTACAACTTTGTTTCAGAAGCTCAAAAAAAAAAAATGAATTGAGCGAGAAAATAACCAAAAATGCGTTACGCTTTGAAATCCGTTACCAAATTATAATAAAATTTGCTATTGCAGGCAAAAGCATTGAGAAACGTATTACTCATTGTATTTATCTCAGCTGTAGTAAACCAAAAACTTTTCTTTGGAACCGTCGCATCAAAATCACGCCTAGTAAGTATACTTTATTTTACAACTCTGTTTTAGAGGCGCCTTCATCGACGCTGTTGTTGCTGCTTGCCTAAAAAATATAAAGTTTTTCCTCAAATGAGCAATTTTCAAAATGAAATTTATGCTGCGTCTCCCTTTTGTGTGCAAGTGTATGTGTATGTGTACTCATACCTATGTATATGTTAATAAATACCTACACTCATGTGTGCATGTGTAGGGAAACAAAAAAACCATGCTCACCAAACCAAAAAAAAATAAACTTTGAAAATCTAACGTTTAAACTAACACATGTATAGAAGTTTACAAATACTTATATAAACAAATAGCACATAACTACACATGTCTGTACTCCCACATATATGTATGTGTAAAACATTGTTTAGTCATTACGGCTGTTTTTGTTATAAAAATTGCGGTTAAAAACAATTTTGTGTTATCCAAACGAAAAAATAAAAGATAATGCTCGTACTTTGAAATTCCTGCTCCAAAAATAATGAAGGTATAGTATATTTATTTTGAAGAGAGTATTTTCATTTTAATTTTGAATTTATAATATTTTTCATTTGATGTTTTTTTGTTTTTGGTACTCGTCTGTTGTTTCCAACTGCGGTTCAAGAGAGAGAGAGAGAGCGCAGCAAAATTATAAAAACCACGATAAATAAATTGTTATGTAAACAAAAATTTTCATTTTGTTGTTTACTTTTTATTAATGCATATTTTATTTACAGATTAAAGTTTATTATTATTTGTTTTACTTTTTTGGGCTGTATTTTTTGTCTCTCTTAATCCATTGCATATTTTTCATAATTGAAATTTTATTTTGTTAAAATATTCAATAAGTTCACCTGGTTGGAATTTGTGTTGTGCAAATGTTAATAATTGAAATATTTGCGTGTGTGCAAAAATTCCAAAGCTTCCATTTCTATATTGACACTATATGACGTATGATTGATATTTAATTATATGCCTTTAAAAAGTTGTTTGTTCAAAATTTAAAAAACCTGTGATGTTTTTTGGACGTAACGAAACAAACTTGACAGACGTTTAAAATTAAAAATTTGCACTAAATTTCTTCAAAATATCAGATTTTTAACTGGCTTCCAAATAATGGCTTTTAATTCAAAGAAAAAGTGCGAATGGAAAAGAATTGATTCTTTGAAAATCAAATTCCTCAAAAAATTGCTATTTGGCATTGACTTTTTCAATTTTATGATAATGGTAATTGATTTATTTCTCAATTTCAATCCAGGAGTCAACATTTGGATTAAAACAATTTTAATTCAATTCCTAAGAAACGTAAGCGCTTGCATAACATAACTAATTGCAGACTCCCTTCGAGGAATAATTATTTGAAACTGTAGAACTGCACACCAAAAATTGGCTATGTATTGATAAAAGGGTTTAAAAAATTGTAATTTAATTCCAAAGAATTGCAATTTGCAACTGGCTTTTTCAAATTCAAGGCAAAATAAATTGATTCCTACATTCGACTCCACTCCAGTTATCAGAACTGCGAAATAAAAAAAAAACTTTGTTTCCAATCCAAGATATTCTGCCTATGCATCGGCTTTTTGAATTGCGTCACATAAGGATTTGATTGTTTTTGTCGATTCATTCACGCGATAAAAGATTTCAAAGTTACATATTTACCAAGAAATTAGATTTCAGAATTGACATTTTAATTTCCATTGAAAAAGGAATTGCTTACTTTGTTTGAGTCTATTCCAAGAATCAAAAGATTTTAATGTCGTTCAGTTCAATTACAAGCCATAAGCAACACGTTTTAACTTAAATATTATAAACAGCTCAAAGTTGTAAACTTTTTGCTATAGCATTTAAAAAAAAAACACAGCTTGTATGAGAAATATTCGAAATAAAGCTATGAGCGCACAGTGGACCATTATGGACCTAATTGTGCACAAAAAACTTTAACAGTGTTTCGATACCATCTAACTTTTTTAAAATTTTGGATTTCTTTTTAATACTCTCTGTTTTTTTTTTTGACCATATAACTTTTTCGCTGGCAAAGTCAAGCAAACAAAACATTAAAAACTCACAGAAGTAGTTAGCGAAAAAGCTATATGTGCGTGGAATGTTTTTATATATTTCCCACAGTGGCGTCAATTCGGTATTCTTATGTTTATCTTTAGAAAGAGCCATATCCCGTGAAAACAATATCATTATAAAAAAAAATCATGTTTTGAAATTTCAATTTGTTCTTCAAATTCGTCGTAAAACTAATTGCTATGTTTTGTAGTATTTGCAGGTGTTTAATTCTACAGTGAGAATCGTATGACAATTACATAATGTATTTGATACAAATTTTGCAACTATACCATAAGTCGTAAATGATGTTGCCGTTCTGTCGAACCTGACTCAACTAGCTATTCATTGCAATCAAATGTCTTATTTTAAGGAAAAGCAACAGTTGTTTGTATTAAAATGTAAATGCTGAAAATCTCATCACATCTCTTGATAATTTTTTTATTGTATCAATTTTACAACGAATGCAGCAACAGTTCATGCGGCAGCAACATACATAACCTGCAGTTGTTATAACTTCAATAATTCTTGGCTATTGTTTGTATTGTTATTGAAATAATTTATTTGCCAACTATTGTTGACAATTAATCAGTTGCCAAGGTTATGGTTGTGGTGTTGCCAGTACAAATTCTATTCTATTATCACTGTTACTATTGTTATTGCTGCTATTGTATTTGTTGCGCTGCTTGTATTGTACTTTACTGAATCAACCCCAACTGAGAAATCTGTGCAAAATCTTTTTAAAAGGATTCAGTTATTGAATAATTGATGACATTAATAATAAGAAGAACGAGTGAATGAATCTATGTACATACATTGAAGCAAGGACAGCAAGCATGCTGCAGTCAATCAGTAAACAAGCAAACAGTCATCATTAAATAATCAATTTTGTTAATTAATTAAACAGGCGATGATTTTGGAAATCTTGTAGACTGTTTATCTAATTTATTCATTAGTGATTGAATGCATTTCGAATAATTTAACGTGTGGTTAAATTAACACACTTCGACAACCAGGTGATTTACACACACAAACAAGTTGTTTATATGCAGAGACTGAATATGTTAATTCTTTATGTGGCAAAGCACTGTGTGTGTGTTTTCAGAAAATGTTAAAGAAATTTTCGTCAGTTGAAGCGTAGTGATAGTGGTACGAAATTAAAAGAGAATTTATATGTACTGCGGTTTTAAAGACTTTATTTTTTTTTCGTAGTTACAATCATACATTCTTTCATATAATCAACAATCTTTTTTGGAAAAATCGGGGAAAAAACCGGAAGAATGAAATTTCAGAAAAAAGTAAATTCGTGAACGAGATATCCCATGCAAGAGTACCATATTTGCCAAATGAGAATTTTGAGAGGAAATTGTTATCGAGAGAAGGATTCAGAGATAGTTTGAGAGATAGGTTGAGCGATAAGGTAAGATATAGGTTGAAAGAGAAATTTAGAGGTTGAAAGAAAGATTAAGAAAAAGATTTAGAGCAAAATCGGGAAAAGGATGGAATTAGAGAGCACAATTGAAAAAGAGATTTAGTGAGACATCAAGAGTGAGAAGGAGATTATAGAAGTGATTGACAAAATGATTGATAAAGTGATTGAGAGCGTAATTCAAAGGGACTTTGAGAGGAAGATTAACACCAAGCTTGAGACGAGACTGAAATATTGAGAGAAAGGGATATTGAGACAGATACATGGGAGTAAAAGATATTGAAAGAGGGAAATATTGGGAGTAAGAGATATTAAAAGATAAGATATTGGCAAAAAGAAATTATGGAAGAGAGAGATATTTTAAGTGAAAAAAATTAAAATATAGCGAGGATTGAAGGGAGTGAAAATTGAAGAAGTGAGAATTGGAGAGAGCGGGAATTGAAAAGAGAGAGAGGAACTAGGCAAGTGCGAGCTATGTACATTTACTATGAGAGAAAGTGGTGTTAATGAGAGAGCTTGAAGAGATAGAATAAAAGATGTAGATTTAGACAGGAAGAAGATTGGGAGTATCAAATATTAAAAGAAGGTGATGGGGAAAAAAATTGGGGGAGATTGCTAAAAAAGAGATGAGGGGAGAAAGATCAAGAAAAAAATATTTTGAAAGTACATAGTTAAAAAGACAGATTGGGTGAGAGTGATTAGAAACGAATGATTTGAGAAACGAGATTGCGAGATTAAAAAAAGCAATTGGGAGAGAGAATAGGCGAGATAAATTAAAAGAGATAGAATAAGAGTGATTGATTGGGAGAGAAAAGAAATGAATGAGAGAAAGCGAAAAAGAGCGAGAAAAGAAAAGTTTGATTGGGAGGGAACGAAAGTAGGACTGAAAAGAATTTGCCAAGCGAAAGATTAAGAGACAGAATGTGGGAAAGAGACTGGGAGTAAAAGATTGGGAGCGAGAGCTATTGAAAGCAAAAGAAATTGGATGAGAGAAAGTTTTATGAAGATAAGGATCGAAAAAGTAATACAGTCTGAAAGTGAGGTTAACGAAAGATATCGAGGAAGTAATTAATTTAGGAAAGATATTCATTGGTGAAGAAAAATAATAGAAAATTAAAGTAATGCATTAAACAGAATGTATATAAGCCAGAGAGATAAGAAGAGGCTGAAAAAAGACAGGGCTAAAAACAAAGAAAGAATACCGAGATTGCGATTAAAAAGAAAAAAATTAAACTATACCGATGGGGACAGTCCCCCGTCTGCAACGAATGCACCATACAGCGAAAAAGTTCGACAAAAGACACGAGAAAGAGCGTGGACAGCCGATTTCTTAGTTTATATAACTACTTCTTGCTTTCTAGACCTGCTACATAGAATCAATAGCTCTATTTCATTGTAATTAGTGTTAAAAGTTGGCACTTCTATATATAAAATGGCATCCTACAAAACGTCAGCTTCACCTCCAAGATCAAAGAGTTCTTTGCACTTTGAATTTTTTTAACATATATTAGCATGCACCTTTAAATTATTTTCTCTCTTAATTTATGCTTTGCGTATTTTATATTTAGCTTGTCGATCTGCAAATTTCCCTAGTTCATGAATTTTAAAATTATTTTTTTCACTTGTTATCTTCCTTTTTCAGCTTTCAATTTCCAGCAAATGCAATACTGACACAAAACAAATCAATCAAATAAAATGGTGCTTCTAGTAACTTTCACTCAAACACTTTATTTCAAATTTTTTTTCACCATTTATATACATATGTATGTACATAAGTGTAAAACCAATTAGCTTTATGCCATAAAGTATGCTTTCATATATTTAGTAAACATCAACAAACAAAGTATTTTTTAACATTTGACGTGAAAAATTCTCGTTTTTTTTATAAAAAAATTAATAAACTTGGTAGCTTGTTATGGGAAAAATCTGCATGGTCAACAAGTTGAAATTAAAACGAATGAATAAATGAATGATTTGTTGGTTGGATGAGCTGAATGACAAAAATTTAATTAAATTTTTGCTGGCTAAAGCAAAAAATAGTTTTAAAAGTTGGGCTTAATATTGAAAGATTTACAAACTTTATTTTGTATGATTGTAGGAAGTTGAAATATTAAAACTGATTCTTAGTTACGTATACTACTATCCATGCAGTATTGAAGAGTTTGGACCAAGATATTATTCATTACGAACAAAAACATAAAGTTTTTCTCTAGTAAAATAATTCTTTGCGAAATTCAATTCTTGTATATGAGGCATCATAATTCTGTAAAATCAGCGTGATGTGACGCCTGATAATGAAGTGTTTCATAATTAGTCAATACAATCTTGCCTTCAGATAATATGTAGCTTGTGCTCAATTTGTTATTTATTGTAAAAAAGTTTTGGTCAGTTTTTTTAACGCCTGTTGGCGACGAGATGAGGCAGACTGTTAAATTTTGAGTGCAAAAAGTTCCATTCAACTGAAAAACTCAATCCATTTGAACAAATAAGACAAAACAATACAACAAAAAAAAAAAACAACTATTGAAAAATGACCAGCAGCAAATGTTAAGTATCCTGTCTCAGTGTTGCCATTCCAAATAATACACAATCGACTAAAATCAATTAAATGAAGATTTTTAGAATGTTGCAACAACAACAACAACAGCAGCAGTGGAAAAATAAGAAATCCTTTTGACAGGATACAAATTTGTGTTGTTGCTACAATTTGGTTGGTTGATTAGTTGCTGCTGCAGGTCAGTGCGTTTGTCAACAACACTAGACATATACATACACACATAGTTTGTTGATTTGCTACCATTGTTGTTGTTCTTGTTGTTGTAAACTACTTGGCATTGGTTGGGTGTAATCAATGAATTTGAAAGGATACAATAGTAAGAAACAACAAAGCAAGAACAACACTAAAAAGCATCAAAAACAAGAAGAGAGCAGTAGCAGTGGTGACAATGGATGAAACCAACACCAGCAAAATCAACAACAAAAACATTGTCGTTGTTTTGTACAAAATGTCAAAGTGACAATGTTGCTGGTGTTTGGTTATTCATTTCAATTTATAATTCCATTTAAGCCCTGAGCTTAATCTTTCTTAAACCACTGTTGCTTTAAAATACAAATATTTGAAATTCTCATATACTACCGATGTTTATTTGGAAATCACCGACCTTAATTTTTCGTACATGCTAAGGTTCCTAAAAGTGTCGCTTTATAACGATAATGGATGAAAACTAGCAAGAACATCGATTAGCATCGAAAAGAATCAAATAGAATCTAGGAATATCAAATGGTATCGGAAAACTGGTTTAGAAATTGATAAACGTCAAAAATTACAAAGTGTAATTGAAATAATCAAAGTATCGAAAAGTATTGATAAGTAAAAGTATCGTGTAGTATAGTTAAATCACTAAAATTCGAGAAGTATATTGTCGTATCAAAATTGTCAAAGAGTAAAAAAGTGTCGCATAAAATCAAAAAATTATTCGATAGTATCAAATCGTATCAAAAAGTATCAAATAATATGGTAATTTAATTAAAAATACAATCAAAGTAATAAAATTCGGAAGGTACTACAATGTATCGATAATTGTCGATAGCGATTTATACGTTCATTTAGTATGAAAATCTTTTAATTGTATCGAATGCATCAATTTAAGTCAAAAGCATATTTATTGAGAATCTTTTGGGTTCAAACCACACATCACCCCCCAAAGAACGAGATTTCACTGTTATGTGTGAATGCTCCCTTTCATAGATCAGCTACTGCTCGAGTGTAAGGTCCGATAGTGTCGAAAATAGGATTAAAGTCGACAAAGGTTATTATGTTCTTAGTCTTATCGAAAATTATCAAAAAGTATCGAAGTGTGTCGAGCAGTATCAAAAAGTATCGGAAACTTAAAAAGAGCATATCGGACAATCAAAAAATTAAATAGTTTTGAATTGATATATACCTATCGGACTATCTCCGATTTCACAAGATTCCGAAGCACGAATTGGGCAATCTCCTGTTTTTTTTTGAAATCGCCATAATACAACCGCCGTTCAATTATTTTTAATTTAATTTTAATTTTTATTGAAAAAAAAAACAACAAAATTTTTTTTTTTACTTATAAGTTCTTTTTTATTCTTTTATGTTTTTGTTTTTTTATTTTTGTTTTTTTTTGTTGTTTTATTTATTATTGTTTTTTGTTTTGTTTTTATTATTTTTATTGTTTTGTTATAATTTTTTTGTTTATTTTAATTTTTTTTGTTTTTTTAATGTTTTGTTTTTTTTTAATATTTTTTTTTAATTTATTTGCTCATTTTTTAATTTTTTGTTTATTTTTTAATTTTGTGTTTATTTTTTAATTTGTTTTGTTTATTTTTGTTTTTTCTGTTTTTTTTTTGTTGTTTATTGCGTTGTTAATTTTTGTTTTTTATTTAATTTTATTGGTTTTGTTGTTTTTATTTAATTTTTTTTTACGTTTTGTTTTTATGTCTGGTTTTGTGTTTTTGTTTTTCTTTGTTTTTTGTAGTTGTTTTACTTTGATTTTTTCATTTTCTTATAAATTAAGTGTTTTTTCAATTAAAATTTCTTATTCACAAAGGTATGGTTAATATTTCCACATAACCTTACATTTGATTTTGCCTGTATTATTTGAAGTACATACTTGTTCTTTATTATGATTTGGTGTCTGGTTACTAAGCTCTCTATGGTATTTCCATATTTTAATATCTTTCTTAGGTTTTTCCATTTGCGCAATTATTTTCCAGCTAATAAAAGTTTATTGTCCCTCACTTTCACTCTAACCCCACTTATGTTTATTATTTTACTTAAATTGCTTATCTTTGCTTTTAGTTAAAACGCAATTTCTATATTAATTAGTCCTGCGGTGACCTTCTGCAAAACTTTGTCGTATCAAATTTCTAGAATTTTCCAACCTACCTACCTACCTACTGCTTGCCATATTAAATTGTATGTCAATTTTGTTATTTGTCATTTGTTGTTTGCTATTTGCATTACATTTCATTAATTTCTGGCCTGAGTCCTTTGAGGTATTTGCTGAAACTAATTTGTTTTGAGGAAATTCCAAAGTGATTGTTAATACATAATCCTTGTTTGTATTTTTGATTTTGTCGTCGTTGTCTGTTTTCGTTGTTGGCAGTACCAAGAAAGTGATGGATATTCGCTTCCAGTCGGTTAGTTGTTGCTGTTCTTACAAACTCTGATTGGGCCAAAACTATTAACGCGCGTCATACTTTGCTACGGGTCACTGGCACTGATTTTCAAATTAGCTTGTACATGCACATTCGAGCGTTTCACATTTGTATCGAGAAATACAAAAGTTGCTTAAGGTGCTTTCAACTTTTTTTTTTTGTACTTTTTGCTTAGTCATATATGTAGTAAACGCTTTCTTTTAGAGATTTTATGAAATAGTTACTAACTGTTTCGGACGAGATCTGCCCTTTCCGTTAGGTGGCTCGAAGAGTTCTTGTATAAGAAAGTCGATGGCGCAATTGGTGGATATGCAAGAGGACTGAAAAGTGACTCCACCAAAAGGCATGCGCTGAAGAATGGAGTTTATTTGAATGAAGAAAATAACTCTTTATGTTTAAAATTAATTTTAAAGTCCATAAATAGAATTTTGAAAATAAAATCCTGGATGTAAATATGAGATGATATGTTTCAGGACATTTACCTTGACAGCCAAACAACTATTATTCCTGTTTCATATTATTTTTTTTCAAATTTTATATATTTTTAGACAGATTTTTTTGTTTTCGTATGCATGTATTTTTCAACTTTAAGGACATCGAGTAGAATTCCCTCGATGTACTATATTTAAAGTTTAAAATTATATGAATTTTTTTCGAAAAATTGTAGCTATAGTTTTGTTGAACTAACTGAAAGGAAAATTCAATAACGCTGAAAAAACCTTGAAATATCAATCCATTTGGAACACCCTAATTTACATACCCGTTATTCCATTGGTTGTTTCCATTGTATTATTGCTGGCGATGGAACGGCTAAAGGTGCTAATAATATTGATTCTTCTTTGTAAACTCCCAACAACGACCACCCACTCAAATTGCTGGCTCAAATAAATTTCCTTATTTGCTTTTGTTATGGAAATTCCGTTTTTCGGTAGTTTGTGTTAAAAGTTATACGGCGAAGTACATTTTTTATTTAACAAAATTGTCGAGGAATTATGTTTAGTTTTCCTTTGAGGGTTTTATTTCATATTATTGGTCATTGTTTTCATATCGCAATTATGCAGTCATTCAACCAGTCTACATCATAATGGAAATTTCATTCAATTGTTGAAAAAGTTCTGATGATATTTAATTGGGGTACTCCACCCACGCAAAAACGGACACCAGTTTGCTTTTACATCGCCGCTTTTATTGAAATTTTTTTTTCTTATAAAGCATTTTTTATAATGTTTTTGGAATGTTTTTGTATAAATTTTTGAAATCTAACGTTTTTTTTAAATGCTCATGACTCCGAGAATAGTCAAAAATTAATTGTAAATTTTTTCAAAGTATGTACTGATCGATTTTCTTCAAAATGTGGCAACGCTTTTTGATAATTTATTGTTTAAACAAAGCATGAATTTACGTACGTCAATTAATTAAAATTTTTGTGCCGTGTGTAAACAATTTCATTGACTGAAACATTAAAATCAAAAATCAAAATACCATCATGAAATTTTTGCATAAAACTTAGGCCTTAAATAAAAAAGAAAAATCTGACCAAAACTATTTGTTTGCGGTCCACAGCAAAATGAACCGCAAAATGAACCGCAAAATATTTTGTTTGCACATTTTTTGTTTCATTTAAATAGTTTGCTTAGCGTAATTAATTTTATTTATTTTAAAATAAACAATTCTACACGCATTTGTAATAATTAAATTACGTTTTTTCAAATAGTTGTTTCAGTATAGTGAAAAAAAAGAGCTTAAATAAACAAAATATGTACGCTGTGTTGGTTATTAACAAAAAAAAAAAAAAAATTTATAACAAATTTCAATTAAATTCCACAATTTATTATGATGTTGATTAGATATTGCGATAATTGGCAATGAGTAAAACAAAAAAAACTTATGGATTATAGGATTTAGATCAGTGATTATTGCGCAGCGCCTATAGTAAAGGTCTTGTGTGAGTGATGTGAATTTATGGTATGTTTATTTCAAAAAAGAAAACTCCAAAGAACTTTTAATGTACGCGTAACATTTTGTTGGTAAAAAGGTAAAGTCTAATTCTTTATGAGCACATTTGTTTTACTTTTTGAAATGGTTGTTCTTAATCTTCAAATGATTTATATAAAGCTGTGATGTAACCTAGGATATTTTGTTATTATTTTTATTATTCCTATGATATTTTTGAATTTTATTATAGATGTAAAAATTTGAGATTTAAAGAAAAAAAAAATTATAAAAAAGTTTGCCACAAAGTTTGCTTTCTCAGCATGCACTTAAAATTCAAACTTCATACTTAAGTTTTAATCTCATTCTCACAGTTTCTCAACGATTGCTTTTAAGCGTTTAACTCAATTAGATTGGCTTCGATGTAGTCAAGAACATGCATATGAATATAATATGTTTATTGCTATAATAAATACAGAAATAAACAAATATGATCAAAGGTCGCTTTAAAATAGTTGAAATACCTCATATGTACAGAAGAGGATCAAATGTTTCTCATACGACACGTATGTCGCCATACGGCTCAAGCTTTATAAGAAACATATTTCATAAGCTTACACATAAATTGTAAGTCTCAATTGTTTTCGAAGATTGGTCCTTAGTTTTAAACACCAATATATAATAGCTTCGATCCATAAAACATTTCTATGTCTTGGGTTTTTATTGATATATTTTGTGCAAGCATTTAACCAATGTCTGCTTAATAGTAAAAAAAAGTTACCGTCAATGTTCAGAAAATATATATATATATTTTATACGTGTTGATTGAAATTTTTTCTACAGTTCTCAATAAGTTATGTTAACAAATTTTTTTCCAACTTTTATGACAAGAGAAAAAAAAAAAACTTTTTTGCTCAATACTTTGCTGAGAACTTACATTTTTAATACAAAAAGCAATAACTGAAAATTATTAATAATTCATAAGAAAAGATTGTGACTTTCACATGAAAACACATGTAAAACAAAATTATTTATTAAACTCTGATAAATCAACTTGTTGACATAAACATTTGTACAATATAACATCAGTGGCAGGAAAGAAATGGAAGGACATTTATTGACAAATATTTTTAAGTATGTCAACTTTTGAGTATTTTTTAGTAATTTTTCATAACAAAATAGAACAAATAGTTATTTTTATAAAAAAAATCCTCTTTACAAAAAATTCCTAAAAATCAAATATGCATGTAAATAAATTTTAAAAGTTTTAACTCAAAGAACACATCACTATTTAATTAAATAATAAAAATTTTTTTACAAATATTCATTTTCTTTTTATTTTTTTAAATTGTTCTCACAAATTTTATACATTTTATTTTTCCATTATTTTTAATGCAACACGTTTGAGTGCGTGTTAGCCAATGGTGCGAATACGTTTTACAACAACGTAACATTGTGTCCATGTCACGTGCTTTCGATTAAATTCCACTTGATACACTGCTTTTTTCCAATTAAATACAAACAAAGTAGCTACAACTTACATACCTCTACAGCTGCTGTAGGTTTTTATTCCAGTTCACTTACTAAACATTTGTAGATAAATTATATTAAAGTTTTCTTTATTAAGTATAGTTACCGTAAATTTGTGCAAATTACTTAAAGAATTTTTCTCAAAAAGAAAAATTTGGTATTTTGCAAATCGTGGCGATTTTTAATTAATTTTTTCGATGCATCTTGGCAAAACTTTAAACAAGACTAAATATAGTTTATTAATTTTTTTTTTCTTTTGCATAAAGAAAAACCGATTAAACTTTTATAAATCATCGTTCAGTAAAATAGAAATCTTTTTTAAAATAAACCACACCCTATAGCTTGGCAAATAACATAAAACCCTTGTAACACTCATCCTTCTGCCAACACTCGTCCCCCACAAATATGTTGCACTAAATTCTGCTAACGACACACACACATACAGCCGCGTTAACTGGAAAAGTTTCTAGTTTATAGATTAAAATGCCATATATTTATATTTTTTTTAACTACATTTTTATGTAAAATAGTATATATAGTATTTACAAAAAACCGTGTGTGATGTGCTAAAATATGCAGCAACAGAAATTTGTTGTGTTGCACTTTTTTTTTATCGCATGCGAGTGAAAAAAGCTCATGTTAGTTTGAAAATTGACATAAACTTCACTAAAAGTTTCATTAGGGTTAACGTAACGGTTGGTAAGTAAGTGACGTTGGATTTGGGTGTACCTATTGTTTGCAGTATGGGTTGCCACATATTGCTTGAATATAAAAAAATAAAATGCAATTCACAAAAAAGTTATTAAAATTTTATATATGTTTTATAACAACATAAAATCGATTTAGTGCATACAAAAAAGTTTTGAAATTTTTTTTCTAAAACTATAACACCAAATGCTGTCAATATAAAGTTAGTTATTGTTCGTGCTTTTTAGTTGTTTGCTTTTTGAATTCCTGCTGCATATTCAATATAAAAACGTCACGTGACGTTACCATGTTTACATAGAACTGGAATTTTTCTAATTTCATTTTGGTTGGCATTGTTTTCATTTGAGAAAATATTTGCTTATGCATATTGTTCATATATATTGAATCGTGTGTTATTCCACTCAAGTTACAGATAACGTTAGCTGAACATTTTTATTTGGACTTTGAAAATAATGTTGGAAAAAAATTGCATAAAAATTTTCCAAAATTTTTGATTTGTGTTTGTTACATTTTATAAATACTACGCATTTTAATAAACATAATTTTGTATCATAATTCAAATCTCACTTGAAAACTCTTAATAACTTAAAAATATTGTAAAGTAGCCAGCAGTATGATTTGCGCTACCATATGAATAAAAAAAAAACTATCTTTGTGGCCAATAACACATTTTGTCTTATATCTCGGAATTGAATTTCCAATTTTTTCAGTCTATAATATAGTAAGAATTTCTATCAACAACATCAGCACGGTATAATGGCGAACCCCTTTAGAGACAGCCATTTGTGAATCTTATCAAAAACTAAAAAGTGAAAAGTATTAAGGAACTCCGGATAAGTTGTGGCAAAGATTAGCCATAATGCAAGCCTTACCAGGCAAAACGCTATGAAATTTCGTCCAGTTCTGTTAAGTTTTGCCAAATAATGAACGGACCTGAACGATTCTGGTGTGGACCAGAACTGGCTAGCCTCATTAATCCCTTTTATAGAAAGCTTTATAAAAACTTATACAACTCTGATCGTCTCAGTAAAATCAAGAACAATTCAGGCTAATTCGATCAGGTGAATCTATTTTGGTTTTAAAGAAGTAAACCCTGTGAAAACCTATAAGGCCCTGATCATTTTAGCCAGATAAATTATAAATCTTTATATATAAAAATCTTGTGTCCCGGTGTTTGTCCGAGGAAACAAAAAATATTTAACCAATTTTTATGAACTTTGGCTTATGTCTGTAATTTGGTCTAACTTAGGGCATAGGATAGTTTTTATTGCGATTAAGTGCATATTTAGGGTGGTCCTCATACAAAAATATTTTAAAAATAGCAATTTCACAAAGACCACTTATGAAATTTACACCACGTGTCTTTTATATTGAAACTTTTGCATATTTAGGGTGGTCCTCATACGAAATATTTTTAAAATATAATTTTCACGAAGACCGGTCAATCGATTCACATAGAATTTACATCACGTGTCTATTATATTAAGAGGCATAACTTAAGCTATAAAACTTTTCTATAGGGTACATATTTAGGGTGGCCCTCATACAAAGATATTTTTAAAATATAATTTTATCGAAGACTGCTTAATCGATTCCCATATATGTTATATTTAGAAACACATACTTAAGGTGGACCTTATACAAAATTTTTTTTTTAAATAAAATATTCGCGAACATTTCATAATTGTTTTTTAAATGCTTCTAATGGTCTATTGAAGGTTTTTGCAAAGTTCGGTTTAGAAAAATGGGCAGCGACACGCCCTCCAAAATCGAATTAATCAAATCTCATTAAGTGCTAAACGCAGATGAATGGGACTTGATATAAAAAGTACGGGCAAAAGTAAGTTTCACTGGAAAAATAGGCTGTTTCGTTTATACTTTCCATCGCATGAGTTCATACAACATCCGGAACACCTACCGGAAAATTAATGAAAGTAGCTCAGTTTGTAAAGATGAACATCTTTGAACAGTGGCATGGCGACCTACATACCTTGCTTCAATTCTGATCGGTGAAATTTAAGTTCTATAATAACGTAACAAAAATAAATTCACTATAAGTTCCAATTAAATAAGCAGCAATAGAGAAAAGATATGGTAAAAATGCAACAAAACAAAAACAATTTGGTTTAGGTTAGCCGTATCAGGCACACTAGACAGTTGCGGATCAATCACTTTGATCAGTGACATGTTAGGTTTGCCTGGTCCGGTTAGCCTGACTCCATGCGTTACCAAACTCGGACCTGAGCCGATTACCCAAGCCATCTCAATCGCAATTCGTGGTATTGCTTCCAAGGTGTGTGTTGAAACTCTTTGAATGGTCTTAATGTCATCGAAAACGCATTCTTTTAACTTTATTTTCATTTTTGAGAGTACTGCGAAGTCACTTGGTGCTAAATCCGGTGAATACGTCGAATGATGCAACATAAAGACGTGATTTCGTTGAAGTTACTTACTACCTAAATTATCCAATGATCGTAACTTCTATTATGTAAAAAGGATTTTCTTCCACTTAAGCTTCGAGCTTTAACTAATTATTGACTTGTCTTATAGTATATGTTTTTATTTTTTTTCCCTCACATTTATAATAAAGTTTTACGTTCTTCTACAGCGCTATGCTGTAATTATACCCACAAAAAAGTTTACTACTTTTCTTAATCATCTTTTTTACTCCTCTAATTATATGTTCGCATTTACTTAACTTTTTTTTTTCTTTTTCAACATAACCCACTTTTGTTGGCCACACAAAATGCATTTAGCTAAAAATGCTGCATTTTTTGTTTGTTTCCACAAGCATTATATTATCGTACGCTGCACACCACACCCCCTATTAGTTACGTTATATTTATTTCCTTGTTTGTCTGTCTGTCCATTGATATTTAGTCGCCTGCTGCCTGTACTTAAGTTTTCTTTTGAAAGTATGTATGTGTGTGCCTGTGTGCCACACATTTTCATGGTTAATGAGTTTAAATGATGAGGGCGACGCAAGTTGATAGTTGGGAAGTAATCACTTAGACGCCACTCACACTCTATCGTCGTCGGCTGTTGCCTGTCATTGTCAGCCACGGACAACAAACAAAACCGGTAAACCTTTTTGATTAAACAAAAAGAAAATGTGAGGGGTATTCTGCTGATTTGACTTTGAATGAGACTCATTATGAGTCACCCATACTCAGACATATTTATCCGGCGGTTTTAAAGTCAACTTATAAATGCAATCCATTCATTCATTGTTTTGTGTTGTGTATGTCGTTAAGAACATGCTGTAGCCTTTCTTTTCTTTTCATTTACTTTTGTTTTTGTTTTTTGTCTTTTATTTTTCTTTTGTGTATGCGTCATTCCCCTGGCACTGTTGTGTCCTTTAACGTCGTGCTCTCTTTATCATAAACAATGACAATCGCTGCTTGTTTTTTATTTTTATTTTTTTTTGCATTTCACATTCTTCAACTTCAACTTGGTCTTCTTCCTCTTTTTGTTTATGTTTCCACTATTTATTTGTGTGGGAAATTTTCATTTAATTTAATTCGTGTGCTGTGGAATTTCATTCCTCAAGTGTTGCCATTGAAAATTATGCGCGCACTGCATTTCATCTCATCACAATGTCGTTGTACCTCCCTCTGCTTTTGTGTTTTCGCTTGGTTGAGTGCTGTTGTTTTAAATTGCTTTTATTGTCGAATTAAATTGTTTAATTATTTAATTGTTTAATTGAAAAGAACTACTTTTTGTTTGTAATTCTGAAAAAAAAAAAAAAAAATGGTAAATTGACATTGAATTTAAAATTTATTTTTGTTTGTTCATGTTGAGAATTTTGCTAATTTAAAAAAAAATTTTCTTTTCTCGTTTCAGGTATGTAACGCCTTTATACGTAAAAGTATTATTTTGAATTCTACATATAGTATGTAAGTATACTCATTTAATTTTTCTATGAGACATAGTATCACAGAAAGGCAAACTATAATAAGTTTTTGATAGTGGTGCGCGTCAAGCCAAAAGTTCCAAAAAAATACCATCAGAGCACATCTTGGTTTCCAGAAGTTAGCATAAATAAAAACTTTTGGAGATTAAATGAAGCATTACAATAAAGAATGAGAACAAAAATAACTTTTTTTGTCCATGTTTATAAAAAACATTTTAAATGCTGCAACTTTCGATCCATTGAAATAACTTAAAAGCCATGTAATCTCACTAATGCGTTACCCACTTTAAATTTTAAGAAATACAGATATATGGCAGACTAGTTTGTTCCTAAAATATTAAAAATAAAATGATGATTTTAATACAAAAATTGATAACTTGAGAGTCATCTTAAGCGACCAATAAAAAAGAAACATCAACACGAAAGCTACTCAAAAGCAATAGCACAACATCTTAAACGATGTCAACGTAGCAACAATAAACAAAAATGTAACTAAAAACTTGAGCGAAGCATCCAAAGCAAAAGATACTCTACGCGTTGAGAAAGCCTTTATTGAACATTTAAAAATTCGATATCGATATAGCGTATGCGCTTGGCAGCACTCAAGTGTAGTAGAGCTCAATTTTTGTGTTGTGTGTGCTCTGAACGTAAGATGTAATCGAAGACGTTTAAATGCTCCTTAAGATTATACACGAGTTATATCCATATACTGTTGTATATACAATATATGTACAAGTATATATATAATCTTGTGTGGCAGTATTTTGTTTTTGGTTTTCACTTAATCGTTTTTGTTAGTCATATTGTTGTTTTTGTTTTTATTTTTTTCAAAATGAATGTAGAACGAATCTTTAAAACATAAGCAAATAGAGAGATATAGTGACAGTGAAAGAGTGAAACGCACTCGCGTGAAATGTCAACATGCATCAAATTTCATTGTTATTACATCTTTTGTAAACTACACTTTTGAGAATTTTTAATAGGAATATAAAAACATTAAATGTTTATTGGTTTAATGAAAATTGATGCTTTCACTAATATTTTGATGCTATTGAAAATACACATTAAAAATGCGTAAACGCCTTAAAGTATGCAGCAATTTAATTCTTTATTATAGACAATGAATATAAAGGTAATATTTTTTAATGTGTGCTATCTTTTTGAGTAATAATTTTAGTAACGAAGTTTTCAAAAATAAATTCGTGAAACTTTAATACAGCAGTATAAGTCTTCGCAATAATACAAGAGTGGGGCAAAGTCAGAAAGTACGTGGAATAAAGAAATAGCTTGAGGCGAGACAATTCGCTTGCTAAAGACTATTGTGTCGCTCATTAATAGTATAACTGTGTTCAGTAATTGTGTATGAAATATAGATGATTATTAATCAGGTAAAAATTTATAAAATTCCTCACAAAACGAAGACAGTCTCCTCAACGTATTTTCTTGTTCAAGGCCTATATAAGCAATGTAGCGAGTATAATGATGATAATACTGCCGTAAACTTTATAGAAGTTAAAAACTTGTACTTGAGCATGTGTACGTAAAGAAAAAAAAAAAAAATAACCTGCAGTAAACATTTCGACCATCCCGCATGATCGTCTTGGCATGTCAAAGGTCACAGCTAATGGAATGATGAGAATGCTTAATCTGTCGCAATAGCAGCTGCGTTCAGCAAAAAAAAAGTCTTGTAATCAGTTTCTAAGCCTCTGCTAAGGCAACAAAGATGAATTTCTGAGGCACGTTACCGCTGAAGACGAAACTTGAGAAACAAGAGGCTTCCAAAACAAGAGTCAATAAAGTGGCATGCACCACCTGAAAAAAAACTAAAAATTCTCTCTGAAAATAACGACGACAAACTTCTAGAATATAGAGCGTTTACTGCTCGCTGAACACAAAAAAAGTTACAGGAGAGTACTCGCTATCTTATTTGAGCGTTTTAAAAAAGCAGTTTATGAAAAAAGAAGGAATATTGAATAAAGGCGTGCTGCTTTTACACAATAACTCCCTCGGTGCAAAAGGTCCATGTGGCCATGAAGTGGGGCTTCCAAATGCCGAAACATCCAGACTTGGCCAAGTTTTATTTTTATTTGTTCTCCCAAGCGCTTCAGGGGAAGATATTTTCTAATTATGATGATGATATATGTGATAATTATATTGTTTTTCTTCGTATGTATCAAAAATTCATGCTACTCTTCTTTAACAACTTAAAGTATGCAATGGAATTTTTGTTTTATTATATTTGGTTTGTTTTGTTCTTTTATCTTTCTTCTTTCGTTATACGTAAATTTTCTGACACCGAAAACTGTTTTATATAGTTGAAAGTTAAGAATATATGTATTTAGCAAAAGATATGATAACGAGGTTAAGGGATAAGGGATAGTGTAATTTTTTATTCGTCTATTCTGCAAACCTTTTGACATCGCGTTTGCAGAAAATTTAGTTTAAAACTATGGGTTTTTTATTCTGGTTCTAGTGTTCTTTTTCTTAAATTAAAGTAAAGTTATTTTTTATATGTATGTATAAGTAAAATATATTTTAATTTCTTATTTATTGTTTTCTTTAAAAGTTTTTTACTCCTAATAAATTACTTTCCAATTTTTTGTCTGCTTTGTTTTCGTCTAATGAAGTTTTTCTTGTTATTATTTCTTTTACTTGTTATTGTAATTTTATTTTATATATTTATTTTGTACATTTCTTTTTCCTTCATTCCTTTCTACGTCATTTCCCGTTTCATTGTTACCTTTGTGATCTTTTTCTGTTTTTTTTTTTCCGTAAATAAGACTCATATTTTTCTCTGTTGTTGTATGACAACACACAGCATCCAACCAAAACAATGCACAATTTTATTTCAAAGTGCTTTGTTTTTTTCACAATGTTATATTTTACACTATTTATTAACTCCTTTTTTGTATGTATGTTTTTAGTTTTTTTTTTTACAACTTTGGGTTTTTCATCTGCTACCGTCGAGGAAAAACGAGATATCGTATATTTTCAATCTGAAGGTAGCGTTTCGTTCAAATCCAATTGAATTGAAGACAAAAATAAAGAAGATATCAAATATGCAATGTAATTAAATAAACAATAAACTGTGGAAAAAGTATAACGATTTGTAAATTTTTTTACTTGCAAAACTTTTTGGAGACATGATAAATATCTAAGGATTGATCATTATGACCAAATATTGGTATTCTAGGTAAAATATAATTATAGCAAATTTATGTAAATTTTCCTGCATGGGTATTATGAAACTACATACTACCTTGTTACATTTGTCTGTATATGTGTATTCGTATACCTTTGAATTCTTTTTTTATATGCGCACAAAAATTTACACTTCTCCACATGAAAAATTACAGTATTTCCACTTGATTGCGTTAGGTTGGCAGCTGTTTTATTTGGAAAAGTTTTGTAGTTTTTCCACAAAGTGAAAATATTGAAACTCTACGATTTTACTGTCAGCAAATAGTTAGTGCAGTGGTAACAAACAGAATATCTATGGCTTATTTATATTATTTCATAGAACCTTAATGGATTTAGAATTTATGCACGAGGGAAAAATCTACCGAAACTACACTTCAATGGGGTAAACCCAGTTAAAACTAACCTGATGTTGTTCACTACAAGAAATAAAATACCGCATTTCGACTTCCTCGGCTTGAAGGCGAATGACTCTTTACGAGAAAAAGTTAGCGATAGTGCAAAGAACTGCTTGAGTTTGAGTGACGAGTGACATTTTCAGGTGAAGTTATCGAAGAGGATTCAATGGAAGGAGACCACTATCAATCTTAATTTTGAAAGCACCATACATAGCGCCCACTGCTCAAAGATGGACTGTGGGGTGAGATTCAAAAGAGACCTAGAAATTTCTCAAACTTTGCGCTTCCCTAACTCAGCTAGCGTTTCCCCAGCAGAAGTTTTTGTTGCTCTAAAAGTCTACATATTAGTGGGTAATTAGCTACTAAACTAGCAATATTCTCTGATAACCAGGCCGCCATCAAGGCTCTGAAATCTAAATTAATAAAGCAATGCAAAAATTAACTAGCTTCACTAGGGCTTTAGCTCGACTTAACTCTCATATGGGTTCCAAGCCACAGGAAAATTGAGGGTAATAGAAAGGTTGATGAATTAGCCAGGTGCTTTTTCTCTCTTGACGAAAGCAGAGAAAAAAAAGAATAAAGTCTTTCCGCTTTTTTTTCCGAGCCAGATATGAAATAAAGGACCCTAAGAACCTGTACGACATACAGAGCGATATGGTCATTCTATAACAATTCAAAAATCGAAGTGACATTGCGAGAATCTACGGGACTTACATTGGTCAAAGAATTATTGGGAAAAATTTGGGTTTTCCATTAAAACCTTACTGAAACTATTGCCAGAATGTAAGTTAGGAAAAACCAGTTGAGCACTTTCTCTGCAACTGTCCGGCCTTTTAGAACAAGATTTCTTCAACAACCGAGAGTTATTCTATTTTTTCAATACACATAAAAAGATTATGCAAAACTGTAATTAAATGTTTGCACTACTGTGCCTCATCTACAATAACTCTTTTGATAATCAAAAAAGTAATCACCTTCCAATCAAGCCATTGCCGACCTCTATATTTCAGCTCACTTTTCAGACACACCATAATGGTAGAAAACTTTGCTGCTTGCAGGAAAAAAAAAAAAAAAACTGAAAACCAACATCACTTAAATAATTTACAACAATTGCTAGTGCTGCTGCAATGTTGCACGTATGTACTTGCAAGCTCATCCTTCTTTACCACCTACACGACTGCGCCACATGACTCCCACACACCAGACCCCCAGTTACTATATCATGCTGGGCATCCTTAAAAATCAAAGCCCCATGACTTCAAACTCAACAGCTACACAGAGTTGAAAGAAAGCATCTAACCTGTGAAGGAAAAAAAAAGGATTCCTTGTTGCCTTCGCCGTCGTCTTCCATTCATTTATGTACTTCATCTTGTGTACTTCGCTTGTGGTTACATTTACGACTCCTAGTGGCAACACTGATGAAGCAATTCAGATTCAATGCATGACCAAGAGTTGAGAGTGTAGAGTTGGTAGTACATAATTCAAGAAAGCAATATCTACAGTGTTGTGCTAAATTGTTAATTGCAAATTTTTTACATCTTAATTGTACGACATGTAGATAATTGTGTAAAAAATAAAAATAAGGCAAGTCAATTAATGCTGGCCCATAGTAATGATGACAACATTTAGCTGCTGTTATCGACAATCATGTGAACTGCAGCATTTTCTACGTTTTGAAAAAAAAAATTCAGCACAACTCCTGCTGCCGGTTCACTACCATGTTTCATTGTTTGCTGCCAACTCAACCAGTGAGCGTAACGATGATGACGTTTTGAATGCAGCCACAGTGGATGAATGGCTGATTGGTTGGTCTCTCGCTTTGTCTGAGGAAACAAATGAATGAAGGTATAAATTAAGGAAAGTTACATGTGGTGTTGCAGCTGTTTTTGCTTACTCCCCCCCCCCCCCCCGACCCCATTGTAGTAAAGTTGAAGATGATGATGATGCTGCTGGTGATTGCATTTATTTTCTTTCATTCTTTTTTTTTTACTTTTCCATTTTTTTTTTGCCTCACTGTAAAATAACGACAGCTGCTTGCAAACGGAAGTGATGTTGGTACGCATTGTGGTGAATTGTGGTGGATTTTGTAAGCGGAAGTAATCTATGCATGTGAGCATTGTGGTGACTACGCTTTGTATGAATGCGGGCAATCAATAGCATCAAATAACTGTTGCGGTCGAGAAACTCATCTTTATACCGGAAACGGAAATGAATTTGACTGCGGTCTTGTGTGATTTGTTTGCTTTCCTTTTTTTTTTTTGTACAATATTTCATTTCACTAAAAATTTAAAACAAGCAAATTTTTCTTCAAGAAACTTTCACCAAATCCTTGACTGTAATTTACATAACGTATGCTTACATTCTGTTTATAGATTATTAATTTAATACAAAGTATTTTTATACGGAATAATCATAGTTTTTTCAGCTTTAATAAGATTTAATTTCCGTTGGCTGGTGCAGAAACTGTCACGAACTCAATGAAAAACAAGACTAGAAGTAGATTGTAAAAACTTTACCAGTCCATAACATCGCTAAAAGTGCTTTCAAATTGTCAAATTTTTATCAATCGATAAACCAAGAGATTTTATAATCATTTGCAAGGAAATTACATTGTCTAGAAAATATTCTAATGTCTTAAAAATTAAAATAAATGTTACTTTGTATGAACATATGCTGACTTTGAATCATAATGAAGAGGAAAGGCAACAAAGTGGATAAAATCAAATATTTTCCGAGTCATTGACGCTTTAAATGCTTAAGGTTATTATTAGAATTTTTAACTTCCGATAACTTGAGACTTGTAGACACATAAATACATTTTTGAAGGACAATAAATTATCTATATAATAAAACTAACCGTGGCCTCATGTCTGGAAATTCTTATTTTAAACAAAAATTATGATAGTTTTATATAAAAAAAAAATCATCGCCCTTAAATTATCTCCAAATATTTGATTTCGAAAATTTCTGTGGAGCTAAATTTCTTTTTTATACATACTGTTTGAAATTTAACATGAGGATGACAAAACTTAAAAACCTCAAATAAAGAAATTTTTCAATGAGATTCCCCAAATTTCTAGTGGGTCAGTTAGGAGAGGCCATGATGTAAATATTAATGGTGGGAAATTTCACAAATGACATTTCCATCAATGATTTTTTAACATTTGAACATTTGCGCCAAAAATTGCCATTTTCGGAATAACACTAACATAAAAAGAATTATTAAAAAAATGTAATAAATAAATTAAAAAAAAAATTTGTTAAAAAATTACAAAAAAACGTATTAAAATAAATTAAAAAAAAGGGTTAAAAAAATGTTGTTAAAAAGACTTATTAGAAAAAAATTTACGGAAAATAATATAAAAAAAAATTAAAAAAAAAATCAATAAAAAACTCAATAAAAAAAATCAATAAAAAAACTCAATAAAAAAAATCAATAAAAAAAAAATAAAAAAAAATTCAAAAAAATAAATTTGACAAAAAAGCGAACTTACTAAAACGCAGAAAAGTTCTGCGTTAGGTGCCAAGATAGACATATGTCAAAAAATATAAATAGTCCATAATATTTTCAAAATAAGCACCCTAATGTACATGTGTTGGTAATAGCTTTCTAAGGAGACGAATGCATACAACAAGCAATTTCAGCACATTCTGCACTGCAGTAGAATTTATTATTCCTATTGTTTTGGTAATTGCTACTCCTTTTCTTATTTTCCAAACACCATAATACCAACATATTTTGAAACTTCAGTTTTATTAGTGCGGTTGATTTCTTCTTCTTTGATTTCGACAGATACTATACAATACTTTGTTGGGTGTCTTGTGCTGCATGACATCGATTTTCATGTCAATGTCCTCATAATTATGCTGACATCTTTTCTTCAGCTTCTTCTTTTATTTTCTTTTCTTAAGTTTAGAAGTTATTGATATTGCCAAAGTGTTCCATTTTTGCTACATCGTCATCTGCTGCGCTGGTTTTACGTTCAATAGCTGATGTTAGTTGTTTTTGGTGTTTTTTGTTGTTGTCCAATATCTGAAGTTGATGTGACATATCAGCAAACTTTGTTGACATCGATTGCAGATTAATTTGGCAGATTTCATTGCGCCACATCACACACACACACATACACAAGTGATGTAATGTTTTCTGGGAACAATGGGAGTAACAGCAGCGTCATCATGCAGCAACAACTATGTCAATGACAAAAGTTTTAATATCTAATAAAGCTTTGACAATTTTGCTTTCAATAATAATGATGGGAATTTTATTTTTATTCTTTGAAAATAAATTTCATATAAAATTAATCAAAAAAAAAAAAAAAAAAAAAATTAAGTGCAAGGAGTTGAAGTCTATGAGATGAACGTGCAATAGTTGTGGCAGTTTAGTTGATGAAAAATTAAAAAATGGAAAAATTTCTTTATCTTTTTAAAGATAAAACGACTAAGGCTGCAATGTACTATAGCGCATAGATAGACTCCTGTGATTTGTCTTAAGGGAAAATTTATAATTTTTCAGTGCTATTTAGACTTCAGTTGTTTGCGCTACTTTTATACTGCTACTTTTCAAATCATTGAACCATTAATGTCTGCTCCTCTTCAGTCAAATGTTGCTTTATTTTCTGCCTTCAGTTGTCAGTTTCTCTTTAGCGTTCGTCCTTACTAGCTGTTTCTTCTATACAAAGTCAAAACTCATTATTAGAACGTGAAAAAACTTTCATTGTGTGTCCAGTGAGGTGTATCGAGCCTTAAGGAAAAAAGTTTTGGGCTTAACTTCTTATTTAAAAAGCTTACTTAGATAAGGTCTTAGTGACACAAAAGTTTGTTTCTAAACACCCTGCAAAATCTGCCCAATACAAATATTTATTATAGTTTGGTTGTTTCATATAAGATCGCCAAATAGAAAACATATTTTAATTGACCTGCAATATCATCTTCGACTTATGAAGCACTTAAATAGGTGCCCAAAAAATTTTGATTTTTCTTATCATAACAAGTCCATGCAAAAAATATAATATATCAGGCTTAAAAATTCTCATTCATCAGCTCATAGGTCACTGATGATTCCATTTAGCAATGGATGAAAATAGTATGACTAGTTTTTTTACCCTCTATTTTTTGTTGTATTGTTTTTGTTTTGTGTCATTAAAATTCAGTGACAAAAAAGCCAAAATGAAAAATCTCTTATAGCAATTTTAGCGGGTGATAAGAAACAAAAATGTTTGTGGCGCTTAAGCATTCTCGAAGTAAGTTCTCAAACTAAAGGGCGACACTTTATACTTTTTTTCTTGGTGATACACCCTAGTGTCCATGCTGTTGCGTATCATTACATTACGTGTCATCATTTGTCTGAAATAACATGGTTATGATGTTTTATTTTGCTTTCGTTTTTCGCTTACTTTTCTCTAGTAGTCCTTTAAAAAAGTGCTGTGTCTAATGCACGGCCGCTTTGAAGGGAGTTTTTCTTCTAGCTTCCAATTTTTTTTGAGTGCCTGAAATATTTTGTATTGTTCAGTCCCATGGACAAAAGCCTGCTGTTTTTACTCCGCGGCCCTGGTCTCATGTGCTTTGTCGACGACGTTTCGTCTCTAATGACAGCATCATTTACTAAAATTATTTTTGAAGTTATGTGGTCGGTATAGTTGATGGTTAGTAGCACCACCCATAGTAGAACTGCTCAAAACAGGAGTATACAAAAAACATAATTTTTTGTATGGGGAAAATGTTTTCTACTCAGTGACTGAATACTTTTCTTTGAGTGAGCTATAAAAGTGGGTATGGTAACATAATATTTGTTCTGCTTTTTCAACATTAACACTTTGGTCATTATGGTTATTGTTGTTAATATTTTTGATAATGTGTGCTCTGTGGCCTTAGCTATTAACTTTCTTTTAACAAGTTTTGCGAGAAGAAAAAATTTATAGAGCTTTGACAAAATATTTAAAAAAATTTATCAAACCATTTTTCGACTTTTATTAAAAAATTTGCTGTTTTCAACCACTGACTTGGGCTCTTTTGTATTTAAAAAAAAATATGCACCAAATAAGGCTCATTGGAAAAAACAAGTATGTGATTTTCTGAATGTATTTTCATTTAGAATTTCAAAACTTGCGATAATCAATGAACGAAAAACGAGCAACATAGGAGAATATGGACATCTGGAGGTTTTTTTTTGAACAAATGATTTTTTTTTCCAAAATTTACATGTTTAATTTTTAGTAGGTAAGTAAGAAAATTTTCGAATTCAAAAACTTATAGTTTTCTTAAAGTCGATGAAGTTTTTATATAAAAATGTATCAATGAGCATCACTTTTTATAATTTTATTTTTTTTTCTAAGTAAAAACCACCGCTCAGCAGATGCGCGCTATAAATACAATGAACCGTGTTTGCTCAAAAATAAAAGGAAGTAATACCAGATAAACGAAAAATAGATGAAGTAAGGAAGGCCGTGATTACGCAATTTTCGAAATTTGAATTTGCTCCTTAGATAACCTCGTTGAAGGCTTAGGTTTGTATCAACGGTAGGCGTGTTCATGCACTGACTTTACTCATCTTTACTACTGCAGAGCATAACTGAAGAAATAACCGGTGTTATTATTTTCTTTAAGTTATAGCTCTTCGTAATTTCAACAGGCAGGCAGACAGATAGACGGACTGAAAACGAACAGCCAGACGTACATAGCTAAATCGACTCGGGAAAAGACGCTTTTACATAAAGTTTTCTGTACCTGTCACGCCCTCTTTTGCTGAAAAAATTAGCTTTGAAACTTTCGAAAAAAAGGTCGAAAATATAATTAAAATGAGAGTTTGAAAAAAAAAATTCCGAAATACGGAATATAATGGAGAAAGAAATATACGGACAATATATAAAACAAGGACAGACAATCGATAAAACAATGACGTACAATATAAGAAAATTGACAAAAAATAATGTTAAAAATAAAATTAAGATAGAAACTGTAGAAGAATAAAATTAAAAAAAAAAGTTTAAGGAAAAAGTTTTAAAGAAAAAAAATTTAAGGAAAAAAAATTAAAGAATAAAAATTTTAAAAAAGAAATAAGAAAAAAATTTAAAAAAAAATTTAAAAAAACTAAAAAAAAAATTAAAAATCTAAAAAATAATTATAAAAAATTAATAACGAAGTAGTTATAAAAAATAAATTAAAAGAAATTTAAAATAAAAAAAAAAAATAAAAAAAAACTGATGAAACTCAACGAAGAACGAATAAAAATGCAGCAACGTATACAAAAGTTGGACGTAAAATTTATAATAAATGGCCAAAAAAACGGAAATAAAATCCGAAAAATGGAGAAAATACAGACAATAGTCGTGCAAAAATTGAAGAAAAACTAAACTTATTGTGAATAATGCATAAAGTTGAGCTTTAAAATATTCTTTTTAAAATCTATAGCTGAGCTTTAAATATTTTCAAAGCTTTTAACTGCATATTAAGCTTTATAGCAACAACAAAGCGCGATGCAGTAAATTTCTTTATACTTAAATGACATTAACATCAGCTTAATTTAAAGTGCAAATAAATTTGTTATAATGACAAAACTTTTCTTTAAGCTCGAATAATGACAAAAATAACTTTTAAGGCGCAGCTGAAAGTTAGTGGTGTTGGTGAGGGTGAAAAAGCATGAAAAAGTTCAATAAAAGCAATTTCGCAAAAACTTGGCAACAACACAACAACTTTCAGTTCAAAGCAGACAAAACTGGGTAAATTACGCTGATTTGTTTTTATTGTTATTTTTGTTCTCTCATTTGGTTTGGTTACACGCGCCACACCTTCCGCCCACCCTCTTTCTTTCTACTGGATTTTTTGTCGCATTTCTTTATTGCATTCGTGTGCCATTTCTACTTTGATTCTTTTCCAACATTGGCCAGCATAAAAAATAACGGTGGGGTAAAAACTTAAAAGCCACCTGGTGTTTACATTTATGACAGCTTAGAGTAGTAGTAATAGAGAGAAGCGCACAAAACAGAATACCAACAAAAAAAAAAAAAAACGTAGAGAGTGTGAGGTAGTAGGGAACCATATGAAGAACAGGCGGGGCCTGCAAAAAGTGTGCTTTCAACACAGAGAAGCGATTGATAATTGTGTTGTTTTTATTCTCATTTTTTTTTTTGTTGAATTTTACGTTTTTCCTCATTCCTGCACGTGCTTCCGCCAACATAACAATGGCGTCCATTGACGTTCATCTATCGTTTTTCTAACCCCCCCCTCCCCCACATTTGCTCTTCTACACGTAAATTGCAAATTGCTGATTTTTTTTTTACGTTGATCTGAATTTTTTTTTGCTCTTTTTTTTGAGCTCATCATTATCAACATCCGTTTGGAAATGTTGCAATTTAATTCTATTTTCATTGTTACTTAAAGTTCTATTAAAGATTTTTTTCCAATTAATTTTCGTGTTTCGTTTTGTTTTATCTTCGAAGCCTTAAGAACAATAATATAATATTGACTATATGGAGCTTTATATAAATCTTTTTTACAATGAACGAAATACATTTTTCTATATTTGGAGCGCATGAGGCTGCTTTTTGCCATTAACGTCTATCTTATTTTTTTGAAAAGACTATAACGTCTTGAAGTTTTTTCGGACCGACCAAATATTAAATTTGATGTCTCCTAAACTAACCTTAGTTTGCCAAAAGTTAACTATGAAAAAAGTATCATTTATTTAGAAATGGGTCTTGAAATTATATGTTAATAATATATTTTATCAGACATGACAATGTTGCCTCCGAAAGAATTTTCTCATGAACCTATTTAAAATTGGCCAATCGCAAATGTATAGTTGTGTATACAATACCGAAAAACTAAATTGGAATACCAAGCGAGCATTCTTCAATGTTAGAAGAAGACTACAGTTACGAGCCTACTATCTCAAATATTAAGATCAGATGGGACCATTCCGTATCCTAAGCCATTTCTCTGAAATCTAAATGACGATTTTCCATTGCAGACTTGTATGTTTTTTTTTTTTGAAATGTTCGATCTCCGTCGTCTCTAACTTTGCATCTGCGTGCAAACTAAATTTATTATAAGTCCCATAAGTAAGGCCTTATGTCTGGTACAAACTTTTATTGTATGTAATATATATCCTTAAACTGTTCTGTTTTGACATATTTTTCAACACCAAACGATTTTTAAATTACAATTTCTTAAATGTTAATTTTTGCTTTTGCTTATTGTGTTCTTCGTTTGTTTGCATGTTTTGCATCGTTATTCGAATGCACTACGTCGTCTTATCCTTGTAAATCCTTTAAGCTCTGACAGCTGTTTTCGTTGGTATTTTCTCCTTCTCCCCCGCCTATAGCGTCTTCATTATACGTATTCTCTACAACAATGTTACAACACTTGAAAATGCAATTTTTGCGTTGTCAAAACTTTGAAGTGGCTTAAACTCAATCACGCTCTTCTACTACTCCTGCTTGCTTTCATTGTAAGTACTCCTTGTTGTACTTTTATGTTGGTCTTTGTACACGAAGAAAATTTTCGCATTTCTTATATTAGCTGTGATGGTTTTTTAATTTAAAATTTTTTGTCTCGGGACTGTGCACGAAACAATTTCGTCGCTTTGTGTTCTTTGTATAAAAAGGACATTTTTTCGTGCACATGTTTATCATGAAAGTTGGCTTAAAACATTAATTTTATAGAGTTTTTATAATATGAAAATTTCATTTTATAAAGTTATTATATATTTTTAGCTAAAAATTTCATAAAAAATATAATTTTTTCTATATGTTGTATCAGAAAGTTTCGCGTTATATTAGATTTCCTTATGAAGCCTTCGTATGGAACAGCAATGCGGTTAATGATTTTGGGTCTCACAAAAAAAAAAAACAAACTTTTAAAAGTTGACAAAATTTTTTCATCCACAAGTTTAAAAAATTATAATTTCTGTACATTATGTTTCAAGCTTTTCAAAATCAAAGTTGTTTTTATTTATCTTTCATTTCGCTTTCGCTAAAATTAATCTCTTTGTGTAATTTTCGTAAATGCTCAGTTTTTTATATTCTCTTGTTCCCAACTTGTCTGAATTTTAATTCCTTCAGTTTTTTTTTATTCTTATCATTCGAAAAGCTTGTTACTACAGTCGTTAGTTCTTCACTTTCTTCTCTCTGTTTGTTTTTTAATCGATTTGTGTTCTTTTTTTACGATTTCTACTCAGTTTTTTTATTCACTTTTCGTACTTAATCCTTTCATCCATCATTGTTTTTCATTTTTTCTTTATCATTCATTTTTCACTTTTAGTCTTTAATCTTTTTTTTTTTATTTTTGTAAACTGCATATTGTGCTGATAAATTACATCATTGATGTCCATTTATACATCCGATTTCTTTGCTTGCAACAAGTTCTTGAACATGAATTGTTTTTTTGTGCCCCTTTTTCACTTTTCAGACGTAATTCTGTTTGCTTTTAAGGATTGGTGAATACCATAACAATTTCTTAATTGGAAAATTACAATTTTATTTGCCGTAACTATACCTCGTGAGTAAAGAAAACAATTTCTTTGCTATATCGTAAAGAAAAAATATCTTGAAAGAAATTTAAAGAAATAAAAGTTGGGGGCTGTTCATTAATAAGGTAAGATGTTTTGGAGCTAGAAAGATCATATAATAGTTATAATTCTTGTCATGAAAAAGGTTTTCCGAAGGGCTTCATTTCGGTTTGTTCAGTTTTGAAAAATTCCCAACAGCCGGAAAATAGAAGTTCTTCTTCAAACAGTTAAATTAATGTGTTCTACAGCTAGAATATAATTTGAATATCTTGTGTAAACAATTTTCTGGAGTCTTAATTATTGCTTAGAAAACTGACTAAAAAAAATTTTTGTGTAAGGGGCATTAGCTTATACTCTAACCAATGTCGAGATATACTCAAACAGAGTCAGTACAGAGGAATGTTGAACTTTAATCAGATTTGTAGATTTTTTTTTTAGGAAACAATTTTATTTATTAAACTGAAAAAAAGGGCCACAAAATCAAATAAAACCCAAAACTCTCATTTCATAATACGATATCAATTTTAGCGCCCCCTAACCCTAGGTACGCTTATGCTTAAAGGTAGATTCAAATAACGCTCAAGCCAGAGCCAATTCAAGTCGACGTCAAACTAAAGTCAATTGCAAGTCTGTGCGAATTCAAGTCAGAGCCGATATGATCGTTGGCATACATTTTTAATAAGAAAAAGGATCCAAAACTTAGTTGGAAAAACACCCCAAATTTGATATTTTTGTCATTCAAGATTTTTCGTGATTGATATTGTAGGAAAAATTTAAAGTGCTGCTGATATACTTTCGAGAAAAAGTAAATATACTTAGTTAATAAAAAAACTTATTTTAGCTCTCAGAAACATTCAAATGGAATTCACAGAGCTGCTCAATGAATGATACGATTTCAATGAAAACGAATATAATTGAATTATAAAAAATGCTAATGAAACAAAAGCAAAACAATTCAATTAAGTTTTCCCTTTTGTACAAACGCACAATAGATGTCGCTGATTCAGGGGGAAAAAAAGAAAATGAATTTGCAAGCCTGAAATATTAGATAAATTCAAAAAAGTAGCAACAAAAAGGGGAGCAAAAAAAAAACAAAAAAAGCGCACAAAAGCGCGCATTTATCACTATGAGAACTCAAAAACCAGTTGAGTTATAAAAACTAAAAAAAAAAACAACCTAGAACAAAGCGACTGGCGAAGTAGAACAAACGTTCAATGGTAAAAAAAAATGTGTAGCATACGTTGCGGCACAAAAGTATGGTAGTTTTTATTTCATATTTTTTTCCATAGTTTTAAATGGTAGTATGTATGTAGTAGCTAAAACGCCGGTATAGAAAACCTAGAACAGAAACGAAAAGTGGGGAGGGGGTGGGGCCAACATAGGAAACTTCGCTGCATGCACTTTACTGCATTGCTCACTTGTGACTGTGAGTTTATTGATTTGTCGTACATTTTAGCCACGACTGTTGTTTTGTGTTGGCTGCCGGATGTACATGCACACACAGCTATAAGTATTTACGCCGTTACATATACTATATAGTACATGCACGTGCACTAAAAGGAAGATATAAAAAATATAAAAATAAAAATGTGTAACAATTTTGTGTGTTGAATAGTGCCATCGACAAACCAACTACCAGCGATGAGCATGTATTGGTTTTTATACAATTTATCTATGTATTTGTGTGTGCTTCATGTTTATTCATTCGTGTCATCAGAACATTTTGCAACGACTTTTGCAAAAATCAGTGGTAAACACAAAAACAGACAGTGCACACTTATACACGTATGTATGGTACACACACACGTAGACAAATAGATGCACTCATTTTCAGTCATAGGATACCCAACTGGAAATTTCATTCTTAATGAGTGTAAAAATGCTATATCGAAATCTTAGATTTGATCCTTGAGGCATCCTCTTTCACTTGTGCTCTGTTTTCATGCGCCTTCAACACCTCGTGAAATTCTCGCCCTATGGCGTGCATTTTGCGACAAATCTTTAGCTCACATTGCTTCAGTGGTCAAGCGATTGTGCAGTGTCAAATAAGAGTTCAGTCTTAATCAAGTAGTTATTCAAGACTCAATTGAGAGCTTAGTCTGATCAATCGATGATCTTCCGTAACCATATCTTTTATTTTTGGGACGCTCGAAATCTTGAAGCCAAAAGTTAAATTTGGTGACCCAGGACTATTTCCAATGTCGAGTTACTCACCAGATTCGAGCTGACTTACCTTTGAGTTTGACTCTGACTTGGTTTCGCCTACACTGAAAATAAAAGGTTGATAAAATGAACAAAAAAAAATGGTAAGCTTGCAATTTGTGTGGTTTAACACATGCCACTAACAACTTATTGTCCTCAAAATATAGAATTTTCAAAGGACTTACCCTTGTAATACGTTTCCAAACTGTCTTTGGCGAATCTTTAAACTTTAAGGCTTCCTGAGTCTTTTCCATTCACAGCGATTCGTATTGTTGGACCACTTTTTTCTCCCTTGCCTGCCAATTCCTAGTGGGTTCCATTTTTTATATCAGCTGAGGAATAAAAACAATGCTAACACTCACAAATAAAAACTGCGATTTGCAATTTAGAGCAAAAAGCTACAATGAAAATGATACTCAAGTCCATTTTTGTGTGCCAGTGAAAAATGTAGCTGTGTGATGTTGTTTTTTTTTTTTTTTTTTTTTTTTGTTTTTCAGTAGTTCCTATTTCTGATGGTTCACCACTAAAAATTACTACCGAACTAAGAGCATCGCCTCGAGTTCGAATTTTTCATACGGTTATTTATTGGAATTATGCCATCTGCGAAATAAGACGACAAGATGAATATCCTTGATGCAGTCAACTTTATCATCGAAACAGAGTGGGGAAAAGTGAAAAAAAAAATGAAAATTGCATTGAATTTAGAGAATCAGAGCAGTTGTGCGCAGCATCCCGCTCCTCCTTTCTAACATTTCTGAAAAGGTTTTTGTTTTCTCCTTTACCATACGGAGTGAAAGGAAAGTTGCACTGATATGTCAACGAATTGACATTAAATAAAAAAGGACATCACAACAACAACAACAACATAAAGTATGTTTTGCTCATGCTTCATACTGTACGTAAGAGGTACCTACATGTTACTGTTATTACTCCTAGTTGTTTATATGCTTCAGTTTTTCACTTCATATCTCTGAAATCCGATTAGAATCCTTTTTTTTGTTTGAATTTTGTAAAGACGCTGAACTTTTGTGCTCCTTAAAAATGCTGCACACACACATAGCATACTTGGATGTATGGTTTCTGTTTTAGAGGAATGTACAAGCTTTTTCATCAATACCTCTATCTATCTACCACTTTTTGTTTAACATTTTGAAGCTTGAAATTTTATTGAATTTTAATTACTATCGATTTTTTCTGCTTTGCCTCAGTGTCACATGCATGGAAAATTTGGAGCATGAAAAGATGTGCCACATAAATTCGTATGAGTTTATTGAGTGCAAGTAGCGTACGTACTCTTGATTAATTGGTTGCTTCTGCTTTGAATTGGTAAAAATCAGGTCTCCTCCTTTCGATGTATATACGTGTGTGGGAATTATTTTGGTCTCAACGCTACGATGTGGAATTTAATCATTTTATATTAAGTCCTTGTGGAATATGTACATACGAGTACACTGAATTGATCTTTTCAATTCAATTTATTGACTGAATTTAATTTAATTTCAAACGAATTTCTAGACCAAACGTTTTTATGCTTTACTATTGTAGGAACTTAAACGGTCTTTCGAGAGAGAACCAAATTAAAAAAAAGGTTTAAAAAAGAAAAAAAAAAACAATGTTATTTCATAAGTTGAAAAAAGGACTGTTCTCTTAAAGGATGTAAGTTTTCGAATTCACAGCCTTTTCGAAAAATTTAAGAACATAAGGTTATTTTTGACGAACTCTAAAAGCACTGCATTGCTTAATTTTAAATTTTTTTTGTTATCTCATTTGAAATCTAAAAGTCTTTGTTTGCGTCATTTTGTTTAGACTACGCGTACCGCATGCGCTATATATTTGTCAACATTTCCTTATGTATAGCATATATGTACATACGTATGTGGGAGTATGAGTGACACTGACAATTTAGTAAATTTCTTCTTACATTATCCAATGCTTTTCTTTACTTCCCTTTTCACTAGAGCATCGTTATCGTGCTATTTTTCTAAATGCACCGTTAAGTTTATGTTGCTTTTCTAGGAAGTGTGTGTGTGTGTGTTTGCTTGTTTATTTGTGTATTTTTTTTATGTTATCTCTTATGTCTCATCTGCATTTCCTTATTACATTTTACATTATTTGCTTTTACATTTTATTTTTATTTTTTTATATTTTATTTTAAATGCACAGTTTTTTCGACATTTCGCAAAAATCAACTTTAAAAATCGCAAGTTTTTCTCAATTTTTGTCGTATTTTCCTTTTTATTTTGCCTTCACGCTTCATGTTTGCGCAACGAAATTGAAATGTTTATCTTATAAAAGTATATTTCATGTAAAAAGGTAAAACGAAAGTTTTACCAAAAAAGTTTTCTTTTTTCTCTTCCTACTTTAAGTATTTTGTATGCAACTCCTAAAAACGTCAACGATATCCTTTGAAAGTTTTTTCGAAGGGTTAAAAAAAAAAAGGAAATGAAGTGCTGAGAAAAATTCTGCTGCCACAAGTTTACCAAAAGCACTGACTGAGTTTTAGCGAGAGAAGAAATGTACGTACGCAAGAATTAAAGTTTCTAACAATTTTGTACTTTTTTTTTTGCTTGCATACTTTTAGGCGCCTACTAATTTTATCAGGAATACACACATGTGTAGTTTTTAACTTTAACTTTGTTTACAACATTTTATAAAATAAATAGCATTTAATGTTTTTGATGTTGCGTAAACTAATTAATTTTGTTTTTTCTTTTCATTTCAGGTTTGTAACTTTGTTGGTTTGCTATAACAGCGTTAAATTTAATTATATGCAGTTTGAGGTTGGTTTGAATATTATTGGGTCATTAGTGAAATTACTAATAACAGCTACATCGAGGTAATTGTGATTCGAACTTTAGAAATTAAAATCTTTAACCATTTCAATTCCAGAGAATTGTAATTTGTAGCCAGCTTTTTTGATTCCTTGGAAAAAGCAATTAATTAATTTTTCATTCCAGGAATCCAAATTTTTAATCGAAAATTGCAAATTTCATTCTAAAGAATTATTACAAGGAATTTGATTCTATAGAAATTGTACTAAATGATGTGAAAAGTTCGAAAAATTGATTAAATCATGATAAGCTGCGGTTCTCCATGTCACCAAATGCGGTCCAAATACTGGACTGGGCCTGTTTTGTTTAATTTTTCAATTTTTTTTAGTTTTGTTTGCCATGGAATTTAACAAAATCTAACCCGAATTCAAAATTTTTTCAACTACAATTTCAATTTACAAATTGATTCCTGGAATACAATCGACAAAGCAATTGCCATGAAATTGAAAAACTCGATACCAAATTTAAATATCAAGGAATTGGAATTTTAAAGTACTCATTCCTATTCAGCTCTGGTTGTGGTGTGCTGTAGTCGAAATCTTTAACGTATCAAAAAATGAGTACACTACCCTACCATACGCTAAAAATTTATCATGTGTGACGACTTTAATGCGAAACACATACGTACGTACAAACATTGGCGACGTGACTCAATAAGCAGCAAAGGAAACGGGATGTGAATTCATTTCCACATATCATTGAATTTGATTTAATCATCAACGAAGTATTAAAATATCTCCTTAGTAAAGGTGTAAATAAGTTTGACTACGTGTTTTATGATATATTTAGACAAACAAGTTTTTCATGGTACTAAAGCCAGAAAAATATTTGTTTTTCTTAAAGGCCAATTTCTCTCTCTCTACATTTTGTCTCTTAGAAGCAACCACAGTGCGATTGGGGTTTTTTATATTTGAGCTTAAGTTTTAGAATATGTAGTTAAGTTTACGCGACTTAGGCCAGTTCTTGCAAGCGCCAGTGAAATTTTGGCAAATTTGGTGTTTTCGGTCACACTCTCGTCTATGACTTTTTCGACTCATAATTTTCATTGAAACAATTACTTTACGCAGAGCCTTACCTCCCAAGTATTCCGATATGTAGAAATGCCACTGATAGTCCACGATCTGTAGTAAACACTAAAATACTAAGCCAGATATATCTTATGATATAAATATCATTGATGACGCAAATTAAGATCATACAGTGGAACCTCTTAAAGTCGAACCTCGATAAACCAAAAACCTCCCAAACTCGAAAAAATGTTGTGTTCCCTTCACTACAAGCCACAAAACCTCCATTGCTCGAAATCTGATCCATCTATAAGTCGAAATAAATTCAGTACACATTTTCCCTCTATAATTTGAAAAAATAAATTTGACCTCTGCATTTCGAACATATCAATGTTTGGTTTTACAACCCGATTATTTGAAACGAATTACCTCTGTAGATCGCAGAAAAATAAGATACCGACTTTATGTTGATATGTATGTTCATTTTTTTTATAGAAAATACATAATGTAACGTATTATATAAAATCTTAACCTCTACAAGTCAAACATTAACTGACAAAATTCGCTTAAGTTGAAGTCCTCCATAAGTCGCAAACTCGATAACTCGATGGCGACTTCTATGGCGTCTCCCTTCAAGTTTGATTTACAGAGGTTCTACTGTATATTGCATTTCGACCTTTGAAGCCTTTGGTCCACATTTTGTGATATTTACAATAGAGTAAAAATAACACTCGTACTCCTTAAACTTGCTACACATTTTTGTAACAAAACGAAAAGTTAAATTTTTTTTTATAATCAGAGTCTCGTTTTGGGACTTTTTCGACCTGTTACTATTAATTCTTACTTCTCCAAGTATTCGTTAAGGATTATTTTTAGAAATGTTAATGCTATTTTCGAATTTTGCTTTCGCTTTTATTATTTTCTGCGCATGTTAAAACTTAAATCAAACAAACCCCCCATTGCATCCTTGCTTCAATTACATATAACCTCATCATCTGAATTGTGTATAGTTAAGCACATAAAGTTCTTTAAATGTTAATGCTCATACTTGAAAATTATGTTCATTTCAAAACCATTCACTTTGCGTACTCATCAAAAGCTTAATATGGGATTCTTATAATGTCTCCTTTTCGCCAAACACAATTTTCAACAAATCAATGTATAGTAAAACTCCAGGTGTTAAAAATATTAAATTAAATGTATGCACTGCAGCTACATGACCACAAGCCAAAATCTTCTGTTATTGAAATAATAAATTGAGGTTCAAGTGCAACACCATCAGCAGCAGCATTGTGTGGAAAGAGACAAATGATAAAAGACAAAAAAAAAAAAAAAAACAAACAAACGAGCAAATGACATATAAGAAACGACATTTTTAATAAGAAGATGAAGGAATATTACACAAAGCGACAAGTAAAGTAATTTTTAATATAACTTTTCCTTTTATTCTCTTCACACATACACACACAATCGAGAAAGAAAATACGGAAAGAAAAGTAGAAAATCTGCTTTGGTAACTATGTATTTTCTGTCTCTTCTCAAACTACTTGTGACAATTTTGCTAAAGTTGAAAGACGACGATGCGACTTTCAATTTCTGCACGTATGTGTGTGTTAGTGTCTAGGTAACAAAGTGTTCGTTGACGCTGTACGTGTGTCTGCGTGTATAATTTCCAGTTGTAATGCAAGGCGCCAACTTACATACATATGTATATGAAAACACATTAACACACTCGCATATTAATATGTCCCAGTCAACACTTGGAAGATTGTTGAGTTTTTCTTCTTCTAGAAGAGGAACATTGAAACTTATTGCATATTTTTAAGCTTTTCTTGAATTTCATATATTTCCTTTCATTATGATTCGATATTACTTTTTAGTAAATTGTATTTCAAGCGCCAATTGCAGTGGCGAATATGAGTTTAGGCGCGGTCACGGTCGCGGTTATGATTACAATTCTACCACGTTTTAAATTGTTTGCTGGGGGGATTTTCATCATTCTTGTTAAATTAAATTGTCCCTGTTTTGAGGTAACGGTATCAGCAGGTGTAGTGAAAATGTGAATTTATAACAAAGAATCTCACATACGATCTATTCCAGAGGAAAACACTCGCAAAAATAACACTTGGCGACATAAAAAGCAATAAAGGTTTATATATCTCTTTCGAATTGTATATTATACATCTGCAACGAGAGACCCCACAGGTCGAAATAAATCACATTCTTACATCAGAAACTTTTTTTTGTTTAGAAAACAGTGAAAACATATCTGCTATATATATTTCATCAAGAAAATGGTGAATAAAATCTAAATGTTAAAAAAATATGGTTCATATTGACATCGGTCATATATACTTAGTCATTAACAATTTTAGTCATCATTAAATACTCGGTGGCACAACGTGTTAAAATTATCGAAATTATTATGAAAATGAAATGATTATCGCGCATTACGTGATTTTTTTGGTGTTAACTATTTTTTTTTTAATAAATGGTAATGGCACCTTCGAACTTCTTTCTTTGAGGTTATCCAACAACAATTCAAAAGCTACGAGCTGCTAAGACATAATGATGGAATAGAGAATCATCATAAATTTGGACAAACGAATTGATACATGCCGTCGAAGCCGTGGTGAACAGTTGACCGATATTAAGTGTTACACAAAATTTTTACCAATGAATAATCATTATTTAATAATGAAATCCAACAAAAAAAAACTTTTATTGGCCCACTGTATGAACACATACATAAAAACATATATCGTTATCTAAATAGGAAAACGTAGCAAGCTAAAAAATGTTTCACTGCGTCGGCTCAAAGGTCACTGATGATTTGGCAGTAGATGAAACTGGATAGTCCTTGGCGTGTTTGTGTCTGTGTGTGATATTTGCAGTTTTTTCTTTGTTGTTAAATATCACTGTACTGGACAGTAAGCTCAGTAAAATAAAAAAAAAACTAACCATTCATCAGAATCCAATATGTTTTGTTGAAAATCACACTCGAATCACACTTTATATTAAGCTGTTGTTTGTTTAAAAATTTAAAATTTCCTAAATTCATATGTTTTTGTCATTATATTTTGAAATAGTTAACCCTTAAGTGCCAAAAAAATCATTTTTAAAATAGACATTTTGTATATAATTTATCATTTCTTACAGTCTTTTTAATAATTAATTCAAATCTGTCACGAATTGTTTTTTCACTGGTAGCTAAGGATATTTTTTTTCGACTGTCAACTTAAGGATGTTATACCACAAAATTGAATTCGAAAATTCTACAGCTAAGTAAATCTATCTTCAGTCTTGAAAAGTCTATAAGAAGTGATAAATTACTGCTCATGGTTAAAAATTACAATTTCAGCTCTTAAGGGTTAAACTTTTCAAAACCCTGTTGGTAAAAATTTTCTTTTTGCACTTTCACATTCAGATCAAAATAACATAATCACATCTACCATTCAAAATTTTTTTCAGAGCAACAAATCTTTTAGTTAAACAAATGGAGGCACCACTATCGGTCAAAATAAATAAATAACCTTTTCCTTAATTATACTAAAGAGTTATTTTATTTAATAACACATAATTTCAAACTAAAACTTAATATGCTTCAGAAAAAAATTGACACATTTTAACTAGAAGGCGTGGCACCCACCATGCAAATGAAAACTTGGAGATGTTGTACTGACAGAGTTGATAGTAAGTAGTGCATCTCAACACTGCCTTAACGCTAGGAATAGTCTGAAAAAGCTGTTAATAAATATTGAAAAATTTCCATTGAAGGGCGTGGCACCTCCCATATAAGCAAAAGCTTAAAAACGCTATACTATGCGTACAATAATTTAAGTTAATGGAACCAAATTTCACACAAATACAAAAAATAGTTTATTCTAACAACAACCAAAGAGTGGGCGCATTTCGAAAAGAAGGCGTGGTGCCTTTCATGCAAGGATTAGCATCAAGATGTTATACAATTTTAGATTGTCCTTTTGTGCTGTACATTACCACAATATTCGAACGAATAAAAGTACGAAATAACCTTATAGGCGATGTAAATATATTGAACCCAAAATTTAGATTTTCTTATGATATAATGCTCATGAAAAGTAACAGCACCGATTCCCAACAAAAATTTCTAAAACCAAAGTTTTAAGGGTAGAAATATATTTCTGAAGACCCAATGTCTATCTTGGAGATTGGCAAGCAATGTAATACCTGACGAATTCTTCAATAGAGAAAGTCAAGCTATTTATTTTGCCTAACAGTGTAATAAAAAATAGACGTCTGAAACGTAGGTATTTTCTTTCTTCTTGTTTTTTTTGTATGTGAGTGTTAATAAAGTGAATTTCTGTTAATAAAAAACGATAAAAAAGCAAATCTACAAGAAATAATGGTGACAAAAACATAGCACAATAGGAAACGGAAACAAGTAAATTCCATTATTTGAAAGTGTTGGCAGAAAAAATGTAAGAATGAAATGAGAAAAAAAAACAATCAAAATATCATTTTTTTTTTGTTGTTGCAAATTGATTTTGTTGCTTTTCAAATTTAATTCCATTCTATTGTAAATTTTGTACCTTTTCTACTCTCTTTCCTGTTTTTTCTTCCTTTATTTTGGGGTGCTCCTTTTTGAGTTTGTCTACAATTGAAATTGCATTTTAATTTCATTTCTTTCAACACTCGCCTTCTTCAATGCCTTTTACTCCGTTTGGAACACAACAGCGCAGCATAAGAAGAGCAGCTTTTCCAAAACTTTTATATTATGACAAAGTTTTTACGTTGCTTACTTGCTGTAGCTACAAAGGCTTAAAGTTTTCGTTGGCTCCTTTTTTTTAAATTTTTTTACAGTTTTTGCCTTTTTATATGCAAAAGTGCACGCAATAAATTTCGACTTTAACTGTAGAGAGAAGAGGAGTTGTAGTTTTTCTTGCTTGGCTTACTTTTAGCACTTTCAGCACTGGATTTGGTCGAATTTATATTTTTGTAGTTTTAGTTGGTTGGGTTGGGCGATCAAAAACTTTCTTATTAGCATCTGAAACAAATGCAAAATAAGAAGGGAAAATACATTTTTCTTTATTATTTTTTTGGGTTTTCTTTTCTTTTAGCAGCAAATAAAAATGAATTATTTTTTGGGAAAGCACAAAGTGTAAAGTTTTTAGTTTACAAACGCGCGTTGCTTAAAGAAATTAAAATTTAAGCAGAAAGTATGAACTTTTTTCGATAAAAAAAAAACAAATTAAACTTAATTAGTATGCTATCATGAAGTAACAGCGTAAGCGATTATTAGCCTCGTAACTTATATATAAACTTTGTGGCTTCTCACACAAACGACTCAAGTCCGAAATCGATAATTTTGAGAAATTGTGGCCTTAAGATTTGAGGTAATTTATTGCATAAAAAACCATTTTGTTCAGATTAATGCCTGAATAAAACAAGCGAGAACATTAAAGCTGGTATTAGAGGCTTGTGTTATGCTAACAAAACTAACTAATAAAAATTTAGTCCTTTTAGCTAGAAAAAAATGACCTTTCATATTAAAACTTAAAAAATTTAATTCAGCAATTTAATTTCCTCAAATGAACTCTGCACTAAGTCTGTTATACGCTGGCTGTGTCTACTCAGTCTGTGGCTTTAAATACTTTGACACCTGCTTGGCTTTTAGACTCACAGTCGGTTGGAACAGCTTAAGGTTGCCACGATGCCAACATCCAGAAGTGCAACTAATTCTACGGCATAAAATCAAAATAAAAATCCCGATATGTATTGCACGCACTCAAGGATCACGCAACCATCTGGTGCTGCTGCTGCTGCTGCAAGTGCAACACGAGAGCTGCAACCATAATAAACAACAAACAGCAGCAAAACCTGAACATCGGCCATAGCAACCAACATCATGTTGCTGTCAGCCTGCTTGCATGCCTGTGTAAAGTTGTGTTGGCCTGTTTTGTTGGTCTTCTCAATGATGATGGTGTTTGAGAGTCCACTTGAATGCACGCCACTGTTGTGCCGCAGCCGTTGCTGGTATTCCTTTGTGTTGGTGTGTCCATGTGTGTTGCTGTTGTTGACACCACGTTGCTGCTGCTGCTGTTGTCTATACGCAGACAATATAAATCTTTTTATTTTTATGGCATTTTTACTGCACTTGGTATAAACCCTCCAATATAATCCTGGTTCACTCAAAATACGGTCAGCTGACGTCCTTTTTTCATGCTGCTGCTGTTGTTGTTGGCAACTAAAATGTTTTTATTTCATTATTTTTTCCCTTTTTTTTATTTTTTTTTCAGCCATCACATTGGTGGCGTATACATAATTGTTTAGCTTCAAGGGTTTGTGCTTCTACTCACTTACACAGATGCATGTGTGAGTATTAAAAATCATAGTGTAGGCGTAGAATTGGTAGTAGGCATTTAAAGATTTTTTTTTTATTTTTTTATTTTATTGTTGCAGTTGTTGCTTCTATTAATAAAAACAATGTTGACGCTCGTTTTTTGTTGTTATTACTCTCATCATGTTGTTGATTTTGTTGCTGTTGCTGCTGCTGCTGCTGCTGTTTGCGTATGTACGCCTAGCATAAAACAACACATTGTTGTTGAGGGGGGTGCAAATTTAATTTGAATTGCAACACTGATATCTGAGTAGGGATTTCAATTTTTGATGACAAAATTTTCGTGACTAAAATTGAGATTAAATCAAATGAAATTTAAGTTTAATTTCGATCAAACCCAAATCAAATTCAATCAAACTTAAATCCATTTAAGTTCAATTTCAATCAAACTCCAATAAAATTCAATAAATTTAAGTTGATTTCAAATCTTCTTATTTGAAATTGAAGTTAAAATTGAAATCAAACACATATCAGAACCAAGTAAACTATGTATGTAATATCGAATTCAAATAACGCACTCTAAGTCTCATTCCAATAAAATGTTCGCTCATATCAAATTCAAATAACCCAAATCGAATTCACGATATCCATACTAAATATAATATAAGTAAAAAATTGCTTATATGAAAATCGTTTGTAACGCTTTGGCGCAAAATATACTGAACCGATTTTAATAATTTATTTTTTAAAACAACATAAAGAAGAAGCTAAAGAAGGTTATTGCATATATATATTTTTTTTTATTTTTTAAAGTTAAATATTCTGTTTTTTTAGGATTAAGTTATTGTTATTTAATTTTGTTCTCATTTGTGCCTTTTGTATTTGGCTTCGAAGTTCAAAGACAAAACTCTCTTACTTTTTTTTGTTTATTTTGAAGTGCGAAGACAGAATGAGTTGTTAATAGAGTAATTTCTTTATAAATAAAACTACTAGTATTACAATAAATCTCAAATCAAACTCAATCAAAACTAAATAAAAATGTATATCAAGTTTAGATCCAATTGTAATATTTTCATATCAAATCCAAATTGAATTCTAATCAAACTTAAGCCAAGTTCAAATCAAATCCAAATCAAATTTAGATCAAGTTCAAATGCAACTCAAATCAAATTTCAAATTATCATCAAATTCTTTTGAATTTTTCAGAAAATTTAAATCAAATTCGAATATTAAAAATTTTGAATCAATTCAATCAAATTCAAATCATATTCAAATCAAAGTAAAACCACTGTGGTGTATTGTAACATAAAATTATTTGTATGTAATTATTTTACTAAAATTTCTGTTCAATACAGTTTGTGATAACTTCAAAAAATTACAGTAAACAAAGATTAATAACACAAAAAAAAGCTAAAGCTATTCATACTAGGTTTCATTTATTACATAATGGAATCATCAGCGACCTTTAAGCCGTTAGCGAAAAATTTCTAAGCCTGAATTTCGCATAAATTTGTTGAGAACCCAAGTAAAAGGACAAATTAATATTTTACTGACTGATTGTTCTGTACAGTATGTGATAGCACAACAAAAAATTATTCAAAACAGAAAAGATTCAAATAATTTAATTTCAAATCAAATTCTTATAATATTTAAATTAAAAAGAATCCTGTTTAATAATCATAACTAAATTCATATTAAACTCAAACCCAAATTAATATCGGTTAAAATTTAAATCAAATGCAAGTGATGTTCAACTAAAATTCCAACAGGGGTGCCAAATGTACATACATTTCTATGTATGCGTTTGCCAACTTTGTGCACACAAGGTACTCAACAAAAAGTCCTGCAGGCTTGCAAATATAAATACAAAAACAATTTAAAATTTATTTTTGTCTACTATCTCTATTTTTTTTTATTTGCCTGTGTAGTAATAGGTGTTAGTGTATGGGAATCAGTATGCGGTTGTGAATACGTGTATAGTATTAAATAGTGCATGAATTTCTATTGAAGTGTAGTTTGTGTGTGTGTGTGGGTGTGGGTGTGTGTGCTGTATTGTCTGAGGTCGCCCCTGAAGGGCATTTAGTTTTGTTTCAATGAATGGTCTGTGCTTTCCTGTTGTCATTTTATGTTTTTCTCGCTCTTAAATTTATAAATTATTGTTTTGAAAGTTTTAAGCATTTTGTTCTATTTATAAATATAAATAAACTTTACACATTGTAAGTGAGATTTATTGATTGCCCATTTAAGTTTAGAAGAATTTCGTAACAATCAAAGGTATGTAGAGCAAAGGTATGTAGTTAGGCCGCAGTAAGTTTTAAGCAGTAAACAAACTTGATGATCAAAAAAATTCAGTTAAAAGTGCATTTTATTAACAATTTAGCTATTAAGGCTGCGATGGCCAAGCCTTGTCAAATGGAGCCAAAGTTGGAGCCAGAAAAGAAAACACGAATGAAAACCAACCTTTCATTTCAATTGTAATAGTCTTTATATTTGGTTTTAATTTGACTGCAGGTTAGGAGATTTTGTGCAACGTTGCATTAACTAATGCAAATATTAACACTTGAGAGGGTGAAAAAAAAAACGCTTCACCTACACAATCAAGCACTCACCTACACAAACAAGTAAAACCATAGTCGAAAAGGAATAAAAAAATAATTTTGGCATTTAAGTTGGTGGTGAATTATACGCTGCTGTGGCTTATTTTAATAAATATCTGGCCACAAACACATACGCACAATAAACGACGCACACAAGTTCACCAATTGAAATAAAATATTCACTTGCATACATTCAACAAAAATTTCTATATTTTCTCTCAGTTTGTATGAGTGAGCGTGTACGCGTAGACATCTGTAACCATATAAATATAACGCTTTTGTATGCAAATGAAAATGAAAATTGGATTACAGGGTGATTAAATGCATTGTGCACGCGTGTAATTGACTTTTTTGCCAATTTGAATAAATAACGACGTCGTATGATGGTTGCAATGAAGCATTCGCTGCCATTTATACAAATACATATGTATGTATGCATGCTGTAGAGGAAGCAAGGGAGTGTTGTGTCAGTGGGGCAAAAGTTGAAAGAAAGTATTTATAAAAAATACATACAGACAGATGAACACACATACTTATGTATATACATACATACATAGATATGTGTGTGGTCTTACTTGTTAGTCGTCCACTCCATAGCTGTTCGCTTCAAAATTGGAGGTTATTCTTCATTTATTTATTTTTTTTTGGGTCAACAGCGTACGTGAAAAGCATTTTATATAATTTTTTTTCATTTTTCCCTCTTTTTACATACTTGTAAAATAATAAAAACGTTCAGAAAAAATTGAGGTAAACTTAATATGACTCTACATAGTATGCATGTGGATAATGAAATTTTATGTTCATTATTCTATGTATGTAGAAAATTTTCATTTTAATTTGCATGGAAATATAAAAATGTTTAGTTATGTCAATTTATTTTTATTAATAAAAACTTATTTCTGTCACTAAAATGAATTTAATTAACAATCTATGACTTTAAGAAATCTCTGCTAATGCAGCTTATTTTACCTCTTTCTGCAGAAAACATTATAAGTAAAGCTATAAATAATCCTTAAAATAATCCTTAAAACAAGGAACTTGTTTATGCACACGCATTTTATTTGCTTAACTTAAGCCTTTGTTTCATTAATTGGCTATAAATTAAATGATTTGCTTAATACTTATTGCTATAAATTGCAGCAACGACTTTAAAAGTCCTTTGAACATACAGTCAAGGCTAATAATTTATGTTTTGCTGAGCTCTTCACGGTTCGTTTATAAGGACTTAATTTTTGCTCTTAATAAAAAGTAGCACAACTCTCTTACCCACTCCTCCACTTGATCATTTTGGTCAAATTTTCGGAAAAATTTTTCATACGCGACAAACGACTAAAAATTTTTTTATATCTTAGGTCTTAGGCAAAAGTATTCGTTATAAAAAATGAAGAAAGTGGAAATTTTTTTTTGTCTTTTCATGAGGAATAACTTTACTATAGACACCAAACCTCTCACTGGACTTGAAACAAAACAAAAAAAGTCGTTCAGCGACCCGACGTTACCCTTAGTGAATTATCAGCCGATGATTCTGCAGGACATAGGTCTCATTTTGCGCATTTATAATCAAAAAGCTTGAGTGTTTTGGACATGAAAAACTGCTACTTAAGTAAAATTGTAAAATAACATCACTTGGTCATATTTTTTCATCTTTGTCTATGATAATTTTCACAATTTATAGATATAATTGTTTTGAGTTAATGTCCCTTTTTCGATCACTCTAATTGTCCAAGAGTGGTAACTGCAGTTACAAAGGAAACTTTCCAGACTTTACTTCCTGCTACTAAATCAAACGCTCTTACCAACTGTACTGTTTGAGCTAATAGCTTTTTGGCTACTATTTTTTTACTCCTATTTTTTTACTACTATTTTTTTACTCCTATTTTTTTACTCCTATTTTTTTACTCCTATTTTTTTACTCCTATTTTTTTACTAGATCATTAATACATATCTAGAGAGTTCCGACAGAAAAGTTTTTGCCGGGCTAGGATTACTGAGATCATCAATTTTTTATTTAAAATTTTAAATTTTTTTTTTAATTTTTTTAATTTTTTTTAAATTTTTTCTTATTATTATTATTTTTTTTTTTTTAAAAATTTTATAATTAAATTTTTTTTTAATAATTATTTTTTAATAATTTTTTTTTTTTTTTTTTTTAACACTACGAATCATTTTCCGGTGAAGCACACAATTATTTTTGAGAACTCTCTAGTGTTCAACGCATAAAATTTTCTTTTGATTTATTTAATAATTTATCAATTTTTATGACCTCTGCTGTTAATTCGACTTACATAAATAAATGCATTGATAACCAGCATAATTTTCTTTCTTTATTTTTTTTTTTATTTAAAAAAATGCTTACAATTTTCCATCTGAATAACTTTTAATTAAAATACGCGCATATATTTTAATGAAGCCAATGTGATGAAAAGTTGTGTCGCCAATGTTGGGCGTTTTGAGGTATAATGCTGATAGCATTTTTAAGGTTGCTGCTCTGTGTACAATTGAAATTAAGTGAATTCGATATTACAAAAGCAACCGAAATATCATATTATTGATTTTTATTGATGTTGACGCCATTTCATTGTAATGATTATCGTCTGTAGTATAGTACGTTGGTATTGCAGCTGGTGTGCTGCTGTGAAAAGATGTTATTAGTGGCAACGGAAATGAACTTAAATCACACAATTGTATGTACTTGTTATGGAACATTTCAGATAAAACTCATAGGTATATTTTACGTTAAAAGAGTACGTCATTATTTTTGAAATGTTTTTGCAAATAAACATTGAAAATTTTAAATGTTTACGCAAATAAATATTGAAAAAATATATAGAATATTTATTTTTTCTTACTCAAGTTGCAATTTTCTTTTTGTGCGCAATTAAACGTTTTGTGCAAAGACTGAATTGTTTCGTACACAAACTTTATTATTTTGTACACAAACTTAATTATCTTGAACACAAACTTTAATATTTTTGTGTACAAACTTAATTATTTCGTGCACAAAATTAATCATTTGATGCACAAACTTAATTGTTTCGTGCACATTTAAAAATATTTTTTCACATAGTACAATATTGATAACTAATGGTAACTAAATTGATCAAAATTACTATTTTTTAAATTTTTAAAGTGAAATTTTCGAATCAATATGTGTGTCATTTCTTAGATTTTATTACAAATAATGCTTTTCATTAATTTATTGTTACAAAAATTAAATGCATCATATTGCGTTTTGGCGTCATCGCTTTAATTTAAACAAATTGGTGGCAATAAATGAAACTGATACAGAAAAAATTCAAATACCATTTTGTGACGTTTGAATATAAAAGTTTTAGATTGTAAACATGTGTTGTTTGCGTGCATGTTTACAAACGTCATGTTGCTGACGTATGTACGTCAAAGAGACACCACAAAATCGAAATGTCAATCTTCATAGAGACAAAATATGTAGAACAAAATTTTGAAATCTGCAGTAAAAGTAATCTAAATTAATTATTGAGTTACCAGTTTGAACGCAATGATGCATCATAAGACATTTACCCTATTTGTTTTGTAAGTGTATGTCGATTTATTCTAATAATATAGGCACTTTCTCGTAAAAGAAACGTCTTCTGGCACACACACAAATATTTTTCTTACCATTTGAACAGAAAAATTTCAGAATTACGTACTGTATGTAATTGTGGTTAATCTTTTTTTGAATTTTAAATCAAGCGCTGCCTGGAAATCTTGCGACAAAATCATTGATAAATTATCTATAAAATTTTAGCTTGATAGCTCAATGTTGACTCGTGCCCCAAAGAGGTTAAGTGTTATTAAAGATTTTGTTGGAAAAAATGAAAATTACATTAGAAGTCATATAACTCAGCTATAAGATCACTAAAAATTTTCGAATAAAAAGATCACGCAGACAATATATGGGGCCTTCAAAAATTGTTTTAGATATGTCAATACTTACTTACTAAATAAAAAGTATGTACTTGGAATTGTTACATAAAAGAAAAGAAATTTATTTAATCATCAAAAATCATTTTGTCGACTTCAACGTAGGCCACATCATCAAGCTAAATATTCAAGTTTAAATATTTCAATCAGAAAGCATTCCTAGTACTGGGCCTTGAATTTCACAAAAAAAAAATATTTTTGAACCACTCTACGCACATGTGACTCATATAAGACACAAGAAAAACAAAAAAAATGCTATAATAATAATAATAGCAACAACAAAAGTCGATCACCAAGGCAATATAATTTACAATGCGTAATTACGCTTCATTGCGCTTTACTTGCGGAGATCTTATCGCATCGCATCTCATCTCATCTCATCCCATCCCATCCACAAGTACAGTGGGCTCATTCAAATGCATCCCATCATCACTGAAGAGACGAGACACACTGACTCTTTTCTAATCTAATAAAAATTACATTTATTACATTATTTTATTTATTAAATTCTATGTTTGTAGCATTGTAAATAGCATTGCATTGTATACATAAAATTTGCATATATTCAAGTAGCGCAGTACCAGTCAAATGCATGACAGTTAAAGCAAATTACAACAATTTATAACAGCAGCAGTAATTTTAAATATCTAATAAAAAATTGCTCATATTGTTGCAATGGCTTAAGTAGGCGTACATAGTCATATGCTCTGGATACCATGTTTACTAGCAGTCACATAAATAGTGCACTCAAATTTCAACGGCACCTATTGAAAAATATCCAATTGACATTTTAATTGCTGCTTGATGTTAAATAGTGGGCGTTGCTGTGAATTGATACAATTGAATAGCCAATTTTGTAAAGGTTTTTGGCATAGATTTTTATTTATTTTTTTTTTGATAAATCAACTTGAGCTATGTTTCGGCATTGTTTGTAAATATAGGCTTTATAAGCTACGCAACAATTTCGAATAGTGTAGATCTTAGTGATATGCCTTGAAGACACTTCCGCTACTCCAACACCCATTTATATACTTTAAAACGTATTTGGAAATTATATCGGCAGTGCTGAAGGAGTCATTTGGACTATACATAGATTATTAAAAAACTAGCCTTGTACTCGTAGAGTAAATAATCTGCACAGCTGTCTGAACTGATTTTAATATAGTTTTCTAATTCGAATTAATGTAAACAACACAGCGATAAAATCATGTACCCGAAATGTTCACCGGTTCCTTATTTATTATGCTATATCTTTAAATAAGTTTATCTTGAAATATTTTTAAATAATGCCTTAAAGCTGCGATGGGCACGTAGTCGCACTTTCTGCCCTCATGGCCCGACCCGTTATTCGACGCACAAGTAATCATAATACAATACGCAGAATTTCAAAGCTATCGACGCACAGCGTTGACTTGAATTGAAATGAAAACAAAAACAACACACAAAGGCATTAGCGACGGTGTCGCATTGTGTCCCGACAAATGTAACAATTGTTTTTGTTTTAGTGCAATTTGTTTTTTTTTTTATGTTATTGGCGAATTTGAAAATGAAAGCAACACAGCTTTAAAATTTTGTTTTTTGTTGTTTGATTTTGTTGTTGCGCCCTTTTGCTAGATTTCCATGCCCACCGCTGCCTTAAGGCATGCTATGTGTTGCTGAAACAATATCAGCGACTTATAAATAAATACGCTAAAATAAAGCCGTCAAAGTTTTAACACGCTAGCACATACACATCTATGAAATAAAAGTCAAACACAAAGAAAGCACAGCACACATAAGTATGTATGTATGCTTGCAAGTCGTTCTGTTGTTTTGATGTTGACATAAAAGTGCAAGGATTTACATACGCAAGCTAACCAACAGCAGCAACAAAAGTCACAACAAATAGCAGCAATGCAGAATGAAAGAAATCAAAATTACAAAAACAACAAATAAAAAAAATCACTGACGACGCTAAAAAATTTAAAGTAAAAATAAGAAAAAACCAGAGAATCACATAAAACAAAGCGAAATAGAAATCTAGTGGCAAGCATATGAATATTTTAGGGTGTCAGTTATTTCCAAAATTTTTATTTAATCAATGAGCTCGATATACATCACTTACAAAATGAAAATTTTATTGTTAAAAGTTTTTAACGCTAAAAGATTTCGTTTGTATTTTAACAAAAATATAGATATATCTCTATTTAACAAATTTATTGAAATGACGGGACACCCTAATAACATATATAATTGTATGTTGTATGCAGTAGCGCTTTTTTTTCAACTCTATTTTTAGTGGCGAACGCAACTGGGTCAAAAAGCTAGAAAAAACATTTTTAGAGACCAACCACATTCCATCTTCCTTTACCGTAGCATGCCTAACCATGCTAAATATTTTAATAGAAAAATGGCATATGTACGGTACACATGCGTGCCAAGCACAAAAAATATGTTGTGCGAAATGTTGTAAGTTGCCAAGCGTTGCACCTTATGCTTTTCAATTTTCTTCTTTTGCATTTTGTTCTGCTCTGTTTTTACAACTCACACATACATACGTACACACTTCACACTTAACTTTAACTGCGTGTGTTATTTCATTGCATATTTTAAGGCGGCAGCGTTACCTAATCTGCTTAGTTCTGTTTCTGTAGTCTTTGTTTGGTTGTGTAAAAACAGCTGAATTTCTGTAATTTAAATGAGATTTTGTCGCTGTGTAGGTGTAGGTGCTCGCTCCATGCCGTCTGCCTAACAGTGTGCAGCGCTTGCTTAAATCGAGGCTAAATAGTAACAGCAGCAACTAAGTACCTTCGTTGCTTTTTACTCGAGATTTTGCTTCTTTTGGGGGGTCCTGTTGTTTGTTTTATATGTACATACATACATATGTATGTAGGTGTTTTTGCTTTCTTTTTATTTTCTTTTGCATTAGCGTTGCATACTTTTAGATGGTTTTCAGTGCTCGAAAGTGTGGCAAAGTTTTAATTGCATATTTTTTTTTGGCGTTGAAGTTGAAATCACATTCTTGGATTAAATGCAAACTAATGTTTGCAAATTTGTATGAACTGTTAAAATAAATAAATTGTGTGTTGAAATTCGAAACAGAATTTCAACAAGAAAAGCAGCACTTTTACTCTTAACAAACAAAACATTAGATTTAAATGAAAAATATAACTTTAAATTTAATTAATTTTGCAATATTTTGCATTTTGCATTTACAGCAATGCGAAGTTACGAAAAAAGAGCTTTTATAATTGCGTTTGAGTCTAGAACTTAGATATTTAATTTTGTAGCTAAAAGATGAAAAAAACAGTCGGAAAATTTTGAGTACTGATGCTCTGGTAGAATTACAACGAACCAAAATATATTTTTTTCAATTATAGCTTCTTAAGTAATATTGCTATATTTAAGAATTGCTCATACGTCATGAACAACAAAATAAATCAAACATATTTTTACTTGGACGTTAGATAAGACATAATGCCTTCCTCCGATTTAAACTTGTTGAAATACTTTACAAAAATTGTGAATTTCATAAATGGCTGCGTACCCTGTATACATTTTTTTTACCTACATATTGCAAGAGCACGGTTGAACATATTTCTAATGCTGAAATTTCACATTAAAAAAATTCATGAATTTAGTGTTTTTTTCCTTTTTAAAGACTTAACTCTTTCAATTTAAATTTTACAAAACTGCAAATTTATTTAAATCCTTTATCAATTCATTACAATTTATTTGCATTTGATTTCTGCACAATCAATTTTCTTAAAACCTAAAAACAAACCAGCAAATTAAGGCAAAGCCTCTGACTGGATGTGTGTGTGTGAAAACCTAAGGCATCTACTTTTCAACCTAATCGCGTGTGCGCCAATTGGGCTTAACTGTTCAATTCGAACACACAAACATTTTGACATACTTACGAGTATGTATATGCAACAGACAGACGGACAGCCACACAAAGACATATGCTATGCAAAAACTAGGGTATCGAAAGTAGAATTAAAATCCACATAAAAAGCAGAGTCTCGAACGAAAAAACAAAAAAAAAAAAAGTATTTAAAGAGATTTGCAAACATTTTCAGTTGCCTTTTTATTTAGGTTGGATAAAATACGAATGAGTAGTGAGGAGGGAAACAATTGTTTGAGGTCGTCGGGCTTGGCATTTTATTTTTGTGGTGTGGATTTTTTCTCCATCTCCATCTCTATATCTTTTTTTTTTTTCATCTTCTGCAGCATTTTTGCTTTTCAGTTTAGTTTCAATGCGTATATCTTTCAATTGACTCAGATTTCAAAACTCAAACCGCACACATCTAAGGATTTAGAATTCAAATAAAAGTATTTTTCTTTTTTCTTTTTGTCTTACGAACTGCTGCTTGCCGCGCGCTATATGTTCTGCACTTTTGTGTTTTTTTTAGATATGCTATCAACAGCTTAGAACAAATAAACCAAACCAAACCCAACCTCACTACTTAAGTAGACAGCTAACCAGCCAGCCAGCCAGGCAGCGCCTACTATGCATTCATTCAACATGTGTGGCATACGTGCTCCCACCCTGTTTGTAAAGGCTGCTGCTGCTGTTGCCTTTTCTTCTAAGCGCTCACTCAGTGATGATTCCTAAGCGGATTTGTTGCTACTACCATTGAAGCTACTGCGTTTGCCTTTTTTTTTTTTGACAACTGACTGTTGCTACATTTTTTTTTAGCTTTGCCTCATCCAGCTTTTTTTTTTTTAGGGTGGGTCGCTTTTTTTTTTTTGGTTTTGGCTTTTATAAGCTTTTAGTGATTTTATTTTTGTTCTATTCATTTTACTTTTTTATTGGGTGTATATTATTGAAATTAAAATTTCATAATTATATTATGTGAAAACTGTGGTCCTTTTTTGCTCTTTTGAACTTAATTCTTTGTATAGAGAAAATTACTTAAATTCTTCTCTTTTTCAGTTGTTCTTGAGTTCAATTAATTTATTTAGTGCTTCGACTTTTTTGCTTTATTTTTTTACTGCAGCATTTAAAATGAATTTTTTTTCCATTCTTCCTGTGCTTGAAAGACGTTTCATTTAAGATGTGCAAAATTCAATTTATTATAAATGACTGACGGTCTCTTGATTCCTATTTCTTTTTTACACTTCACATGGTAGTAAAACTCGGTAGGCACGCTGAAAGGTTGCTCTGACAGCCTTTTTTTTTTCAAGCTGTGTCAAATGTAGGCACATCTAAAATTTAACTTTGATTTTTTTATTCCTGCACAATTTTCATATTTTGACAGCTTTCAGTTCTTTGTCACCTTTACGTTGTGTTATTTGACATATGCTTTTAATATTAATTTTGAATCAATCTGAATATCACTGTTGAGGCGACATTTTCAAATTTATAGCAATTTGAAAGGGATGTCTCTGTTTCAAAATTGCTTTTAAATTCAAATGCTTTTAATTTTCTCCATTAATAAATTTGCATTATTTTTCAATATTTTTATTATAATTCTTTACAATTTAATTAATGAAAATATTAAAAGCTTCAAATTTTAATCACCTTTTTTTTCTCTCATTTCAGGTAAGCTTCATATCTGCGTATTAAAAGCTGGTAAATCTCTATGCCATCAACAATAGCATGTGGCTGAAATTCATAATTCGCACACATGTGTTAAGTATTAAATATTTTATTAAATAAATAAATATTTAATAAGAAATTGTCTGCGCAAGTTTCTTCTACCTATCCGTCTGAAAGTTTGTGTAGCTTCTGAGCAAATTTTATATGCCAAAGTGAGTCTACCCTAAGCTCATGTCTTTTTGTGTCTCTCAAAGCTCTTGACGCATTTAACTGAAATTCCCAAACAAAAACATAATACAAAATTTAAATCAAGAGCAACGCTAAAAATATCAAGGGACCAAAAGTCGTCTGTCATGTCTACGAAGGAGAGGAAAACCATTTACCCACTTTACTAAACACCAGCAATTCAGAGCGTAGAACGCATCCTTCGTTGTAATAACAAGAAATATGAATGTTTTAACATAAATATTTTTTGCTGTTGTTGTTGTTGTAATATAAAATTACAGTGTTCTGCATTTTGTTTTTGTTTTTGTTTTTTACGTTATAAAAAAATTACTTAACTCAGTCATGTATGACAGGCTAAATTACGAAACAAAAATGCCATTAAAAGTAAAACAACAACAAAAGCAGGACTTTTTACTTGGAATTTTTCTGCTGACAAGCAGGGATTTTAATTTAACGCCTTCTCTGCCGCACCTCTAAAAACAGTAATGGCCTTGTTCGTGGGGGGGTTTCATTTTTTTTTTTTTTTTTTGAAGAGGAGCAGCCAGTCAACGAACGAACGAGCGATGTTGTTGTTGATAATGATGATGATGGCTTTGTTTGGCCTCTATTTGTAACAGTCCCATGCTAAGTTAGGGGCCCCACTCAGGCAAACTATGTGATGTAGACGAAAAATTACCAACTGTTTGTATGTCGTTTGTCTGTCAGTCAGTCATTTTCTACTTAATAAATATGGCGTGTGTCTGGCGTGAAGCTCCTGAGAAGTAATGAGCACAGAAAATTATTACTCTTTGACGTTTTCTTAAGAAATATTTTAAACCTTATGAGAAATACTTCAAATAAGTTATAAAATGAGATATTTTTAAAGCAAGATTTAATAGAAAAAATCACAAGTATTACTAAAGGTTTATTAATGGAACTGCAATTTTATTTAAGAGCAATTGAAAGTCAAGAAAAATTACACAGACATATGGGTACAATCCAACATCTGTGCAGAGATATGCTTCTATTATTTTGTACACCATGATATATGAGTAACGACTAGTAAAAAAGATATGCATTTTTAACCAAATTTTTAATTGCTTTACATCTCCACAAGAAGTGAACTTATGTGAAGATTATAATCAAATCATTATAAAAATTCATCCCGCAAATACTTTGGTGTTGTCTCAAATAATTTTTTCAGTATGTTTACTAAATAAAAATTAAGAAAAAATTTATCAATAAATAATATATATGGGGCATAATTTGCCAAACATCTTAGGTCAAGAAAAAAGCTGTTTGATAGAGCTGAAAATTGGGCTGATTGTTGTCCCATTAGGTGGTAATTCGCACAACGAAAATTTATGAAAAAAAAATATATATAATGACGTCATATCATAAGTTTAGAAAAGGGTCTTATTAGACCCCACGGTCTGATAGGGTTAAGGTTTTATTTTTGTGAGTGTAAATATAGTATACTATATTATATTCCAGTCAAAAAGAAAATTTTGTTATTTTATCCTTCACCAGTTTAGGCAAAATGATCTTAACCCAAACATTCGGAAAATTTCCGAATAATTCGGGAACTTTTCCCAAAAATTCAGAAAATTTTCCCATAGTGCAGCGGCGCAGAGTTATGCTGAAATTTATTTCTTCATCATGACATGTTCATAAGTTTGTTCAAAATAAAATTTGTTAGAAAATATATATTTATTAAAATTTACGACAATTTAACAAAGAAAACTGCGGTCAGTAAGTGTAATTGTAGTGCATCGGAAAGTCCATCGCGTATATAAGTATACAAATCATGTCCAAAATAGGATCAAAAGCATGATCAGTTTGTTTTCTTAGTGATAACGTTTAAATAAAATTTAATTATTAAAACGCATGCGTTAAACGTTAAAATTTTGAGAATAAAACTCTGTGCAGCTGGAGTTTTTCTTATAGGGGTCTAATGTAAGCAACTCAAATTTATGCCTAAATGATTGAGCGGATGAGAAAATTATATTGAAGTCATCTTAAACATCAGGCAACTAACATTTTGAAATTCCCATTAAATTTAAAGAATTTTTCAGTCTTTTATTTTTCAAAGCAAAAAATTAATAAATTTTCTTTTTGAGTTAATTATCTTGTGTTTTCTTCTTCCTTTTGATATATAAACAAAAATTTATTAATCTAATAACAATGGCCATTAATGAAAATGCTAAAATATTAAGTTGCATATAATACCCAATAAAAGATAAAAACACATGAAGACTCCATATCACATCGCTGCAAAGTTATGCTTAGTCTTATTTGTTTATCAAGACGTATACGTAACATTTATAGAATAAATATGCAATGTTAAGCTTGATATGAACTGAAAATCGCAATTTGCTTAAAACTTAATTTTTTTTTTGAAGTAAGGATTACCAGAATTCCATACAGACGTCGTTAACTGAATTCTTAAAAAAATTTTACAGTAAATTTACTGGGGCGCATTAATTTTAATCAACATCAGACTTGGTTTTGTTCACCATAACGTATGAGTTAACATTTAATTATTAGAACAATGCGATCAAATTTCAATGCAAAATACGTAATTACTTGAATTTTGCTCAGAGGGGTACTATAAAACCTTTCAAAATTTATCAATGAATGAGTGAACGTTAGGAATGTAATCAAGTCATCTTAAAGATACTTTACTTGTGTCTGTCTGCCTGTTTGTCAGCTCATCGCTAAAAGTGTTGTCATGTTTTGTTATGCCTTATTTAATTTAACACAAGTAGTAGAAAGTACATAGTCGTCTCATCTATGTAGTGTCACAGCCTCTTGAGTTTTTGCTTGTGCTTTTTTGTTTTCATGTCGGACAGCAATCAGGCCATCAAACCATCATCACAGTAGTGGTAGTCAGCCAGGCAGGTTGGCTGGCTAGCAGGCGTCACACATCATGTGACCATAAAGTTCACTCGTCGTTGACTCGTTAAAAGAAAAGTGTTGCATATCAAATAATAAAGAAAGTTTTTATCCCCCTAAGCGCCTACAAACAAAGTTTTTACCTTCATCCTTTTCCGGGCTACTTTTATAGCACTTTTGCGTGTTGTGTCTACTTGGCAGGCTGACTGGTTTGCTTGACTGTTATTGTGTAACCTTAGGCAATTTTGCTTTTGGCTGCTGTTGTTGTTGTTGCTGTTGTTTTTGTTTTGAGGCTGTGCGCCTCAGCCTTTGAATTTTGCCTCTTATTAATGGGAAAAATTTATGTTGAAAATCATCATCATCAACAGGAACAGTAAGCAGCAAATGTCGGATTTGTTGTGTTTTGCTATTGCTGTCTTTTGATGGGGTTAATTTGTGGTTAATAAGAGGTTAGCTTGGTCAGGCTTGAGTTGAGTTGATGTTGTTGTTTATTTGCTGGCTTAAATTTTTTGTTTTTTTTTTGTCATTTATTGCAAGAAAAGTGCTTGGTTATTGCTCAGCAAAACCTAATGAGTTGTAATAAATTATTGAGGGTTTATTTGTTGAAAAATAATATTTTCGTGGTAATTAATGAGTATTCGTTGATTTACTTTGTTTTAAGTAGTTGAATTGCTAAATGGAATCATCAGTGACCTTAGTGTTTATATGTACAAATAAAGTCTTTGTTTTTGTTACTCGTTTGATAGTACACTTTCCAGAAAAGCGCTTCCTTGCAAGCTTTCTTAGCGAGTCAAAACGAAGTAGCAAGTGCAACTCATTTAATACCGAAAGGTGATTTCCTTGTGGCATATCGGAGCAGAAAATAATGTATAAATATTTTACTGAGCTGTAACAAAATAATGTAATATCAAAGGAGTTACAAAAACAAAAACACACAACTGAAAAAGAATTTGGCTTTGCTTTGTTTCACTTTTTGTTTCGGTTCTCAACAAATCTATGCAAAAAGGAAAACAAATTAGAAATTCTCACTCATCGGTTCAAAGTTCACTGATGATTCCATTAAGCAATGGATGAAACTAGTGTTGTTTTGGCTTTATGCAATTTTTTTTTGGTGTCATCACCAATTCCTTCGACTTTGCTTAATTTCAACTTTTTCGAATAAATTTGTAATAAAAACGGTTTAATAAATCCCATAAAATAGAACTTTTTTATGAATAATATGATGTGATATAATAAAGCTAAAAAGGACGTAACGTAACATATACCCATTTACGTATATTGTTTACTTTTTTTTTTGTTAATGTTAATATTATACCTTCCAAAAAATATGAAAAAGGGAGAGAGCAACACAAAAATTAAGCAAAATTTTAAGTAGGGATTGATTCTTTCTTTCATTTTACTTTATCTACTACTAATTTTCTTTTTTTTCTTTCCGTTCCTGATAAAAATAATTCATGCTGTGCAATAAGGGTGGATTATAATAGAGATGCTGATGATAATCATGTTTATGAGCATATCATTATCTTCGTGATGTTTGTTCTAGATTTTTTTTTATGACTTTTATATCTATTATGCTTATTGTTGAATTTACTGTTACATAAATAAGTGCTGTTGACAAAACTAGAGCATAATGTTTATATGTAGGTTATAGAAATTTCTGTTTATTTTTGTTTTTTCATTTGCTGTTGAGATTTTTTTTTTTGTTGCTGCTAGTGAATTACCCTTTGATTTATACGAAAATTAAGGTACTTTGTGCTGCTATAAGAGCTTAATAAACTTTTAGAATTAAAAAACTGAAATAGATTAGTGTAAGTTTTGTTTAAAAAAATATAAAGTTCTGTGAAAAATTTTATTTCAATGTCACAAACATACGCATAAAATTAAATTTTTAATATTAACTTTTTTTTTTTTGCCGGATCAAACTCAGTACTCAGTGTTGTAAGTCTTCTATTTGCCAAAAGTGTTCGATGGAAATAAATTTCAGAAAATCGCTTTTTAAACATTTATGGTATGTTCAAAAACTTTGTAGACCTAACTGAAATCTTTTTAATTCCCCATTTTCGCAGTTGATTTATGAAAAATTAAATGTTTAAGGTTATATCTTTCTCTTGAAAGACCTCAACATTATAAACCTATTTAAAGCCTAATTCTGGAAATCATAAATCCCAGCAATATAGAAACAATGTCTTATAAAGAAAAGGGGTAATACCCGAAACGTACAACGGGAAACTTTTTGATTGAATTCAGCGTTAAGCAATTAAATTGTTCAATATATGAAGAGAAATGTATACCATTGAATTTAACTATAGTAAAAACTTCAGTCCATTGAAATAGTCGTCTAAAGCTATTAAAATCCTGATTTTAATGGACTATTTTAAATGGACTATTATAAAAAAACGTTTGGACTTGGCGGGTTTTGAAACAAAAGATGTGGACTTGGCGGGTTTTGAAATTGAAAACGTGAACTTGGCTTTTAAATTTAGAATATGTAGGCATGTAGACAACAATTTTTTCCGTACCCTCCTACAATATCTCACATATTCATTTTTTGGACTTGGCGGGTTTCGAAACTCAGCTCTACATATATGTATGTAATCAAATATCTTCGGTTGTACGTCACAATGCTTCACAGGATTTGGGACTAGCTTCCTTTCATCATTATTCCCAGAAAACTAAAATCTATGGCTTGTATTTAGAAATTAGGACGCAACGTTACTTTACTACTACTTCTTCCTCAACCAAATGTCTAACAATAAATTTCTTTTCACTTTTCTTTTCTTTTCGCTTCATTTAAAATTGTAGCGAAAGTTGTAAGCACTTAAAATATAGCATAAAATAAGCCCGCTTTCCAAGAGCACGTACTCATAAAAACCTCACTAAAATTATAAACACGAAGAGTACGCATGCAAAGAGTACGCACGTAACATTACGCACAAAAGGAGTACGCATACAAAGTATACGGCACACAAAGAATACGCACACAATGAATACGCAAAAAAAGAGTACACACATTAAGAGTATGTTCACTAAGAGTACGCACACAAGGCGTATGCACGCAAAAATTACACTCCAATAAAGTTACCAATCAACCACGTAAGAACTCGAATAGTACGTACACAAGGCGTACGCATCCAAAAAATATGCAACACAAACTGCGCTGTCAAGGACTACGTACTTTTAGATTACGTATCAAAAGTATTCGCATTAGAAGAAAATACACCCAAACAATTCGCACTCGAAAGAGAACACCTAAAAGTGTGCACCAATAAAATCTTCACAAACTGATTTTTGTTTTTGTAAATAAAAATTTTAAAATGCCGCAATGAAAAAAATTTGTAAGGAGCACATTAAAATTAAGATTTAAAAACCAAGATTGCCAGTTTGATTTGACAGTTTAAGACAAGAAGAAAAAAAAGTATTATGTTAATTTTTTGCAATTAACGTCCTTCCGGCTCAAACACGCACAATAAAAAGTTTTGTGTAAAAAAATTGCTGTTGTATATCGCTAAAAAAAGCAGCAACCTTCATTAACATATGGCGTAAAGGGTCTTATGTGTACAATAATAAAAGCACACACGCACGCAACTCATGTACATGTGTATGTATATATGTACGCACATTAAAAAACTCACGCACACTTAAGCATGTGGTGATTGTGTCAGACGCACATGTCATAATCTGTCATGTTTATTAAACCTCAAGAAAGCGTCAAAGTAAAATCTAACATACATACATACGAGGAAAGGAAGTCATGAATGATATACCGAGGCCAAAAGTTTAAACGTTAAATATTGCAGCATTTTAGGGGTTCAAAATATAGAATTAAATTTCTGAGCGACAAAAAACAAAAACAGAATTCACTTGACTAAAAAAAAATGTTTTTTATTAAAATGAAATGAAAATTTTAAATCACATGATATTCCATATATGCGGATTTAAAAACACCTCCCTTTACGTCCTCTCCTAGAGAGTAATAATAAATATGCTTCAAGAAATTTGTGCTTTGGTCTCTCTTATTGAATAGTGGGAGTGTTGGCAAAATGTGGGTTAATTGAGGGTAGTTTTTGCTAACATTTGTTGGTTATATCTACTTTTGTATAACGGCGGGCCCAAGGTTCATTGTAATTGTGTTTTGTTTGTGGGCGTTATTGGGCGTTGGTGGTAACCCCTTAAGTATAAAGTTTAAAATGTTGGATAAAATTAAAAATTTATATTGTGATTTTTCTTCCCCTTCTTCATCTGTGTGTATTATGAATATTAATGAATTTTACATGCTAATAAAATGTTTCTTTTTGTATTCAACATTAAAATACAATTTTATAGAAATTAATTAAAATGTTTTTCTTGCATTAATTATGCATGAAACAGATTTTGTTATAATTAATTGAAAATTTAATGTTTTGTAAATGAGAGGTGTTTGTTTTTAAATCATACAAAAAACGATTAGGCTCATATTGAATGCTAAATTTACTCTGTTGATAGCTATTAAAGTATTTTGACAGTAAAGAAATCATAGTTTTTCGCGGTTCAAACTTACATATTCTCTAATATTGTATGTTTTAGAATTTATACATTTTTATGTAGATCGTGTTAGGACTAAATAAATTCCCTTTAATTAAAGAACAAACCTAAGATGCAATTTCATCGTTTTTGATATAAAATATACTTTACCAATTTAAGGAATTTTGCTATCTTTCCTCCAAAAATCAATTATAGATTTTTTCATAAACTTAATCAAATAATTAAATAACATAATAATTTTAATAATAAAATACGCATTACTTGATAAACCACAAAGTTTCTTCAATATAAAAATTTTGTCAAAAAGCAGAATTTTGTTTTATCTCTTCAAGATGGATTTTGTCGCTTCACTTGACCGAGCGACCTCCTGTAGCTTAATTTTATTGCTTGTTTCTTTTTGACGAACCTTTCCTTTTATGTATGTTTTATCTTAAGTAAGGAAACTGCTTTTGATTAGATAATTGCTAAGCACTGATGATGTTGCAGATGATTTTTGCTTCATTTCATTTTACGTTGTTTCGCTTTTTTTTCTAAAACTTTTCTGCGGCAAAGTTAAAAAGTTTGCTCTTATTCTCTTTATCGCTATATAAAAACTTAAAAAGCTTTTAGTTCTTTTACATGCTGGGAAAATTTTTTTTTCTTGATGATTAACTGTTTTGTTCAAAATTAAATAATAAATATGTAGACATCTTGGCCTTCATGTAGCGAAATATAAAGCAGCTCCGACTTTGCGGGCCATGTATTTGTATTCTCCGGACACTAAATAATAATTGTGCATTGTCAGATTTGGTTGACAATTTTATCAATCTTGATTTTGCTTGAAGCGTACCGTGTTAGTTCATATGTTTTCTGAGGATAAAGCAGTATAAATTTAAAGCACAAAAATTGAAAAAGAAAAAGAATAAAAGAAAAAATTAAATAAATTAAATAAAAAAAAATATAAAAGAAATAAAAAAAAGAAAAAAAAACAAAGAAAAATAAAATAAAAAAATAGAAAAAAAATTAAAATAGAAAAATTGGTAGTTATTGTTCGAATAAGATAAAATTTAAAAATTAAGCCATATCTTTCTAAAAAATTAAAGGAAAAAAAAATTTTTTTTTATACCACCCGCATTTTTTTTTTTAAAATTTTGTTTTAGAAGTCGGCACAGAGGCACAATCTTATTTTTGAGACAAATGTTTTCATTCGTCTTTTTCCACGTTAATTCTTAAATTTAATCTATTTTAAATTTATACCTTATCATTATTTGTTTTTTTTTCTTACGCTGAACCCAAGTCGAGCAACCATTTTGTTATATATTTAAAAATGGGGACAATTACATTGTACGCACATTTAGCTTTTTCGCTGATTGTACTTCTGTGGGTTTTGAATGTTTTGTTTGCTTGAATTTGTCAGCGAAAAAGCAATATGTGCGAACAATGTTTTTATATATTTCCCTTGATAAAAAGTTATTACGAAAATAACGGTAAAACAAAAGTATGCAAAATGCAATTACGATTTGCAGAAAGTAATTTGGAATGTTGCTTTTGTTATTTGCTTTGAAAATAGTAGGGTATAGTGGCTTGGCAATGATGAAAAAAGAAAAAATTTACATTTCGTTTTTGGAAAAAAAAAAAATCTCCTGACCTCAAATGTCTAAAATTTTAAGCGTAAAAACATCTGGGGTTTTTGAGAAAGTCAGCCTTGTTTTTTTATTTCATAAAAAGCGCGATAACTTCGCCAATTTTCAAAATTTCTGACAGAGAATCAAAAGTCCTATTAGAAGCAAAAGACAAAAATTAATTATTTTGATTTGGATGAAAAAGCGACTATTTTGAAAAAATTTTCAAGTTTTGATACTGAAACTTTAAATGGGCATAACTTCATAAAAATTGTTTTTCAATAAAATCGGTGGAATATGTGTCCCCTTATATCCTCTGAAAAACAACATATATAACACGGTCCGACAAAAGCTTGTACACATAAGAAATTTCAATATATTCTGAAAATAAATTCTAAAAAAAAATATACGTGTCTCGTGGTTTTTCTCCAGCACGTCAAGTTTTTTTAAGCGATGCCACACCCCCCCCCCCCCCATGTGAATAAAAATTTAAATTCATCATATCTTACCAACTATTTCACGAAAGTAAACAAAACTTGGTATATATGTATAAAAGGTAGAGCCAAAAGTAAGATTTAATAAAAGATGGGCGGTGCCTCGCCTCCAATATTAGAAAAAAATCAAATTTTTTATATCTCAGCAAATGGTTGACACAGTTCGATAAGAATTAGTACATATGTTGTTTATAGTTTGTAGAAGGTTCTAAGCTTTGTAAGGTTTGGATAAAGTGGGCAATGCCACGCCCTTCCATATAAGAGAAGAATTAAATTTATTATATCTCATAAACTATTTGGCGCATATATATAAAACATTGTACGCATCTACAAAAGAGATGCAAAAGTAAGATTTAATGAAAAAATGGGTAGTGCCACAACTCCAAAATGAGCAAATACCAACATGTTTTATATCTTAGCAGCTATTTGATACAAATCTCATGAAGTATGGTTTGTATTTCAAACATAGAATAATGTTCCGTAGACACACACATTTTGCAGACTCATTAGCATGTGCTGTCACATTTTACGTGCCAATATCACCAATATTATCACTTCAACGCTGAATCTGAATTTTTTCCCTCCTCCATAAACCACAAAAAGTTTTGCATAATTTAAACGCTCCTCATCACAATTTCCAAGCAGATTATTATGAAAATTTCATTTGTGTTGGTAACGCATATAAAATATTTACACCAAGCGTCAACAGCATTTCGACGTCATTAAAACACTCATACTAGACCACACACACACACATAAATTTTATCACTAAAGTTGCCTTGGCCAAGGCAAGCAACGCCCTCTGGTTGTCAAAAAAAAAATAGAAAAAGTAAACTTAACTATGGCATCAAAAAAAGGAAGTCAGCCAAGCCAACAACACAGCTTTATTGTGGCGCATAAATGTCGAAAACATAAACAAATTATTTTAATAAGATTTCATATTATAACTTTTATATAGTATATTTTGTTTTTCGTCATTTTTGCGCGATTTTTTTTTTTGTCAGAAATTTATTTTGCTACAAAAACAAAAGCTTGAGTCAGAAAACCAATTTGTTTTTTTCTTATTTTGAAAAATTTCAATCTCTTCACTCTTACCGCAAATGAAAATGAAGGACGTCGACAAGCTCAGGTATTTTATAATTTTAAGTTTCTTTTTTTTTAATAAAATAAACTAAAAATGAACACAAATGAACCGCGGCGCACACAGAAATTTCTGAGTAAATTATGCAGGAAATGTTGTTGTTGTTGTTGTTTTTGACCAACACTGCAAACGCCCACCACAATTTTTACTTTTTAACCAACATCACTTTATTTTACCAAATAAATATATATCTTTTTTTGATCTACTCTACTGTTGGTCTTTGATCTTTTTTTTTGCTTTGTTGTTTTGTTAGCGATTTCTGCTTATTTGTGATTTTTCGCTTTTTTGTTTTTGTTTTTCTTTTTGTTTTCTCTCCTTTCGCTTTATGCAAATTTTTGTTTATTTTGTTTTCTGTGTTTTACACGAAACTTTGCACACAGCAAAGCACAAACAAATGGGGCGGACATGTTGTCCGACAGTAGAGGGATAATAAGAAAATTCAAAAAGGATATCACATAATACGGGCTCATATAGTGTTTGTTGTTGTTGTTTCGCTCTGTGTTTCCTGTTGTCGTGTTTATATTCAAATCATTGTGCATAAAAATTAGTAAAAAACAGTCTAATAAGCAGTATTACACAAAAAGCCGGTCCTGCATAAAATAAAAATAAATTAAAAAATAAAAAAACAGAAACATTGAAAAGGACACAGGAATGCTCATTGCCCTCAGGGATCTGTCAACAGAAACAAAAAATTAGTTTGTTGCTCTCCTGTGTGTTGCTACTGCTCTGCATATGTCTTTGATTTTTAAATTAAACATTTGTTAAGGGGGAAAATGTTTTATTTGACATTTGCAACAACAGAAAAAAAAAAAACTAAAATAAACAGGCATTGGTTTTAGAAAGTTTAATTTGATTCGGAATCTTTTTGTTTATTCAACTTTATTTCGTTTTCTAAATCATTAGTTTTGTTCTTGTAGAAAAATGGGCTTGAAAGTTTTACATTAATTTTCTGTTGAGGTAAAAATGTTCCATCTTTATAACTATATATTAATTTTTTTTTGCTTTCAGTACTTTTTAAGTCTAAAAACAATATATTAAAAATCTCTCAAAAATAACAACAAATTCTGGCCTAATGCCAAAAAAAAAAAAAACTCAAAATATTTATTCGAAAAAAGTTTCAGCGATTTTGATTAAAGTTGATGGGTATCAAAGGGCTGATCCAGCCATGACCTTAACTATGACTTTGACCTACATATTCAAGGTTATTTGAAGGTCAACTTAAGTTTTTCAAATCGAAACTCCTATTTTTGACCTCGGATTGCGGAAGAGCACAAAATTCTACGTTCAGATAGGTATTCGTGTTAGAGGTCAAAGTGACCCCTGGAGGTCATTTCAAGGTAGAATTGCCGCTTGGTGCAGAAAAGCTGCCGCCAGTTAAGGCAAGATTGTGCAGCAGTCCAGCCAATGGTTACTAGCTTTTCTGCAATAAGCGGGGATTCGACCTTGAAATGATCTTCAGGCGTCACTTTGACCTCTAACTTGACTTTTGACTTATTCAGATCAGATCAAGAAATTAACAAATACTTCACAAACTGAGCCGTTAGTAAAAACATTCTTCACCATTTAGTCGTGGGATTGAAACCACGACCGTCTGCGTTACACTGGGCTTTTCCTCTTTTTTTTTTGTTGAGAATATTCAAGTTTTCTATTTTTTTTAATTGAAAAAGAAGTGATCCAAAAATTAGGCGACTTTTTCTGAAACTTTTGTTGACGACTTCATAACACTCAAAATATGCAAAGTATATCATTGACTGTGCTGATCTTAATTATTATTTGTTATGATTGATAAAAAAACATAATTTGGTTCATATCTTTTTCATGTAATACATAATTTTATGAGGTCATCAGTATATTTCAACGCCCACCAATTGGTTGATAAAAGCGCTACAGAAAAAAAAAACGAAAATATTTTTTTTGTCTTCTTATATCCAAGCGGCAATTGTGATTACACATTTATGACACACACACACACACATAGTTATTGATATAACCAGCCGCTTTTATGTATCTATTAGTTACATTAAGTGTATCTGTGCTTTGGCCGCAGCAGCATTAGCTGGCAAATAAGCAAGCAAACCGAATGCAATGTGTATCTAAAACGTAAAGCTTTTTGTTTATTTAACTCTGTGTAGCACGCATTCATGCGTTTGATGACTTCAATCCGTTACGTTACGCCCTACAATTGACCCTGATTTAATGCGAGACTATGCTTATGGCGAGATGATGGCGACGGCGTCTGATATTCTGGAATTGAATGCAATGAAATCAGTTTCAAATTTACTCTGAAGAAAATTCAGAGAGAGAGAGAGAAAGAGTAAATGAACTTCAAAGGAAGAGCGTGTCGGCAAAGATTGGTGTTGTTAGATAATTTGATTTTTTTTTTGTATCTTCCAAATTCTGTTATCTGTTTGTAATGTGCGGTAATAAAAAAACTATTACAAATTAAAAGCTAACGCTATTCGCTTGAGCAAAGTTTAATTGAAATGCATTTCAGTTTCAGTTTTGTTATCTTTTTCTAGCAATTTGTTTATACATTTTGTGCTTTTTGACGTTTCATTTAAATGTCTTGCTAGGGTATCTGGTTTATCGCTTTCTATTTCGTCTGGAAATGTGTGGGAAACTTTTGATTCACATGTGTTTGGAAGTGATTTAAAATGTTGATCTGAGTTCGCCAGTCATAGTTTGATATTTTCGCAGATAACTTTCAATGATATCGCGACGTTTTGGGAACTTTAAGTGATTCGAGTAAGCACTGGGCGCGCGATGGATCAAATGAACGTCGCTTTTTTAGTAGCAGAAAATGTTTCTTATGCCTCAATGGCGAAGCAGAAGTGTGGGTGAAAAGTAAGATTTCTAAATTTAATTTGGAGTCGTCAACTAAAATTACTAAGCTAGCTATTGGTAAGACGTTAAAAATAATTCTGCGAAAATTGGTAAAGGAGCGATATTGATTAATTGGGTGCGCCACTTCTAATAGAAGAAATAAGTTCTGAAATACCCTATTTATAAGGTTTGAAAAGGATATGTGACAATTTCCTTGAATAAAAAGTTGAATGAATTGACAAGGGGTGTATAATTATTAAATATAAAAAACAAAAAAAAAAAAAATAAATCTCTTGCAGCAATAAAGTGAACTTCAAATTGAAAAGAGAAGAAAAAAGTTTCTTAGAGACATTTACAAAACGTCTTAACTCCAATAACTTTTTCGCTAGAGGGTCGAATTACAAAAACGACTTGTTTAATGAAATGTTTTACAGTTTTATTGACAAATAAATATTTGCTTACTAGATTTTCGTGATCCTTTAGTCCTTTTTGCGCCAATATTGTTCATAAAGCAATAACTAAAACAATTTTAAGAAACGGTTTCGTCAATATTTTTTTCACAAGCTACAAACCTTACACTACAATTTTTACAAAATTATTATTTTTTGTGATTTCGATACGGAATTTGCCGTTTTTCGTAATCCTTTTTGTGAATGACTTTTTTTTTTTAAAATGGGTAAATTTTCTAAAGCTTATATTTCAAAATCTATAAAAAATATATGAAATAGTTACGGACCCATTCAGAACATTACGTTTAAAAAAGTTGTTAATCATAAGTTACCAATCAAAGAAACACGCTTTAAAAATCCCCCATGAAAAAGAAAGAATAATCCCTTAACTTCTACAAAGTTTTATTTCAATTTGTATTTTTTTCTTTCTTAAGTGTTATTTGTTTTATTTCGATTTGTTTTTTTTTTTCAAATTACTACACTGTCATAAAGGCAAAACTTAGACACACAGACAGCGCGTCAAATTTCTTGACCTTCGCATTGTTATGACGAATATTTTTTTTAACTGCAAACTGCTGACTTATTATTGAGTTTTTTTCTACCATGTCTTTCTAATAACAATTTAAAACGATTTAAGTGTCATTTTACTTGACACCCTTGACGCCCTTAACAAGAGCCATTCAAAAGCTTTTGAAAAAAAAAACAACAGCAGACAAAGAAAAATGAGAATCAAAAACATTGACAAGTAGACGACGACTGTAAGTAGAAATAAGAGATTATAAATAAGAAACAAAAAATAAAAACAGAAACGAACAAGTGCCATAAACAATAAGTAAGTTCTTTACACCACCACGCGCGTATTCCCTATATAGCAAGAAAGCCAAGAACATGCAGCAAATTGTTTCTTGTGCTCCCAAAAGTATGCAATGCTGATGATGAAAATCAGCAAATGGAAATCACTGTTTGAAAAACAACAAATCACAATTCTTGCAATCAGTGCAATAACAACAGCAGCAAAAAGTAGCAAGAGTAACAAGCAAAATTGTTGTTTTATTTCTGTTTGTTGTGGTTTGGTGTAGAGCGTCGTCGGCGAAAAAACGCCTCAAAGTATACGCGCTAATTTTCGAAAGCAGTATAAATTGGAGAATTAATTCCCTGCTTTAATGTGTGTCACTTGAGATTTCGAGTGTTGTTGTTGGTTTTTTTTTACAGTGCTGCCTTCCGTTTACAAAAATTTCGGTTGCTCTTTGTTTTGTTTTGTCTGGTTTTTTGTTACGCGGAAATGGCACAATCAACATGGATGCCAAAACATTTCGTTGGTGAAACTTTCAGCACTGTTTTTGAAAATAATTCAAGCAATTTGTAAAAAAAAGAAAGGATATTGAAATTATTTTGTTATTGTTTTTAATTGAATTTTCTAATGCACCCATTTTTGCTTCATTAGAATGATTTATGCTTCGTAGAATTAACGACCTTGAGCCTAAAGTTTTAAGCAAACGCAACAGTTGAATTTCAGATAAAAATTAATTCTTAAAGTGGAAGTATGTTTAAGTTTTGTCCCAAGCACTAAACAATGAGAATTTAATTTCAAATTTAGAAATGGAGATTTTAGAGCGATAAAGATAGTTGGTTTAATTGCTTAAAAAATTAAAGGTTAATTTTTTCTGTAAAAAATGTTTAAAAGTCTAAGCATAAAAATTTCTATAAGAATCGCGGTAAAAACTATTTCAATTAATATTTTTTAAACTGTCAAAGAAATATTGGATAATCGATTTTTCTCACTTCCTTAAAAAAAAAACACCCTATTAGAAAAAAAACCGCTTTACAGTTGATTTTAGAGGTCTCTGAACGACAAGTAAAAAGACTGCTTACATGTATAAATTCTTTATAGAGGCTTATAAGAGCCATTTGGCATAGGAAGTATTCTATATTATCTTTGTATTTCTGAGGTCTTTAAAAGACATCTTACGAAAACCTTACAAAGAGTGTGTTCGCAGATAAGTGCCTCGTGAAGAGTTCTTTCAATTATCTTTGTAAAACACCTTACAAATACTTAAAAAAGAGCAGCGTAAAAACTGTTTTGCTTAGAGACTTTAAAAAATGTCTAAAATAGTGTGAAACTCATTATACGTTAAAATTAATTCAGATTTTTCTTACTTATGTCTTGGTAAAGCGCCTTAAAAAGAAAACATATGGCGTGCACCTGTTCTTTCATACACGATACATGCCACCTCATGTCTTTATAAGCATTTTATTATGCACAGTATAAAGACACACATAATACATGCCACCAAATGTATTTTTAAGCACTTTGTTATGTATATTATAAAGACGCATGAGGCATGTCTTTTCTCACTCTCCTGGCTGCTATCGGTATATAGTCCCTCCGCATAGTTTGAGAAGCATTTTCACAACTTCCATCTCTGTTAAGAACGATTGTGTATCTAACTTTTTTTGTAGAAATAAATGAAATTCCAATTAAGGGGCCGTTCAAATATTATCTACGTAACGCAATTTTTGAAGATTTTATACCCCCCCGCCACCCTCTCCTTAAGCGTTACGGTATCACTCAAGTGACCATGCCTACCTAAAAGTCACAATTATGCTGCGTAATGTACCGGAATGTCACTTTAGCGACAAGAGATTTTTAACTCGCAGCGTAACGCATTGTTCAAACCCCCCCCCCCCCCCCCTAAATGCGTAACACCGATTGATCAAAAAATGGGATCTGGAATAAGGATATATAGTTTTTCGGAGTTGCTAAATATCAAAGGATTACAAAAATGCCTTGATCATTGTTGCGTTTTCCAAGCTGACTAAGAAATTTCCCGAAAAGTTTAATATTTGAATCCTTTTTTTTTTTTTTTGGAAATAGCGTAAGTCTCTCTTCCTTGAAAAGATAAAATGAAATAAATTTAATACAGTTCGTTTCATGTTATTGAATTTTTTCTTCTCAACACATTTTCAAAATAAAAAGCACCTTAAGGAGCAGTGAAAACGATAGCTTAGCAAAAATTCAATGCAACAGATTCCCTACTTTGATTTAAAGTTCTTCCTCGCATATGAAAGGCCAGTGTATTTTAGTTTATTCATAAACTTTTCCCTCTTAACTCTCCATTTACCTCTTTACCACCAAAGTATTTTTTATTTTTTTAAATTTCTTATTTTGCATTTTCCATCTTCACTTTTCCTACCTTTTCGCAGTTTATCGTTGCTCTCATTTCAATTAATTTGCATTTTGTCACGTTCATCTGTGTGTTTGCATTTAATTTATACTTCATCAACATTTGTCGTGGACGTGTATTCAATTATTGTATGTTTTTTTTTCAATTCCCATACTTCAAGTATTCCTTCTATTCTACCATATAGACAGACAGCCTTGTTACTTTCACTGCTGATTGGAATACGATATATTGGTCGGTTTTACGTTATACTTTGCAGTAAAGCACTGCCATAAGAATGTTACTTTCTGTTCTTTTTATACCACAAGTTGATTGGATAAATCTTTACTCATGTCTACAGCAGAATTAAAATTTTTACTTTACTTAAATTCGTTTTAAGCAAATACTCATTAACTTTATTTGCCTTTTAAGAATGGGAAAAATTGTTTTTTGTGATTTATTTTGCGCTGTTGAAAAATAAAATTGAAAGCAGAATTTAAATAAAATAAAATAAAAAATTTAAACTTGATTGCTATATAGTCTTGGTTATATCGGCATGAAGTACGAATTTCAATAGCCCGCAATTTTTTAAATAATATTTTCTGTTATAATGATCTTGACAGTTGTGTAGTTAACAACGTACTACTGAGAATGTGAATTCCTTAATTTTTTTTTGCGAAATAATTCTTTAGTCACAACTGATTTGTTGAAGAATTTCCTTGTTTTTCGACACCGACGTCTCACGTAATTAGACGCATAGCATTACGCCTCAAAGAGACTGTCTAAGCACCAAATACGCTGGCACACCAAAAACAGTTCAACATTGAAACGGCGAGCCACGAACTTAAGTGTTAAAAACAATTAAAGGTAACTCATACGGCATTATTTTAAAATAAAAAAATATATCAAGAAATTGCCATTTAGTTTTGGCAGCCATAAATGAAATCGACATATTATCATAGAACAGTTTAATATAGAGAAATATGTCAAAGACAACAAGTTGCTAACTTGCAACAGATTTGAGTTACGAAGGTGCAGCATTTTTGGAAATATCTGATGTGAAACAAACTAATACTCATTTCAAATGTTAAGAGAGTTATGATCTCTTAAGTTAATGAAATGTTTGTCGTTATTTTAGAAAAAAAAAAAAATCTGCTAAAATAACATTCCCCACTATATTTCTTCTTTACTCAAAATACAAGTTTTGAATAAACGTAAGCTTTTTTGTAAAGCAAAAAAAAAAAACCATATCAGCAAGTCTATTTCATTAAGTGAAAAATTGTGGAACAAAGCCGAGAAAACCAAATTTTATTTTTGTTTATTTGTTTTATTTTTGCCTGCAACTTCATCCACTACAAACCAAATTCGTGCTCAAGTGCAACATGCCAAAGGTATATAATGTAGTACGTATTGACAAAAGGAAAAAAAAAACTGCACCCTTTACTTTGCTAGCAATGTCCTGCACCAGCACATAAAAGCAAAACAAATCACATTGTACTAGAAAAATTTGTATGCTGATTTATGAATGCTTACGTTGTTACGTTAAAATTGTTGTCGTCCTGGTGCTTGTTGTCACTGATCCTATTCGTCGTTCTTTACCCATATGCTACATGCTCTGTAAAGTGGAAGCAGCATTTGATAACATCATGTCGTTGTTCCTGCATAAGCGCTGCACTTTAATTTGGAGCAGGTTTATTTTTTTTTCTCATTTTTAAAGTGGACCCCAATTGCTACATGTCTTCCTGCAAACTCTTCCTGCATCACTCTTTGGATTGCATCTTTCTTTTTACTAACTACTTTATTACAGTTCAACGCACTGACATGTAAACAAAAATAATGACAACAACAACAACAGCTCTGTACTTAGATTGACAGTTGACAATGTTGCCATTGCCATTGGCAAGTGCAGGCACAAAAAAACAAACAAAACTGCAATAAACAAACATGAGCATATGAAAAATAAAATTTCAAGTAACAAGGGCAACACTGGTTGAGTTAAGTTACTCGTACTAGACTGTTTGCTTTTGATTATCAAATGAAAATGTGAGTTGTTATGCAAAAACTCATCTGCATTTTTATATACTATCTATGATTTATTAGCTGCTGCAGCATAAAAAAAAATATTTTTTGAGTAGCTTATATTGTTGTCATATCAAATCTAAAGAGTTTTGTACATTGTGAAGTATGTTTGCGCATTTTCAAAAAAAAAAAAAAAAAAAAAACAACAAAAAATACTTAAACGAAAAAGTATTTTAAGGCAACAATTTTAGAAAACTTTCTTTATTAAATTTATTGTACATATATTATGTAGTTCATTATAATAAAAATTAGAAATTATTTTCTATTCGCACACACCACAAAAAAAAAAAAAAATTTCCATAATTATTAGTTGCTCATACGTCATGTTAAAAAAAAAAAAATTAACTCTTTCAGTGACCAGAGACAAAACCCTAATTTAACCATGGGAACATTATGTTGCAGTGAAATATCAAAGAATTAAAAGCGCTAAGGTATATCGAACTTGAGATATGTTATACCATCTGAATATGTAGCAATTAAAGGAGATTTTAAGAGCACAAAAACTCAATGTTACTAAGTTATTTCATAGACAATAAATTATTCATCTGATCGGTTACTGAAATTGCTTCATTTCATTCTTCAAATTCTGTGTGTGTGTGGCAGCAAAAGTTACTAGAACAAAGTGAGCATATTGTGTAATATGTCAGTTAAAATTTTTTTTGCTTTTCTTTGGTATATAAATTTTTCCAAAAAATTTGACTAAAACGCTGCACAGAAGTTTTTGTCTATTCAAGAGAAACAACTTTGGCTCATACACCAGACCTCTTCAACTTGAGGTAAAAAAAATCGTAAAAAGCGTTTGAAATCACGTTTATTATTTACCGTCATATCGAAACGCTGTCATGTAGGTCAAAATGTGATGGCAGATTCTAGCTCAGCGATCCCAAATTACCTTGAAATGACATTAGACGATTTTTTTTTAATTTGACTGCACACAGTGCAATTAATGGCTACTTATAAGCCAAGTAAATTTTGTTTGCAAATTAGTGTCTATTTCTAACGGCCATTGATTAAATATAATTTTTATTGTAGAGAAGATGAAAAGAAAAGAAAGCCTTAAATTATTCAAAAGCTAACATGTATCGCAATTTCGTTCTATGTCAAAAATCACTGTGCTGGGGATATATTACATTATATACTTACATTATTATACAAAATTAACTTACACAAAATATTCCTCTCATAATTTGTTTTAATAATTTTAAAAGTTATAAAAACTAGAACACATGTAAAACAATATACACAAATTTCTCAAATGATAAAATGAAATAAGTCAAAAAACTTTTTTGTTGCTTTAAAATTTATAAATAGCGCACATTTCCGTAGCAAAAATGCTAACATTTAGTAAATAGCAACACGTACTCTACCAATTTTTAACGCTTTAAAACCAGCGCTAGCTAACTTGTTATTATGAGTATAATCATGGAAAACGGAAATGCAGCAAGGGAATGAAGGAAATGTAGGGTAATCAATCGCAAAGAAAATTTCAAAATACATAGTTTTGCATGCCTCTATTTGCAGCAGCAATGTATAGTATATACTATGTATGCAACATCCTTTGCCAAAACGAAAACAGTTGGGTCTTGAGGTCATTGATTCAGCTGATTTTTTTTTCTGTGTGATATTGGAATGGTTGTTGATTTGCCGTCAATCCTTTCCGCATAGATCGAAACATTGGTGCGCTATTAATAGTTTCCTAATATTTATAAAAAAAAGCGTTAAAAACAAGTTAATTACTTACTATATTAAAAAAACATTATTTTTGTCAAATTCTTATCTCCTACAAGTTGACCGATATTTTGGTTTTGTATTGTTTGCTACTTTTAATGTTTATAAATTTTGGAAAATTTCAGCGTTACAATGATTCGACCCAAGCCGAAATGGCTTATGATAAATCCCAACTTCGGATATTAATGCCCCATATACAGTAGAGCATCAATTGCTTGCTGCCTAAAAACAAAAAAAAAAAAAAAAAGAGATTGAGCTATAACGCCTATAAATGTGTAGTGGACAGTTGGTAAAGCAAAAACCAAAATTTTCAATGGCTACACGTCTTTGAGGTGCCAGTGCGATGTGTTGCAAGCAATTTGCTGAGAGGAACACAAATTTCAAAATTGAAGTAAAATCGTACAACACAACGCACGACGCATTGCAGCCATATGCAATGTCATTTTAAATGAAAGTTCAAATGTTCCCGCCAATGATGTTGCTACGTGTTTGGTCTTTTTTTTTTATTGTAAACTAAAGTTGGTTACAATTTTATTTGAACATTAAGTCCATTCTTTTGCCCTTTAGCATGCTGTACTTTTAAACTTTGTTGTTTTTGACCGCCACTATTTTAATGATGATTAACCAAAAAATGACCAACAAACTGTCTGTTTCATCGAACGTCAGCCTAAAATGTTCACTGTGGTTTGGGTTGTGGTCAATGGCTTGTTTGCAATGTTTTTGAGCATTTTTCTGTGTGCACATGAATGTGCCTTATTGAGTGTACAAATTTTGTACACCACAAAATGGAAAATCACTTTTGAAATGATATTTAAATTTTGTATTTTAAAAAATTGTCGGATGGTAGAAAAACCGATATTAAATATATATTTTTTGAAAAGCAGGCTTTGAGCTGATTAACTCGTGTAAACAGTGTTCATGTCTTTCACGTATGACACTAAAAAAAAATGTAGAGTTTACTTATTATTAAAACAGGACACAATTAATAATTTCAGAAAAATATATTTCTTTTAAGTTTTTGTTAAACATTTGTTCATTTAAAGACTACATTTGCATTTGTCATTTGCTAGGAAAACATACATACATATCTACTTACATTTGTGACAATTTATATCCTTACAATTTTGCAACTTATAAAATCTGCTACATATTCGTAATTTTTCTATTTCTTTTATGTCTACGAGCATTATGTACAAGAGCATTTGTATTGCAGCTGATATGCAAAGCTTTTTGTAAAGCTTTCTGACATTAAAGCACTAGGAAAAATGTTATGTCTTCAAGGATATGCGTGACACTTTGTCACATCATCAACAAGAACAACAACAACAACAACTGTAAAAACAACAATATCATCATCAACATCACTTTCAGCAACAACATGGCAATACCATCAAAAGCATTATCATCAACATAAATATTATTAGAGTTAGCATCATCAACATATCTTGTCTTGGCTATACGACTTTTTTGTTGTTTTTTGCGTTAGGCTTAAAATGGTTACACTTTGTTGTTGTGCATGTAACAACAAATCTGCATAGCAAAAGCGATACTAAGAATTTTAACAAAACCAATATTTGTTAGTAGTCAATGCGTTTTAGAAATTGTTGAAAAATTCTTGATATTGCACAAGGCATCGGAAGTTAAGTTCCTATTTAGTTGATTGTTTTATGAAATCTTTGTGTATAAAATTAACTATTTGCAAATTTTGATTTAAATCTTGAATGAAGAATTGTGATAGAAGTAGAAAAAAAATTGTAGTATATATTTTAAAAAAAATTAAGAGCCGCAATTGAACTTCAGTCTCTATGCAAAACCGATGAAGCACAACAGTTTTTCAAATAGCTAAGAAAGCCAGTAGCTGTAGTAGCTGTAGTAGCTAAAAGTTCAGTACAATTGTTTTATTTTAGACAGTAGCTTCCTATAAGCATAAGCAACGAAAAATCAAAACGACAACTTTTGTATGAAGTTTTTCAAAAACTTAATGCTCAAAAAAAGGATCTATAACTTTAAAAAAAAAACAAAAAAAAAGTATGCTGTAACCTTCTTTAGCACAATTATGTTGTTTTAAAATAGAAATTATTAAAATCGGCTTAGAATATTTTGCGCCAAAGCGTTACAAACCATTTCCATGTAAGCAGTTTTATTTAAATATATAGTATAGATAAAACTGTTTTCCGCATAACGTTTGCTTAACTTTAAAAAATTATTTTGTTTTAACTGAACGTTAATAATTTTGTATCTCATAATAATGTAAATAACTTCAGTACCATTCTTACCTTTGCTAATTTACATAAGTGTGTTAATAGATATAACTTAACTCTGTATTTAAAAATTCATGTATCATGCGAATCATCCTTTAGAGTTAAAGAGTTAGAATAAACTCTGGAAGGAATGAATTAAAAATTGAATGCAATTTCTTATAACATTGATACCCCTTACGTTTCTTTTCAAATGCAGTATATTGTACTGTACGGTTGTTTCTAATGTTTTGTTTCTATTTTCACTTACTTATTCAAGCAGATTTTATATGCTATCATAATAGTTTGCAAAAAAAATCATAGCAAAAAATAAATAAAAATATGCAGGATATTCACGTCTGAATATCTGTCTTCTGGTATATTTTTTTCGTCCTTACAACAACAACATATGTATGTATGCATGGTGTGGTGCATAATTTTGAGTATTTTTTTTTCGCATATTTAATACATTTATTTTTATTTCGTTTTGTATTTACATATATTTTTTTTCATTTTCTTTCGTTTTGCTTTTTATATTTTTGTTATTTTTAAAGATTTTATGGCATTGCTTGCGGTAGGAATTCTTTAATATTAACCATCTAATACATACACAAATAAAACGAAACACACATTCATATGGTTTTACAAAACTACATGCACATTTATACATATATTCATAATGCTGTTGTTATTGTATTTGTGCGTGTTTTTATTTTTCTTTTGGTTTATTTGTTTGTTTGTTTTGCGCAATTTTTTTGAATTGTAAAAATATTTTATGAAAAGAAAAACAGAAAATTTAGTTGCGTAAAGTTGTAACAAAAAGAAGTGCAAGCGCAGGGTGCAGGATGTTTGTTGATGTGTGCATTTAGTAATAATATTAGAGGATTTTTGCAGCTGTAAGCATGTATGTAGTTATAGAAAAAGAAAATATTATGCTTCAAGCATCATATCATAATTTTTCATTGTTTTTGAATATTTATGGCAAAAAAAAAAAAAAAGAATAAAATGTATCAGTTGCTGTTAAAACCCGGGTAAGCTCGTAATTGACCAGAAAAATTTACTAGCAAAGCAATGTGCTCAGTCAGATTCACAACTCATGAATGTCTCTGTACATATATCGCTGACCAACTAGATGGTTTTTGGCCAAGTTAAATAAACAAATTTTTTCGTGCACACAGCTTGATAATGTTATTTTTTTTAATGCCACTTTGCTTATATACTTCTCTTAAGCATAAAATACAATTTTATGAAAAATGCAACTATAGAAAAATTTTCAATTAAATCGGTTCAGATTTTTATTTTTTTTTATTAGAAAACAAAATCATTTGAAAATTGAATTTTTTGTGCTTGCAAGCTACGTACAACAAAAAATTTAAATCTTAAATAAATGCTTGTTAGTTTTTGAAATATAAAACGAAAATCAGCATGACTGTGTGGTTTGTAATTTGGTTGACATAATGCTACCACAATAAGCTACAAAACATCATCGATCAATAACAAGAGGCAACAACTGGTTATTGACCCAATTTTTTGATGATTTCAATAAGCATTTCTATGCACCGATTTATTGAAATATTTAATTGTGTTCTAAACGAATTTTTTCGTGTGTTTTTTTTTATTAAAAATAACAATTACTTCCAGCTTATAAATGAACATTTCATTTTGTATAATTCAACAATTCAGCCATTTTTAAGGTAATTTTTTGCACTCTCAAATAAAAACATCTACATGCTAACTTACTGACTGCCGCCCGTATGCATAATAAGTTTTAGCATTTCAAAAATCTATACTAAAACTTTACCAAAATAAAAGTAGGATAGGAGAATAAAAGCTTTAGTGTGTTTCAAAAACTACAAAAGTTTGGACAAAAGTTTTCTAATATGGCCTGAAAAATGCATGCTAAAGTCAAACAACAGTTGGTGAAGTTTAAACGAACAGCAGCATTTGCCATTTATGTGCTGCAGAGCACAGAGACACCATGATATCATGTATGTTATTCAGAAGACGTGTGAGTTAACCCAAAAAAACGAAAACAGTGACATGATTTTCACACATGAGTTCTTAATTTTCAAAGAGTAGTTACTAGTTTTAGAGCTGAGGAAAAGAAATTAAATATTATTAGATATGAAAACTATGCTACAGGAAATTAAATAAAAATAAAAGACTACAGATTCGAATTCAAATAGCCACGTATTTGATATATTTTATATTATATGTAGGTGTATATATTTTTATGTTTTATAATTTAATTTATATTCTACATCCAATCTGTAATTAATATTTTTTTTTTATTTTCTTCTCATTTCAGGTATGTAAACATCAGATGTATTTGTATTCAGCGTCAGTTGTATTAAAATGTTAGAGAGTGAGCTGATAAATTATTTAAATATTCTGAAAATTCAGCAAAAATTATGTTTCTTCCGTATATTTTTATATGAAAAAGCTTAATCGCCTCAGAATAATCTTCAAATATTCGAATTCGGAAATTATTCTGCATTAGACTTATCCTTATCTGATATGCTAAAAATTATCATTAAAATTTCAGAAATAATAATAATAAAAAAAAAAAATCACCCTAATGTAAAGTAAAGTAGGGTAACTTTGATACTGGGGCACATTTGACTTTGCAAATTTCAGTTTATAGACGGTTTCGATCACGAAATTAATTTTTTAGATAACTTGCCATTATTTATCAATTTATTGAAAAAGTAACAATAAACTTATTTAAAAAAAAGAACTTAATTGCTTACAAATAAATTCAAGTTATCACAAATTCTCTAAATCCAATTGCGCACTCATTTATTGCAGAAACTCATTACAAAATGACTACGAGTACAAAAGTAAACACTTAATTATTGCAAACTCAGTGCACTAATCATCAAAATTAAATGGAATAAACAACGTATGACATTTGATTGTAATGAAGAATAATTAGAAACTCCATGCGGTTAATTTATGAAAGTAGGCAGCATTGATAACAACAACAATTAAAAAAAAAAAAAAAATAATTGCGGCTGCTAAATTTGTAATGAGTTGAAAATGTCAACAGCAAACCACAGGAGCAGCAGCAGTAGTCACAAAAAAAAAAAAAAAAACTAAAAAAACATGCACAGAATTTCTAATTATTTTCATATAAATTCTAAAATAAAAACATTTTTTACTTGGTGGCAAAATGCTTGGAGAGTATTTGGTGAAACACAGAAAAAAAGCAACACGGAAACGGAAGCAATTTCACCGGAGGTGAGCCAAATTTATTTTTGACCTCAAAAATGTTGCTGTTGCTGTGTGTTATTTAATTTGATTTTATGTTATATCGTTTACCTCGAAAAAAATATTAATACTCATGTGCAACAATTGTAAGCATTGATATTTTTAAGAAGTCTATATGTAAGATTGAGCCAAAAAGAAATTCCTGTTAGAAAGCACTAAGGACTAAAAAGGTTTTTTGTTTCGAAACAAATCAAATGTTTTTTGCTTCCCATATAAAAATAATGTTTTTAATTGTGTAAAATCATTCGAACTTTTATTTAAGGGGACGTCCATTAATTACGTGAGGTGTTTTTTTTTTGAAAATTCGGACCCTTTGGTGAGATCTGGCGGGACCCCTCACTTCCTCCCGTGAGATTTAAATTATAATTTTTAATGTAAATTCTATGCAATAAAAAGTTGACGTGAGGTTTTCTCTGACCCCCTCCCCCATTGGTGAGATTTGGTGAAATTTTGCCGGACCCCTTCCCCCCCTATTTTAACTCACGTAATTAATGTACGTCCCCTAATTATGATTTTAGCAATCGATGACCATCTTGTTCATACCATGACCATGATCATAAATATATTGAATTGTATCAGAATAGGCATTATTGAAAAAGTAGGCGTGGCAAAAAATGTTAAATGTTATATTTAGTGTATTAGTAATAATATTAAGTGTAGAGATATCATTTATTATAAAAATTGAAATTAAAAAGAATTCGACGAGATTCTATCGGTGGGCGTGGCGCATCCCATACAAGTAAAATACCTTAAATGACATAGCAAGCAAACTATGTGGGATTATACAATACAATTCGGTGACGAAATGTGGTTTATTAAAGCTATTTCTGTATCAAAATCTGATTGGATTCTACCAGTGGGTGTGACACCATCCTAAATTTTAAGACTAATTACGGCATATCTCACAATTTGTATAGACGACTATAATTTATTGAACCAAAAGTTGGTGGAGTTGGAAGAGTGAGCGTTGCATTCTCCGACTTTTGTGTTTCTTTCAATCTCTTCCAACCTATTTCAACAGTTTTTTTTTTTTTTAATTCTTCAACATATTTCACCATTTTTTGACTATTAAAACTTTTTTCAACCTCTTTCGATTTAACCGAGTTTTTACCAAGATTTTTCCACATTTCAATCATACGGTTAGTCAAAAAATTCAATTTATTGATTTGTTTTTTTTTTTTTTATTTTTCCAAGAACCTAATCAAGAATTCACAGTTTCACAAAATTTACTAATTTCTCACATTTCATCTCAAAAATTGATGTTTCAGTTGCAGTTGCAATTTTCAATTGCTTTTGCAGCTTCAAGGTAATAAATCACGAAAAAAAAAAAAAAAAAAAAAATAGTAGAACGCAATAGCAAATTTCGCCATACTGTTTTTTATTTCAGCTTTTTAGTTAGCGGTCTGGTTCTGCCAGTGCTGTAAAATTATTTTTCTTTGCACAAAAAGAAGAAAAAAAAAAAAATCATATTATTTTTCAACTCCACTAAATGGTGTAGAAAGATCCAATAATAATGTAAATAAAAATATGAAAAAAAAAATGAAAAATAAAATTGCAAAAAAAATTATTAAATATTGTTGTGGTAGTAAGTAGTGTAGCGTTGCACTTGAAGTAAGTTCAACAGGCAGTTGCCATAGTATTTCATTTACTTTTTACCTCCTAGCGTGTGCTTTTCATCTACCGTGATTTTAGCTCTCTTTTGCTGTATTGTTGTCAAGGCAATAAGCAGCCTTGGGACAGCATGATTAGCCCCATTTGAAAAGAGAGTTAATAAATATTTAATTCTTTTTTATCTTGTACCAACGCGCTATTTGGCTTTATGATATTTTAATTGGCCTGCATATTAAAAAAATAGCATCTATTAGTTTTATAATCAGACCTTTAACGTTCACATTGAATCATACTTAATTAATGTAGCAATTGCAAGATTTGTGCTCATTAGCTGTTAATTTGAAATATTTATTGTTTAATTGGCTACGAAGCTTTTTCGATTTTCTGACAAAGAATTCTCTTGGTTTAAAACATGTTGTTACGAGTTAATAAAATTATATTTTCAATGATTTTCAAATTCAAAATGAATTTAAAGTTGTTTGTGTTAAAAATAAATAGAAAAATGTTATTTTTACTATTTTCAACTTGAAAATTTGTTGAACATATAAAGCCTCTCCTGATTCCCTTAAAATTGTGAATATTAATTTTCTTGTTTGGTCTTTTCACTGAGTTTGTGAAAAATTCAACTATTCATAATTTTAATATAATCCTTTACATCCCGCCTTTGACCAGATGTAATAATTAATATGGCTGAGCTTTTTTTATATTTTATAAGAGGTAGAGCAAAATCTGTAATAAATATTCACTTCTTTTTGCTTGCTGTGCTTGCTTAGCGCTTTACAGCACTGCACGCCACTTGCAGTAAACAACACTTGACTGCGGCTGCTGTTAGTGCTTGTTGTCTTCACAATTTTCCACGCTCAAGTAGCGACAGTAACACCCAACTCTAACAACCGCCTACCTTCATCTCCATAAAAGCCATTATTTTATCAACACTCTATAGAACATGCGGCGCTGCTGACCTCTCGAATAACCTAACAAATGAACCAAACTGAATTGAACTTAAAATGCAATACAGCTGCAGCAACAGCAACAGCAACAACATCAACACGATTCTCATACGAATGACGAGAAATGGGAATAAGTGAGAAAAGAATAGCAAGCAAGCGAATGGGCACTAAAATTGAAATATAAAGTGATGTTGATGAGGTAGGCATTCTGACAAGTGCGAGAGTCAATTGCAATTGAAAGCGCAGTTGATTGAAAGCAAATTGTAAAATGCAATAATCGATCATTGATTAAGCGGGCAACAGCAGCAGTAGCAGCAACAGCACCGTTGCCAATGAGAGAGCAATACAGCAGAGGCTAAGGAGCAAACCGCAATGATTTAGAAAATCGACCATGAAGTGGGTGGTAAGGTGCACAGATATATGTAGGAAATAGTGAAGTGTAGCAGGGTTGATGTATTCGCTTGTTTACATTTGTAAACAATGCGTTGTATTTTGCTGTAACAGCACAAGAATGAGAAATGAAGTTTAACACATGTAGAGTGCCACTGTATGTATGCGTGTATTCACTTGTATTTGTAGGAAAAAATTGTGAATTATTAATTAAGCTTTGGAAATCTTTGTAGGTTTCATTTTGCATTTGCACCATTTTGGTTTTGTTCAAATCAGAATGCAATATGTAAAAGTCACCTGAAGACAAATTATTTTCAAAACTCTAAACATTGCAATGAGAAACACTTCTAGGTACATCAATTTTCGTTAAACTGAGCAAAACCAGGGACCGTAACGATTATGAATTTTATGATAGAAATCACTGCATAATCGTTATTCTGGATTTATATTTTTTTCGACTAAAAATAATCGTTATTTTAGATTTCTATTTTTTTCGATCAAAAATAATCGTTATTTTGGATTTTTAATTTTTCGATCAAAAATAATTGTTATTTTTAATTTTTATATTTTTCGATCAAAAATAATCGTTATCTTGAATTTTTAATTTTTCGATCAAAAATAATCGTTATTTTGGACATCTATTCGGTCTAACTGTCCAGATATGAAATTTTTCCTTTGAAATGCCCATTCTTAGCTTGTGCAAAACACATAATATATAGAAATGACTAAGGATAGTTAATGTGCTTCATAGAGCACTAAATATATGACATGGCAAAGCAAACCTTTAGATGGAGTCCTCAAGACAGCTGTTGCAATATCTCCGCGCTCAACCGAAAACTATGTGAAAAACGTTTAATGCAGGCTATACCTGGAATAGCAACAGCTGAAAAGAGTGCAGTTTAAAATAATTGTAGCACTCTTATCCTCTACTGAGTGTTGAGAATAATAGAATTGGTCGAACTGATACAAACATGTAATTTTTCTATAGTAAAAAGGATCATTTAGTTCAGCGATGTTCAAGCCATAACTCATTGATTCCTTTTAAATCAGAGATCCTCAGTGCGTAGCTCAATTGACTCATTTTGGCTCCTTTACATTGGCTAGCTCTAACTGCTGGACCATTATACGAAGGAATAAGTGTGGTTGAATAAAAAAATTTGTGTAAAAATAAAATTCTTTTAAAATTCCAATTGAAGTTTCTTGCTTCTAACTAAAGTTAATTTATTTTATTAATTTCCAATGAAAATTTTCCATGTTATCTTTCTTTATTTTTATTTATTACTTATGTATGTCCATTTTTCATTGTTTACTGGCACAACTTTGAACTTACTAAATTTAACACAAATTTGCAATACTTAAACTTTCAGCTGTATTGACAAATGATGCAAAATGATGAAATTCACATAGCTGTCGCATACACAAAGCTCGATACCAAAGAACGCAGCTGTGTGAGGCGTACAATCGAACATAAATTAAGGGGCGGTAGACCCCTGCAGCTTTCACAGCAGCGCACAACTGTTGTGGTTGCCAACACCTTAGCGTTACCGCCAAATAGCGTTGTTTGATGCCATTCATTCATCTTTTTTTTTTCTATAATTTTTTTTTTATTTTCATTTGATTATTGATTGAATTTCATATGAGTGAGTCGCGCTTAGTGTGAATAATCACATACACACATACACACACAAACAGCGCTCTACTGGTGTGTGTAGGTGTTTATTTGATTTTACGCTATTGCTGCCAGTGGCAATTTGTGCTGGAAGCAAAGTTTTTGATTAATTTTTAGCATTGATTGATTTCATGTGTTCTCTATGAAATGAAATGAGTGTTCGTTTGTATGTTTTAGAGCAATATTTGAAAAGCAACATTCGCGCAGTCTCCCCCAAATTCTGACGGAGCTTAAAAATTTAATTTGCAAAACAAAAAAACAGGAAATTAGAAAAAAAAATGGAATGAAGAAATTCGTCAGTGTAGAATTAGGCATCACAATTTAATATCGAAAGTTATAATGTAAAACATAAAAGCGTTTCGTTAGAATGTAAGTCGTATTAAAAATTAAATGAAACCTAAAAAATAAAAGCTAAAATTAGAAATAACATAAAGAGAACATACGATATGGCGATATGATGCTATATTGATGATGCTATAAAGATCAAACGATAAAAGAAAATAAAAAAAATTTGATATGATTTCCCTTTAAATCAGTTGAAATCAGCTGTAGGATTTCAAAACTTTTTTTTTCTGTAGGAGTCTCGTAATTTTTTAAACAGTGGTACGGCTTTGAACAGCCATACTCTAGAAATCGTTTCCCCGGTTCATTATAATTATAAAATTGTATGAGAGAAGGGGTCTATCTTGAACACCATCTGAGTTGCAGGATGTTTAACAGAGTCCTTTTAGAGTAGTAAATTTACTTTATAATTTACGGAGCGAAAATTCTGAACTGGCAGCACTGCCAGCAATAATTAGAACACTAAAAACTATGTGAGTAAACTACCAAATAAAGAGTTTTCCTTTTTTGTAAATTTTATTTGCGCCAATCGATGAAGAAAGATGGTTCCGGGTCCCAAGGGTGTCCAGTTTCGCTACATTTTCTAATTTTTTTTTTTGTACCAGACGGTGGAAAGTGGTCGAAAATTTATTTTGGCTACAGCAGGGATAGTCCTTTGTCCCAAAAGTTCCAAATTTTGGTTCATTTTGAAAAATATTTTTTTTGCACCTATCAATGGAAGAGGTCGAAAATAGATTTTGGCCATCACCAGAGTTGGTCCCGCATCCCAAAACTGTTTAATATCGGTTTATATTCGAAATAATTTGCAGTAACTTTTGGGACCCGGGACCACTTCTGTAAGTGGCGAAAAACATTTATCGACCTTTTTCCATCGATTGGTGGAAAAATAAAATTTTCGAAAATGGATCAAAATCAAACACTTTTGGGTCCCAAAACCACGTTTGGTGAGAGCCAAAATCTATTTATGAACTCTTTTCATATGTAGATTGCTGGAAATTTTTTTTTTGAAAATTGACCGAAATTGAACACTTTTCAGACCTGAGATCACCTCTGGTGATGGCCAAAATCAATAATTTTCATTCCATACAAGAAATATCCTGGCCACGACAAAGGACTCTAAATTGTTGCACAGTGTCATATGAGTAAATCAAAAGCAAATAAATCTGTATTTTCTTTATTTCTTTGAAACAAAACACTGAATAGTTTTATATGCAAATTTGCAATTTATTAAGTTTTACCAAAAAGACAAACAAACACACATAAACAATGCACATGCAGATTGTAAGCAGATGAAATGTCATTCAATTTTCAATTGAAATTATAATAAACTTGAAAGTGGACATAAACACTAAGACACACAAACACATTGAGAAGACAGCAACAACATCTGCTGCTGCCTGGACAAACTATTCAATTAAAATTTATCACTTAGCCTATTTAAAGCATAAACACATACACGTATATAATTCAAACACATACTACATAAACATTTTCCTCTTTACTAATCGTGTACACACGTCTCTGTATATACATTTGTAATTGTGTAAATTTACACATCTGTGAATGCAATAAGCTTAAAATAGACAAAAACCAGATGTTGTTGTTTCGATGTTGCTGCTGTTGCTGCTGCTGCTGTTTGTTGCTGTTAAATCGTTTTGATGAATTTAACATTAACAATTTTACACATTTAAGCACATGCTGCTGGCTGCAGTTGACTTGTTTGTTTATCAATATTGTTGTTGCTGTTCTTATATTTGTTATTGTATATAATGCACTATATATATGTATGTGTATGCATATTTTATATGCACATATGTATGCCCATTATTGTGCCTGATTTACTCTACATAAATACATTTACCATATTTATTATTACAATATCTTAAGATTTTGCTTTTGTAGAGCTTGTTACCAAGAACAATACAATTTGCTTACAAAAGGTTCTTCTGCATGTTGCTCACTTATGTTAAATACTCTTACATAAACGCCTAAACGTATGTGATAAATTTACATTCATATTTTTATGTAAATTTATAATAATTCAAAATTGTTAGTTGTCTCATTTTTTTTTTGCAGAATAAATTAACTGAAGTAAGTTTTGATGAATTCTTGTTTATAATGAGAATTTTAAGAAATTAATATTTTCCTCGTTCAACTCAAAACATCTTGTTTGAGCCATTTCTTCAAGATCAATAATTGCACTTATTGTTGACTAGATTAGGTAAGCACACAGTTGTTTCTTTGTGATACCGTAAAAAGTGTGACCGTTTTTTTACAGGATATTCCCCTTAAAAAGACAAAAATGAACGGTAATGTGCGCTCATATAAAGAAACACACGAGACATGCCACTTGAAGTCTTCATTGTGCACAGTATAAAGACACACAAGATATGCTTGTATGTGTCTTTATAGTGTACATAAAATAAAATGCTTATAAAGACATGAGCTGGCACATCTCATAATCATTAATAAATGAAATGTATTTTCCAGTTTCAAACCTAAGGGGTGAGATTTACCTTGATTAAAGCACTAAATTAAACAGCTATATCTATAAACTTAAAGCTTTTACCACACAAATTCATCGTTTAGTAAATATTGGTAAAAAAATCCTTTATAAGAGATAAATAGCATAAGAAATAATAAATATTTAAATTCCAAACATCAAAGTGCAAGTGCTTGCGAGATTTTCCCATGTAGCATACATAATATAGCAAAAATAAGAAAAGAATATTGTAATCAAACATTCTGTGAAACAATAATTACTTAAGGGAAAAAAACATCAAAGTTTATTTTATGTAAAAAAATGCCTAATTATTGTGATTTTCCAATATGCGCATAAAAGCTTCAATAAATACCTAATGATAAATAAAGTTCTAATCTTCATATCAACTTATATTTACTTATTTGTAATATAAAAAAAAATTTTCCATTATAAATCCCTGCTGCATAATCCCTCATTTTATACGACGTCATACCCCATATGAAATAAGTGAAAAAGCCAAAAAAAAGGGGCTGAAAAACCAACCAACCTAAGTAAAGAAGAAATGTCCCTATTGCCCAACATTTATAATAAGATGAATTTCTCGGGAGACCTTACAAAAAAAAGAAAAAGAAAAATTAAATGGAAAAAGAAGCCACACACTCTAAGGTTCCTTTGGCTATTGCTGTAAAATAAGTTTTCTCAGTAATAAGGAGCACAAATCCAAGCTGAAAACTAAACAGCAAAGATTGTAAAATCAATAGAATTTAATTTTTTTTTTTTTACTTTTTCGCATCACTGAACTTTTGCTGCTTCGGTACTCGGCTGCTACCTACGGTTTTCGCTGCTGTAAAATTTTCGTTATTCGCATAATCTAGGGATTATTTGCTTATGATGAAAAATATTAAATATTTTCTGTTTAGATACTAAAACCATAACATTTTATGTAAACCTTAAATAAACAGAGGAAGAAAAAAAAAAATAAAAAATAAAAAAATTCAAACCCAAAAGGATAAAAATCCAAAAATTGTAAAGGATTTATGCCATGTACGAAAAGTTGAATGGTTGATTGAATGATCAACTTTCAGGTTAAAATTTTGGTTGCACGCACGAATGCATCTTTTGTTGAATGAAAGCTGGCGTGCCTGGCTGATTTTCTCTGCCAGTGCTCGTATAATTGCAAAGCTTACTATATACATACATAGTATGTTATCAGTGCGGAACTTCCTTTTCTTTTGTTTGTATGCTACTATCTTTAGCTTTCTTATCCTCTTTACCTTTTACTTTCTGTAGTGACAGCTTGTAGCATACTTTTGGGATTGTTGACATTATTTTGTGCTTTCGTTGGGTTTTTAAATTTTTCTGTCCTTATATCATATGCCACAAATCTTTTAATACGTTTGCACTTTGATTTGAGACTAAAAATGTCATTTGACGCACAGAGCAGTTTATTTGATTGACGTTTTGTTGTATTTTTAATTCAATTGAAAGTAACAGCTGCTATTGGCATTTCAAAGAAGAATTAATTTAATACATTAAAATTTCTGCTATACTGACATCAAACAATAGTAAAAAGTTAATAACATTTTAAAGCCTTATTATCCCACATGGCGACTTCGCCTACTTGCGGTGAAGTAAAGCTTTCGATTCGTCTGTCAGTCATTTTGTTTAAACTGATCATGAAACAATTCTAAAAAACACCTTTCATACAAATTATGGGAAAATTGCTCTGAATGCCATGAGAGTTGTGGCAAGTAATCTCAACCCAAGCTTTGTCAACGACGATAACGTACTAACTCTGCCACTTATATGGTCTTTTAAAGTTGGAAACCCCTTAATCGAATTCAGAAACATAAAAATCATATGAAAAATAATTTATCAGACTATAATAATAGAGCGTGGCTTTCGAGATATATGCATTTTTTCAAAAATGTTCAGTTCTTATATAATAAAAAACATTATGTTATTAAACTGTAATTTTAAAAGAATATTCAGAAAATCCGATTTATTTCCTTGCATTTAGCTTAAAAGAAAGATGTCGTTTTCTCTATTATCCCTTTTTTTTTACCGATAAAGAAAAAATTCGATCAAAATTTAATAAAAAGTTGCCATAGCCTAAAAACTATCTGGCTGACTTTCAAGTTTTGAATGCCAATGCTTAGAAAAAAATTTTATCGCGTCTGCCTATAATATTAAAAATTTTTCTACATATAATAACAGTTAAATGCAAGAGGCAGACGTTTTTGCTGCTGCTTTTGAGAATAACACATTTTTTTTTTTTCAAAAATATATACAAACTTAAGTGGTTTTATCGTCAGGAAGATTGCATTTATTATAAAGAAAAAAAAAACACTGTCACTTAGTTATTGCAGTATTTAAAAATTATTACAGACATGATAAACCAAATTGAGTACTAAAACATTTCATCGCGTCTGCCTCTTGGCAGACTAGTTTCTTTACTTATAAAAAATATCAAAATAGAAAAGGCAGACCATTCCAGTGCTGCTTTTTTGAAGGCAGACTGTATGTGAGCACTGTATGTGCATACTTTTAAGAATATGTATGCCTACATATGTAGAACTTATACCATGCAAATTTTGCCAGCCAAAATTTACTATTTTATTTTTTCGATCATTTATATTAATTTTATTTTATTCTAGTGGCTGTTTATATAGAGTATTCCACGCCAAATAGGACACCGTTTTGATTTCGCATCGCTGACATTCATGTACATTTTTTTTCTTATATTTTTTTCTCCAAAACATCATTAATTGAAACTTATTGCAAAGTTCTACATAACTTCTAGTGCGGCAGTAAATCTGTAAAATTTGAATTTACGATAACTCGAAAAAAAAAGATATCGATATAATTCAAAGTGAAATTTGAAAGGTAATGAATGGTTAGGCTTTTTAACTGTGTAATTAAATATCTTCGGAAAAATCTGGTGTTCTTAAAATTAATACACAAATTTGACTAAAAAATCAACGATTTTGGCATACACAGCCTCATATATTTAAAAAAGAGTGGCGATTAACACGTCTGCCTCTTGTATTTTCAGTTTCTTAGGGCAATACTGAAGGCATTCATTGTCATTCTGCTAGAAAACGATAAAATTATTAAAATATTTTTTTTTTTAAATGTTCGCAATTGCAGTTATGAAAAAATGTGGCATTTTGGACGTCTGCCTTTATATTTTCGCTATCCATACCATGCTTTTAATACAATATATCGGAGGCAGATGCGATAAAATAATTTAATAGATTTTTTTTTTTTTTGTAACATAAGCGAGTCTTTTGCGGCAGTGTGGACGTCTGCCTTTTATATTTTTGTTATCTATGCTATGTCCTTAACACAGTATATCGAAGGCAGACACGATAAAATAATTAAATACATTGTTTTTTTTTTACAACTTTGAAATTAATTTAAAAAAAAGCAGCGCTATGTTCACTTTACTCATAGTTTTTCTAATTCGCATAAATGTGGACAACATTGCATATCAATTTCAAGGACGATTAAATCATATGCTTAAATTGTTCACCGACTCCCTAACAATTAATACGCGTACAATTTTTGGAATTAAACTTAAAGCAAATTTCATGCTTGATTTGCATGTCAAAGGGTTAATCAGAATTGCAAAACATTTCAAATGAATACAAAGCAACATTTTATCACTATAATGCTTACACAAAACTTCAACAAACTCTTTAAGAATAACTATATTTTAAAAATTTTCTTTTCATTTAAAAATTCAATTATGTAAAACGAACCGTTAGCGACTTCCGCAAACTAAAAAAAAAAATTATGTTTAGTAGTGAAAAAACCGCCTACTACACTTTCCGGTTAGAAAGTGTCAAAAATTATTAAAACTTTCATGCTTCAACCAGAGAGAGACTAAAGGATAAAAAAAACTTTAAACGCTGAATAGAGCAAAAAGTAACGACAGGACTATTAAAATTACACACACACAGGCAAACACAAAGGAAAAATGGTACCGACAAAAAATAAGGTAATAAAAAGCGCAAAATCAGTAGATAAGCAAAAAAGTACAGAGTACAAAGGATACAATGGGACTTGTACGAAGCGAAGCAGCAAACAGGCGATGCAAATGAGGAACATCTTGTAAAAAAAAGGACGCGAAAAAAAACTCACAGACTCTCTTGAACTCAATGCGATGATAAAGCAACAGCGCAAGAATACAAACGTTGAGAAATGAGATAACCGAATAAAGAAAAAAAAAATAAACGAAAAAGAAAAAAAACAACAACCAAAAAGTAGCAACACATGAATGGGCTTCTTCTGATAGGCCTTAAAATGTCGTTGTACAATAAAGCTGCCGCTTAAAGGGCCAACAGCAATATTTCGCAGACTTCACTGGTACCTTGGCTAAAAATGAATAAAATTTGGCTAACCCCCTCCAATTTCACAAAAGACTTCAGCTTAAAATGAAAATGAAAAATGTAGCCTTGGGAAAAAAAAGTTCGAAGAGAAAGAAGCATGAAAATGGCAGCATTGAAAATGGAAAAATGAACGAACGGAAGCAAATCATGCAAAAAGGATGCATGACAGCACCAAAGGCAAAGATACTAACAAACAGCCAGCCAGTGTCGGCGCTGCTCTGAATGCTTGTTGAATGATATTTATTTTTCGCTCTTGGACTTTTCTTATTACGTTTTTTTTGTTTTTGTTCCCAAAAGGTTTTCACATACATTTTTGATAACGTGAACATATTACACATACAACTATAACACTCGACAAGATATATGCTCCTATTGAATATGGTATATACACAAGTTGAGAAAAAAAAAACTTTAAAAGTTGCCAACACTCGCTATTCTTGCATAATTGTGTTATTTATTCATGGCTAGAAAATTTCCAACAAATACACCAATACTTTAATATTTATATCGATTCGTTCGTTTCCTTTTTTTGTTCTTCTCTTCGCATTAAATCATTTTGTTTTATTTATTTTTTGTTTATTTATATTGACGGTGCTTTTAGGCGCCCGCCGCCACTATTACATTTCTATAACTACAAACAATATATCACTTTCTCTTTTGCGCTTTGGTTTTCAATTTCTTCGCCTTCAGGTTCTATCTATCTACATTCTCGTCGCTTTTCCTATGGGGGTATTATGTATATTGCATTAAGTTCGGGTGGGGAAATCAAATATTTATAGATTTTTAACGCATGTTGTTGGATTGTTTGCTTAGTTATTTTTGGTAGGCGAACAAATTTTATGTTAAACTTTATAAATGTGAAGTAATCCATTATTATTAGCTGTTGTAGTCGATGACAACTTTTTGGTAATAAAGCAGCTCGCTCTTTGCCAAAACGTTGGCAACAACATATTATTGAAATTATGATTTGTGTGGTCAAGTTTTGTTAGAAAACTAATAAACAAATATCAATAAAAGTAAAAATATATAAAATAAAGTTAGTTCATTATTTCAGTTTTATTATGGAAATAGTTTTTAAATGAGTTTGGTCCCTGCTTTATTGTTTGTGCTAAATAACTTAAATTATGTTATAACATTCTATATGGCTCAAAGACATATTTCATTTATTAGGCTCTTTGCTAAAAGCTTTACTTTCCTTACTTTTGTAAAAATTTCTTACGTATTTTAATACAGAAAAATTTGATATTTTAATAAATAGGCAATAAATTTGATTTATGAAATGATTTCTATGATTTTGTCTCAATATCACGCCTTATCATATGGTCCTTATAGGGAACATAAAAATTGTTGTCTGACAAATGTTGTTTATTAAGGCTAACTCTAAAAATTATGAGATGATTTTGTCAAATCTTTTAAAAGACCCCTATGATATGATATACGAGCCTTTTTTTCGAGCAACATTATTGCTTATACTGAAACACAGGCTGTTAAGTGTATTTAATAACATATTGCTGTTCAAATGGCTTCAGACCTTTTGCCTATATTGAAGGCTTTCTTTGAAACCCAGTCAAGCTGGTCTTCAAAAATTTTCTTATTAAATTTATCTTTTGCATATTTTTAGGATGGTAATTTTTCAATTTTAAAATCTAAACTTTTGAAAAATTATTATCGTCGATAGTAAACAATATTATTATTCGTCTTGTTTCGTCTCTAATTTTCAAGTCTGAAAATATGCAATTGCATTTCACATAAATGAAAACAAAAAATCTGGCCTGTGCTTAATGAATAGTTAATTGCAAATATAAGAATTGTACTAGCATACTTTTATGCTTAGAAATTAGTGACGAAACGAGACGAATCGTGATACATAAAGAGGCCTAAATTATTTCTTATTAACTGAACGTACTTCAATGCAACCTTTCAATGCAATAAAGTCGTAAGCGATTATAACTAAAGCCACATCTTCAGCTACATTGGCAATATAACGATGTTGCCCCAAATGTAGGCAACACTTTATGAAAATTTTAGTTTTGTGGTCAAAATCACGAGTAAAATATAAACAAAACCAAGAAGTGAAATAACTTTTAATGAACAAAATTTGTGGCCAGAACAAAATATATATTGTATGCTCTCTCTGCCGGTAGAAAAAAAAAAACCAAATTTTAAATCTTGCTACAACAAACATACAAACAAAACAAATTATGCCAAAATTTACAGCATCAACAATTTTCTGCAGACTCTACAAAATAATAATTATCTAAATACCTTAAGGGTCAGATTGTCTGTCGGTCGTTCAATTCAGTGCAGTGAAGACAAGGCACAGGGCAGACAGTCTGGGGACACGACGTTACTGCATACAACGACTTACAAGCAACGACAGCTGTCGAGTATTTACACAAAATTTAAATGAGAAAAAATATAAATTTTATCATAAGAAAAAAAAAAAAAATTACATGTAAATACATAAATAGCAGACAACACAGAAACGGTAAGAAATATCAAGGAAAATTCCAGCAAAAAAAAAAAAAAAAAGAAAATGAAAAAAAATAAAGATAAACAAAATCAAAATTTAAATTAAAATAAAGTGGAAAGAATTTATAAAGAGAATTTATATTTTCTTCCTCCACATCTCTTGAAAAAATTTATTAAATGTTTGAAGTTGAAAAGTAGATGAAAACCATCTGCAATTTGCTTGTAAAACAAAAAAAAAAACCTGGAAACCTACTTTCTTGGCCAAGTTTAACAAGACCATAGAAGCCACTTGCTACTGCTAATCTCAGGTAAGCAGCAACAATTTATAGGAGATAAAAAAAAATTGAAGAAAAGAAAGTTGGTAAAATAAAATTGCAATATGAGAAAAATGTAGTGAAGTTGTATTCGAGCAAATGGAGCAAAAAAAAGATTGTGCCAGCAAAGAAAAATGTAGCATTTTACTGACTTCACGAGTCAAAGTTAGCCCTTTAGGGAATAAAAGTAGTTGCAACATTTCAAGAAAATGGCAAACAAATATTTGATTTAAAAAAAAAGTTATCATGATACATAAATATATATTTATGAACGAAATAGAAATATTTTATTGAATCAGAAGCGATTTTTAGAAATGATTATACAACAAACAAACAAAAAAAGTTATGACGTCATACAAAAAAATTTCAAATTTTGACCAAAACTACTTTTGTTACGTTCTGGCACCACTTTGTGTAGGCCAAAATGCTCAGGCGATAATTTTTATAAAAGAGAAATTTATCGAAAGTAAACTCCTGAAATTTCATCCTTAGTAGCAAGAAATGGCTTATGAAAACATGAAGCGGCATGTCATTCAAGTAACTTTTGTGTTTACGGTATAAAGTCTAAGGCTAATGAGTTGATATGTCTCATGTACATATGTCTTTATTCTATGGAAATAAAAGTCACTTGAAAGACATGCCGGCTCATGTTTTTATAAGTACTAATAATAAGCGCTTTCTTATGTACAGTAGATAGACACAAACGAGACATGTCATGAAACCTCATTACTCGTATTCGTCTCTATACGAAAGCTCATGTCTCGTATGTGTCTATGTAATGTACGTAAGAAAGTGCTTATAAAGACATGTCTCATGTGTGTCTTTATACTGCACAATAGAGTGACACTTTATAATCAGCTTATAATGAGTTTTAAAAATGCATAGTAAAGACATTTTTACGTCTCTATTTATTATGGTTTTATATCTTGCGCTATCAAGATGTTATAAATCCACAATTTGGCTACAAATGCAGAATATTACGATGCCAAGCTATTTTAAAGACATCACTGCTTTGCAAGCTGGATTTTTGTATTGATAACTTTCCCTTATGCTACTAGGGATCTCTTATAAAATTACTAA